>CM054057.1:720126309-720726309 GCA_028641055.1 Alopecurus myosuroides
AAAGCTATAAGAGCACAAAAATGGAGAAAGGAAAACAATTCGAAACACTTGTTTGTTGAAGAAAAGAGTCAAAAAAAGAAGAAGGAGAAAGAAGAAATCAAGGGGGAAGATGAAGGAAAAAACTGCCTGGCCGGCCTGGCCACCGGCCTGGCCGGGCCACAGGCCGGGCAGGTCTGTTAGGTGGCCAGCCTAGTGGCTAGCCCAGGCCGGGCTCTCCCCTGTGCAGGTCGGGCGCTGCCTAGCCGGCCTGATGGCCAGCCTAGGCCGGACTAGAGGCCGGGCGCCTCGGTGTGGTGGCCAGCCTAGCCGCCGACCCAGGCCTGGCTCTTTGTGCTCAGGTCGGGCTCTCTGGCTAGCCGGCCTAGGCCGGGCCAGAGGCCGGGTTCCCTGCACCTCAGGCCGGGTCTCCCGGGCAGCAGGCCGGCCTCCCAGCCGGCCCGGCCGGGTTTCCTGGCTGCACAAGAAAGCCCCCCCCCCCCAAGGTTGTTTCTTTCCCCTCACTATAAATAGGACTTGTCTCCTACCTTTTCGAGGTGTCAAATAAGCTTTCTCTCACCACCATTGTTGACCACCTCCAAGCTTCAAGGTTCTCTCCAAATACCCAACCAAAGCCATTTATCTCTTGGGATTAGACAAAGAAGATCTAGATCTACAACTTCACAAAGCCGATTCGTCATCAACCCACTCATCCCCTAGGGATCTTGTTGTTCTTAGTTCTTTGGAGCTAAGAACCTTTTTGCTCCTAGCTCATCGGAGCTTGGAGCCTTGTTATTGTCCCCGAAGCTCCTGGGCTCGTGGATCGTGCTTCCCGGTGTCTTGGTGCACTACAAGAAATATGTTGATACATGACCCTCAATTTTTGTCACTAGAAGGTCACGTAGTTTCATTCATGACCCCCTTTTCACCAAAAATGGAAACTCACATACCGAGCGTCTTATTTGATCGTCAATGACTAATTGAATGGAATTGTCATAGACTCTATGACCCAATCAGAGGGGTCATAACCCTATGACCAACTGATCTAGTTATGTAGGCCAAACTCCAAGGAGTAACCCGGCCCAAAGGACGGTGCGCAGGATCCGGCTAAGGATAAGGAAACTTGCGGAAGGCCCAAGCTTGTAGGCCCAGTAACCCGGATTGTGGGTTACTGTAAAGGAAAGTTAGGGTTTGTGCGCCGTGTCCGGGTAGGATCCAGGATGCGCCTTGGAGGATAAGCCAGGGGGTACGGGTGCTTTATAAACCGACCCCCAGGTCTAGTTTAGACAGAGATCTAAGAACCCTAGCAGTATCGCTTGATACCGAGCATCTAGTGTAATCCCAGAGTTGAGTTGTTATATCAAGATCGGAGACTCGGCGACTTCGATTGCCGGCTACCAGATCGAATTGCACCATGTTTTCCTCTGAGCTAAACCCTCTCCCAAACGCCTGTGTCGTCTTGCCCCAAGATCAGTTACCCCCGGTAACGTCTGCCGTGATTATCCCACGACAGTTGGCGCCCACCGTGGGGCATGCGTCCAAAGGTGTTTACATCACGGGAGAAGCTCGGAAGAACATGGAGAATCTTGTCGTCGGCGAAATCTACATCGACCACAAAGGAGAAAAGATGGTGGACGATTCCGGCTGGGGGCCAGAGTCGGATCACCTCGAGTCCGGATCTATGGTGACGATCGGCCGGATCAACATCTTCGTCGGTATGGTACGAACGCCTAATTTAAAAGGACAATATCATGTGCATACCACAGGAACTTCTAGCAGGAACAAAGAGACATTAAGCAAGCGGCAAACTCGGTTTCGTCGGCCGCGCCGGGATACCTTAGATGGGCGGAACAAGAGGTAACGTGGAGTAGAAGAGATCATCCGGAAAAAAGTAGAGCGTCCAGGAGTCTTGGCATTGGTGGTTGCTCCACAGGTTAATGGTTACGAACTGAAGAGGGTCCTGATGGACGGTGGAAGTAGCATCAACATCCTTTATTGGGAAACCTTCTTACGGATGAGTCTCAAAGAGTCCCAGTTACAGAAAAGTTCGACAATCTTTCATGGGATCGTGCCAGGTCACTCGGCGAGCCCCGAGGGAAAGATCACCTTGGAGGTTGCTTTTGGAGAATCGACGGATAATTATCGAGTTGAGTGGCTCACGTTCGAGGTGGTCAAATTGCGCAGTCCTTATCACGCGCTGTTTGGAAGACCGGCTTATGCCAAATTCATGGCTAGGCCGTGCTACGTGTATTTGCAGCTAAAGATCCCGGGTCCTAAACGGACCATCACCATACATGGGAACCGGGATATAGCGGCCGAGTGTGACGAAGGAGATTCGGTTATGGCTGAGCAAGCATGCAGAAAGGAAGAACTCGAATATTACCGGTCTCAAGTAAATCCGGATGATAGAACAGCCTTGAAAGCCGAATACCGAGGATGAGAGAGCAAAATTCAAGGCAGCACAAGACACCAAGAAGATAGATTTTGTCGAAGGTGATCCCACTAAGCAGTTTACCATAGGGTCTAACTTGGGAAAAGAGCAGGAGAAAGCGCTTGTGGAGTTTATTCGTTCAAGTGCAGATGTGTTCGCCTGGACACCTAGCGACATGCCGGGTATCCCTACAGAGCTGGCCGAGCACAGTTTGCATGTGGATCCCAAGTCCAGGCCCGTGAAGAAGGGTTTGAGGAAAATGAATGAGGAAAGAAGGAAGGCTATAGGCGAAGAGATCGCTCGGCTATTGGCAGCCGGCTTTATCATGGAAGTATTTCACCCGGATTGGTTGGCAAACCCGGTTTTAGTGATGAAAAAGACCAATGAGTGGAGGATGTGCATTGATTTTACGAGTCTCAACAAACATTGCCCAAAGGATCCGTTCGCGCTACCAAGGATAGATCAGATTATAGATGCAGTAGCTGGAAGCGATCTATTATGCTTCCTGGACGCATATTCCGGGTATCATCAGATTAAGCTCAAGAGGGAGGATTGGGAGAAAACATCATTCATAACCCCTTTTGGGGCCTTCTGTTATAAAACTATGACGTTTGGATTGAAGAACGCCGGTGCAACTTACCAACGGTGTATTCAAAAGTGCTTCGAGGACCAAATCGGACGCAACGTCCATGCCTATGTGGATGATGTGTTCATCAAGACCAGGAAGGCGGAGACGTTTATCGATGATCTAAAGGAGACGTTCAAAAACTTGAGGAGGTACCAGATGAAGCTTAACCCGACAAAGTGCGTGTTCGGAGTTCCATCCGGGAAATTACTCGGCTTTATAGTTTCCGAGAGAGGAATCGAGGCAAACCCGGATAAAATCAAGGCCATCCAGAGTCTGAAAAAACCGGAAAATTTGAAGCATGTTCAAAAGCTCACGGGCTGCGTAGCAGCCTTGAGCCGATTCATATCCAGACTCGGAGAAAAGGCAATACCCTTGTACGGCTCTTGAGGAAATCAGATAAATTCGTGTGGGATCAAGAGGCGGATGAGGCGTTTGGCACTAAAGAAGCAGTTATCTGAAGCACCAGTACTAGCGGCTCCGGGTCCTAAAGAGCCTATGTTGCTATACGTGGCAGCTGGCCCCCGAGCCGTCAGCGCAGTAGTTGTTGTGGAGCGCAAAGAGGATGGGAAGGGTTACCCGGTTCAGAGACCGGTTTATTACGTCAGCGAGGTATTTATCAGAAGCAAAGCAGCGCTATCCACATTGGCAAAAGTTGGTGTTCGGGGTCTTTATGGCTAGCCGGAAATTGAAGCCGTACTTCCAAGAACACCCCATAACAGTGGTTAGTTCAATACCAATGTCGGATATCATCAGAAACTCGGACGACGGGAAGAATAGCCAAATGGGCGATAGAGATGGGGGATTATCACATCAACTACGAACCCAGGTCAGCAATCAAATCTCAAGCTTTAATTGATTTCGTTAACGACTGGACATACAGGCATGACTACAACGGTTCCAAATTCCGAATCATGGATCATGCACTTCGATGGATCTAAGCAATACGAGGGATCAGGAGCTGGGGTGGTGCTAACGTCACCCAAAGGAGATAAATTAAGTTACGTACTACAAATTCACTTCGACTGTTCCAACAACGTGGCCGAGTATGAGGCCCTATTGCACGGCCTAAGGGCAGCTAAGGAGATGAACGTCAAGAGGATACGGTGTTTCGGAGATTCGGACCTTGTGGTACAGCAGGTGTCAGGAACTTGGGATAGAAAGGACGCAACTATGGCAGCATACCGCAGGGAAGTTGATAGGGTTGCAGGATGTTTTTCCGGGTATGAGTGGAGCATATAGACAGAAGAAAGAATGAGGCAGCCGACGCGCTCGCTAGACTCGGCTCGCGCAGAGAGCCGGTTCCACCTAACGTTTTCCTGGATGAATTATGGCGACCATCAGTTAAAACCGAGTCAGAGGAGGAATTGGCAAATCAAGACCCGGATTCAGGACTTGTGGCTACTGTACGTACTGTTCCCGAATGGACAGAACCGTTTTTGGCCTACCTGTCGCGAGGCGAGTTACCACAGCAGGAGGTATTAGCAAGACAAATTTTGAGGCGAGCAAAGGGATATTCTATCATCAATGGGGAACTATATAAGAGAAGCGCAGCAGGGGTCTTTTTGCGCTGCGTAGCGCCAGAAGAAGGCCGACAGATTCTCAAGGAAATACATGAAGGCGACTGTGGACATCACGCATCCACAAGATCTCTCGTGGCTAAAGCTTATCGACACGGATTTTTCTGGCTCACGGCTCTAGCAGATGCGGAGCGATTGGTAGCAAGGTGTGACGGATGTCAAAGGTACGCTCGCCAAACCCATGTGCCGGCTATGGAGTTACGGACCATCCTGTTAACTTGGCCGTTCGCTGTATGGGGTATGGACATGGTTGGCCCCTTTCATATGTCACCATGCAAGAAGACACATCTTTTGGTGGCTATTGATAAGTTTGCCAAGTGGGTTGAGGTTATGCCAGTTACTAATTGCGAATCAGCCACAGCAGTCAAGTTCCTGAAGAGGATTATCTACCGGTTCGGGTATCCCCACAGCATAATTACCGACAATGGAACCAACATGTCCCTTGGTGAGATGGAGAAGTTCTGTGGCAACAATGGAATCCGACTTGACGTCGCGTCAGTGGCTCATCCGCAGGCCAACGGACAAGTGGAGAGGTCAAATCAAGAATTGCTTCGCGGGTTAAAACCACGATTACGAGTCCCCTGTATCAGGGCAGCTGGCGCATGGGTCGAAGAACTCCCTTCTGTGGTTTGGGGCATCAATACTACGCCTAATAGATCTACTCAGATGACACCCTTCTTCATGGTCTATGGCGCGGAGGCAGTACTACCGAGTGATATTATTCATGATTCACCACGAGTATCAGCATACGTCGAAGTGGAGAATGAAAAGACCCGGCAAGACGCCGTGGATATGTTAGAAGAGCAAAGGGAATAAGCCCTGGAAAGATCAGCCATATATCAGCAGGATTTACGAAGGTATCATAGCCGGCACGTGAAAACCCGGGTCTTCCAGGAAGGAGACCTGGTTCTGCGCCTGGTACAGTCGAACGAAGGAAAGCACAAGTTATCACCACCCTGGGAAGGACCGTTTATCATAAGCCGGAATTTGCATAATGGGTCATATTACTTGATAGATGCAAGGGAAGAGTCGACCACAGTTAATGACACTTCTCACACCACTTCATCTATGCAAGAGAGACAGACCGTGGAACGTGGCTCAGCTACGTCCATATTATACTTAGCAAAAATTGTATTGGCATATGGAATTGAACGATGTAATAGGCAGCAGGTTTTCAGACGTACTCTTTTCCTATCCAGGGTACCCTTGGGGACTGGACGGGTTTTTAATGAGGCGGCTTGCTGACCTAGATTTTTCATATCAAGTAAAGAGGT
Source organism: Alopecurus myosuroides (assembly GCA_028641055.1). Taxonomy (NCBI): domain Eukaryota; kingdom Viridiplantae; phylum Streptophyta; class Magnoliopsida; order Poales; family Poaceae; genus Alopecurus; species Alopecurus myosuroides. Next base: position 720,132,196 of record CM054057.1, read on the forward strand.
GATTATCAAGAAAAGAGATGGTTATTATCAGGTTATGTACTCTCAGTATGATGCGTATATCTAGGTCTTGGGGGCTGGTCGCTTGAATAGCACAGTTACAAACTCAAAGACCCGGCCATGATGCCTATGAGTTATAAGGGCCGATTACTTGCAAACGAGTACGGCTACAATCTTATAACCGGACAAAGAAGTCCAAATTTCTTGGCTATTCTTACTTAAGCTCGATGTGACTCGCATTAAAGTGGCATGATTTGTTCGCTTACGATTACAGTCAGTCATGAACCCGACGGGGCTTGACTGGCTACGTTTTCGTATAGATGTAACAACATGGTATCCACGCGAAAGCCGGCTTATAGTACAAGATAGTCAAAAGGGTCATCTAAACCACAAGTTATGCAGAGTACAAGGCTAAACAGCTGGAAGCTCAACGATTATTAAGCATAACTTCAAATCCTATGTGAAACAACTCAGGGATCTTTGTGAATTTAGCAGTAGGCAGTTCGTTCCCCTTTCAAGATCAAGTGTCCTAGACTTGGAGATCCGGGTCCGGGTGACTTGAAATCTTGAAAAGAGAAAAAATTGCTTACTTGTAGAATTCCAAAAACCCAAATATCCGAGTCTTGGGGACTTGGGGACTTAGAAGCAAATCCGCTTGTCAATACCCATGAGACCCGGAAATCGAGTTTTCACAAAAGGAACAATAAATAAAGCCGGATATCAAGAACAGATGAGCTCAATAATAGATAAATTTAAAAAGGCCGGCAGAAGCATAGAGTATATCAAGACCTTAGCGTGCATTACAAAATCCCGGCGAAAAGATATCAAAGGTGCACAGGCGCACCACCCAAAATATAACTGTTTAAGCAGCATGTTGACCAACCAGTGCATAAGAAGAGGCATTAGAGATCAGATGTCACTCGACGTTCATCTTGGCCTTGCCCTTGCCATCATTGGTGGTAGCAGCAACACCCGGATCAGCGGTACCAGCCCGTGCAGGAGGGGGAACGACTGGTGTTGAGGTAGCGGGGGCAGAGCCGGCTTCAGCTTGCTTCTTGGCAGCCTCCGCCCTCAACGCAGCAGCTTCCTCCTTCCACCGAGCCAGCATATCATACGGCTCGGGAAGATCCGACTTAATTGCTTCACCAGCAGCATCATGCTGGAACAAGGATATTAACATCCAGTTCGTCAGCGATCACGCTGGCCGGGTAACGGACCTCCTTCTGGACGGCCTGAAAATCCTTCACCGAGAACTTGGACCCATCAAGCTTGAACTCTGGGAAGCCGCCCATAAGCTTCGCTAGCTCGAGCTTGGGGAAATAAGCCTTGGCGAGTGCAAGCCCCCGGGTCACTCCAACCCGGCAAGACGAGCGTTTCCAGTGCCAAATCCACTCAGGAATAGTGGAGAAGGCATCCAACATCCTCTTCAGATCAACATGTCCTTTCCGGCCACCGTAATTCCTGCAGGATCCATTTGGTTCCGGCACATAGCTGCCGGATAACGCTCTTCATGGTTTTCAGCTTGGCAATGTCATCCTCTTCCGGCATGGTTTCGTCCGGGCCTGAAAAAATGGAAACGTAAGTCGGGAAAACTCTTGCTATCTATAAAAGGATAAACCCGGAGGAGGAAACGTACCAAGTAAAGCACGATATGTGTCTGATATTTGGACAGAAAGGCTTGTTAGATCATCTTCTGCTTTGTGAGCCCTTTTCCTATATTTCCTCATTATCAGCCTATTCCTCCTGGCCTCAGCTTCGGCTGCTTCACGCAAAGCTACCTCCTTTTCGATGAGCTTGGTGACATCTGCCAGTTTCTCCTCAGATTGAGTCACGAAAGACTGCATGCATGCAAACAAGGATCAGTCGGGTAGAGGAGCAAGTTATCAGTCGCTTGTATAATAAAGTCCCAAGCAAATTATGAATCAATTCACTCGGAACTTGGGGACTGGACAAGGGCACAAGCAACGTTAATCGGATTTACCTCGTGTTTGGCTATTAAAGCCCCCAAGATGTTTTCTTCATTAGCCCTTAAAGTGCGCAGGGTTTCCAGCATCTGGGCAAACGTCAGTTCCTCGGATCGAGTACCGGAAGAGCCGGCAGCTTGGTCGCCTGGTGGGGGGCTCTCCCCGCCCTTGGAGTCGAGACCCGGACAGTTTGAGTACCCGGGTTGGGAGAACCCATCCTTGTATCTAGAACCTCGATCTCCTCGTCTACTGGTTCCGATGAGGAAGGAGATCCGGCGGCTCGGGGAAGCGGATTGTTCGGAGGGCCTTGTTCCTGGTTATTCGCCGTATCACCGCCAGTCGCGGCGTCTGCGTTATCAGTCGGCTTCTCCACCCGATGGTTATCTGTTTCTACGTTTTCCGGGTCACTGACGGTGACTTGAGTGCTGAAAGAAAGATGAGAAAAGGCAGTTATTAGTGATGACGGTGGCTTGAGTGGAAATTTGTCAGACGTAAAAGGAAATCATGTAGCAAAAACTTACCCGGCATTCACGGTGTAGTCCGGCGGGAGCTCGCCGCTGGAAGCAGATGAGGTCGTCACTGGGACCACTAACGGAACCCGGAATTGCCCGGCACGTGGATGGTTAGGAGAAGGGTGGCGTTGAGGAGAGTCGGAAGGACGAGACGGAGGAGCGCTGGCACGAGGGACCGAGGGGGTAGAGATGCCCGGGTTAAGGGGATCTTCACCCGGGGAGCTCCGAGTTACTCTGCGTTTGGCTGGGAAAGAATCCTTCAAGCACGACGAATTTGATAATTGATGGTTAAGTCGTCGCATGGCGTCAAAGGAGTAAGGTTCAGAGGATAATGAGGAAAAAGGAACCTTGGACACTGCCCCCCTGGCCTTCCTCTTGGCTCCAACTGTTGCCTCTTGGTCAGACTCGGTTGCCTCCGGGTCATCCTCGTTGGTCTCACCTTCGTCCTCCAGCCCTACGAACCGGGTGTGTGTTCGTTGGAAAAAAGGTAAACGGGAGGAAAATAATACAAGTAAAGATATGCAAATTCTGTGCAAATACCTTCACTATCATCAGCCGGCTCGTCCTCTTCTTCCGGGTCTCTGGAAGGGGGGAGGGTTCAACTCTCCAGAAAGGGTCATCAGCCTAAGACAAAAGAATGAGACTAAGGGTTAGAAGCTGTATCAAGTCAAAATGTGGAAATAAGTTATGAATATCGGATATTACCGCTGGAGCCGGGTTTTCCCGAGTAAACGGGGGTAACCCGGTGATGCCCTTTATCACCTCCAGCTTCTCTGTTAAGAAGCCCTTGATGGTCTTGTTGGTATCGCCGGTCACAAAGCTCTTGGTGGAGTATCGGAGTGCATCTGTGGTGTGCCCCGAATACTCGCACATCAATTTGGTGCGGATGGAGTTGGGTTGGATCCGAAAAAACCCATGTTTTTACTAAATTTAGCCCGAGGAGGCCTTGGGCTGAGAGGATGGCTATCTTGGCTAATGAGGGAAGGATCGCCTCCCTGTCTGAGTCTGGTGCAAAGGCATTGAAAGACTCGGAAGGTTCGAGGAGGTTTTCCGAGTAACCCGGCAGTTTCTTTTCGCCGTCCGGGGAGGTATCGTGGCAGTAAAAGAAAGACAGCTGCCAATGTTTGACGTGGGAGTTTAAATTGAGAGTTGGCATCGGTGAATTCTTGCGGCGTTGGATGGATACCCCGCCGCAAGTAAGAAGTGCTCCGTCACCACTTTCGCGGCACGGCTTACACTGGAATAGTTCGATGAAGAGAGTCAGACTTGGCGGTATGCACAAGTACGACTCGGATAGAACGATGAAGTGGGTAATATTCAACATAGAGTTAGGCCCTATGTCGAATACCCGGAGGCCATAATGCCTTAAGACCTCCCTGAAGAAAGGGTGACCCGGAGGACGGAATCCCCGGGTCACGTGCTCTACGAAGCAGATTACCTCGTTATCAGCGGGTGTGGGCCGGGTCTCGTTGCCCGGCGCCCTCCAGTGAATGTCCTTCTGAGAAGGGAGAATTCCTAATTCGGCTAGCTCGTCCAACTTGGCCTTCGTAGCTGTGGAACGCCCCCAGTTGGCAGATATGGTTTGGGTAGTCCTCGCCTGAGTCGGCTGTTTTCCTTGTCGTTTGGGAGCCATGGGATCAACCTGCAAAACACAAGAAAAAGAGGCATAGGAAATAAGACCCGGGAGTGTTGGATTATCCGAGTATAAGGTATCAAGAAAGTATGAAGCTAAAAATTATCCGGGTATCACGCTATGAAGTGGAGATTACAAGGTATCCGGGTGTTAAGTACAATTGTGGAAATTATTGGTCACTTACGTATGGAAAAGCATTTGGGAAGATGGATGGTTGCCCATGTGTCTACTGCAAGCAAAATAGCTGGAAAAGGAGGGTTTTCCGGGTGTTAACGCAATGAGCAGAAAATCAAGGAGGAATGGATCTAGATGGGAAAGTTTGCGAGCGATTTTACAGGAGATTTGGTGATTAGTAATGGTAGGAGGATGAGTTGTAACTATCTAGCAGGTGGTTAAAGGAGTTGGCGAGCATCGAATCGATCTAATTTGATGCAATCGGAAAAATGATTCACGGGTTGACCTAGATCCGATCTTGGATGAATTGAAAAATTGCGGGGCTAAATTAAACGGCTGCGAGAGGCTTACTGGAGAGATTGGAGTCTAGCGCGACGGCGGCGAGCGGCGTGGCTCGAATGCCCCTTCGCAATTCTTGGCGAGAGGAATAAAGGCGCGACGGTGACACTTGACGGCGGCGCGAGATGGCTCGAGGGCGGGCGCGGCCGGCGGCGATCTTGCTTCGATGACAAGCACGAGCTTCTTGCGGTGGTGCTGCGAGGACGTAAGGAGCAAGGAAGGAAAGGGGAAGCTGAGGCGTAGTGATGGGTTTAGGTTACCCTCTGAGTGCTATTTATAAGGTAAGGGTGAGTCTATCTCAACGGCCAGAAGCCGGAAATCGTGGGGTGATGGTTATCCACGTGGATTCTGCGAGATGTGCGCCAAATATTGAGCAAGGCATTTGGATAAAAGAAAGAAGGAGATCTACCCCGTGAATCAGGATCGATTATCGAGTATGGGATCTTGGCATTTTTATTAGGGTTTGGACCTGGAAACTTAAACCAAAGTGTTTGGAGGAAAAACCCGGGTTACTACATGGCCACCATGGAGTAAGGCCTAGCTGAATATCAAAGCATCTTAACCCGGCCTCCATATGCATGTGTGTTTGATATCTTTGCAGGAAATAGCGAGCGCTTCAAGGAGGATCCATGAAGCCCAGGCTATTCTGGGGACTACTGATGGGGGGATGATAACCCGGTAGGCCAAACTCCAAGGAGTAACCCGGCCCAAAGGACGGTGCGCAGGATCCGGCTAAGGATAAGGAAACTTGCTGAAGGCCCAAGCTTGTAGGCCCAGTAACCCGGATTGTGGGTTACTGTAAAGGAAAGTTAGGGTTTGTGCGCCGTGTCCGGGTAGGATCCAGGATGCGCCTTGGAGGATAAGCCAGGGGGTACGGGTGCTTTATAAACCGACCCCCAGGTCTAGTTTAGACAGAGATCTAAGAACCCTAGCAGTATCGCTTGATACCGAGCATCTAGTGTAATCCCAGAGTTGAGTTGTTATATCAAGATCGGAGACTCGGCGACTTCGATTGCCGGCTACCGGATCGAATTGCACCATGTTTTCCTCTGAGCTAAACCCTCTCCCAAACGCCTGTGTCGTCTTGCCCCAAGATCAGTTACCCCCGGTAACGTCTGCCGTGATTATCCCACGACAGGTCATAACCCTATGACCAACTGATCTAGTTATGTGATATCCTGCTATAGCCACGTCATATCCTACGTGGAAAAAATTATGACCAACTGACTAGGTCATGGAAGAGATTCAGCCCAGTCCATGCTGCTCCACCAAATGGGCCAGCCCAATGTTTTAGCCCATTAATTTTTTTTCTTTAATTTGTTGCGAGGTTAAAAGGCTCACGTGAAATTTCGTCTGGGCCTAGGCCTTTTTCATCCATTTTGAATCTGGGCCTTGGCCTATTTATGGTCCAATGTATTTCCTGGCTGTTGACTACTTTTGGTCCATTTAAATTTGAGTTTTTTGTTTTTATAATTGAATACATCCCACTAGTAGTTGGGCTGATGCCATGGGCTTTTTACTGTTAAGCCCAATTGCATATAGATAGGTCAAATTCAAATCTATACAAACAAATTTGAATTCTAGTAAATTTGAATTACAACTCATTCCAGAATGCAAATCATCACAGAACTCATATTCAAGGCACATCATTGCAAGAATGCAAATTTGAATTACCAAATACATTCAAGGTTCACAACATTCCAAGTTCACTTAACTCATATCACCAGGTTCATTCAAATCATCTAGATCCATAACTCATTCAAGGAAAAACTGATACCACCAGGTACCAACGAAAAAAAGTAAAACAAAATGCTGCACTTCCACTTCTATCTTCAACTCCACTTCTATCTTCACTCCACTTCCTGTTATCTGGCCTGAAAAAAAGGAACACAACATAAACTTCAGAAAACCTGACAGAAAGTGCATTGAGCAATACAGAAAAGAACTAAAACTGGAATCATTTCAGATAGAGCTTCACAGCCAAACATAGAGCTTCACAGTTTAAATCAGAAAATCTTCACAGTTTAGAAAAGCTTCAGGACATGCATGATGCTCATAGGAGAAAGAACCCGGCAAACACACAGGGGAACTTACCATCAGAGAGCCTTGGCTCCAAACAACGGCATCAGTTGAGCTAGTTGTGCATGAGTTTTGTTCGTCTTTTGTTGTAGCAGAAGATGCTCCTTGTCACGTACAGGTTGTGCAACTTCTGCTTCTTCGGTCCTCTTCTTCATTTCAGCTAGCTCTGCCCGCATCGCTTCATTTTGGACTTGCTCCCTCTCCAGCTTCTCCTCTAGCTCAATGAGATGTGCAGCCACAGCAGGATATGATTTACTGAATTTCCTGGATGAGCTTGATTGAAGACCAACATTCTTGAGGAATGTGCTTGAAGGGCATTTCTTGGTAAGCACATCAGCAACAACAGCGACATCAGACTTTTGTTGGCCTTCTTGTGCTGGAGCATCCAACATAGTATCCATGTCCTTCTGCAATTACAGATGCACAACACACATACACATATTAAAATTCTGTTATAGCAAATTGGAGCTACCTTACCAGGCAACACATCTGAAAATATCATATAACAGGCAACATATATACTACCATGTAACAAGCTAGAGAGAATTGCTGGGCACCAACCAAGATCACAAGAAGGTCATGTAGAAGCATATGCATAACTGTATTAACTATACTTGCTAAAAAATCCATCTAAACCTATCAATATAATCTAATACAGTCTGTTTTAAACACATGTAATAGATAATCTAACATCAAGTGTGCCTTGAACAATTCCTGGGATAGACAATACATAAGTTTTCATGGGGCACAAGTAACTTACTATAGCTGCATGCACCTCCTGGGAGAAACCCTCTTTCTTGCTGTTATGTGTAGCCTTAAACAGGTCTACCGCAGTCAAGATTTCGCCCTTACGATCCTCCTTCTGAAACATTTTCCATCAAGATAGCAGTCAGACTATAAGCTTTCAAGGCAAAAGATTCTTAGGCCAATTGAAAATCATGAGTTTTCTTACAGTTTGATATATGTGGGCAGCGTAGCATCGAGAACCTGTCCTTTGCTGAAACTTGACTTTACTTCTGTTTTTCTTGGAAGTTTCACAGGTTTGATACAATAGAAAAATGATCAAAGTACAATCAAGAACAGCAGCAGATACATCACAGCAAGCATTAACAAAACTCATAGCGCGTGAACATATATACCTTGTGTTTCGGGGTAGACCACAGTTCTACCAGCTTTTGCCATTCATTGTCTGACAAGCCTTCCACTGGAGACTTGGCGCTAACTTCATTAGCTGCCACGTCGTTGAAGAAATCCTTCTTGATAAAGTGGCGTCTATTCTTTGATACTTTCTTCAAGATGTCTTTTCAAGTCTTCTCAAGAGTCTCTTTAGTAGCGTCAATGTGAAAATTGGCCTACCAAAATAGGAAACAGGGCAATGGGACAGTCAGATAATCATATTGCGAGGGGTATCCATAGCAAGAACATGAGATTCAGGTTCAAAGTAGTTAGCTTACATAAACTTTCCCAATGAAGTTCTTGACACGTCTACTTTCTGTTTTTCTAAGCAAAGCATTTATCGTAGAGACTTGAAGCGTCTAGTTTTTTTTTTTTTGATAAGACCACCACCATCATTTTATATGAGATTGAGCTACTGGAGTTTGGGGTTGGAATGTATTGGATGCTATTATTATGACTTGGAATAGGGATGTCATGGTTGATTTGAACAGCTACATATGTTTGGATAATTTATAGGCTTTTTATGTGTAGAAATTTGCAATAATGTTGTCTTGAGCTATCTATTATTCATGTCCTTGATGTTAATTGCTGGTTTATTTAGTTTGTCATGAAATGAGTAGTCCTATGGACATATGCATGCATAGTAGCTGGTCAACTATCTCCCTCTTGCTAGCCCAAAAATTTAAAAATTCCAACAAGTAAAAACTTGTTTCTAACACTCCTTAGCCAAGTATTTCCAGTGAGTCCACCATATCTTCCCATTAGCTTCATTGCTCTTCCGAGTATGTTCACCATGTTATTGTGTTATTTATGTTCTAAATTAAGATATTCACTTTATTAATTTTCATGGGTTGAACTTGGGATAGGACTCTCACGAACTTTTGAAGGCACACTTCACTTTTTATGCATCTAATAAACATGACCCAATAATGGGAGCCACAAGTTTTGCGTTTGACAAGTGTGTGTTTGGGAGCTAGCTATAAACGTGTATCACCGGAAAGCTTTTAGCGCTGCACAAAAAATTTACATTTGGTTGATATCATGTACTTTTGTTTTTGGACTCCTGCCATGCCGAAATGAAATAGAGGAATAGTAAGTTTTGATGAGTAAGTATCTATATGACTAGAGAAACGCGTTGGGCCGCTAACCCAAGCCATGCTTTATCATGGTGGAAATTTACTTACAGCTTGAGTGACTCTGCAACACATCTTATAATAAAATAAGAAGCTATGCATAATAGTGAATGAAAATAAAAAGGATGATGAGTCTACTCCGTTTGTTCATCTTGTCATTGTAACATGGGCTTGTTTCCATGTCATGGGGCAAGAGGTACCTCTTTGCGGTTCTCTATGATGTCATTAATACTTATTATGATTGTACAAATCTTATTAGGAATCTTAAGTTGAGTAATCATGGAGTAGGTTTTCACACTCACGGGGCATGAGGCTTTCAACCACCTTGTCATTCTCATTACTTTACTCAATTTTAAGATGCTGGTGATAAAGGGGCAATGAGAGTCCTAGATATATGGATACCACATTTCAATTAGTAATTTTAGTTGAATAATTTAGAGGCTAAATAAGACTTGATCATGTTTTACCTCTACTCAATTTTCTCCAAAGTGTCCACCATATTTTCTATTCTCCATTATGCTATTCTTGACCAATATAGGATTTTATTTTCATTTTGTGTATGCATTTTGTCCATAGTGCTTTTATTTCATTATACACTTTGTGAACTTTCATGAAGCATCTTTGCTTGCATATTTGATATTTCTTACAACATGAATTGTATATTGCTACTCATTTCTAGTATTAATCATTTGATTATATGTAGCATGAATAATCCTCCTTGATATCCCATGATTGTTTCAATATGCAAAACCCACCTTAGTTTTATCACCTTCATACTCGAGACGAGCATGGGTTAAGCTTGGGGATGTTGATGCATGTAAAATGCATAGATGAATTTTGCATATTTTCACATGGTTTTCTATTACATATTGCATCATATAAGGGTATAATTCAGTGTTTTATAGTATTTTGGGGTTAAATTACAAAGTCCCCCAACTTTTATGGAATTAACCCTGGCTGTCAAAAACCCCGTTTTCTATATTTTTGACGTTTCAGGGGACAAACTTCCGCGAAATCACCTGAAAATCTGCGGTGGTCATTTTCTTGGAAGGAGAAGACTTGCGGGCGAAGGATCCACGAGAATGGGCAAGGAGGCCCAAAAGAGGACCCTCCACGCGGCCAGATTCCTTGGCCGCGTGAGAGGCCCCCTTTTGGCCCCTGTGGCCCCAATTCCTTCCATCTTCGACTTACTGACTCCGTCTTGACCTAAAACCGACTATAAAAGGGTCCCTCGTACCCTTACGGAGAGGAGCGCCGCCGAAACACCGAAACACCGAAACAGAGACCAGAAGTTCCAGATTGGAGGGGGAAAACTCCTGCGGGGCGCCGCCGGTGTGATCTCCTACCCCTCCAACGTCATCTCCATCGACATCTCCATGAAGAGGGAGTAGTCCACCCCAGGTATATGGGTTTGTGGAAGTAGCACTTGTATCTCTCTCTCTCTATGTGCTTCACTAATTAGATCCGTATGAGCTGCCTCACATGATTACGGGCACCGTTGTAATTCCTATGTGGTTGATCTTTTCTATGAGTTATTGAATCTGAGATTGCAATTGTTTCTCTTGAGTTATTTGAGTAGATGTATCTTATGTACCCCGTTCTTATTTGCTAGCTTTGATCAATCTAGTTCTTGAGATCGTGTGTGGGGTGATGGGTGCATTAGTTGGAGTAACGGGGGGGTGGCTAGTGCTGTGAAAGTGACAGAAGTTCAGCGATCCACTTAGGTTTTGTGAAACCTTTCTTAGTTACCTCACTAGGGATAAAAAGGAGTACCTTGTTACCGGGGATTTGAAGTGACACTAATCAATCTCCATGACTAGATCTAGCAAGTTCTTACTTCAACTTGATGTCACATTGCTTAAGCTATACTCTGGTTTTCCTTAATTATCGAGGTGTTATGATTTATTTCGCATCTTGGTGGAGTATAAGAGGGATCAATATGACCGTAGAGATCTATATGCTAGGACGTGATGCCCATATGAAAGTACTCAATCTTAAACATGTTATTGTAATCTCACATGTAATTCTTTATGTCCACCGTCTACCACTTTATTTGAGAGAATGCAAGTGTGAAACCATGAACCCCGGTCCTATTTTAATTATAAGAAAACACTCTAGTTACTTTGCTGCAATTTACTTTACTTGCACTTTACTTTACTTGCATCTCCAATTCGAATTTACATTATCTCCATCACCACTTGCATCACAAAAATACAAAAACAATCCATTGCATATTTTTTTTCTCATTTGCATTTAGTAGTAGATTAATTATTGCACATTTACTTTCAGTTTTGCATTGCAATTTAGAAGTCTCACACCTTGTGCTTGACAACCACTTGGTGAGGTTGAGGGCACAAAATTCTCTACTTGTTTGCAGGATCCTGGAGGAAGCTTGGAAGACAACTGCTGAAATACTGGATCCCCAAGAGTTCGACATAAACCCTCGAGTCACCCTCGTGGGGAAGAAGGCTTGCCACTAGCTACACACTCTGCACTTGGAGTCTCAACCTAGCCATCATTCATCCCTTGAGCAATTTGGATGGTGACCTTATCACCCAATCCCTTGGTTAACCGCTCTAGCCATGTTCCCCTTCTCTTGTGTTTAACCAAAGCAGTTTCATCTGAAAAGGTAAATATAGCAGAATGTCATATATACATGCATGCCGTCGGTTAACAGAATACACTAGTAAGATGGCATGTTCTACCGACGGATACATCGAACCAAATGTAGGAATGGCATAGGAGTGACTTGCCTCCATTAGAAGTATGTTGATTCTGTTCAGTAGAGCCAACAACTGTCAATGACGACTGCTTTGTGACTTGCATAGTCCTTTCTCCATCCATGTTCCCTGTGCTTCCTTCATCCACTTGCAGCGGGCCTTGTACATTGGTGCATAGCAAGCTTCCACCATCATTGTGCATTGTCCTTTCTCCATCCATGTTCCCTGTGCTTCCTTCATCCACATGCAGTGGGCCTTGTACATTTTTGCATAGCAAGCTTCCACCATCATTGTGCATTGTCCTTTCTCCATCCATGTTCCATGCGCTTCCTTCATCCACATGTAGGTGTGATATGGTTTCTTCCATGCTGGTTGGAGCCATCACCTTCTTAAGCCTTTTGAAGCGACAGTTGTCATCTTGATCTGGTCAGATATCAGCTAGCATTCTTTTAGTTACTTCTAGATCTGGAGCCACCACCCTTCTAGGAGCCATTGCAGAAGATGGAGTTGAATCAAGTGTGTGTATCCGTGTGCTTGTCCTTCTGCTTCTTACCTTCTTAACAACACACTTCTTCCTTCTAGAAACCTTGGGTCCCTCGTAGAAACAACAAAGACAATGTCATTAGATAATGAGTAAGAAAAGTGTTTGCACAGATTAAACAAAGAGCACACAAATTAAGCCCCCTCCCCCTTCCCACCACCACACCCACCTTAACTTGCTTCTTCACTACGGTATCATCACTTTCATCTTGACCAATCACTTCATCGTCCTTAGGACTGTACTCTGAGCTTGAGTCTGGAGTTATGGCAGATGTTGAATCATCGGTTGTAACTGCACTAGCTTCAGTAACAGCATTGTTTGAATTCCTAATCATGGATAATAGTGCACCGATGCCAAGGGACTGGAATATACGATTGTTCCTCAACATTTGCCGAACCCTAATCTTCTCGTATTCTGTGGCAGGTGCTTCTTTTTGAAAAATAAAATTAAGTAACCATGAGTTTCATTTGGTTGAATTGCATTGAGAAGCAAGACAACGAAAACAAGTAAGTTGAATCTTTGAAACATGGTATTGAGTACAATTAATTAATTAGCAACTAGTAAACAACCCCATTCTAGGAAATTTATCTATCCTATCATGTTTTATTTATACTTATTCCTGGTACCTTAACAAGCACAAGAAAAAATATGACCATATATTGCAAGAACAGGACATAATAGCATGCAATACAATGAAAAAATATAACCATATATTACAAGAACATCATGTAATAAGCTAGAGATACATGGAAGCAAACATAGACAAGGTAGCAGGATAAGCATAAGGAACAAGGTTACATACCAGCCAGCAGGTTCTTCTTTGACATCTTTGCCATTGATGATCTCAACAGGGGGTTTTGATCTGGTTAGTAAAAAATTATAATGAAAAGAATTAGTTCACAGGAAAATTTGATGTAACAGGAAATTAACTTCCTTCTTAGGAAATATAGCATTCTTTCTTAGCAAATATGATTTCATATCAGAGTTATTGTAAAACTAAACAAAAGTAGCATCAATGAGCCCTAAACTAAACAATAGTAGCATCAAGAATCAACATAATAAGATAGGATTACAGGACTAATTTCAGATAAATCAACAGGGGCAGCAAAAACCCTGTCCTGATTGGTGTCTGTTCTCCTAGAATCCTAGCATCAACCTAGAAGGAGGAGCTAGGGAGATATGGAGATGGATCAAATCATGCAGGGGAGGATCAAATGATGTAGGTGAGGTGGAACCTTAAACCTAGAACAAGGAGCTAGCTAAGGGAGATGGACGGGAGAACTCATCGTCGACGAGTTTTAGATCGATGGTGTCGCGGTCGTCGTCGTCGTTCCTGTCGCGCCTCCTGTCCCGCCTCGTGCCGCTGTCGTGGTGGTTCCTGTCGCGCCTCCTGTCCCGCCTCCTTCCGCCGTCGTCGGGATAGTGGTGATGTGCGGTGGTGCAGTGCGGTGGGGAGAGGGTAGAGGGGATAGTGGTGCAGTGCGGTGGTGCGGTCAGGTGGGGAGAGGTGGGGTGCGGTGTGCCTCCTCCGCCGCTGTAGGGAGAGAGGTGGGGTGTGCAGTGGTGCGGTGCGGTGGGGAGAGGGTAGAGGGGAGAGGTGGTGCGGTGCGGCGGGGAGAGGGTAGAGGGGATAGTGGTGCAGTGCGGTGATGCGGTGAGGTGGGGAGAGGTGGGGTGCGGTGTGCCTCCTCCGCCGTCGTCGGGAGAGAGGTGGGGTGTGCGGTGGTGCGGTGGGGAGAGGGTAGAGGGGAGAGGTGGTGCGGTGGTGCCGCGTGCCTCCTCCGCCGCCGTCGGGAGAGAGGTGGGGTCTGCGGAGAGTGGATTGGATCTGAGCGGTTGGGAGTCGTGCGGGAAATGAATTGGTCGGAGGTGGGGATTGGAGTTGTCGGGGCGGGAATTAATTGGTCGGGGGCGGGAAATGAATTGGTCGGAGGCGGGACTGAATTGGACAGGCGGGAATTAAGTTTGGAGACTAATTTTTGAAGATGGTTTTCTATTTTCGGCCTCACATTTGAAACTTTGGAATAATAATAGGGTATTGATTAATTCAAACCAACTATTTCGTTTGCTATGTCACATAACATGAATAACTTTTCCATTTGTTTTAGATTTTTTCGAATTTCTATCACGTGTTTCTAGACCCGTTCGAAATCGCCGCGGTCACCGTTCGCGTCTCGGGGTTGAATCACGCATGGATCTTTCCGTATCTTTGATGAAATGGGTACTTGCGAAACTATAAATGATTTTTTTGAAAAATAACGGGTGGGCAGTGAGGGACCTGTAGTTAAAATCGGGCATTTTCCAGCTAAATCGGCAATAATCCGTTTAAATTGGCGAAAATAGCCAGGAATCCCGGAAACGCGTGCATTTTGACGACAAAACCTATAATGTGTTATATTTGATCTACAAATAACCAAATTGTCTACACAAAGATGACGACGAAACCTATAATGTGTTATATTTGATCCCGGAAAATGTGTTCACAGAAATGAGCTATCATCTACGAAGATTATTGGGTTTCGGGCCAAATGACGGATGTTATGGCCACTTTCATGGCATAGTTTGTTTAAATGTGCCCATATTCCACACAAAGATGCATATTGGTACAACTAACAATGTTGACGAAGGAAGTATTATTTTTTTTTGAATAAAAACATCGTTTTCCATTTTTGGAGTGTCAAAACTGGGTTTTTTTGTGTAGCACATACACAAAATATGACACAAAAATGTACAAAGTAAAATTATAAAGCAAATATGTCATATGTGATCTCCAAATAATAAAATTCCTACCTCTCAGTGGCTCTAAATACACCTCTTTTGAAAAAGACAAATTTCTGCCGATTTAGTAGAGACGGGGCCAACTTTGAACTACATGTGCCTCATAGTTTGCTCATGATTTTTTGTAAAAATCATTTTTAGGTACAAAAGTACCTATTTATATAGAGATACGCCAAGAGTTTCACAAAATTCATCCTCTAGCTACGAAAGTTAATGACCGTCGTCTTGACTTTTTCCTAAAATCGGCATAGAAAATTCCAAAAAATTCAAAAAAAAACTTGAAACGATGCAACGCCTTCGCGTGGTGTCATTATATATGTCCTAGTATCCACAAAAATAATAAACTTGGAATATGACAATTGGGTTGAAAATGTGTTCACAGAAATGAGCTATCATCTTCGAAGATTATTGGGTTTCGGGCCAAATGTCGGATGTTATGGCCACTTTCATGGCAAAGTTTGTTTAAATGTGCCCATATTCCACACAAAGATGCATATTGGTACAACTAACAATGTTGACGAAGAAAGTATTATTTTTCTTTGAATAAAAACATCATTTTCCATTTTCGGAGTGTCAAAATTGGTTTTTTTGTGAAGCACGTACACAAAATATGACACAAAAATGTACAAAGTAAAATTATAAAGAAAATATGTCATATTTGATCTACAAATAACAAAATTCCTACCTCTCAGTGGCTCTAAATACACCTCTTTTGAAAAAGACAAATTTCTGCCGATTCAGCTGAAACGGGGCCAAATTTGAACTACAGGTGCCTCATAGTTTGCTCATGATTTTTTGTAAAAATCATTTTTAGGTACAAAAGTACCTATTTCTTCAAATAAATCTTTGCTTTTAGGCCTTAGATGCAACTCTTCCCTTATGCCCATGTCTTTAAGATCAAGCCTGGAGTTCAAAGTGTCCTTTGTCTTTCCTTCAATGTTGAGGAATGTGCCAAGCAGATTATCACATATATTTTTCTCGATGTGCATTACGTCGAGATTATTCCTCAAGTTGAGATCAGGCCAGTATTCCAAGTCCCACAAACATGACCTTCGGTCCCAACATTGACCTTCCTCACACTTTCTTTTCTTTACAAGTTTTCCCGGTCTCACATCTTTGACCTTTTCAAGTTGCTGCTTCAGCTCTTCTTTACTGAATTCTGCCGGCTAGTCACGGGTTTCAGTCTTACCATTAAACTCTGTACTTCTTCGCCAACGATGGTTTCGAGGAATAAAACGGCGATGCCCAACGAAGCAAATCTTGTTCCTTATCCTCATTGAGCAAGGGTTTTTGTCACAACGCACACATGCCTGATAACCCGCAGTGATCCTCCCCGACAAAGTGTGCAGTGCTGGAAATGCACCATATGACTGCAGCACGCAGAGTGAACTTCTTGTCAGGAGTCAAGGCGGCGTACGTATTAGGTACACCATTCCATAGATCGAGCAATTCTTCTACGAGAGGCTCCATAAAGACATTGAAATCCTTTCCTGGAGACTCTCGACCCGGTATAAGCAACACCATCATAAAGTTGGACTGATCCATGCATGCCCATGGGGGCATGTTGTAGGGCACCACAAAAACTGGCCTCATGCTATATGACGTGCTCTGGTTTCCGAACGGATTAAAGCCATCCGTGGCAAGGCCGAGTCTTATGTTTCCTGGGTCTTCTGCAAACTTTGGATATTTCTCGTCAAAATCTTTCCATGCTTCTCCGTCCGCTGGATGGCTCAACTCATCTTCCACAGGCTGCCGCTTGAGCTTGTGCCTATGTACATCATCTGATGATTTCTCCGAGAGAAACATCCGCTTCAGCCTTTCTTTCAAGGGAAAGTGCCTCAAAACCTTCTGCGGTATTGATCTTTTCCCATCGGCATCTTTCCACCTTGGGGCATTGCATTTGGGGAAGCTGTCACACAGGGCATAATCCTTCCGAATCAAGACACAATTATTTGGGCAGACATGTATTGAACATAACCTAGACCCAACTTGCGGATTATGCTCAAGGCTTCATCATAATTCTTGGGAACACCACTAGTAGGGAATTGCAAGGTCAAAAGATTCAGTATTGCGTTGAATGCAGCATTGCTAATCCGGTAGTAAGACTTGACGTGGAGTAACTTCACGGTGAAGGTAAATCTTGAAAATTTCCCCCCTGCAACAGCTACACGCTTAGCCTCCTCTAATACCTCGGCAAATAGTGACTTCTGTCCATCAACATGGTCTTCAGAATTGTACAGATACCTCAATAGGTCAGGAAACCTATCATCTTCATATCATCCTCTTTGTCCAAACCATCATCATCTTGCAAAACATTTTCCATAAACTTAAAGTCATCATCACCACTATGGTGTGGCTCTTCACCATCTTCACCATGTTGAGGTTCTTGAAGAAAAGTTTCTCTATGGTGGACCCACCTATCATATGTGTTGGCCATCCCATTAAGAAACAGATGATCTTCCACTCTACCTTGGGTCTGTTCTTTACAGTTCAAGCATCGACAACATTGACAAAGAATGGGAGCATCGTTGGCAAATCTTGCGCGGACAAATTGCATGAAATCTTCCACTCCCTTGATATGTTCAGTGGAAAGCTTTCTAACCCCTTTTATAATCCAACTTTTGTCCATCTGTCAAAGACCACAAAATGATGCAAATTTGACGGTAAGTAACACGGTAACAGGAGCATGAAAATCTGTTACTTTATTCTAGCAAATTATAATGCATCACTACAAAATATAGCAGTAACAGAAGCATGCAAATATGTTGCTTTATTCTTCGGTTAACACATCAATTACATTTTTTATTTATTTATTATTCAGTTATGTCACTTACATCAATTACTCAAGAACAAAAAACCTAGCTATGCCATAAATCTCTAATTACTTAATTACACTAAATTACTTTCATCTATGCTTGTTGTTACATTTAAATTTCCTAATATTTAAGCAGCGTAGCAGGTGCAGGTGGGGGCTCTAGCTAGACCAGAGAGACCAAGAGAGAAAGAGCAGAGGATGAAGACCAGAGAGAGGAGAGGGGTGGATACCATGCTATTCTTCGAGCATGAGCAGAACCAGAGAGAGGAGGCCACCAGCAGGTCACAGAGAGAGGCCACCAGCAGGGCGTTCTTCGAGCGAGGTGTGCCACCAGGAGGGCGAGGCACTCCTGTCCTGGCGAGGTCAACCAGGGAAGCTCCTGCCCTTGGCTCTGCCTTTGCCGGCCGCCTCCGCCCCCGCCTGTAAGCACCGAGGCGCTCCGGCGTCGCCGCCGGTAGCCTCCCCCGCCTATGCCGCCGGTAGCCTCCCCCGCCGGTTGCCTCGCAAACCTCTGAACTCGTGTCTCGATCTAGGATTAAGACAAGTTGCCTCGATCAAGGATTCAGACAACTTAACTCGCTCTTCAACTCGATCTAGAATTCAGATAAGATGAGAATAAAACAATGTGTCGTCTCTGGATACATAACAGAATAGCGACTACACCTCAATGGTAACGTACATGCGAAGCAAGCAGCGCCGTCGGGGTTCGAGTCCCCGCGAGCGCTTATTTTTGCTGACTTAAAACTGAGTGTGGGCGCTGGGCTGGGCTGGGCTGTGCGCTCGGGCGCGGGGCTATGCGCTTGGGCTTGATGTGCCACACTTGTAATAGCAGTCAGCCGGGAGAAAAAAAAACATGAGACCATGGCCCACTTGTCAGACCAATCACAAAATCAGTACTGCCACATGTCAGTGGGTCCCACAAGTAAGTGAGTCCCACCCGCTGAGGTGGCTGCCAAGTAATACAAAGCATCACAACCAACAAACGCATGACCAATTCAATTGGTCTTAGTTAAGCAAAAAATCATGTGCTATGGCCATCTGTTAAAGAAAATCATGACTTTTTTGCCAAAAAAGTCAAAAGAATATAGGGGTTTAGTCGCTCCCAAATATGTCATGACCAACGGATTAAAAATGTTCATGGATCTATGACCAGTTCATCCACGGTCATTAAAAAGGGTCGTGTATCAACATATCTCTTGTAGTGGTGGCTCCCGGGATTCGGTGAGGACCCTCCAAAGTTGTGGAGTGTGCATCATCCTTGTAAAGGTTCTAGTTGTCAACCTCAACGGTAAAATAGTGATTCGAGCCTCTCCACATCGGTGGAAGGACTCAAAGGAGGTACGGTGTTCCATTTGAAGGCTACTCGGTGTTCCACTTTGGTGGCAACGCACCGCTCCAACGGAGATTAGCTTCCATTCGGAACTGAACTTTGGGATACATCTCCGCGTCATTGTGTTCGGTTATCCCTCAACTTACCTTTACTTGTTGCTACTAGCTAAGTCATATATATACCTTGTGCTAGTTGTATTTGCTCAACATATAGGATTGTTCACCTAGTTGCATAATATAGACAATCTATATTTGAGCACTATCTTATTAAATAAAAAAAGAAGCTAAATTTGTAGTTAACCTATTCACCACCCCCTTTAGTTAACCTCTCGATCTTTCAATTGGTATCAGAGCCTCGTCTCTTTATTAAGGGCTTTACCGCCTAAAGAGGAGGATGGTTGTTGAACCCGTCACCATGGACGGTATTCAAAATCTAATTAAAGCTATGATTGATAGCTCCGAGAAAAAGATGGAGGGACTAATAAAAGAATTGGCATCTTCATCTAATCAATCTAAAGAGAATGTTGTATTAGATGAAAATGGAAATCCCATTGCGTCTAAGGAAGCATCCGCAACTTCGGCACCTAGAAATGGTAGTAATGGAAATTCCTTTAGCTTTTCTTATAACAATGCTCCTAATGTTCACCATCCACATGTTAATCATCTTGGTGCACCTCCTATGGTAGATAGGAATCGTTTTACTAATTGTAAAGCTTCCATGAAGTCTTACATGTGCAGCTCTTCAATGCAAATATGGAGAATTGTTGATAACGGGTATGAGCCAAAGGACCCCTAGAACTTGACCTCAAGTGACATCATAGATCAGCAACTCAACACTCATGCAATGCACATGTTGGAGACAGCAATGGATAAAGAAGGAGTCCCGCACATCCGGTCCTTCTCAAGTGCAAAGAAAGCTTGGGATTGCCTTCTTTATATGTATGACGGCAACATCAACCTTCAACGATCCAAGAAGTCAATCATCCAAAGACAAGTTGAACACTTTCATTCGAAGGATGGAGAGAACATTGAAGACATGTTTAGAAGACTCAAGGCTCTCGTAAATGACATGAGAGATTGTGGATTCAATGATTTCACTAAGGATTGGGTCAAGGAGAAATTTCTACCCACCTTGATTCCAAACAATGAACACATGGTGATGAATGTGAAATCAAGGGCCGATTACTTGGATCTATCCCCCAATGATGTTTTGGGTCTCTTCATCACTCTAAAGGTCATGAAAATAACCTCTGATGATGTCATGGCCCGTGTAAATGGAATGAAGAGAACCTCTCTTGCCTTGAAGTCCAAGGCCACTCCCCATGAAGAAAATGACTGAAGTGATGATGGTGGTTCCACACATGAGGTCTCCGAGAAAGAGATGAAGACATCACATGAAGAATTCTTGGCCCTTGCTCAATACAAGTGGGAAAAGAAGGGATATTTTAGATGAAATGCCACCGAGAACAAGGGAAAGAAAGTCTCAAGCATGAAAAAGGCAAGGACTTGCTTCAATTGTGGAGATACCGAGCACTTTGTTGCCGAGTGCCCCTTCAAGCGTAGAATTGAAAATGGTGCAAGACTTATCAAGAAATCCACCTTAATTCCAAGTCCAAGAACTTCATCAAGATAGGCCCTCCTAGGGCATTGATTGCAAAATAAGTTGCGTACACGTCCAATTGTGAAGAGAGTGATGGTGATGATGAACAAGTAGGTATGGCGGCCATGGCTAAGGGCGTTGTACCTCCTAACATAAGCTCTCTCTTCTCCAACCCTAATGACAACAAGGGTCCCTAGAGTCACAAGTGCTTCATGGCCAAGGGTATATCCCCAAAGGTGACTCCTACACTCAAACTTGCAAATTCTTCTACTCCTTCACTATTAAATTATGTTGAGGAAAACCCCTTGACAAACTTTGTGTATAAACTAGAAGGAGAAACTAAATCTATCTTTGTCTCTCTCGTGGATCAATTAAGTGAGGCACATGACCTCATTGATGAACATGAGGAGAGAATAACATTACTTGAAAATTTTGCTCGTGATGATGCTAGTAAAATTAAGGAGCTTGAGAAAGCTCTACATGAATCACATTGCTTTAGAGAAAGCATAGAAGATACCTTTGCAATTGACATTGCTAAAGTAAAACTTGATCGTGAGCATGATTTTGCTAAGGTGACAGAATTCATGGCCTTAAATGATGAAACTAACCAATGCTACAATGATCTCATTAAAGATTTTGATAAGTTTAAAATTGATCATCAAACAATTTCAAATGAGCTCAAGAACTTAAAAGGGTTAAAAAGTGTAAATGCAAACTCTTGTGATACTAACCCTTTGTGTGTCAAGACAACTCTCATTGAGGAGAGCAATAGATTGAAGGCCCAACTCAACAAAGGTCTTGCCACGTGCATCCAAGGGCAAAAGAACCTTAATGATCTTTTGAGCAATCAAAAGAGAGTTATTGGCAAGGAAGGCCTTGGTTTTGGTTCCACATCCAAAGTGGCCTACGAGAAGAAGTCAACTCCCTCCACTAACTCTATTGTTTTTGTGAAGGAGGGGTAGTTGGCTAATGAGGAAGATGAGTTTGATATAATTGCCAAGAGTATTGTTTCTAGGAACATTATTACTCAAAACAACTTTGCGGGAAAGTACAACCCATCTTACGTGCTTCTTAAATCTATTGATGGTCATGTTAATGAAAAATATGTGGGCACCTCATATGGTGATGATTACAAGTATGCTATTTGGGTTCCTAAGACCCTTGTGAATAACAAGAAAGTACCCATCCAAAAATGGGTACCTAAGACAAGAAGTTGATTCATTGTAGGGTTGTGCTTCTGGAGGAACATCATGGATGATTGATAGTGGTTGTTCCGCACACATGACCGGAAGCAAGGAAGTGTTAGATGACTTAAAACTCCAACTCCTCAAATTTTCTCATGTAAGTATTGGTGATGACTCACAACTTAAGGTATTGGGACATGGCAGGGTGGTCATTTCTCCGGATTCATCCATTGAGAAAGTCCTCCTTGTTGAGTCCCTTGGCTATAATCTTCTTTCCGTCTTGCAACTTTGTGAGTGCAACTTTACATGTGTATTTGGGCGTCATCACGTGCTTGTTCTTCACACCATTTCTCTTAAAGTAGCCTTTGTTGGATTTGTGGAAAATGGTATGTATATAGTGGATTTCTCGAAAGAAACTACACATATCACCACTTGTCTAATGGCTAAATCGGGCGTGGCGTGGATTTGGCATCGCCGCTTGGGCCACATCGGTATGATAAATCTACAAACTCTTGTGAAGGATGAGAACATGGTAGGACTAACAAGTGTGAATTTTTCCAAAGATCGACCTTGTAGCTCTTTCATTGCCGAAAAGATGCATGCGAAGAACCATCCCAAAACATCAATCATCTCCGCAACAAGGCCCTTTGAGTGTATTCACTTGGACTTATTTGGGCCTCCCACATATGATAGTCTCGGTGGCAAAAAGTATTGTTTGGTGATTGTTGATGATTATACAAGATACACTTGGGTATTCTATATCAAGAACAAGAGTGAGACTCAAGAAAGGTTCATATCTTAGGCCACGGAAGTGCAACACCAATATGACACCAAGATCTTGTCAATTAGGAGTGACAATGGGTCTGAGGTCAAGAACTACACCATGGAAGAATTCTTGAGTGAAGAGGGGATACAACATCAATATTCCGCTGTGTACACCCGTTGTCGAATCTCTGACTCTACAAATCCCTTAGGTGAACCTATCGGGTTTCGACTAGGAGAACTCATGAGCGCTGGTGGAATCGTCGGCTAGACAGGGGGCGAGATTTACCCAGGTTCGGGCCCCTCGTAGAGGTAAAACCCTTACTCCTGCCTCTGTCGATCTGTATTAATGAGTAGATCGGTTACAATGGTGGTTGCTCGAATCGAGAGTATGATCTCGAGTTCAAGGCTTTGGTATTGCGGTGTTGCTTGGTCCTTTTCCGGTGGCTCTCCTGGCCTTATATAGGTGGCCAGGTCTCAAACCCTATCCGGAGAGGACTCGAACTCTAACTTTAGGTCGGTTACATATTTCCAAACTTAACCCGCAAGTTAGTGCGGGTGGGCTTCACGTGGGCCTTCTGGAAAACTCCAAGGGCTCCTCTTCTTGGGCCTTAACCTTGGGTCTGACATGGGGTGTCCTTACCCGCAGGGTCCAGGATCCATGTCTTCGTCAGTAGCCCCCGAGCGTTTGCTCGAATGGGATTTTTCCAGTCGAGTAGATGATCAAATCTTTCTTGGTCTTTCTTTCCTGTGGATAACCAGTTTGGTTGTTTCTTGTTTAGAGGGCGCGTACCCTATATAATGAGTTTTCATACTCGAGTATCGAGCAATGCAAGTGCCCGTTTTTATGGCTTTTTGTCGTAGAAGGATGTGGCGCAGTAGCTTGGCTCTCCCGAGAGATCAGGGCCAATTAATTGCGACTAGGGCAAAAACATTTCTGGCCTACACAGATTCGAGACCTCCGACTCGAACCCGATAAGGTGATTGTTGCGACTGGGCCGTTGTGGTCTTATTGAGTCGAACTTAACCTATGGGGGTACCCGGCGCGTCCGCTAGGATTTTTCTTCGTGTTGTTGACACGGAATCATACCGGAGGACGAAGCTTTGAGTGCGATTCCAGGCCCTTAAGAGAGATCTTTCGGATCTTACCTTCATATTCGAAGAATATGGCATCTGGATGTGCCTAGTCGGCCGAACAATCCTGGTTTTTATGATGTAAAAATATCATGCGAGTGAGAAAAGAGTAGGTTCTGCCTACTCGTGTAATTTTTTGAATGAGTAGTTCTTTTATCCATACGAAAGAGTTTTCGTGTTAGGAGTTTTATGCCCATATGAAAGAGTTTTCATGTTTGGGAGATCATGCCCATACGAAAGAGTTTTCGTGTGCAGGGTATTTTTCACCGTTTTAAACGAGTCTTGCCTCATGATTTGTTCATGAAAAAGTTGCTTCTATTCGAAGGAGTTTTGTTCATACGAAGTTATTTTCGCGTTTGAACTTTCCATTCTAAGCTTTCTTCAATTTGATGATGCACGCCATGACGTCATGGTGCACTTTTCTCCTCCCGATGGGACGTGACGGAGTGAGAGCAGAAGGACTGGCCCACATAGTCAGCTTTTTGACCGGGAAACGAGACGTCGTTCCCGGTTTTTACGCAAACTGTGCAGTAAATGCGCACGATCTTCTGTTAAGATCGTGGCAGGAAACAGCGCTCACCGCCCCCTCGTTTCGTCTTCACACGTGGTGGCGGCGATGGGCGCCACGTGGCGCATCGAGTGGCCAGTATCGATTCGTTCCGTGTATAAGTACGGGTCTTTGCGATGTGGTAAAACTTTCCCAGCCTTCATCTTTCGGTCCATCTTCTTCCTCGCGCTCATCTTCTTCCTTTCTCCAAGCTCGTGCTTAGCAGCGATGGCGGGAGGCAAGAGACGCGGTGCTGCCATTTCCGCATCCGGGGAAGCTTCGGTGCAACCTGTGCCGCGTTCGGGCGACTGGCGTTCGCCCAACACCACAGCGAAGAGCATCAAGGAGATGCAGCGGGAGGGGCTGCTGCCTGCGGAGTACGAGAAGCGGGTGCGCCTCGGAAAGAAGGAAGAGGTACCCAACCCGCAATCGAACGAGCGCGTGGTCTTCGCGGACCACGTGTCTCGCGGTCTTTCCTTTCCCCTCCATCCGTTTCTCGTCGGGTTGCTGTATGTCTATGGCATACAGCTTCACGATCTTGCTCCGAACGCGGTGCAGCACATATCGTGCTTCATCGTGTTTTGCGAATGCTTCCTAGGCATTCGCCCACACTGGGCGCTCAGGAAGGCCCTTTTCAAAGTTCGGATCTTCCGCGAGAAATCGCGGGTAGACTCCGAGCCCGGCGAGCCGCTACGCACGGGTGGCTTTGGGATCCAAGCGAAATCGGAGACTAGCTACTTCAGCATGTACTTCATCGACTCCACGCAGGGCTGGAGGAAAAAGTGGTTTTACGTCATCGACAACAGCTCGGGTGGGATCGTAGAATTCCACCCGTTCGCTGTTTTGAAGAGGCGGAAATCCTGGGCGCACAGGTTGTCGGCTGAAGAAACCCAGGTCGTCGTGCCACTACTTGCAAGGGTGACAGCCCTCCGTGATCAAGCTGCTGGAGTTGTACTCAACGGACTGCACTTGGCGGGTATCTTTCTCAAGCGCAGGATCCAGCCTCTGCAGCTCAGACCTTCCACGATGTGGGAGTACCAAGGCTCTGAGGATCCTAGCCGAGTGAGTCGCGAGGAGCTCTCGAACGCCGAGTTCGAGAAGAAGATCGCGGCTATCACTAGCCTGAAGGCGGGAGAGAAATTCCCCGACTGCACAGTCGCAGCCTTCGACGCGTCGAGGCCTCCACCAGCCGAGGTGAGTTTATTCTTCTTCTCCTCTTTTATTTTCTTGCTTGTTCTGAGTTTCAGTCGATTGAATTTTCTCTTGCTTTCTTCTGTCTTCTTCGTAGAGCTTATCCGTGGCCAACTGCTACCCTCCAATTTCTGGAAAGGAAGCCTCGGATTTATTGGCGAGTAACCTGGACGGCCCGGCCGATACCAGTGTTGCCAATGCTACTTCGAGTTACGAGCACGATTCTTCGGATGGTGCAGAGGACTCAAATGGCGGTCTCCTTCCCCACAAGCGTCGTCGAGTAGAGGATGACGAGGCTACCTCCAAAGACAACTCCTTGGAGGACTCGCCCAGGAAGGATCCCATCTCTGCGACTCCGCTGCGCTCACTCGCCCCTTCTCCTTCATTCCCAGTAATCCAAACCGCCTGGAATGCGGATATGCTGGATGAGGATGAAGATGATGAGTAAGTCTTTCTCCTCGTTCTTAGTCGAACGTTTTCCTTTGCATCTTTGTTGACACTTTGTCTTTTGTTGCAGCCTTCAAACCATTAGTCCTCGCAGGTACGCCTCTTCCCTTCCTCCCGAAAGGAAGAATAAAGCAGGAGCTGCGGGTGAGACCCCTACTGCTAGCACTGTCCAGAATTCGCCCAGCGTAGCCCCCAATGTGGCGACTACGGAACATGGAGTTCCTAGTTCTGCTGCCGGAGCTTCAGCTTCAAAAGAGGTGACGGGTAGCTCAGCAGATCCCCTCTCCCGTGCCAAGGGCCAGGTAAATTTTGCTACTTGCCTTTAATTTGTTATCGGGTGCACGACAGTGCTCCCGATGGGAGTAGCCCCCGAGGCTGTAGTTGATCGCGTGTGATCGGCTACAGGCTCAAAGATTGTCTTTTCCTTCTTCTTGGTTTTATCGGGTGCACGGCAGTGCTCCCGATGGGAGTAGCCCCCGAGGCTTTACTCGATTGATTGTAATTGGGTATAGGCTCCAATTTTTCTCTTCTAATTCTTCTATTTCTGTGTTCTTTGCAGTCGCTCGTTGACTCCCTTGTGGCGATTGGCCGCCGTGTTGTTTTTGCTGAGTCTGAGTAAGGGATCCTTCGGGCGGACCGTAGTCGACTCACCACAGAGAATGAGCTCCTTCGAGGTGAGTTTTCCATCCTTTCTTGCTTTCGTTTTCCACCAATTCTTCGACTCTGATAACTGTTGTCGTGTGCAGCTCAACTTGAATTTTTGAAGACCGAGAAAGATAATGCCTCCGCCCAGGCAACAACTCTAGAGGCAGAACTGGCGACTGCCCGGCAGGAGCTCGAGTCTTCCCGCATGTTAAATGCTGATTACGAGGGAACACTTGCGGCTGCCCAGGATGCCCTGAAGAACTTGGAGGATGCTGGCGCCAAGGCGGATGCCAATCTCGTCAATTTTATTCGTCCCCTTGCTGAGCGCTTTGCGGGTAAGTTTGTACTTTTCTACAATCTTCTTTTTGTCTTGGTATATCTTTTGGACTAACACCCTTTTTGTTCTTAGGTCTTCTGGGTGTCCCCCTGGAGCTTGCTGGGGTTCCTCGAGTGGACGCATTGACAGATTCTTGCGCCCAGCTTAGGAGGCATGCTGCAGGGGTTTGCTCCTTGGTCGGCAATGCCACTCAAGTGTTGACACAGCTGCATGGTCGCCTTCTCATCAATGCTGCATCTCCACCCGTGCTAGGTGACCCGCTGAAGATCTTCTCGGAGAGCAATCTCCTTGATGCCTACGCGGTCGCTCAGTCGGAGTCTGGAGCGAAGGCGGCCATCCAGTTCGCGCTGGCGCATGGAGTTAGCAGCTTGGAGGAGTCCTACTCGGATCTCCCCGTCGATCCTTCCACAGGCAAAAAGGTAGGGCTTCGTCGATTTGGCGAGCCAGCCGCCGTCCTCGCTCGGAAGTTATCTGAGCTGTTTGCTCGACTTAAGGGAGGGACGACTGCCGCGAGTGGGAGTACCACTGTAGCTTCTTAGTTTACTTCGTTTGTAGTTTGCAACTTCGATTGTAATGAACCCTGGGATGTGCTCCCGTTTTTCCAATATTTTAATCAAGATGCTTTTGCTGAAATGCTTCCCGCGATTGTACGTGTGCTCCCGATGGGAGTAGCCCCAGAGCACCTGTCGAATATGTGGTGAATATATCTCGAGTAGGGCACCTTATTCCTTTAATCTTCTTTGTACTTTTCAGGTATCCAAGGTGGTCGCAGAACCTTCAGGTGGACCTGCTGCCCCAACAGATCCGCTTGTCGCTGCTGTGGGGTCTTTAGCAGGTCTTCGTGACCGTGTAGCTGATGGTGAGCGCAGGCTGAAAGCGTTGCGCGGGGTAACCGATGTGGCGAAGTCCAAGCAAAAACTGGCGACTGAGCGCGAACAGTTTCTGATGGACGAGTTGGCTTCCGTCGCTAGGGACTTGCTGTGTAAGTAATACAGCCCCTGAGTCTTCTTTGTCTTGTTTCCTTGCCTAATCGTGCATATTTGTTCTTCAGTTGTTAAACCGGATGATAGGGAGGAAAAACAGTGGGTAGAAAACCACATTCTTCAAGAAGCTGGCAGCTCAAGGCCTCATGCGAGTAACTTTTGGTCTGATCGCAGTCGAGGCTTTGTGTTGGCTACTTTGAAGTTCCGTATCACCCAGGTAAAAGTTCTCGTGAGTTCTTTTCACGAGGTCTTGGTCACGATGAACGCTGCGTTCTATCCGCTGGAAAGGGGTCCTGAAGACTGGAGCCATCTCCTCAGGCTGTCCGGGCAAGAGGGAGAGATTCGCGAGTGTGTGCGCAATCAGATGACTTGCGGCGCGGTGGTGGCTCTCTCCTTTGTCCGGATATGGCATCCTGAGATAAATTTTAACTCCGTAGCTAGGCTTCCAGATGGTCCAATCGATGATATTTCACCGCACTATGATGCTGTTCGTCCTGCAGCGGAGAAAATTATTCGACTAACCTCTGAGGAAGTAGATAGAGTGTTGGCGACTGAGAATGCTTATCGCCATGATTGATTGTTGGATGTGTACATCCTGTGATGCTGTATAGTTTGTAAAAACTGTTGTAAGGTGTGCGACCCTGTATGTATAAATTTTCCTGTGATGCTTAGTTGTAGGCGTAACCCCCGTGTGTTTATAGGGTGTGTACCTGTAACTATTTTAGCATATAAGAATGAATAATCTTCGAGTAAATATGGTTGAGAAACCATGTATTTTATTGCGATGACTGAGAAGTCATGTATTCGAGCTACAACAGTGGCTAGTATAGCCTTATTTGTTGTGAGAACAAGTAAATCAAGGGATAAAATTTTCGGAGGTGTGCGATATTCCAAGGATTGGAATAGATTCCTCCGGTCGATGGGTTCTTCAGCCTGTAGGCTTCGCCTGGGATAACTTCGTGTATGACGAAGGATCCTTCCCATGGTGGCTCGAGCTTGTGTCCCTCCTTCTGCTTGAGCCGCAGCACTAGATCTCCTACCGCGAATGCTCTGTGGCATATGCGGCGACTATGATAGTTTCGCAGTGATTGTTGATATACTGCGGATCTTGCGAGCGCTATATCGCGCATCTCATCAAGTGCATCCATATCTTTCGCGGAGTGCCCTGTTGGAGGTTTCTTCGCTGTAAGCCACAACTCGTGGGGCGCTGAACCTGACATCCTCGGGAAGGACCGCTTCTGCCCCGTATACCATGAAAAATGGCGTGTAGTTTGTAAATCGATTTGGAGTTGTGAGGAGGCTCCATAGTACGGAGGGTAGCTCTTCGGCCCAATGTCCTTCTGCTGGTTGTAGACGATCGAGTAGATGTTTCTTGATGCCAGCTGAAACTAAGCCGTTGGATCTTTCGACTTGTCCGTTCGTCTGCGGGTGGGCAACTGAAGCAAACTTGAAGTTGATGCCCTTTTCCTCGCAGAACTGTTGTGTTTCCTTTGCCGTGAAGTTTGTAGCATTGTCTGTAATGATATCATGTGGTACCCCAAATCTGCATACGATGGAATCGAGGAACTTGACGGTGCATTGGGCGCTAGCCGAAGTTACTGGCATGGCCTCGATCCATTTGGTAAATTTGTCGACTGCGACCAGCAAGTGTGTATATCCACCCGGCGTGGACTTGCGTAGTGGTCCTACCATGTCTAGCCCCCACTGTGCAAAGGGCCAGGCGATGGGTATCATGTGCAATTCCGTAGCAGGTGCATGTGGTCTTGGTGCGAATCGCTGGCAAGCGTTGCATCGTTCGACTAGCTCCTTTGCATCCTTGGCTGCTGTGAGCCAATAGAATCCTGCTCGGAAGGCTTTTCCCATGATTGTTTTCCAACTAGCGTGATGCCCACAGTCTCTTTGGTGGATGTCCAGGAGTAATTCTTTGCCATCTTTGGGTGCGATGCAGCGCTGAAGTATACCCGAGATGCTTTGCTTGTATAATTCTCCGTTGATTACCCGAAAGGATCTACTGCGTCTGATTATCTGTCGAGCCTCGCGAGGATCGGCCGGGAGCTGTCTGGTGGACAGGTAGTCGAGGTATTTCTGCGTCCAGACTGGCTCGACCAGAAAAACCTGTCGTGAAATGTTATGAATAAGCTCGATGATGGCGACTTGCGGGCTGACCTCTATTTCTGGTGCTGTGGGTGTTCCTGCAGCTTTTTTGACTTTGACTGAGCGCTTGGTCATCTGCTCGAAATATATTCCTGGTGGATGGGTGTGTTTGTGGAACCCATGTTTGCCAGTTTATCTGCTTCTTCGTTGCTAGATCTCGCAATGTGCTTCAGCTCGCATCCCTTGAAGCTTCCTTCGAGTAGGTTGTACATGTCGCGATATGCGACCATGTTCTCAGCAATTGCGTCGCATTCTTTCATTGTCTGCTGCACGATGAGATTGGAGTCGCCGTAGATCATTAATCGGGTGGCTCCACAAGCAACTGCCATCTTCATCCCATGCAACAGAGCTTCATATTCTGCGTCGTTGTTTGATGCCGGATCGTCGGGTAGAAAGTCCAATCGTAGGACGTATTGCAGCTTGTCTCCCCGAGGCGATATGAGTACGATTCCAGCTCCTGCTCCTTCGTTTTTTTTAGACCCGTCAAAGTACATTATCCAGTTGCTCGTGTATTCAGGCGGTCGGGCATTTGTAGCTCTGTCCACTCACTTAGGAATTCCACGAGTACATGGGATTTGACTGCATTGCCCCTGCATAAGTGATGTCCCAAGCGCCCAGCTCGATGCTCCATTTGGCTATTCTTCCGGATGCCATAGGGTTGTTCATGATCGTCCCGAGGGACGCATCATTAACCACTGTGATGGCGTGTTCCTGGAAATAGTGCTTGAGCTTTCGGGCTGTAAGAACAACTCCATATGTGAGCTTCTGGTAATGAGGATATCGTTGCTTGCATGGCGAGAGCACTTCACTGATGTAATAGATCGGTCGTTGGACTCCGTACGCTTTGCCCTCCTCAGGTCGTTCGACTACGATTGTTGTGCTGATGACCTGGTTTGTGGCGGCTAGGTATAAGTAGAGTGGCTCCCTTTCTTGCGGTGTTGCAAGACGCGCCTGCTTTGCAACGATCGCTTCAAGTCTGCGAACGCTTGTTTAGCTTCTGGTGTCCACTCGAATTTGTCCGTCTTCTTCAACAGCTTGTAGAAGGGTAACACTTGCTCTCCCAATCGGGCGATGAACCTGCTCAGAGCGGCTAGTCGCCCTGCGAGCTGTTGGACTCCGCGTAGATTGGTTGGCTCCTTCATAGTCAAGATTGCTTGTATTTTTTCTGGGTTGGCTTCGATGCCTCTGGCGGATACCAGGTACCCGAGAAGTTTTCCTGCTGGAACGCCAAAGACGCATTTTGTCGGATTGAGCTTGATCCTGTATACGGTGAGGGCGTCGAATGTTTCTCTAATGACTTTGAGGAGTGTGTCCTCAACTCGAGTCTTGATAACAAGGTCGTCAACGTACACTTGTACGTTCTTGCCAATGAGCTTGGCGAGGCATTTTTGCATGCAGCGCTGGTATGTTGCGCCTGCGTTCTTGAGCCCGAAGGGCATTGTCGCGTAACAATATACACCGTGTGGTGTGATGAATGCTGTCTTTTCTTCGTCCTCCCGTTTCATCCGGATCTGATTATAGCCCGAATAGGCGTCCAGGAAGGAGAGGCATTGACAGCCTGCCGTAGAGTCCACGATCTGGTCGATTCGCGGTAGGGGGAAGTTATCCTTGGGGCAGTGCTTGTTTAACGACGTGTAGTCGATGCATACCCGAAGGATGTCCGTGTTCTTCTTGCGGACCAGCACTGGGTTTGCTAACCAGGTGGATATCTTGATCTCCCTGATGAAATTTGCTGCTAGCAATCTGTTTACTTCTTCTCCAAGCGCTTTCTGCTTGGGTTCTGAAAATCGTCGAGTAGTTTGTTTGATGGGTTTGGCATCTGGAAAGACTTCGAGTGAGTGCTCGGCAAACTCCCTGGGTATTCCTGGCATATCTGAGGGCTGCCAGGCGAAAATTTCCCAGTACTCACGGAGGAGTTCAACGAGCGCGCTTTCCTATGCCTGCGAAAGGGTGGTTGAGACCATCGCTGTCTTTGCAGAATCTGTCGGGTGCACTTGATGCTTTCGGGTGTCACTGTTGGAGCTGAAATCTAGCTCAGGCGCGTTTTTCTTCGTGAGGGGCATTACGGAGTGATCCGTGGTTTTTGCCAGCTCTTGAAGTTCTTCTTGCATCCCGAAAGATTTTGCGATCTCATTGAATTCAATGTCGCACTTGTTGGATTTCTGAAAGTCTCCGTCGATGGTGATCACACCGTATTCTCCAGGTAATTTGAGCGTCAGGTATGCGTAGTGTGGTACTGCCATGAATCTGGCGAACGCTGTTCGACCAAGAATGGCGTGGTACTGTGAAGGCCAGTCGACGACTTCGAAGTCGAGGAATTCTCTTCTGTAGTTGCTTTTAGTGCCCAGCACAACTTCTAGGTTGATTGTTCCGAGTGGACGGATTGCCTTTCCCGGAATTATCCCGTGGAAGGATGTTTCTGATTCCGCAAGGCCGTCCAGGTTCCTGTTCATCCGACGGAGTGTATCCGCGTAAATAATATTGATGCCACTGCCACCATCCATGAATACGCGTGCCAAGTCGTAGTTGCCAATCTGTGCTTGAATGACGAGGGCGGCGTGTCCTGGTCGATAGACCTGTGGTGGGTGATCTTTCATTGAGAATGGGATCGGTTGATCCGCCATCTTCAAATACTCGGGCTTTGTTGGCGGAGTCTGCACAGCCATGCACAACTGCCTTGTGTAGTCTTTTGAGCTCTGCGGGATGGACATGCCTTCTGGATCATTGCGAGTTGCCCTGCCGGATTCGGGTATGCATTGGCTCCAGAGTTTCGTGCGGGTGGTGCTGGCAGTGCAGCCAATGCCATGTTTGGATTTGCTGGTGGAGGTAGGGGTTGTGGCGGCTAGAATCCTTGGTGGCCTCCTCCTGGAAGCGGAGGGTAATTTTGAGTGGATACGGATCTTTTTCTTGCGAGGGCTTCCGAGATGTCAATAAACTTTCGGCAATCCTTAAGAAGGTGTGTTGCCTTAGTTTTGCCCGTGCGCTTATCTGTAAATAGATGTAGCGAGCAGTATGCATCGAGGTCTTCCTCGGGAGATTTTTCTTCGGCCTTTGGTCTCCACTCGCGATTCCCACGGCGACCGGAGTCGCGGCTTCGCGTGAATTCCGCCGCTACCAGCTCCTCTCGATCCTCGTGATCGTAATATTTCCTCCTTTTCCTTCGGCCATGGCGGTCTTCATCGTGCGCAGGTGATGATGCTCTCTCGTTGCGGACTGCGTCTTCTCCGTTAGCCCACTTTTCGGCTATGATCATTAGCTCTCCAATAGTTTTGGGTGCAGCTCTGCCTAGTTCTTCTCTGAAAGCAGTTCTTCGGGCACCTTTCGCAAAGGCTTCAATCGCCACTTCTTCCGAGATGGTTCCCGCAGTGTTCCTGAGCGTGGTCCACCGCTGGATATATTCGCGGGTAGACTCGCCGCTTTTCTGCTTGCATGCTCGCAGTTCTTCAATGGTGGCCGGCCTCTTGTAGGTCGGCTGGAAATTTTTGCAAAAGTCGCGGTGCAAGTCATCCCATGATGCGTAACAAGATCTTGGTCTCCTTTCCAGCCAGCTGCGGGCTGCGCCAACGAGATGCAAATTGAGATATTGCATAGCTGTGTTCTTGTTCCCACGTTGGCATTTTACTGCCGTGAGGTAATCTTTAGCCATTGAGAGGGCTCGAGTGAGCCGTCGTACTTTGTCACTTCCGTGCTGAGCTTGAATCTTCTGGGTAGAGGCGCCTCGCGGATGCTGCGGGCACAGCAGAGCGCTCCGCAGGTTTCGTCATCCGAAGAGTCGGACGAAGAGCGCTCGCAATATCGCGAAGCCCTTGCCTTATCTACCTTATTTTGTGCGATGTAAGATCGCGCGTCATGTCTTGACGGGCGCGGTCGGCGTCCTTCCTTGGCTCCTTGCTTCGTTTTCGCGAGCGGCTGCTGTGATGTCGCGAGCTTTTGTCTCTCGGGCTGCCTTCGCTGCTGCTTCGACTGTCGTCGCGGCGCCGGGCTTCTTTTCCTCGCATACGACGTGGCGACCTGTCCCTTCTTGGCGAAGAGCTCCTATGTTTGCGGGACGCCTCTTTCTCCTTCTCCTTCTCTTTCTCCTGTTCCTTCTCCAGCTGTTCTGCGGCTTTCTTGCGGTCGTAGGAGGCGAGCCTTGCGGCTGCCAGTCCTAGTCCCTTGCGCACTTGTTTATACTGCTCCGCCCAAGGGTCACTTTCCGTCGGTTGATTCATCTGCATGTAAGTTGCTGCGGCTAGAACCGCGGCAGTGGGAGTTTGCGGGTAGACGTTGCCGTCGTCATCGACTCGCATGAGAGAAGGAGTGATCGATCTGCTGGTCCCGGCTAGGGATTCGTTGTTCCTGGATGTAGATGCATGCCCCTTCCTAGTGGGTCGGGTTCCGACCGAGGGTGTTAGGGACAGCCCGGCTCGTCTTTGACTTGACTCATCCGCCGCTTTTCTTCGACGGGCCAAATCTATCCGAGCGTCTTTGATGGTCGCGGCTGCTCTCACTAGGTGATAGTGGTAGGCAACCATGTCTTCGTGTGATGCTCCGGCTGCGGGTGGTTTGCTCGTTCGCATAGCCTCCTTGGCTCGGTCCCAAGATTCCCGCGAAACGCCGATTATGTTGCGCTCTGCCGCGCTATGTTCCGTTTCCGGGGTTTGTTCCGATCCTGCTATGCAGACTTGAGCCAGTCGAGGCTCGTGTGTCCTAGGCGTAGATCGGAAGTCCCTTTGAACTCTTGAAGGTTCCTCTGTCGAGAGGGTATGATAGTCGTTGGCGTTGAAGCGGACGGACTCGCCGCTTTTCTCCAGATGACGGCGCGAGTCGACGGCTTCAAATTCAGATTCTGATTCTTCCGAGAAGTGGAGGATTCCGTCTCTGTTGGTCACGAACTTCAGGCTCCCGAACGTCAGGGTGACTCTCCTCTCCAGATTCTCGAATACCGGGCGTGATTCCGGCGAGTGAGGTGTGACCACGACAGATCCGATCCGTATAGGATTGTTCGGTGCCATAATCGATGGTTTCCAGCGGGAGTTGGTTGTCGATGAAGCCGAAGATGTCGGTGATCTAGCGCCCGCCGTTCCCACAGACGGCGCCAATTGTCGAATCTCTGACTCTACAAATCCCTTAGGTGAACCTATCGGGTTTCGACTAGGAGAACTCATGAGCGCTGGTGGAATCGTCGGCTAGACAGGGGGCGAGATTTACCCAGGTTCGGGGCCCTCGTAGAGGTAAAACCCTTACTCCTGCCTCTGACGATCTGTATTAATGAGTAGATCGGTTACAGTGGTGGTTGCTCGAATCGAGAGTATGATCTCGAGTTCAAGGCTTTGGTATTGCGGTGTTGCTTGGTCCTTTTTCGGTGGCTCTCCTGGCCTTATATAGGTGGCCAGGTCTCAAACCCTACCCGGAGAGGACTCGAACTCTAACTTTAGGTCGGTTACATATTTCCAAATTTAACCTGCAAGTTAGTGCGGGTGGGCTTCACGTGGGCCTTCTGGAACACTCCAAGGCTCCTCTTCTTGGGCCTTAACTTGGGTCTGAGATGGGGTGTCCTTACCCACGGGTCCAGGATCATGTCTTCGTCACCCCTCAACAAAATGGTGTAGCGGAGAGGAAGAATCACACACTTATTGATATGGAAAGAACTTTTTTGGCCGAGTTCAAATCCCCATATAACTTTTGGGCCGAAGCCATCAACACCACTTGTCATCTATCTAACCGACTCTTCCTTCGTCCGATGATTGGTATGACTCCATATGAAGTGCTAACCGGTAACAAACCCAACCTCAAGTATCTTCGATTTTATGGGTGTAAATGTCAAGTTTACATTAAAGGGATTAGATTTTCTAAATTTGATCCTAGAACTTTTGAAGGTATACTTGTTGGTTATGCCACAAACTCTCACACTTATAGAGTCTACGACATGTCCAACGGGTGTGTTGAAGAATCTATGAGTGTGGAGTTTCATGAGGATAATGGCTCCCAAGTGGAGCAAATTGGTTGTGATGATATAGGTGATGAACCTTCCTCCATAGCCATAGGAAGAATGGGTATAAGTCCACTTATACCCATTGAGGGGCACCTTGTGGAAAATGTGGATGGGACTAGATCTACGCAAGTGGTGCCCTCTACATAAACCACCAATCAAATGGTAGACCAAGAACAAGACCTTCATGTGGATACCACTCATCAAGAAAGTGATCAAGATCCACCCAATGATAATGGTGGAAATGATTTTGGTAACTCTTCACCAAGAACTCCACTCCGGATAGATCATGGTCTTGATGAAGTAAATGATGAGGATATTCGTCCAAATGAGAATGCCGATGATGCACTAATTCGTATCATGACTCGTCAAGCCTCAAGATTGCAACAAAAGTCACATTATCAAAAGAATATTATTGGTGGCTTGGGAAGAAGTGTCTCCACTCGTGGAAAAGTGCTCAAGTTTTGTGGTATTCACTCATATGTCTCTCATGTTGAACCTATCAAAGTATATGATGCTCTTGAAGATGAAGATTGGGTTCAAGCTATGCATGAAGAGATCCATAATTTTGAAAGAAACAAAGTATGGTCCCTAGTGTAAAGACCCAAAGATCATAATGTCATTGGAACAAAATGGGTGTTCAAGAACAAGCAAGATTCTCATGGGAAAGTGATTTGCAACAAGGCTCGATTGGTTTCTCTAGGCTACTCTCAAGTCGAAGGACTTGACTACAGTGAAACTTTCGTTCCCGTAGCTAGACTTGAATCCATTCGTATATTACTTGCATTTTCCACTAGCCATAACTTCATCTTGCATCAAATGGATGTTAAAAGTGCTTTTCTGAATGGACCTCTAATTGAATTGGTATATGTTAAACAAACCCCAGGGTACGAGGATCCCAAGTATCCTAACCAAGTCTACTTCCTCCATAAGGCTTTGTATGGCCTCAAACAAGCACCACGTGCTTGGTATGATCATTTAAAGGAGTTCCTAGTAGATCGTGGTTTTGTACTTGGGGTAATTGACCCCACACTCTTTACCAAAAGTGTAGATGGACATTTCTTCGTATGCCAAGTATATGTTGATGATATTATATTTGGATCTTCTAATGTGAGTTTTTTAGACCAATTTGCCAAACTAATGACAAGTGAGTTTGATATGTCTATGATGGGAGAATTGAAGTTCTTTCTTGGTTTTGAGATCAAGCAATATTATGAAGGAACTTTTATTTGTCAAGAAAAATATATTCAAGATATGCTCAAGAAATTTGATATGAACAATGCCAAGCCACTACCCTATACAATGTCAACAACTGTGAATCTTACTATGGATCACAAAGGTATATCGGTTGATCCTAAACTTTATCGCTCTATCATTGGATCTTTGCTTTATCTTTGTGCATCTAGCCAGATATTATGTTTAGTGTGGGTTTGTGTGCAAGATTTCAATCTAACCCCAAGGAAAGCCATATGATTGCGGCCAAAAGGATTCTTAGGTATTTGGTTGACACTCCTACACATGGCCTTTGGTGTCCATCAAACACAACTTTTGATCTTGTGAGATATTCGGATGCGGATTGGGGAGGTGACAAGGTGGATAGAAAATCAACCTCGGGTGCTTGACAATTCCTTGGTAGGTCACTTGTGTGTTAGTCTTCCAAGAAGAAAAATTGTATTGCCACGTCCTCCACGGAAGCGGAGTATATTTGCCGCTAGTTGTTGCGCTCAACTCTTATGGATGAGGCAATGTCTTAAGGATTTCGGGATTGAGATTAAGACAATGCCTCTCTTATGTGACAATGAGAGTGCTATAAAGATTGGTCACAATCCAGACTTCATGGCAAGACCAAGCATATTGAGATTCGGTATCATTTCATTCGAGATCATGTGGCCAATGGAGATATCTCACTTTCCTATTTCAACACCAAAGATCAACTTGCTGACATCCTCGCAAAACCTCTAGATGAGAAGAGATTCAAGCAATTAAGGAGTGAGCTCAATATTGTATGTGCAACAATCTTAGTTGATTGAAAATCTTGCATACACACCTCTACTAGACTCTTATTTGGCTCTTAGATGTACACATAGACATAGGGGGGTGTAGCTCAATAAATGAGTCGACACTACTCCTATAATGCATAAATAAAAAATCATGCATAATGGTCATTTCAAATGACATAATGGGATTCAATGATGAGTTTCTACAATGCCCCCAAGATATATCTTCGCGGTGTCATATCGAGTATACTCATACATGGTGGCTAAGGCCACCGCCCAAATCGAAGATTTGAGTTTTGTTTGGTGTTCGTATTGATAAGACATTTGGTGTTGAACTCATATGCATATTCTCTCTTCTATTCCATAACACATCCAATGTTGCCATTTGTTATTTTTGTGGTTTTATTATTTCCTCCATTGGATGTGTGAGGAAATCATCATACTAATGCTTTGCTCCATGTGCCCAACATCATGTTTCATACATCATCAAAACTTTGCATTAAGTACATGGTCAAACAACGTGTTAAAAAGTGGAACAAATTCGTGTATTCATGTTGGTTAAAACTCTTAGTATGCTTAAATTTTTTTACTCAAAAAACATTCAAAATCCAAAACAAAAAGGGGAATTTTTTTCTCAGAAAACCCGGCCTAAGGACCGGCACTGTCTGTTTGGTGCCCGGCCTGGCACCCGCAGGATGCCCAGCCTAGGTCGGGGTCGAGGCCGGCGCTGTCGGTGTGGTTCCCGGCCTAGCGCTTGCTGGATGCCCGGCCTAGGCCGGGTCGAGGCTGGCCGGCTCGGTTAGGTGCCCGGCCTGCGACCCGGCATGGCGGCTTCCCTGTGCTCACTTAAGTCACGTGTTCGGGGGGGAGCTTCCCTGTGCCCAAGCTCCTCTCAACCCACCCCCTCCCTCTAGACCGAGCCCAACCCCCCTTCTCCTCAGATCTGCTACCCTAGCCTCTATCTCCCTACTCCTCCAAACGAAATTCTCATTGGTGGGGATTTGGAGGAGATCCATCTCATTGTTTGATGACTCTCACAATGGCTTCCAATTCAGGTACTAATTTTTTTTGTTTGTTGCAAATTGACCTCTTCTAGTTTCATCTTGTTTACGGATCTCATATATTGTGGCTCCTCGTTGCACTCTAGGTCTCATATTGTTTAGGGATTGTTGCCACTCATGTTACCTCATCACTATGACCTAGCAAATCACTCTAGTAATTTGTTTGCACCATATTGTTTAGGCATTGTTGCCACTATTGTTGCCACATCACTATGACCTAGGAAATCACTCTAGTACTTTGTTTGCACTAAATGTTTCCTTGCACTCTAAGTCTCATATTTTTTAGGGGATTTCTTGTTTAGGGTTTCCACTAGTGTTACCTCATCCCTATGACCTAGAAAACCACTCTAGTGATTTGTTTGCACCCAATGCTTACTTATGTATCTCCTTGATCATACTATCATTTTAATAATCACCTATTAATCCTTTTCTAAATAATTATCAAACAAAACCAACGTTTTGATTATGACCATGTACACTCATTATGCATATGCACATGCATGTTCATTCTTTCTCAGGCAAGGGACCATCGGCTACCACCTATGCTCGCAAGCGGTCAAAGAAGAGTGCTGATGCCGCTTGTGGCTCTACTCCCACTCAACAATAGGGGCCACCTCTTCCTGTCAATGCGGATGAGCCAGTCCATGATAGCTAGGGGAGTCTAAGCACATTTGACTGGGAGAATGATCGCATGAAATTCAACCCATATGCTTTTCCTCATCGCATGTCGTGACTCTCGGTTTTATTGCAAGATGCATCAGCAAGTTCATGAGTTTGTGGTCTGCACCTTGAAGAATGATCATGTGCCTCGACATTTCTTTGACCTTGATGCAGCTAGAGCAATATGGCCAAAAGTAATGGAAGTCATGGAATATCATCAAATTAGCAAGTTCATGACCTGTGATAGTCAGTTTTCTCCCACTCTACTTCGGGAATTCTTTGCCACAATTCACTTTTCCACTGAGGGTGGACGTTCCATGACTGGATGAGCGGAGGAACTAAGTTCATGCCACTTTGGCCGAGTTTGGTACTCTGTTTGTATTGCGGAGCCCGTTCAATGCCAATTCTCATATGTTCGGATTCATGGTGATGACCGGAGGATCATGAAGGCCAAACCTGGACTTAAACACTACTATCCTACTGGTTTTGGCTCTCAACACATTACCAAAGTCGCATTCTTCTCAGATTTTTCGTATGTGACTTACACTATTCTCCGAAACACCATCCATGCCAAGTTTGGGGAAAAGGGGCTTGCTCGCCGGTGGATAATTAATCTTCTCCACCATATTGTGACTGCCTATAAGGCCCCCCAGAACCACTATTCAAGGACACCTCCGGTATGCATACATTCACGATCCCAGATCACACCAGTCGTGAACAACATATCAAGTTGGCATACCGATACAATATCCATTACACGATTACATAAAGACTTGCAAAAGAGACATGGTTACATGACCAAGTCCACACATCTGCCACGCAGGGAAACACACAACACACACATCGGAAGACTAAAACACACAAACATAGTAGAGCCCAAGTCACGCCTTAACCTACAGGCTACTGACTCGAGACGATCCTAGTTCGCAAGGCCATCAGTGTAGTACTCCTCCTCGTTGACATCCTCCTAGACTCCTCCTCGAAGTCTGGCAAGTAAATACCAGGGACGAAAACAATATGAGTCCGTTTGAATGTACTCAGCAAGACACCCATCATGTAGCTTACTGAATGCAAGTATGCTTATTACGGTGGAATAGGTAGGCTATACATGGTTCACTATCCATGATATATGAAAGATATATCATACTTGATTTTTGAAAACTCCGTATCTTTGTTGAAGAAGATACTTCAAAACAAACTAAGATAGTTTTCTTCTCTTGCAGATATTGCATATCCAAGAGGTTTTATAAAACTTGTTTTATAAAAGGAAGTTTTTCTTTGCAAAACTTCATGTAAAACAACTTCCGGATTTTCTTAATCCGTACCTCAATGGTACAAAGTTCCTCTTTTCAAGCTCCACAAGTTCAACTCCTTTTAAAAACCCCTTTTTGAAAAAATTGACAAAATGCTAGCTACATGGCCATTCAACTGTCCATATCCGAGGACGCGGCTATTCAGAATAGTTTGAATCTGCAGATGTGTACACAATCCACTAGATCCAGTACATCCGCCGTGAACAACCACAGACTGTATCAACAGGATGTAAACATCAGATAACTGATCCTAACCATCCACTATGGTCAAGCTAGTATATGACATCTCTTCAGTTGGGTTTGTTCTCCCCGGCACCACGTCGCACATCGCCACGGCAGGAGACCCAACTGTCGCAACCGGAGGAAAAATTAATCCCACACTTTGTATGCCTCTTATTTCAATACTGGGCGGCATTCGGTTCGAGGGAAGTCACGTCCCTTATAGAAAATTGAGATAGAGCACACACTAACAATAACAAGTTTCAAATTAAGCCCCGTGCCCATGTTGGAGTAGAGTGGCACGGTAAAGGTTGTCCGGCGAAAAATAGGTTATGTGTCATTTTTGTAAAACATCTTTTTCCCAAAAACGACCACTTCAACAATCCTCTGGTGGATAAGGCTTCGCCTTTCCACCGGGTTTTCCATAAAATCCTTTTTTTTGTAACAACATATTAAGGTGTCCACTTAGGTTCTTATACTTTTGGGTGGTAATAAATACCATATGGTGGCTATGGGTTTGGTAACACCAAGTACCAACTACTGGCGTAATAATAATATATAATATTAATAGTAGTAATAGTCACTCAAAAATAGTTTTTGGTAATCAAAGTTTTTGGAAAAATTTCAGAAGTAAAAAAATGCATGATAGATAATGATAAGTGTAGTAGCAAGCATCAGGATGGCTTGCCTTAAAACTCTTTGTGTCCCTGGCCTTGAAGTAGCTTGAACTTGACACACAACTCTACAACTCCTTCTTCTTCTTCTTCTTCTTCTTCTTCTTCTTCGTTTTCTAACGTCGTAAAAAAATAAAAGACACACACTCAGAAGCAAAAAGTTAATCACATAAACAAAGCAAAAAAAACAACAGGCAAACTTATACAAGCGCAATCCCTCAAAAGGTTATCGAGAAAACTACCTCACAAACACTCATGGTACAAAATTATCGTCAGATAAACATATGGTTGAGAAACCATATTCCACATCCTAAATATCATAGGTTGAGTGGGTGTAACAATATCATACCAAGATATTTAAGAAGCTAAAAGCATATATTGTAAAGGTGAGACTACTAAAGTAATAACAAACATCAAAGCAATACCAATCTGCAAAGCAATACCCATGGCAGTGAGTATTAACAAAGACACAAGCAATCATCACCAAACAAGTCTACCACTAACCTAATGCATTTATAACAAGATACTAGTAAACACAAAAATAGCGCTTGTACAATGCTCATGCTAAAGTAACCACTTAGACAAAACCAATCAGCAAGGCAAACTAACCACAGATAAATAATATAGTTACTGACTATGCTCATATCTACACAAAGTCTAAGGAATCACTCAATCCTAAATATGACCAGACAATCCAGTGGCCCAATCAAATGTAACAAGTCATAGGACACACTCTAAAACACCATAATCACAATAAATAATAAAGCTAGAAAATAGCATAATAACAGGAGTGCACTAATAGCATACTAGTAGGAAATATTTGCTACACAAGCATGCTATAAGAAATAAAGTATTCCACACTCAAGGACATCTATCACTAAAGTATATAAGCCACAATAACAGAAGTGAAAACATGCTAAACATTCTTGGATAACCATACTACCATAAAATAGAAAGGCAACACTACTTGAGCAACTCATAAATTCTAATGGTGACACTAATGCAACCATAGAGAAGCAAACAACACTGCAAGGATGCATAATACTAACCAAGCAAAAAATGAATAGAAATACCTACTAACAGCACAAACACCTTTCACATGCTAGTACACAAGCATACTAAAATAATTCTATGAAAACATCTACTTAGCAAGAATAACTCAAGTCTAATAAAACATGCTTTTGTAAACAACCAAAAGACAAGCAACAAAGTGACATGCTATACAACCAGTAGCTATGCACTCAATACAAGATCAATCAATTCCTTCTAAAATTGAATCACTCAAGGGAAATTCTACCCAAACATAATTTACTCATGCTAGATAAAACGTTCTATTTGCAAACAACACTCAAAATAAACGA
Organism: Alopecurus myosuroides; assembly: GCA_028641055.1. Taxonomy (NCBI): domain Eukaryota; kingdom Viridiplantae; phylum Streptophyta; class Magnoliopsida; order Poales; family Poaceae; genus Alopecurus; species Alopecurus myosuroides. The sequence goes on from CM054057.1 coordinate 720,175,626, forward strand.
AACAATAGCCACACACTTCATAACATGACATTCCCAAGGGAACATGTCACACCCCTGTTTTTAAGCACTTGTTTAATATTAAATTAGCAAGCCTCTTAAGACTTTTGTAAGATAATTAAGTGGACAACATGTTTGTGTAGTCATGTTTATCTATTAAATATAAGTGGTGTGTTCTTTTCACTCACTTGGGGATTTTTCTCCTAAGGAAAACATTTGTTTTCTATTTGTTTTCCTTTGTTTTCCACTAAAGTTCTTAAGGGAATATTTTCAAAACCTTGAGGTAACACTTAATATCAACTTATAAATGTGTTATTGATGGTTAGGAATCAACTTGACCTTCAAATAAAATTAATTGGAAAAGCTTTCATTAGGTTTTCCAATATAAATTTTGTCCTGGAAAACAGCCAAGTAGCTGTTTTCAGCCCTTGTTTTCCATCACAAGGATTATCCAATTATGGATTTTCTTTGATCAAGACTACTCTATGTTACGAGGACAACAAAACTACACCCTTGTAAAAACTTACAAAGATATTTAACACACACTCCCATGATGGTTTTTGAGCCATCTTGTTAAGACAGATTTTTAGGCAATTTAAAAACAGAGAAAATGCTTACTTTGCCAATTGTTTTCAGAGCCTTAAACCCCTCAATTTTCATATCAAATGGTTGTTTCTGAAACTTGGATGGTTGCTCTTTAGTAAGCATTTTAAATCACTCATTTTTGACCTTGTTTGCTTGGTGAAAACAACTCCAACTTTTGCTATATCTCTCTGTTTTTCCAGCACTTAGAAAAATTCAGAAACTGTCTAAACTGAATTTTCTGACAGAACAGTAAACATACACTTTTAGGCTTGATCAAGCATCTGGTGTGTGATGATCCAAGCCATGTCACCTTGCCATTTCGAAACCACTTTGTATGAGCTTCTAGAAGGTGGCTTTGGATCCCTTTTTGGTTGACCAGGGAGGGAGAAAATGAGGTGTCATTTTGACTAAGTGATGATGTCACTTTTAGTGGTTGAAATAGTTGAATTTTTGCTTTTGCCCATCCCTTGGCCCTACTGTGGCTTTGCTCACGCATTTGGTACTAGGAAAGACCCTAGGGCACCTCCTAGAGGTCATGCCACCCTTGGCAACCCCCCAAGGGGCAAGCCATGCCCATGCCATGCCAACCCGAGCACACCCCCTTGCAATCCACCTCTATAAGCAACCCCGAGCTTATCCCTCTCGCCAGCACACTCACCTCACCCCACTCACTCACCCCATCGAGCTCTCGCTTGCTGGTTCGCTCTCTGCGAGCGAGGCAAGCCGTGCCCATTTCCGGGCCCGAGCAGATCGAGCTCAAGGTGGCGCCACGAGCACGGCTTCCCTCACCCTTTTTTCTCTTCCACAGTGACCTCCTCACTCGTGCGCATCTCCCTGACATCCTCCTGCCCTCGATCGTTTGCAGGTTGGCCCGCGCCGTCGCCGCCGTGTCCGCCTCGCCGTCGCAGAGGAGGGACCGACGTGGAGAGCTCCATCCTCGCCGTCACCGCGCCACCTGCACCCCACAGCACCACCGCCATCACCCGCAGCGCTACAGCACCCCTAGGTGAGCCACTAGCCCGTGCCGTGCGTGCCCATGACGTGTTCGTCCGCGGGACAGAGAGAGAAAGAGAGGAGAGAGGCGCGGGGAGGAATAAGAGTGGAGGGCCGTCGATCTGCGCATCGACGGTTCCCTTTGAACCCATCCGTTCGCGCGCGCGCGTGCGCTGGCGGGCTGGTCTGCGCGCTGGCTAGGCCGCGCAGACAGATCTGGCCCATTTGGGCTGGGTTTTATTTTTCGTTTAAAATTAACAGATCTATGCATGTTTACTTTAGCTAGTTTTGGTCAAGTTAGAATTTTATTTTCGGTTAGCCAATTTTTGTGCTCATAGCCACACATTTTCCTAGCCTTGTCCCACTGGCAGATTCCAATTTTGAATTTCCATGATTTTTCAATAAATCATATGCCAGACAGTACCCTTAAAATTGCAATTAATAGAACTTCAAAAATACATAATATTTTTGAGCAAACTCAACTGTTTTGGAAATCCCTTGTCAATACCTACCAGTAGAATTTTAGTTTGCACCAAGGTGACTTACCATTTGGAAATGCCATCCATTTTGGTGAAACATCTGTGAGCTATTCCAAGAATTTTAGGGGGAGTTTGGGACATTATTTTTGAGTGGGACCAATTAGAGATGTTTTGTAATGTCAAGGCATATCACATCCTAGAAGGGTTTCATGTTTGGAGCCATAGAAAAAATTAGGGAGACAGAACAAGTTTGGGTACTTTTCTGTCTAGTTTAAATTCCTAGATCTTGTTCTATGTGTTCATTTTGTGATGTGCAAATGATGTTTTCTTGCTTGTAATGTTGTTTTCCAGTGTGGTTATTATGTTTACAAGTTATATGAACATGTTAGAATAGATGTCTTGAGTGGTATATTTTTTTTAGAATTATTTTTCATGCATAGGTCTTGCTCATAGCTTAATTTTTACATATGATTTGAGTAGATCATGTTTTGCTTATTAGGCTTGTTGCTGGATTAATTCTCATGGGACCAGTACCATTTAGGTACTGTTATTTAGGTTATAGCACCTCTGGTTACTTGGTGCTTGTGTTTGAAATAGATTTAAATAGCATTGCTTAAGTCTAGATTTCATACTAGAATATTCATGCATGCCTTTTGTCTTGTTTTCCACTAGGGAAAAATAGGAATCTTTGTTGTTGAAAACAGAGGTTGGAATGTCCTTGTGGCATTGATATCTTAGTGTTTTCACCTCTGGTTTTTCTTCCCTTAAGTAGTACAAAAGCATGAGTAACACTTGGGTGACTAGGATTTAATTCTCACATGTGTAGCATTTTTAGCCTAGTTTTTCCTTGTTTATTAGCTAAACTTTTTATGTTGTTTTGTGGGATCCAGTAGCATTTTGGTACTGGTTAGAGGAGTATTTTGCCTCTGTTAGTTTGCACACTGGTGCATAAAAGTAGCAAGTGTAGTCTAAACTAGTCTAGTATTTTTCTTAATTTTCTACAAGTATGAGTAGGAGTTTTTGGAGCTAGTTTGTTTGTTTTGAGCACTTTTAGAAAAGTGACCAGAGGCTTATTAACCTCTTTGTGAGCATTTTTGCTAGTGGAACACCCACTGGTATTTTTGCATCATGGTGGATAATGAGTTTGACTTGTTGTCATGAGCCTTTTTCACCACTTGCATATTTTAGCTTATTTTATGTGCTTGCCATAGAGATTGTTGGGGAAGTTTTTAGACATCAAAAAGTGTTTTATGTGACACCCTACTGTCTAGTAACATGTTCTTTACCCCACTGGTCCATGGTGCTCTTAACTAAAATCTTTGAGTTTGGCCACACATAAACACTAAAATCTTTGAGTTTGGCCAATTTTTCCTATGAGAGAGTTGGGTATTTTGGGGGATACTTTTTGATTGCTTGCTGTATGTATCACTTGTAGCATTTTTTTGTCTTGGTTGGTTCTGAAAGTGTGCTTTTATTTCTTTTTACGACGTTAGAAAACGAGGAGGAAGGAATTGCTGAGGAAGGGTATTGCAACTCCTGTTACTTTCAGGACCAGGACCGTAACTTGTACCAAGGCAAGCCATCCTAATGCTTGCTGTATAAATACTTATCATTATCTATCATGCATGCTTTTCACTTCTGAAGTTTTCACAAAATTATATCTTCAAAACTATTTTTGGGTGAATACTACTACTATTAATATTACTAGAAGAAGGAATCATATTAATAGTCAACTTGGTATTACCAAGCCCTTAGCCACTAAATGGTATATAAATACCATTCACCAAATTAAAACTTGAGTTCTAAATGAACTAAATAAAATGTGTTTTTGTAAACAAATGTCTGATGGAAGAAAAACCCCGGGGAAGGGTGAGACCCTGATTGCCGGAAGAATGTCATGTTGGGAAGTTTGAGAAATGTTTACAAAAGACACATAACCTAGTCTTCGCTGGACAACCATTATCGTACTGCCACTTTACCCCAACATGGGTAAGGGGCTTGATTAAAAACTTGTTAAGGTTAGTATGTGTGCTATCTCAAGTGCTATAGGGGATTGGATCCTCCGAACCGAAATGTCGCTAGGAGTGAGAATACGGGACATCTAAAGTGTGGGATTAATTTTCCCTCCGGATGCAGCAGTTGGGTCTCCTGTTTGGGCGGTGTGTGACACGGCTTACCAGGGAGGGTAACCCCAATTGAAGAGATATTCATGTACTAGCTTGTACATAGTGGATAGTCAAGATCAGCTATCTGATGTTCTCATAGGTTGGGAACAGTCCATGCTTGTTTCATGGCGGATTCTGGATCTAGTGGAAATGTGTACACCTCTGCAGAGTAAAACTATTTCGAAATAGCCGCGTCCTCGGATATGGACGGTTGAATGGCCATGTAGCTAGTATTGTGTCAACTTTTCAAAAGAGGTTTTGAAGGATGGTTTTGTACCTGCGAGGTACTAAGGAGGAATGACTTGGTATCTGCGAAATACGGATGAGAAGGAAATTACTGCTAAAAGTTTCTGAAAAGAAAACTTTCTTTTCTAAACCAAATCTTATAAAACCTCCGAGATATGTGATATCTACGAGAGAAAAACTACATTATTTTAAATAATCTTTCACAAAGAACTAAACCTAAAACATCAACCATGATAAATCTTTTATCTGTCATGGGTAGCTGAACCATATGTATGGCCTACCCATCCCACCAAATAAGCATGTATGCATAATTGTAAGCTTATAAAGGATGTCTTGTTGAGTACATTCAAATGTACTCATTTGGTTTTGCCCCTGGTATCTACTTATCAGACTACGAGGAGCCACCTGAGGAGGAGTTCTATGAGGAGGAGTTCTATGAGGAGGAGTTCTACACTGATGGCCCTGCGAGTTAGGATCGTCTCCCAGTCAGCAGCCTGTAGGATGAGGCGTGACTCGGGTTCTACTACGCTATGCTTATCGTCTTCCACTGTGTTTACTTTGAATGTCTGTCCTGCGTGACAGTTGTCAAGAACTTGGTCATGTGACCATTTATGTAAGACTCTAATATTCGTGTAATGGATGATGTATTCTGTATGCCAACTACGTATGTTGTTCACGACTGGTTATTCTGGGATCGTGAATGAATGCATATGAGGGGTTCTGGGCCCTCCGGTCTGGGGCCTCTACAAAGTTGGTATCAGAGCCATCCTGACTCTAGGAGACCTTAGTTAGCATGGACGTTAGTGTATACTCCAAAAATCTAAGTTACAAATACAATTTTTTTTGGATATATGACTAAGTATAAAAATATTCCCTATATCCCACCACCTCTCTTGGTTAAACTCTACTTGCATTAAGGTTACCTCTTTGCATAAACATAAAACTTTGCACACTATGTTCTAACTTAAACTATACTTAAAATTTTGTGTAGATGGACGTGGACATCACCGTGGCTTTTCAGTTGGGACGTCCACGTGGCGAGTCTTTTCTTTTCGAGGAGAGGCTAGTAGCTATGGCTACTGTGTTGGGGCGCCCACTCCCGGAGCTGTGAGGAGGACTAGTTGTCGGGGCACCTCTGGAGGGAGATTGGTACGCGGAGGTCACTATCCGTGCACCTCTGGCTAGCCCGACAGTGGAGGCCTACGTTTTCCGTGCTGTTGATCGTTCTTGGAACGAGGCTGCGGTGCGTGTGATTCAGGAGTCAGTAGAAAGTCTGACACACATCGGGGAGTACATGTTCATCGGTTCCCGGTTCGAGCTGATTGGGAGACGTGATGAGGATGGCATACCACTTCCTGTCGAGCCAGATTTTACCACTGTTGGTCCCCACTTGGACGAGATGGAGATTCTGCTACACCGCACTCAGCTCAGGCTGGACGACCAGCGACTTGACACCCACCACGACATATTGGTGCACCACACACTGATAGCCGAGACTGATGAGCTGAGGGCTGAGCTTCACGACAGCCAGGAGGAGAGTGGAGCTCTGGCACAGCAGTTGTCCCAGTTGAGGGAGGAGTTGGAGGCCACTACCGCGAGGCACCGTGCCTTGCGGAGGCAGCTGAGGGCCACCCGCCTGGGCCGTGCACGTCTCACCACTAGGATGATGGCTCTAGAGGGGGCTAACGCCGTTCTGCGCGGCAGGCTTCAGATAGCTCGTGAGGACATAGCCGCGAGAGACGCTACCGTGGAGGAGCTTGAGGAGGAGGCCGTAGAGCTCAACAGGGAGATTGAGGGGCTACTGCCTATTGAGGACGTTCCCTCCGACTTGGAGGGGATGGATATGAGCGAGGCTAGCGAGCAGGATGATGATGACCTGCTTGGCGAGGAGGAGGAGGACCCTGAGGAGCGTATCTTCGACGTTGGGGACAGCGACGACTCTGTGTAGTCGCAGCCTTCTCACCCTTAGCACATGATGCTGGTCTAGATGCTAGTTAGGTATGCTAGATCGTTTTGCTAGATAGTTTGCTAGTGGTAGACTTGCGATGACCCACCAATCGCACCCCCTGTAGCTCGATGAAGCCTTCCTTGTAAGATATGGCTTGTAATGTGTGTGTGTAATGTTGGAAACTCTGTTTAATTATTGTGGTAAATGAAATGTTCGGCTTGGTTGTCTGATGTTTGTCACTACTTTGCGTTCTTTTCATCCGTGTTTGCAACTGCCCCGCTCTTGTTTTTGAAACATATCACTCGTACTCCTTTCTGTGGATATTAAAGGTACTGGGTTTTCAAAAACAAGAATCCTTTTTCTTAGACTTACAACTGTTTCACTTCAGCATGGCACCCCGTCGCGAACCCCCACCGCCACCACCAGCCACAATGGAGGCGCTGTTGGCCCTGCTGATGGAAGATCGCCAGGCCACCTGAGCTGAGAGTGCAGCTACCATTGCCGCTCTGCAACAACTGGCTGCTGCCAACAACCACAATGGCAATGGCAATGGTGCTCGCTCGAGACTGAGAGACTTTCAGCACACCAACCCCCCAGTCTTCACTAGGATTGTGGAGCCTCTCGATGCTGACGACTGGCTCCGCACCATGGCAAACAAGCTGGAAGTTGCTGCAGTTGAGGAGAATGATAAAGTCCTGTTTGCCTCCCATTTCCTTGCTGGTCCTGCCAGGACTTGGTGGGAAACTACACGTGAAACCGTTGCTGCTGGTCACGTGTTCAACTGGGAGGATTTCTGCAAGATTCCGCAAGTACCACCCCAAGGAATGATGGCACTTATGCGGGAGAAATTTCTGAAGCTGACCCAGGGAAGTATGCCTGTATCTGAGTACTGGGAAAATTTCACTACTCTGTCCAGGTATGCACAGGAGGATATTAACACTGATGCTAAGAAAAGGGAGAGATTCTTAAATTGGCTGGATGATGAGCTCCAGTGCTCTCTAGTGGTGGTTCCATTCCAGGATTTGGAGACCCTTGCTAATGCCGCTATGGTGCTGGAGCACAAGCGGAAATCTGCTGTATGATAACCGCAAGAGGAAAATGACTGCCCATGGAGGACCTAGTGCTCAAAGGACTCGCAACACTCCGTATGCGAGGCCACCATCCCACAAGGCGCCTGCTTATGCACCCCGCCCCAGCCACAACTATGCACCAAGGCCCAACAACTACAACAACCATGCACCTTATGCACCAAGGTACGGAGGAAATAGCTATGGTGGTAACCATGGTAATCACTCTGGAAATAATCATGGAAACCGCTTTGGAGGCAACCATGGAGGAAGTGGGAACAACTCCAACAATGCTTCCAAGCCAAACCCAAGCTCAAAGCCGTCTGGAGGTTGCTTTGCCTGTGGAAAGGAGGGTCACTTCGCTCGTGAGTGCCCCAACAAAGCTACTGCTCCAGCCCAGCCTAATGCAACCAAGATGAATCATGGTCCTTCCACTGGACGGCAGAATAGGATGAAGGGACACCTGAACCACGTCAATGCTGCAGAAGCTCAGGAGGCACCAGACATGGTGATGGGTATGTTTCCTGTCAACTCGGTGCCAGCCGCAGTACTGTTTGATTCTGGTGCATCGCTTTCCTTTTTCACTAAACCGTTTGCTGAGAAGAGTGGTATGAAGCATTCCCGTATGCACAACCCTATGTTAGTACAAATACCTGGGGATAGTACTAAAGCCAACCTAATTTGCAATGAGGTACCAGTAGAAATACAAGGGAAAACTTTTCATGCCGATCTTATAGTGCTGGGATCCAAAGGGATAGAAGTGGTACTCGGTATGAACTGGATGACCAAGTATAAGGGAGTTATTGACTGCACTAAGAAATCTATTGAAATGATCTCCGAGGATGTGGACAAGGTTGCGTACACTGCAACTAAACCCTCGTCAAAAGTTCACTGCCGCACTGGTATAGCCCACCCTGTCCTTGAGGAAGTCCCGGTCGTTTGCGAATACCCGGATGTTTTTCCTGAAGAATTACCCGGTATGCCCTCTGATCGGGATATCGAGTTTGTGATCGAGTTAGTGCCCGGAACTGGACCCATAGCACAGAAGCCGTATCGGATGAACCCGAAGGAATTAGATGAGTTGAAGACACAGCTGGATGACATGTTAAGAAAAGGCTTGATTCGCCCTAGTGCATCGCCATGGGGATCTCCGATCATTTTTGTGGAAAAACGGGACGGTACCACTCATTTATGTGTGGACTACCGTAAGTTGAATGATGTTACCATCAAGAACAAATACCCATTGCCCAAAATTGAAGACCTGTTTGACCAGCTGAATGGGGTTGTAATCTTCTCTAAGATCGACCTTCGGACTGGTTATCACCAATTGAAAGTCCGTGACACTGATATTCCCAAGACTGCTTTCACCACTCGTTACGGGCTGTATGAATACACCGTGATGTCCTTTGGTCTAACCAATGCCCCTGCCTATTTCATGAATCTCATGAATAAGGTATTCATGGAATTTCTGGACAAGTTTGTCGTGGTGTTTATCGACGACATTCTCATTTATTCGAGGAGTGAGGAAGAACACGAAGAACATCTGAGAATTGTGCTCGGAACACTTCGTGAGCATCAATTGTATGCTAAGTTTAGCAAATGTCAATTCTAGTTGACGGAAGTCGGGTTTCTTGGACATGTAGTGTCTGCGGGAGGTATATCTGTTGACCCTACTCTAGTTCAGTCTGTGGAGAAGCGTGCTGCTCCGACCAACCAGACTGAAGTCAGATCCTTTTTGGGTTTGGCAGGATATTACCGCAAGTTTGTTCAAGGATTCTCGAGTATAGCCAGACCCGTCACCCAGTTGCTCAAGAAGGATAGCAAGTTTCTATGGACAGAAAAGTGTGAAGAGAGTTTCAATGAGTTGAAGCGTCGACTTGTGTCCGCTCCGATCCGTATAATGCCGGATATCACCAAGAATTTCGACGTATATTGTGACGCTTCTAAGCTTGGTCTGGGAAGCGTACTTATGCAAGAAGGGAAAGTGATATCTTTTATATCCCGCCAGTTGAGACCCCACGAGTTGAATTACCCCACTCATGACTTAGAGCTTGCTGCCGTTGTTCATGCCCTCAAGGCATGGCGGCACTTTCTTATGGGAAGAAGAGTGGAAATTTACACGGATCATAAGAGTTTAAAGTATATCTTTACTCAACGTGAACTCAACATGAGGCAGCGCAGCTGGATTGAGCTCATTAAAGATTATGATCTGAGTATTCATTATCACCCTGGAAAGGAAAATGTGGTTGCGGATGCTCTTAGTCGAGAGCCGGCCTCTCTAAATGCTATGATTCTAGTAAGGCAGCCCGAGTTGTTAAAAGAGTTAGACCAACTTGGCATTGAGGTGGTCAGCTATGGTATGTTAGACGCCATAGAACTTAAACCAACTCTGGTTGACCAAATCAAAGAAGCGCAGAAAGGCTAGAAAAGTATTGATGGTATTAAGGCCCGCATGGAAAAGGAGAAGGTTGCTGGGTTTACCATCGATGCTGATGGGGGATTATGGTATGAAGGCCGTATTTGTGTTCCCTCTGAGTCTGATCTCAAGCAGACCATCATGGCCGAAGCTCATGAGACCATGTATTCTATCCATCCTGGAGGAACAAAGATGTATCAAGACCTGAAGGAGAGATTCTGGTGGCATGGGATGAAGCGAGAGATTGCTTCATTTGTAGCCAAGTGCCATGTCTGCCAGCAAGTGAAGGCTGGGCACCAGCGTTCCGCTGGCTTGCTCCAGCCGTTGTAAGTGCCTGTTTGGAAATGGGATGAAGTGGGAATGGACTTCATCACTGGACTTCCTAGGTCCAGCCGTGGAAATGATTCTATATGGGTTGTCGTGGACAGGCTCACGAAAGTTGCTCACTTTATTCCTGTCCGGACCACCTATCGTGGAGATCAGCTTGCTGATCTTTACATTGCCCGGATTGTCAGCCTACGAGGAGTCCCCAAGAGGATTGTGTCTGATCGAGGTACACAGTTCACATCTAGATTTTGGAAGAAGTTGCACGAGAGTTTGGGAACCAAATTAGCTTTTAGCACAGCCTATCACCCGCAGACTGATGGACAAACAGAGCGTGTGAACCAAATTATGGAAGACATGCTCCGTGCTTGTGTGTTGTCCTATGGAGTTAAATGGGAAGACTGTCTGCCTTTCGCAGAGTTTTCTTACAACAACAGCTATCAGTCTAGCTTGCAAATGGCCCCTTTTGAAGCACTGTATGGACGCAAATGCCGTACACCTTTAAATTGGACTGAGACTGGAGACAGTCAGGTTTTTGGTGTGGACACTTTGAAAGCTGCAGAGGAGCAGGTTCAACTTATTCGGGAACGTTTAAAGACAGCTCAATCTCGTCAGAAGAGTTATGCTGATACGAAGCGTCGTGATGTCTCTTTCAGCATTGGAGATTCCGTGTACCTTCGTGTTACGCCACTCAAAGGGATGCAGCGTTTCCATGTCAAAGGAAAGCTGGCCCCCAGGTATATTGGCCCTTTTAAGATCTTGGCACGTCGTGGCGAAGTTTCTTATCAGTTAGAATTACCTGAGGAGCTATCTGCGTTTCACAATGTTTTCCATGTGTCATTGCTCCGGAAATGTCTGCAAGTACCTGAGAAGGATCTCTCGTATCAAGATGTAGATTTCAGGACCATTGATATCAATGATGACTTGACTTATCGTGATAGACCCCCGTGGGTTCTCGAGGAGATTGTGCGCTACCAGGAGGCGTGCTATAAAGTTCCTTAAGATTCAGTGGACGAATCAGTCTGAGGAAGAAGCTACCTGGGAGCGTGAGGATGAGATCAGGAAGGAGTTCCCTGATTTTCTTAAAGCCTAGACCCGCGAATCTCGGGACGAGATTCTTTTAAGGGGGGGGGGAGATTTGTCACACCCCTGTTTTTAAGCACTTGTTTAATATTAAATTAGCAATCCTCTTAAGACTTTTGTAAGATAATTAAGTGGACAACATGTTTGTGTAGTCATGTTTATCTATGCAATATAAGTGGTGTGTTCTTTTCACTCACTTGGGGATTTTTCTCCTAAGGAAAACATTTGTTTTCTATTTGTTTTCCTTTGTTTTCCACTAAAGTTCTTAAGGGAATATTTTCAAAACCTTGAGGTAACACTTAATATCAACTTATAAATGTGTTATTGATGGTTAGGAATCAACTTGACCTTGAAATAAAATTAATTGGAAAAGCTTTCATTAGGTTTTCCGATATAAATTTTTTCCTGGAAAACAGCCAAGTAGCTGTTTTCAGCCCTTGTTTTCCATCACAAGGATTATCCAATTATGGATTTTCTTTGATCAAGACTACTCTCTGTTATGAGGACAACAAAACTACACCCTTGGAAAAACTTACAAAGATATTTAACACACACTCCCATGATGGTTTTTTAGCCATCTTGTTAAGACAGATTTTTAGACAATTTAAAAACAGAGAAAATGCTTACTTTGCCAATTGTTTTCAGAGCCTTAAACCCCTCAATTTTCAGATCAAATGGTTGTTTCTGAAACTTGGATGGTTGCTCTTTAGTAATCATTTTAAATCACTCATTTTTTACCTTGTTTGCTTGGTGAAAACAACTCCAACTTTTGCTATCTCTGTCTGTTTTTCCAGCACAGAAAAATTCAGAAACTGTCTAAACTGAATTTTCTGACAGAACAGTAAACATACACTTTTAGGCTTGATCAAGCATCTGGTGTGTGATGATCCAAGCCATGTCACCTTGCCATTTCGAAACCACTTTGTATGAGCTTCTAGAAGGTGGCTTTGGATCCCTTTTTGGTTGACCAGGGAGGGAGAAAATGAGGTGTCATTTTGACTAGTGATGATGTCCTTTTAGTGGTTGAAATAGTTGAATTTTTGCTTTTGCCCATCCCTTGGCCCTACTGTGGCTTTGCTCACGCATTTGGTACTAGGAAAGACCCTAGGGCACCTCCTAGAGGTCATGCCACCCTTGGCAACCCCCCAAGGGGCAAGCCATGCCCATTCCATGCCAACCCGAGCACACCCCCTTGCAATCCACCTCTATAAGAAACCCCGAGCTTATCCCTCTCGCCAGCACACTCACCTCACCCCACTCACTCACCCCATCGAGCTCTCGCTTGCTCGTTCGCTCTCTGCGAGCGAGGCAAGCCGTGCCCATTTCCGGGCCCGAGCAGATCGAGCTCAAGGTGGCGCCACGAGCACGGCTTCCCTCACCCTCTTTTCTCTTCCACAGTGACCTCCTCACTCGTGCGCATCTCCCTGACATCCTCCTGCCCTCGATCGTTTGCAGGTTGGCCCGCGCCGTCGCCGCCGTGTCCGCCTCGCCGTCGCAGAGGAGGGACCGACGTGGAGAGCTCCATCATCGCCGTCACCGCGCCACCTGCACCCCACAGCACCACCGCCGTCACCCGCAGCGCCACAGCACCCCTAGGTGAGCCACTAGCCCGTGTCGTGCGCGCCCATGACGTGTTCGTCCGCGGGGGAGAGAGAGAAAGAGAGGAGAGAGGCGCGGGGAGGAAGAAGAGTGGAGGGCGGTCGATCTGCGCATCGACGGTTCCCTTTGAACCCATCCGTTCGCGCGCGCGCGCGTGCGCTGGCGGGCTGGTCTGCGCGCTGGCTGGGCCGCGCAGGCAGATCTGGCCCATTTGGGCTGGGTTTTATTTTTCGTTTAAAACTAACAGATCTATGCATGTTTACTTTAGCTAGTTTTGGTCAAGTTAGAATTTTATTTTCGCTTAGCCAATTTTTGTTCTCATAGCCACACATTTTCCTAGCCATGTCCCACTGGCAGATTCCAATTTTGAATCTCCATGATTTTCAATAAATCATATGCCAGACAGTACCCTTAAAATTGAAATGAATAGAACTTCAAAAATACATAATATTTTTGAGCAAACTCAACTGTTTTGGAAAGACCTTGTCAATACCTACATGTAGAATTTTAGTTTGCACCAAGGTGAGTTACCATTTGGAAATGCCATCCATTTTGGTGAAACATCTGTGAGCTATTCCAAGAATTTTAGGGGGAGTTTGGGACATTATTTTTGAGTGGGACCAATTAGAGATGTTTTGTAATGTTAAGGGCTATCAAATCCTAGAAGGGTTTCATGTTTGCAGCCATAGAAAAAATTAGGGAGACAGAACAAGTTTGGGTACTTTTCTGTCTAGTTTAAATTACTAGATCTTGTTCTATGTGTTCATTTTGTGATGTGCAAATGATGTTTTCTTGCTTGTAATGTTGTTTTCCAGTGTGGTTATGATGTTTACAAGTTATATGAACATGTTAGAATAGATGGCTTGAGTGGTATATTTTTTTTAGAATTATTTTTCATGCATAGGTCTTGCTCATAGCTTAATTTTTACATATGATTTGAGTAGATCATGTTTTGCTTATTAGGCTTGTTGCTGGATTAATTCTCATGGGACCAATACCATTTAGGTACTGTTATTTAGGTTATAGCACCTCTGGTTACTTGGTGCTTGTGTTTGAAATAGATTTAAATAGCATTGCTTAAGTCTAGATTTCATACTAGAATATTCATGCATGCCTTTTGTCTTGTTTTCCACTTGGGAAAAATAGGAATCTTTGTTGTTGAAAACAGAGGTTGGAATGTCCTTGTGGCATTGATATCTTAGTGTTTTCACCTATGGTTTTTTTCCCTTAAGTAGTATAAAAGCATGAGTAACACTTGGGTGACTAGGATTTAATTCTCTCACATGTGTAGCATTTTTAGCCTAGTTTTTCCTTGTTTATTAGCTAAACTTTTTATGTTGTTTTGTGGGATCCAGTAGCATATTGGTACTGGTTAGAGGAGTATTTTTCCTCTGTTAGTTTGCACACTGGTGCATAAAAGTAGCAAGTGTAGTCTAAACTAGTCTAGTATTTTTCTTAATTTTCTACAAGTATGAGTAGGAGTTTTTGGAGCTAGTTTGTTTGTTTTGAGCACTTTTAGAAAAGTGACCAGAGGCTTATTAACCTCTTTGTGAGCATTTTTGCTAGTGGAACACCCACTGGTATTTTTGCATCATGGTGGATAATGAGTTTGACTTGTTGTCATGAGCCTTTTTCACCACTTGCATATTTTAGCTTATTTTATGTGCTTGCCATAGAGATTGTTGGGGAAGTTTTTAGACATCAAAAAGTGTTTTATGTGACACCCTACTGTCTAGTAACATGTGCTTTACCCCACTGGTCCATGGTGCTCTTAACTAAAATCTTTGAGCTTGGCCACACATAAACACTAGGGAAAAGCAGATTTTTCCCACTATAGTTTTTATGCCAATTTTTCCTATGAGAGAGTTGGGTATTTTGGGGGATACTTTTTGATTGCTTGCTGTATGTATCACTTGTAGCATTGTTTGTCTTGGTTGGTTCTGAAAGTGTGCTTTTATTTCTTTTTACAACGTTAGAAAACGAGGAGGAAGGAATTGCTGAGGAAGGGTATTGCAACTCCTGTTACTTTCAGGACCAGGACCATCACTTGTACCAAGGCAAGCCATCCTAATGCTTGCTGTATAAATACTTATCATTATCTATCATGCATGCTTTTCACTTCTGAAGTTTTCACAAAATTATATCTTCAAAACTATTTTTGGGTGAATACTACTACTATTAATATTACTAGAAGAAGGAATCATATTAATAGTCAACTTGGTATTACCAAGCCCTTAGCCACTAAATGGTATATAAATACCATTCACCAAATTAAAACTTGAGTTCTAAATGAACTAAATAAAATGTGTTTTGGTAAGCAAATGTCTTATGGAAGAAAAACCCCGGGGAAGGGTGAGACCCTGATTGCCGGAAGAATGTCATGTTGGGAAGTTTGAGAAATGTTTACAAAAGACACATAACCTAGTCTTCGCTGGACAACCATTATCGTACTGCCACTTTACCCCAACATGGGTAAGGGGCTTGATTAAAAACTTGTTAAGGTTAGTATGTGTGCTATCTCAAGTGCTATAGGGGATTGGATCCTCCGAACCGAAATGTCGCTAGGAGTGAGAATACGGGACATCTAAAGTGTGGGATTAATTTTCCCTCCGGATGCAGCAGTTGGGTCTCCTGTTTGGGCGGTGTGTGACACGGCTTGCCAGGGAGGGTAACCCCAATTGAAGAGATAGTCATGTACTAGCTTGTACATAGTGGATAGTCAAGATCAGCTATCTGATGTTCTCATAGGTTGGGAACAGTCCATGGTTGTTTCATGGCGGATTCTGGATCTAGTGGAAATGTGTACACCTCTGCTGTCGGATATATACTGAATAGGGGTATAGAAGATGGTAGACAAAGAGCCGGACTACCAGGGTGGCCTACATGGTAATGGGCTTAGGTCCATTGGGCGGCCCAGTAGTCCGACGCGCAGAAGCCGGATTCTAGAAGAACCCGGATCACGGCCCGCGTGATCTGGCTTGGAGGAGAAGACGGATTCCTTGCTTTCCAAGTTACAAGTTAAACGTAGTCTTCTAGGTTTCTTATTCTGTAAGCCCTAATCCGGCTATTATATAAAGCCGGACGGGAGATAGATTAAACAGGTTAGACACAACAAGTTCAAGCTCTACGCAACTCGCCGAGAAGCTCATCCTCGCCGAGAAGCTAGATCTACACCCTCACATTGTAACCCTGATAAACGGGCTTTAGTCCCAATTAGTGAGAAGTGCAGGAGTAGGTACGCCGTACTGTCGCGACGTACCGAACCTGGGTAAAATCCCGTGTTTTGTGTTACTACGCTATCCCGTTACCCCACGTCTCTACCGTAGTCTCATGGCACCCCCGTCTATGAAAACTACTACGATGTCTCGACAGTTGGCGCCCCCGTGGGGCAAACGACGTCAGGCGTGAAATTCCGATCTGGGATACTTGGCGGAATTGGAAGATCGATCACTGTCGGAAGCTTGGAGTTCGACGATGACGTCGGCCGCTTCCTCGACAACGGATCCTATATACCGGCGCAAAACCACCTGGTAAGTGCCTGCGTGTTACCGATCGGATCTGCTAACATCTTTATCGGACTAAACTGCAGAGGCAATGGGGTTTTGCGGTGGAAGCAAATTTATCCCACCCGCCCTATACCCAGTCGAAGACGACTATGATGCCGGATTCTGCTCAGATCGCCAACAAAAAAGTGATACACACTTTATCGGCATGGTGCAATCCGAAATCGCTGAAAACACGGATGACGGAAATCCGTGCAAGAGGCAGATAAAACCTACCCGTCATAGAGACGGAAGAACAAATACCCGTCACAGAGACGGAAGATCCGACATCCGTCAACCAGACGATGAACTCGGAAGCAGAGTCCGTGCTTGCCGCCATTGAGGCGAGGTTGGAGTCGGAAACCGGATCGGATAACTTCGACTCCGAAGACGAAGACGAGGATGCCTTCGTAAGAAAGGTTAAGTCCTTTCAAGAGGGATTCCATGAAGTGCTAATGGCAAAACCAGCTGATACAACGGGTGCCGGCAGCCAGGAAAGCCCTAAAACCCCTCCGCCGGTGGAAGAGAGAGAAGACGGAGAAACTTCTCCGATATTCCCCAATGTTAAGGAGATGACAGAAGATGAGCCTGTCAAAAAACCTCCCTCTTCCAAGAAAAAGCACCGTGCTTCTAAAAAACTCCAATACAAACTCCGGAAGAAAAAATCAGCCGATCTCGCTGATGAAAACCTGGAAGTTGGAGATATTAGCGGCACAAAGCCAGCGGAAAAGAAATCTAAGGAAATCACTGCTCCGCCAATGACGGAACAGGAAGAGCAAGAGCTATTACAAACACCAGTGGGACCAGATGAACCCCCTGAGATGCTGGAAGCCAGGAGACAAGCTTTCCAACGGCAACAGCAACATCTGCTTAGATCTCGGCAACATCTCCAACAAACCCATAATGACATCAAAGTCATGAAGGAAGAAATAGAGGAGTACGAGAGAAAGCATAGATCCGCGTTAAAACCTACTAGGTTACCCGGAATCGCAAAACCGGAAGAACTGCCGCCAAAAGAAAGGTTCTATAACCCATCTTGGCAAAAGCAGTTAAATGGCAAAGATGCCAAGGGCGAACCAATATACAAAACCGCAGCGGAAAACGCGGAAGCAGCGTTCGCCATCCTAAACAACGACCTGTACTCCAACGGGGAAAAACTCCAAGGGGTGTATGCTTTCCTAGGAAAAGCATTACAGCAGCAACAGCGAGGCCAAGAACGATCAGGGAGGCTGCACGATAATTCCGCCCTCTGCAAAACAGCTACTTGCGCCGCTGGAGCACCTGGACCGGAAGAACCCGGAGATTCAGATAAAAAAGAGGATCCGAGAAAAGACAGGAAAAACCCAGACAACCGGGACGCAACGTCTAGAATCGGACCTCATCTCCCGAAAGATGGATATAAACCACATGATCGGGAAGACAAGCACCGGAATGACGGCAAAATAATGCCACCTCCGAGAAACCCAGCTGAAAAAGCTGGAAGATATGACATACCTCACAGACGTGAAAGATCCCGGACACCTCCTAAGGATAAGGAAAGGCATAGAAGCAGAACTCCGCCTAACCCAAAAGGACGTGAACACGGAAGAGATAGAGATAACCTCGGAAAAGTGCGTCCACGCAACAATGGAAATGAAAGGAGCAGATCCCCTTCTGTCCATTCAGCCGGGAGATATTCTGCACACATTGACAGAGCAGAAAAGGATGATCTATACTTTGGTCCTAAGTGTTTTACTGACAGGATCCGAAGGATAACCCTGCATTCTGGCTTCGCCAAAGTTGGTCCAACCTACCAAAAATATACCGGTAGTACAAACCCGGATACCTGGCTCTCAGATTATTATACAGCCGTCCAAATCAACAATGGGACAGACCTGGAAGCTGTCAAGTTTCTTCCCCTAATGTTGCTAGACGGAGCCAGAGATTGGATCAATGGTTTACCATCAAGAACTGTCGACAGCTGGGATGATATGGCTAGAGTATTCACTCAGCATTTTCGGGGAACATACAAACGCCCAAATAGCATCAACCAGCTGAACCGTTGCACCCAATTTTGAGGACGAACCATACGTGGATTTCATCTCCAGATGGACTGCAATGAAGAATAGTTGTTCTGGAGTAACTGACGTACAAACAATGCATGCTTTCGTCAATGGCCTAAAACCCGGACTCGTACCGTTCATGGTTGGTTCTAAACAGCACAAAGATCTCGGATCTATGCTTACAACCGCTAATGAGCACGCTGCAGCCGAAGATGATATCAGAGCAAGAGGAGGCAATATTGAGTCACTAATACTCGCCAAGAAAACCCCTCGTTCTGACAAAAAAGGACTCCAGAGTCAACGACAAAGCCCAAGGAGGTCAACATAGCCTTTGGAGGAGATAAGGGAAATAAGTGGAAAGGTCGCAGCCCAGATCCAATCAATTACACTCCCGAAGAATGGGAGAGAATTAAGTCGGAACCCTGCGTCCACCACTCGCAATTTGGGAAACCAACCCACACAAACGCGCAATGCCGGCTAAACAAGCATATGAAAGGCAATGCAGGATCCGGAAATAAAGGGAAGGGTTCCAAAAGGAAACCTGCCAAACAAAAGCCAGAAGTGAAAAAAAAAGACAGTGAATCGGACACTGATGACAAAATCCAAGAACAACAGCGAAAGGGCGAACCCAAATTTCCGAGAGTTGACGGAGAAGCAATGCTAACTTTCTTAGCAACCCGTCAGCAAAGGTGGCCAAAAGAACACTTCGAGAAATAAACGCGGTTGTTCCGGCAACCCCGAAATTCTTGAAGTACTCCAACACACCGATAATCTGGGATCAGTCTGATCATCCCGGAAATATCCCTGAACCCGGCACACAAGCTCTTGTTGTCAGCCCTATTGTTCAAAACACTAGGCTAAGAAGAGTGCTGATGGACGGAGGATCCAGCATTAATATAATGTACCTGGATACACTGAAGCACTTGAAGATCTCCGAGTCCTAGCTCAACTACAGCAATATACGCTTCCACGGCATTGTTCCTGGCAGGCAAGCACGATCCCTAGGAGAAATTTCCCTAGATGTCACCTTCGAGATAAAGATCACTTCCGGCAGGAAAAAGTATCCTTCGAAGTAGTGCCGTTCGAAAGCGTGTATCACGCAATACTCGGACGTCCAGCTTTCGCCAAATTCATGGCAAGATCCTGTTATATCTACAACAAGCTGAAAATGCCAGGACCCAAAGGAGGAGTAATCACCATAGCCGGTGATTTCAAGCTGGCAAATGAGTTGGAGAAAGAAAACGCCCTTTGCGCTCAGAGAGTTATAGCAAAGGAGGAACTGAAGGAATTAGCCAAGGAGGTATCGCCGAAAGAAATGCCGGCAGGAAAAGAAACTCGGAAGTCAACAGATAGCTTCAAGGCGTCCGAGAATACAAGACAGGTAATCCTAGATCCCAAAGATCCGACAAAATTTGTCGTAGTAGGGACTGGGATGACCGACAAATAGGAAGGCGAGCTCATCAAGTTCCTCCGTGAGAACTGGGATATTTTTGCCTGGTGTCCAGCTGACATGCCAGGCGTACCCAGGGAACTTGCTGAGCACCAACTCAAGGTTATTCCTGGATCAAAACCCGTCAAACAAGGTCTCCGTCGTTTTGACGGAAGAAGACGGAAGGCTATTGGCAAGGAAATTATCCGGCTTTTAGCAGCGGATTTCATCAAGGAAGTAATCCATACTGATTGGTCCGCAAATCTGGTCCTAGTACCGAAGAAAGACACCACTGCTCTTAGAATGTGTATAGATTACACAGGATTGAACAAGTTGTGTCCGAAAGATAGGTTCGCGTTGCCGCGAATCGATCAAATAATAGATGCCACTGCAGGCTCCGAGCTTTTATGCTTTTTGGATGCATACTCCGGGTACCACCAAATACGCATGAAAAAGGAAGATCAAATCAAGACTTCTTTTATAACCCCGTATGGGACGTACTATTACATAACCATGCCTTTTGGCCTGAAGAACGCAGGTGCAACCTACCAGCGTTGCATGCAACGCTGTTTGCATAGTCAAATTGGCAGAAACGTTCATGTTTACGTGGACGATATCGCTGTCGTAACCAAGGAAAAAGATACACTCCTTGAGGATTTGCGAGAAACTTTCGAAAACTTACACACTTACAAGATGAAGTTAAATCCATCTAAGTGCGTATTCGGGGTTCCCTCAGGAAAGCTTCTGGGTTTCATTGTTTCCCACAGAGGAATAGAAGTTAACCCGGAAAGATCAAGGCAATCTTGAACATCTCAAAACCTACATGTGTAAAAGATGTCCAAAGATTGACGGGTTCCGCTGCAGCCGTCAGCAGATTTATCAGTTGGCTGGGGGCTAAAACCTTACCACTCTACAAGCTGCTGAAAAAATTCGACAAAGTCAAGTGGATTGCGGAAGCCTGGGAATGTCTAGAAAGTTATGTACATTTCCGTACTTAATTCAATTCTATGTAAACATGTTTTGAGATCATGAAATAAAGTTGTCGGAATGCTGTCATCCATTTTCTTTATAAGTGCAAGGTGTTTCTGCCTCATCTATTTCCCAATGATCTCACAAATTTCTCAATGTTAACCCGAATTGTGCTTGCGTACTCGGCGTTACAAAACTGAATGATTTTTCAGCCTGTTAACGGCTAAGGGAAACTTGAATTGCCTGCGTGCCCAAGTTTCACTTAAAACTTTCCTTGATTTCTCTAAGTCTTATCTGATTGTGTGTGTGTTGGGTTACTGGAACTAGTTAGTAAAAATGCCTTTAGCATGGTCCATGATTCCGAGTTTCAAAACTGCTTGGTTCGTCCCCAGTTACTCGGCATGAAGATTCATATTGCTATTTGAGCCATTTCAAACACTAAGGACAGTTAAAGCATATACACCAGAGAACTTAGAAGATAAAGGAATGATAAAATCCAAAAAACTTGCAAATAATTTCGTAATTTAAACTGCAAAAGACGGAAGTTTCATTCATATAAAAAGAAGCATTACATTTTGGATTACATTAAAAGAATAGTAATGCTCCTATTGTCTACTTTTGCTATCCAGGTTCAAGATAACCCTTCAAGCATCCGACTCTTCCTCGCTGCTCTTGTCTTCGGGGATCGGAGGGATCTCCTCTTCTGGATAGTTGACGGAGATATTTACCATGGAGGCAATCTGGGTGGCGTGGCCTTTGACTTCACCAAAGATGGTGTTTCGCTGCATATCCGTGTACCCTTGAGGGACACCGGACGCCATGCGCCAGGATTTGGCAGTGGGGTAGTGCATGCGCATGAGGCCGAGAGCCATGCGCGCACCACCCCGTGCAGCGGAGCGAAGAAGGGACTCTTTGGCCTCCGCCACCTCCATGATGGCACCCGGAAGTTTTTCAACCTCCGAGCATTCCCCAGATTTTTTGGGAAGAAACTTGTCTACCAGCTGCGTTGCAGCAGCCTTCATCAAAGTCCATGTCTCCCCGAAAGCTCGGATGCCTGCAACCCGAGTGCCATCTGGGGTATCTCCTGGTTTTTCCAATAACACACCCAAAAGGGTTAGACGGAAAAACAAAGAAAGTAAAACATGGAAAGATGATAAATGAGACAGAAATTTACCGATGAGCTTGTCAATCTCGGAAACTTCCTCCAGGCGAAGGTTTAGAGCGTCGGTCAAATCCTGAATGGTGGATTTGTCCTTCTCCGCCTGCTCGGAAGCCTTGGAATTAGAAACTCCAAGGGCCAGATTACTGGCTTCCAAGTCTTGTTGTGCTTTCACAAGGTTCTTGTGGATCTCAACATTCTCCTTGCGGAGAATTTCGGCATTGCCAGAATCTTCCGCTGCTTGTTTAGCCTGAGCTAATGCAGCTGAAAAGCAAGGAAAAAATCCGAGTTAGCCAGCTTCTCGGAAAAAAATAGGCAAATAATTGAATCGGAAATTTCAGAAGGAAAATGCTTACCTTGTGTTTCCGACAGTGCGAGCTTAGATGATTCCAGCTCTGCCTCCCTTTCTTCAAGAATAGAAAGAAGACTTCTAACTTCTTTATTCTTGATGGTGGTGAGTTTCTTGAAAACTTCCCTGTTAATGGCTTCGGAGGTTTGCTGAAACATAGCAAGGGAAAGAATGATTACAAAAAACATCAAAGCAAAAAATACGCATTTTGTTTAATGCTTGGGGGCTAGAGTTATATACCTGGCTCATGCGCTGCAAACCTGCCAAGTTTTCTTTAAACTCTTTCGCGTACTCCGCGAAGAGATTCCCGGCTGCGTCCAAGCCGTCATTGATAGCTTTGAAATCCTTGTCAAAGGTGGGAATTTCCTCGTCGAAAGTCCGAGGTAATTTTCCCACCTCTGGAACCGCCCTTTCCCTCGTGTCCGTGTCGGACACAACGGGCTGGCTGGGCTCTGGGGGCTTGGTGGTGGGGGCTGCAGTAGGCTCTTCCGCCATTGTGCGTGGCGTGTCCGGGGCGACGGCGGGAGAAGGTTGGCTGCCTCGGCTGGAAGAAACCTTGTGTTTCTTCAGCTTCTTCGGCTTCAGGGTGGAAGGCTGCAGGCTAAAAACATAAAATCCGGAAAAGGTTAAAACACCGAAGATGGATGAAAAAAGTTCCCATAAAAGAAAACTCCATAAGAAAGAACCTGGAGGTGGCGACGGGGATTCCGTCAAGATCGATAATTTTCTTCCGAGGAAGTTATCTTCTTGCGCTTGCGTCCACCTGTAGCGGCGGTGCGCAGCGCGTCCAGCTCAGCCTCGGACACCAAGTCCGAATCTGAAAGATCCGCGAACTGTCGAACAAGCAGGATTAAAATCAGAAGCTAGGAAATCCGAGAAAAAATAAAACTGTACCCAAATGACTGAAAAATTACCTTGGGAACCGGATTTTCGGCCGTGTACATTGGCCGACTCGCCTCGTATTGGTCGCGTGATGCGACCAATTGGTTGATGCGCCGGCGAAGCTCCTTTGCGGGCCAATCCTTGGCGGATGTCCGCATCGGATCCTTGACTCCCGTGTATTCGCACAGGAGACGGCCGCTGTGGTTGGCTAGTGGCTGGATCCGCCTAATCAGCCAGCATAGAACCGTGTCCATGCCGGTTAGAGGCGGATCCATGGAGGTGAGCTTGGCGATTCGCTGCTTGATCTTTAGTAGATCTGGCGGCAGAACTTGGACGGCTTCTGTTCCCCAGTTATCCTGGGGAACTGCGGCAGTGTTCACGAAAGGTGGAACCCCGACAGCTTCCTTAGGGAAAGGCACGTCGGGGTGATAAAAGAAGGAACCCGTCCAAAATTTGACGGATTCCGAGGTTTTTATCTTGGGGAACCAATCTTCTCGGAATCTCCGAAGAGTGAAAGATATGGTCCCGCAAGTCGGGAGTGCGCCCTCCGAAGAGTTCCGCTTAACCCCGAAGCAGTAGGTCCAGAAATCTAACCTAGGTTCTAGCCCTAAGTAGCCCTCAAACAAGGCCTGGAAGCCGGCCATGTAGAGGATGGAATTGGGAGGAAGGTTATGGGGCTGGATGTTATAGTGAGAGAGAACCTGGAGGAAGAAGGAAGAAGGCGGAAGCCCCATACCTCGCAAAAGGTGGGAAGTGAGAAGCACCCTTTCGCCATTCCGTGGCGTTGGCTCGGTCTCTTCTTCCGGCAGCCGCCATTTTTCTTGAGAACCAGCCCTCCTTTTCCAAGTTTGGAAGGAGAGCCGGGGGAATACTGCAGGCACTCCAGTTGCCTGCAGATTCCGCTTCCTCGTCCGCTCCGGCGGCGGCGGCGGCGGCGGCCTCCGCGGCGGCGAGTTCGTCGCCGAGGAGCTCGATCTTTTCCTCCGCCGTTTCAGGTGCAAACGGCGGGGTTGTCGCGGCACTTGATGTCGCAATGTCCGCGGCGGCGGAAGTGTTTTCTCCGCCCGCCGCGGAAGCCGTGGTCTTCTCCGGCTCGCCGCCGGTGTGCTTCTTCGATCCCGGCTGTGGATCTAGGTCGCCGATGAGCTCGTCGATGGCGGCGCGGGTCGGTGAGGACGGCGAGGAGGCCATCTTTTGGTGGTGCGTTGCGTTCTGCGTGCTTGGAAGCTAAGTGCGTTTGGGACAGTACCGTGCTCTCGAGCTCGCTCGCGACAATGGCGTGGGCAGTGAAGGAGTGAGGAAAGTTTCTGATGAGGACGATGATGGCTATTTATAGCCGGAAACCCGTTTAGATACGTGCCAACGGCTCTTTCGACCGTTGGATGCTCGACGCGTGTCGCTCGCCGGAAAATACGGGAAATAAAACGGCAGGGGAATGATGGCTATCTCCTCGTTTCCCGTGAGAATCTGTCAGAGATACGCTGAGGGGTTTCCCGCGTGGAACCAAGCGACGCTTGCGTCAGCACGATTAATACGCTGACGTTATGAGTTCCTTTTCCGCGAAGGATCGCGAGAAGAAAAGCCGGATTTTCATGGTTCCGAGTTTTATGTTACCATCTCCTTCAAAAGGAAAGTAGAAAGAATCAAGACTGCTGAATCAAGTTTTCCCGGAAAAAATATATTTGACGAAAGGCGGAGAGTCAGAGTTTTGATCCTTCCTGGGGGCTACTGTCGGATATATACTGAATAGGGGTATAGAAGATGGTAGACAAAGAGCCGGACTACCAGGGTGGCCTACATGGTAATGGGCTTAGGTCCATTGGGCGGCCCAGTAGTCCGACGCGCAGAAGCCGGATTCTAGAAGAACCCGGATCACGGCCCGCGTGATCTGGCTTGGAGGAGAAGACGGATTCCTTGCTTTCCAAGTTACAAGTTAAACGTAGTCTTCTAGGTTTCTTATTCTGTAAGCCCTAATCTGGCTATTATATAAAGCCGGACGGGAGATAGATTAAACAGGTTAGACACAACAAGTTCAAGCTCTACGCAACTCGCCGAGAAGCTCATCCTCGCCGAGAAGCTAGATCTACACCCTCACATTGTAACCCTGATAAACGGGCTTTAGTCCCAATTAGTGAGAAGTGCAGGAGTAGGTACGCCGTACTGTCGCGACGTACCGAACCTGGGTAAAATCCCGTGTTTTGTGTTACTACGCTATCCCGTTACCCCACGTCTCTACCGTAGTCTCATGGCACCCCCGTCTATGAAAACTACTACGATGTCTCGACATCTGCAGAGTAAAACTATTTCGAAATAGCCGCGTCCTCAGATATGGACGGTTGAATGGCCATGTAGCTAGTATTGTGTCAACTTTTCAAAAGAGGTTTTGAAGGATGGTTTTGTACCTGCGAGGTACTAAGGAGGAATGACTTGGTATCTGCGAGATACGGATGAGAAGGAAATTACTGCTAAAAGTTTCTGAAAAGAAAACTTTCTTTTCTAAACCAAATCTTATAAAACCTCCGAGATATGTGATATCTACGAGAGAAAAACTACATTATTTTAAATAATCTTTCACAAAGAACTAAACCTGAAACATCAACCATGATAAATCTTTTATCTGTCATGGGTAGCTGAACCATATGTATGGCCTACCCATCCCACCAAATAAGCATGTATGCATAATTGTAAGCTTATAAAGGATGTCTTGTTGAGTACATTCAAATTTACTCATTTGGTTTCGCCCCTGGTATCTACTTATCAGACTACGAGGAGCCACCTCAGGAGGAGTTCTATGAGGAGGAGTTCTACACTGATGGCCCTGCGAGTTAGGATCGTCTCCCAGTCAGCAGCCTGTAGGATGAGGCGTGACTCGGGTTCTACTACGCTATGCTTATCGTCTTCCGCTGTGTTTACTTTGAATGTCTGTCCTGCGTGACAGTTGTCAAGAACTTGGTCATGTGACCATTTATGTAAGACTCTAATATTCGTGTAATGGATGATGTATTCTGTATGCCAACTACGTATGTTGTTCACGACTGGTTATTCTGGGATCGTGAATGAATGCATATGAGGGGTTCTGGGCCCTCCGGTCTGGGGCCTCTATAGAACATCATGTCAACAAATGCACCAAAACTAAACATACTAGTAGTCACAAAGTATTACTAAACACTTCCACAAAACAAGTAGTGCAATCAATTATTTTCCTTGGTGGAAAAATTTTAAACACACATATAAAAATATATGCTACAAGAAAACAAGTGCATGGTAGGGGATTTGTATCGCTAACCAAAAATGCAATGGGACCAGTGGGTTATGGGCCTACTAATATACAATTAGGAGGTCACAAAGCCTCTGGTTTCACTTGACAAAAATATAATCTACCAAACAATCAATACAAAACTACTCATACTAGTGAAAACAACATAGTCAAGCAAATCAAACAATTGCTACACATGCTTTTCTATAAACTAAGATGCAAGCTAAAAGAGATGATAACATCATATCAGTACCAAAATGGTACAAGACTCAACACAACTACATCAAAAACCTACGTAAATAAAAATAACAAACCTAGCTCACAAGATTTATTCAATCAAATAAACTAGAAAACAATAAAATGCTATTTCTACTTCTTTTTTGATTTCCAATCATGCACACACACTTCCTATCATACTAGTACTGCAAGAAAACAACCTAATAACAAGGGGTAACTCATCTACACATGCTAGGAAACAAGTTTCCAACAAGCAAACATTTAATAAAAAACAAACACACAAGATCTACTAAAAACAGAAAAGGTGATTATCTAGAAATGCACACAAAAAATAATCTAGAGCTCTAAAATTAACCCAAGCTAGTATTACATAGATCTAGTCATACACAAACTCGTCCAATTGGATTCACATCAAAAGTCATTTTTAAACTCCCTCTAAAAATCCTAGAAAAGCCTACTGGTCTTTTACCAAAATAGATGACATTTCCATTTGGTAACTCTCCTTGATTCAAGATCAAGTCCTATTGATAGATAGGTTCAATAGCTACTCAAAACAATTTGGTTTGCAATATTTGGATACAGATCCAAAAAGTTATGCACAAAATGGTTCCACATCCAGTCTGTGGCATTTTAATTACCACAGCAAACATAAAGTAGAAAACATGAATCAACCATTTTGATGTGTTTAAGAAAACATTACTCTACTGCCACAAATTTTTGTTTGATTTTATGTGCACTTAATCTATTTTTCACAGAGCAAAAGTAACACACACTGTTTCTGTCAGTTTTAAAAGGAAAAAGAAATCACACTGGGCGGGCTGGATTTCCTTCCGTGCGGCCCAGCTAAGCTTAGGCTGGCCCAACCACGAGCGCACGTGCAGGCCAAGAACGGGAAACGGGCAGGTTCAACAGGAGTCGTTGATCCGCAGATCAACTCTCCCTGGCATCTCTTCTTCCTCACCCCTCTTCTCTCTCTCACCGTGCGACGGAGAAACGCGAGGGCATGGCAGCTCACCGTGGGGAAACGGCGAGGGGCGGCGCGGTGTTGGTGAAGGTCCAGGCACACGAGGCGATGGAGGGGCGCAGAGAATGGCGGCGCTCGTGGCTCTAGTCGATGCGCACGGCCGGACGTCCACGGCGGCGACCACGACGGCGGCGGGGTCCTCCGCAAACGAGGACACAAAGAGGGGTCAGGGGCACGTTACAGGGTACGTGGAGCTCGTCGGAGGAGAAAATAAAAGGTGAAGACGGCGGGGTCCAGCGGTGCCACCTCGGGTGGGGCTCGGTGGCCGGCGGCGGGATTCGTGCTCGTGGGGCTTGCAGGAGCTCTCGGGCTCGATTTCTTTGGGTGAGGGTGAGTGAGGGGAGTGTGTGGGAGCTAGTAGCGAGAGGGTTTCGAGTGAGGAGGCTTATAGCCATGGCGTTAAGTCAATTGGCACGGGGGGCGCTCTCGGTGACATCGAGAATGGCATGGGGGGAGCTCAGAGGCGTGTCCACGACAGTGCAGGGCATGGTATCATGTCAGGGAGGTCAAGGATGGTCGGGGGAAACTACTAGGGGCGTTTGGAGGTTGGAAGTGCCAAGGCATGACAATAGCGGCCATGGCACTGTGCGCCCATGCCATGCCACTCCCTTCTCTGCCACCTCTTTTCCTCACATGGTCTCTCCCTCCCTTGACCATATAGAAGCAAAGCAAAGGATCCAATGTGAAGCCCAAACATCAATGAATCAAATTGGCAAAGTAGCATTTCCAAGTTTGAACAAAAAGTAATCGAAAACATCTATCCAAGTTTTGTAAAACAGCTGTCTCTGAAAAATTCAGAAAATTCAGTTAGGACTTAGCCAAATTTTTCTATGTGCTGGAAACAGTTAAAAACATCAAAAAGTCTAGCTTGTTTTCAACGGTCAAATGGAAACTAGATTGTTAAACATGTTTTAAACTTTCAGAAACATCTATTGAAAACAATTTTGGAATAGTGGAAGGCTATGAAAACAAAGTAGGAAAATGGGTACTTTCTGTTTTTCTCTGTTTGTCTAAAAATGCATTTTTCTATCTTATTTTTCTTCCACAAAAACAACATGCAAAAGATTGTTTTTCTTATTCCAAATTCCAAACCAAGCTTATGGATTTGTAGTCCATATATCAAGGAACAAATACAAGTCAAGAAAACACAAAATGGAATATTATAGCAAGTGTGGAAAACAGGTACTTGGCTATATTTTCAGGGAATAGTTTCTATAGAAAATTTAGAAGAAATCTTCCATAAATTGTTTTGAAATTTTGTTTTTCTTGGATTCGACAAAGATAAAAGTTTATTTCAAGATGCAAGCAAGCATGATCCAAGTCTTCGAACAAAATTCACCCAAGTAACATTATGAAAAACATCAGAGAAAACATAAAGGTGTTTTCAGAAAAATTGTTTGTATTGGTTTTTCAAATGAAACAACACTTGCATTGAATATATGGCTATCGTCATATACACATTTTGTTTCAAACAAACATGTTGTTAGAAAAAAAATGGCTCACATTTTTGTCTCCTTTAACTATAGTACAAGGATCCAAAAACTAGGGTCTGACACTTCCAAAAGGAACAACAAGCAGCTGGATGTATTGGATTACATGTGGAACGAGCTGCAGCTCACGGTTCGTGACAAGAAGGTTCCCATCTATGGATCTTATCTTCAAACCCTCATCAACACAAAGATTCCGGCTCAGCTCATCAACAACTATTCCATGATTATTTCTACTATGCGCCCACTTCTCAGCGCCTCCCAGGACACAGTTGTTACTCCTCCACGCTCCTCACAAGCTCGTGCTCCACCTCAGGTTGCGGTGTCCCATGATGACTGCTAGATGCTTCTCTAGCTCATGCTCTCAGGGGGTCCGCAGAAGTTTAGCATCAAACGGGCTCTACAAAAGATGATCTTCTTCTTTGTGGATAAACAACACACGGACTTCCAGGCTTACCAAAAGAGCAAGGCATACCGTTGTCACCAGCGTGAGATCATGGAGCACCTGCATCTCCCATCGGGTCCTGTGAGTTTTGAAGAACTTGATGAGCACACATGGCAGTCCAAGCATACTTACTGGCTTGGCGATGATGCCACCTCACTTGGACCATTTTGGGTAGCAAATCCCTCTCAGGCTAGCTCGAGTCAGGCTCCACCACAACATGATGATGATGATGATGAGGGCGATGATGATCAAGATGACGAGGACTTCGGGGCTTGAGTTTCCTATTTTTGGTGCCTTGATGCCAAGGGGGATAGTTATCTTAGTGATCTTTGCATTTGCATAGCATGCATCCATTTGCCATTTTCTCTTTTTTCTGCCTAGTTGAACTCCTTATTTGGTTTATGGTTGTTACTCCTATTTGACTATCGTAATACTATGTCTTTTTCGGAATATCTATTCTATATTGAAGACTATGCCATTCTCGAAATATCCATATTATGATCAAGACTATTATCCTAGAAATATTCATGCCTAGATGAGAAGTATGGTGAGTTGATATCCTATCCTTGCATACATGATTAATTTTTATGGATACATATCTTACCTTATTATTATGATAAAATGTCAATGGATTGTGTAGATAAATCCCTAGAGCTAAAATGCCTAATTCTCTATCATAAAGCAATTTTGGAAACGTATATAGCTCTAGAGATTATCTTGGACTATAACATGTAGGGAGATCTAAATAGCCCCAATTATGGGTGCCCTCAATATGATAACACAATTTATAATTATGGGCACACACATAGGGGGGATTCTCTATATTCTTACTCCCTCACAAATGCTTCGATCATTTTTTTTAAAATCCATATGTTGTAATCAAACACCAAAAAGGGGGAGATTGAAAGGACATGTTTCTTAATCCTAGTTTTTGATGTTTGATTGCAACACTTGGAAGTATTTGACCATTGTGCTTAAGTGTTCTAGGAAACGAATGACAAATATGCAAAGCTATAAGAGCACAAAAATGGAGAAAGGAAAACAAGTCGAAACACTTGTTTGTTGAAGAAAAGAGTCAAAGAAACAAGAAGGAGGAATAAGAAATCAAGGGGGAAGATGAAGGCAAAAACTGCCTGGCCGGCCTGGCCGCCGGCCTGGCCAGGCCACAGGCCGGGCAGGTATGTTAGGTGGCCAGCCTAGTGGCCAGCCCAGGCCGGGCTCTCCCATATGCAGGCCGGGCGCCTCGGTGTGGTGGCCAGCCTAGCCGCCGGCCCAGGCCGGGCTCTCTGCGCTCAGGCCGGGCGCTCTCTGGCTAGCCGGCCTAGGCCGGGTTCCTTGCACCTCAGGACGGCTCTCACCGGCAGCAGGCCGGCCTCCCTGCCGGCCAGGCCGGGCTCCAGGCCGGGTTTCCTGACTGCACAAGAAAACCCCCCGAACGGCCGTTTCTTTCCCCTCACTATAAATAGGACTTGTCTCCTACCTCTTGGAGGTGTCAAATAATCTTTCTCTCACCACCATTGTTGACCACCTCCAAGCTTCAAGGTTCTCCCCAAATATCCAACCAAAGCCATTGATCTCTTGGGATTCGGAGGAGAAGATCTCGATCTACAACTTCACCAAGCCGATTAGTCATCAACCCACTCATCCCCTAGGGATCTTGTAGTTCTTAGTTCGTTGGAGCCAATAACCTTGTTGCTCCTAGATCATCGGAGCTTGGAGCCTTGTTGTTGTCCCCGAAGCTCTTGTGCTCGTGGATCTTGCTTCCCGGTGTCTTGGTGGCTCTCGGGATTTGGTGAGGACCCTCCAAAGTTGTGGAGTGTGCCTCATCCTTGTAAAGGATCTAGTTGTCAACCTCAACGGCAATATAGTGATTCCAGCCTCTCCACATCAGTGGAAGGACTCGAAAGAGATACGGTGTGCCATTTGAGGGCTACTCGGTGTTCCACTTTGGTGGTACCGCACCGCTCCAACGGAGATAAACTTCCATTGGGAAGTGAACTTCGAGATACATCTCCGCGTCATTGTGTTTGGTTATCCCTCAACTTACCTTTACTTGTTGCTACTAGCTTAGTCATATATATACCTTGTGCTAGTTGTATTTTCTCAACATATAGGATTGTTCACCTAGTTGCATAATCTAGACAATCTATATTTGAGCACTATCTTGTTAAATCGAAAAAGCTAAAATGTGTAGTTAACCTATTCACCCCCCTCTAGTTAACCTCTCGATCTTTCAATTGGTATCAGAGTCTCGTCTCTTTATTAATGGCTTTACCGCCTAAAGAGGAGGATGGTTGTTGAACCCGTCACCATGGACGGTATTCAAAAGCTAATTAAATCTATGATTGATAGCTCCGAGAAAAAGATGGAGGGACTAATAAAAGAATTGGCATCTTCATCTAATCAATCTAAAGAGAATGTTGTATTAGATGAAAATGGAAATCCCATTGTGTCTAAGGAAGCATCCACAACTTAGGCACTTGGAAACGGTAGTAATGGAAATTCCTTTGGCTTTGCTCATAACAACGCTCCTAATGTTCAACATCCACATGTTAATCATCTTGGTGCACCTCCTATGGTAGATAGGAATTGTTTTACTAATTGGAAAGCTTCCATGAAGTATTACATGTGCAGCTCTTCAATGCAAATATGGAGAATTGTTGATAAAGGGTATGAGCCACACTTAGAGTTCTGCTAATGAAACCATATCCCTTAATAAATTTGCGATGATAACTTGTCATTCCTAGGAAGCTATGAAGTTCCTTCACATTTTTCACTGCTGCCAATTGAGTACAGGTGCAATTTTCTTCTTGTCAGTGGATACACCTCTAGCATCTATGACCTGACCAAGATATGATACTTATTTATGTGCAAAGGCACACATGGATTTCTTTAACCTTATCCATTATTCTGTAGAATATGGAAAACTTGTGTCGAGTGTTCAACATGATCATCAAGTGTGCTACTATATATCAAGATGTCATCCACAAAGACGTGTGCAAATCTGCGAAGAACTGGGACTAGTATATCATTCATTACCCCCGGGAATCTTCCTGGACCACCTGTGACTCCATATGACATGACCTTATATTCGAAATGTCCATGATGGGTTTGAAATGCTATTTTGTATTCTTCTCATTTTGCCTTTCAAATTTGGTGGTATCCTGAGCGCAAATCCAAACTGATGAACCATTCTGCGCCAACTAGTTCATCAAGTAATTCATCGATCACATGCAGCGGATATCTATTCTTTCTTTTCATGGCATTTAAGTGATGAAAGTCCACACATAAATGCCATGTCAAATCTATTTTCCCCACTAACAATGCTGGTGAAGCAAAGGGGCTCGAACTAGTCTAGATAACACCTTGCGCCAACAATTCCCTAACTTGGTTTTCAATGTTGTTTTTCTGCATAGGACTGTATCTATATTGCCATAGTTGACGGACTAGATCCGAGAAAGAGAGGAATAGTGTGGTCATACTTGTGGTGTGTATTTATTTATCTAATCTAGCAATCTACTACCTCCGTTCCTTTTTTTTGAAACGGAAAACCCAGCCTCTGCATCTAGTTGATGCACACGGCTTATTATATTATATCGCTAAGATTCAGCGTAGCAAACAGTAACAATCTCAGGATACAAATCAACGATAATGAAGCGTGGCTGAAAACACAAGCCACCGAAATATCCTCCACACATGTAAATTACACATGTTGTAATCTCCTAGTGTGCAACCAGCCAGCCTGGTTGAAGATAGCCCGAAGCACCGCCACAAGCCGGGTACATCCAGAAGCCAAACGTCCTCGCTGTCCTTCTGGTACCAGTAGCGACCATTGTTGGATCTAGAATATAGCTCGGAGAACAACCTGAAGAAAGAAATTACCAGAGTTCAATTTGTTAAAAATAACATCATTTCTGCAATTCCAAATTGTCCAAATAAAAGAACATACACGTATGCGTATACTTGCTTTGGTACACTTATCCACTCCATTTAACCAGTTCCCAAACAAATTGGACACAGAAAGAGGTGGTGTGATAGAAAAAGTAAAATGCACTAATCTCCAGATCTTACGAGCAAAATCACAAGAAATAAATAAATGATCAGCAGTCTCATCCTCCTCACAGAATACACATTTCATACACCCCATCGACCTCCTTTTAACAAGATTATCTTTAGTCAATATTTTCTTACGAAAAAGAAACCACTGAAAATTTTAATCTTAAGTGGGACATTTAACCTCCAAAGATATTTATGTAGAAATCGTGTATTACCATTCATTTGGTGCTCATAAAAAGATTTAACCGTAAACACACCTGACTGTGTTAACTTCCAATTAAACCTATCTGGCGTATCATCAAGCGATACATCCATTAACTTTTCTATTAAGTGTAACCATCTCTCCCATTTATCACCTAATAGCGGTCTTCTAAAGGTAATATTAGGGTGGTCACCCCTTAGCACATGAGACACTGTGACATTCTTATGTGCAGCCACATTATATAAAGATGGATACTGAATTGATAACGACTTACTACCTATCCAGGTATATTCCCAAAACCGAATAGTAAGGCCATCACCTACCGAACAAGATATGTTAGAAAAGAAATCAAATTTCATCTTCATTACTCCCTTCCAAAAAGCAGAATCTGTCGGTTTTGACTCGACTTGAGCTAGCGGTAATCCCTTAATATACTTATTATGAAGCATCTCATGCCAGACCCCCTCTTCTATAACCAGTTTAAATAACCATTTGCTGAGTAAACACCTGTTCTTAACATCGAGTACTTCAATCCCCAGACCCCCTTGATCTTTAGGACGACACACGATGTTCCACTTGGTCAGGCGATACTTTTTTTTCCGCTGATCACTCTGCCAAAAGAAACGAGATCTAAAGAAGTCTAGTCTTTATCGTACCCCCACAGGTACCTCAAAAAAAGAGAATAAAAACATAGGTAAACTCGATAGCACTGAATTAATAAGAACTAGACGATCTCCATATGAGAGCATCTTCCCAATCCACGAGCTAAGTTTCTGCTCAAACGTATCCTCTATTGGTTTCCATTCTTTATTCAGCAGCTTACGGTAATGAATTGGAATGCCCAGATACTTAAACGGGAGCTGACCGACCTCACATCCAAATATGTGTCGATACTCCTGTTCATGATTCACTGCATCCCCAAAGCAAAAGATCTCGCTTTTGTGAAAATTGATCTTCAACCCTGACAACTGTTCGAACAATGATAACAACAGTTTTATATTAACTGCTTTCTCGGTATAATGTTCAAGAAACAGTATCGTATCATCAACATACTGTAGGATAGAGACCCCTCCTTCAACCAAATGAGGAACTAAACCTCCAACCTGTCCATCCCCTTTTGCTTTAGCAATTAGGACTGCCAACATATCAGCCACCAGGTTGAAAAGAATAAGTGATAACGGATCACCCTGTCTTAATCCTTTTAAAGTTTGGAAATAATGACCAATATCATCATTCACTTTGATCCCCACACTACCCCCTTGAACAAACCTCGCCACCCATTCACACCACTGTGGCGTGAAACCCTTCATGTGGAGAGTTTGTTGAAGAAAAGACCAATTAACTTTATCATA
This sequence comes from Alopecurus myosuroides, assembly GCA_028641055.1. Taxonomy (NCBI): domain Eukaryota; kingdom Viridiplantae; phylum Streptophyta; class Magnoliopsida; order Poales; family Poaceae; genus Alopecurus; species Alopecurus myosuroides. Next base: position 720,210,959 of record CM054057.1, read on the forward strand.
TGCTTTCTCAAATCAATCTTAAGCAATACCCCATCTAATTTTTTTTTGCTTTAATTCGTGGATTGTTTCATGCAACACAACCAACCCCTCTAAAATATTCCTTCCTGGAAGGAACGCCGATTGAGTGGGTCTAATCACACGCTGAGCAATAGAAGTGACTCTATTTGTACCCACCTTAGTGAAAATTTTGAAACTGACATAAAGCAGACAAATAGGCCTATATTGCTCAATCCTTCATGCGTCTTCCTTCTTAGGAAGCAGGGTTATCACACCAAAATTCAGCTTGAACAAATGTAATTCCCCCTTATGCAATTGAACAAATAAGGCCATGAGATCTACCTTAATGACATCCCAAAACTTCTTATAAAACTCAGCAGGGAACCCATCCGGTCCCGGTGCCTTGTTAAGCTCCATCTGATCAATAGCATTAAACACTTCCTCTTCAGTAAAAGGCTCGGTTAAAATACTATTCTCCTCATCAGATACTTGAAGCATATCCTCACTATGGGATTCATCTAGAGAAAAGGAATTGGAACCCGACGCTCCAAATAGATGTTTATAATAATCCGAAATGAACAATTGGAGATTTGATTGCCGAACAATCGTGCCCTCGTCCTGTTCAAGCAGAAAGATCCTTTTCTTTCGATGTCTAGCCATCAGGTGGAAATACCTAGTATTATTCCCTCCTTCTTGAATATACCTAACCTTAGCCCTTTGGGCCCACTTGGTCTCTTCATCACGTCGTAGTTTAGCCAGGAACACATCCGCATTCTGCTTTGCCAGACGTTCACTCTCAGAAAGCGGAACAGTTTCCGCTTTCACATCAAGCTCCTCGATCAGAAGAAGCGGCTTCTTCTTTAATCTTTTAAACTCCCCACACAAATTTTGAGCCCATCCCCTCAAGAAACTACGGAGATGTCTAATCTTATTTTTCCATCTTTCAACTGGAGTATTATCACTAGAAATTGAAAGCCACTCTGCTTTCACCGTTTCATAAAAACCTTCCTGACGCAACCAAGATAACTCAAAGGAGACAAACGACTTGTTCCCTCTGTGAGCAGGAGAACCAGAATCCAATAATAATGGGACATGATCGGATCCCGTACGGACCAGACCTTGCACCGTAGCTAAAGGATACTTCGATTCCCACTCTACGCTAGCAAGAATACGATCAAGTTTCTCTTGAGTCGCATCAACACCTCTACTCACCCACGTGAATTGCCTACCCGGGATTTCGAGTTCCTTCAAATCAAGGCTTTCAATAATAGCATTGAAAATGAAAGGCCATCGAGGGTTGAAATTGCTCTTATTTTTATCTTCAGGACGTCGCATTATATTGAAATCACCACCCACCAACATGGGTAGAGATTACCCATCACAAATCCGAACTAACTCAGACAGGAATTCCGGTTTATTGTCATCCTGGGCAGCCCCATAGACGACCACCATCGCCCAAAGGAAACCATCAACCTTTGTGCGTAAATGGAATTTTACCGAAAAATCACCCGCAACCACTGACTGTACAATGAACACAGAGGAATTAAATCCAACTAAAATCCCACCAGACCGGCCACGAGGAGGGAGACAATACCACGTAAAATCAAACCCTCCTGCCAAATGATTAACAACCGTTTTTCGAAACTTGATCTCCATGTCTCTAAAATAGCAATAAAATCCAACCTAAACTCTCTAACCATCTCGTTAACAGATAAATATTTAGCCGTATCACCAAACCCATTACTATTCCAAAAAACCCCTCTTATCACTACTTAAAATGTAAAGATTCCAGTCTCGCACTCCTCCTTTTTGGATGAACAGCCCCACTTTTCGTACCTCTACGAATTCATGTGCCTTTCACCTCTCGGGCCATGGGATCTCTGCAATCCCCCAAACCCTCCTCCACCTCGTCAACATAATCCTCACACAACGAGGATGCCTGACGAACCACAAGACTAGACTCAGCATTCTCCCCTTCTCCTAAATTATTGCTCAAAAAATTAAATTGTCGCGAAGTTTCTAACTCTTTAAGAAAGCAAACAGATCGCTCAACCGCTGCTAAAGAATTGCCCAAAGAAACTCTCAACCGAGATGCACGCGACACTATATCATAACTTGAAAACGCTGAAAATGAAAACTTGTCAATTAAAGTTTTACCTCCAGCGTTGTTGTCGCGAAGTGCAGCGAGACGCGAAGCCTTCTCAGCCACAGGAACATCCGCATCCTGTTGCACCCGCAGCAGTGCACTGGAACGACGTCCCTCCGTCGCCGGATCCGTGATCCCTCCATATGCAGCAACCTCCGCCCGAGATGGAGTCCCCCTAGCGCATTGCACCGGCGTGACAGCAGCGACACCCAGTCCGCCTGACTGAGTGGCCACGGATTTAGGCGATGCCGCTAGAGTCTCCAAGTTCAGCCCACCTGGCTGAACGGATAACGTGTCATGCACCTCCGTACATGGGTTGGCACACGCATCCGAGTTGTCCGTAGCCACACCACGGACAGGACCTTCTGGTGCATCACCGGTAGCCACGGCAGAGTCTGTAGCACGCTCACCTTCATAGGCGATCCGTCACGAGCACACATAACATCAGTTATAGCAACACCCTGGTTACAACCAGACTCGACGTGACGCAGCTGACCAATGTCAGTACTGAACCCGGCAGCACCTTCAGTAGCATCTGGCACGATCACATTTTCCAAATCGCTGCCCTGGAGCGAAGTACAACAGGCGGCAGGAGAGAAGGCAGCGGTGGCAGCGCTGAGTACCCGCGGCAGGCTGCCCTGAGGCGAAAACGCGCCGTCTCGCTGCCCAGCAGCAGTCACGGCAGCAGATTGCGCTGCATCGCTGCCCAACAGCGGGAGACCAGCATAATCCTGCCCTGTCGAAGAACCACCAGCACTATGCGCCAACACCTCTAGCTTTCGAAATTGCTCTCGTAACATGGGGGAAAAAACCACTCCAGATTTTTTAAGGTCCATACCATCATTACCATGAGATGCATCACCTTGGAAATTAGTTTCGGTAGGTCCGCCCATTGTCTCTCCCGTCACACCATTTCCCGCGGTATCATCTAGAGTTGATTTTGCTAAAGCAATACGAAAATCAGATCCCATCTCACTATCACCCCCCTCATCCTCCTCATTTTCCTTGTCCACAACCATATCAGCGGCATCCTCAGATTTATCTTCACCCTCCACAAAGAATGTCAGAGCGTAGAACTCATCCTTGATAAGCATAGGAATAATATGTGGAACCTTAGTGTAGTCCAGACACCCCACAAGGATCCGTAAAACACCGTGCTGACGAGTGTAAACCATATCAATCTTACGGGTTACACCAATCATGTACCCAACAGCCCACATCGCGGGGAAATCACTCGTGTGCTCCTCCGGAATACCAGATACAAGCACCCAAAAATTTTGTAGTGTATCCAGTCTCTCCATCCTCTGACCCCAGCTATCCACCGTCATCTCGCAAGTAGAATTAGGCACCCTACAAGGTCCAAACACTTTTAGACAGTCTAGCTCATTTTTATATGGAAACAGAGCCTTGAAAACATTGTGTCCCACTTGACTAACCTCCCACGTGTACCCCTCAGCCGGAACCAAACGCTGCAGCTGTCCAATAACCCTCGGTATCGACATCTCCCCCTTGCTCACCACCACAGATGCCCAGCGAGCATTCACTATTTTAGGCCTATAACTCGCCGTGAGCGGCCCAAAAATCATGAGCTCCTCATGTGCATAGCCATACATAACTGGGTGAGGTTTCTGTGCTGCAAGCAATGGACAAGGACCATTCTTATGGATGGAACCTTGACAATACTCACACACCGGGGCAGGGCAATCCGCAAGGAAATGTCCAGCCGCTCCACAACGGAAATACTTGTTCTTCTCAGATTTCTTACTTTTTTTTGCACCGCTCCTGCCACAGCCACAGCAAGTTGCTCTGCGGAAACACGTTTCTGACCTTGGTGCGCCACCGGAGCACTCTCGGTTGCACTTTGCTGCACGACCCGATTCTGAATCCCTGCACTTGCGGTGCCACAGCTGCGACAGTATGTGCTACAATCTGCGGAGGAGGAGCCACTGGCTGCACCACTGCTTGGTTACCAATCTGCGTGGCCGTAGGAATGACCGCAGGTGAATTCCTTCCCCTGCCATTATCAAACCTATGACCATTGGGACGATAGACGTAATTCACTCGCCCACCACGGACACCTCTACCGATGCCACCTCTCCCTTGATCATACCCACTGGTAGAAAAAAGGTCTTCCATACGCCCCCATCAGTCCCCAAATTTTGCGCACCGTGACTAAAGGGGTTTTAGTCCCGGTTCGGGAGGCGACCCGGGACTGAAGGTCATGCGTCGCGGTTTGGGAAGCGCGTGGAGGGATTTAATTCCGGTTGGCCTGGCCACCCGCGACTAATGATCCAAACTGCTGGCCTCCCTGTCTTTAGTCCCGGTTGGCCTGGCAACCCGCGACTAAAGATACAAACTGCTCGCCTCCCGCGCGGCTGTTTTATTTCGCGAGCGAGAGGCAGAAGGCCATTGCTACAGTGTGCACCCGAGAGTCTCTGTTTCTTCTTCCTCTCTTCTTCCTCCACCAAGCACCCATGGGTTCTCCCGTTTGGAACCTTCTCCGTGTGGCCACACCAATGCCGCAAGAGTCCCGACGTGGCCTACACCAATATGTGCGGGAGGCTCCCCGATGCTCTTAAGCATTTGAGCAATCTCTATGAAGAAGCCGATGAACACCATAAGTTCTTCGGGCTTGACCTAGAGTATACGGCGAATCAACGGGATGTTTCCGTCATCCAGATTGCCTTCAAGGAGATCGTTTTGGTCTTCCAATGGGCAAGGTAACACACACGTACAATCTCTCTTGTAGGATAGTGTTGCATTTTCGATTTGTTTGTTGTATTGGAAGAATACACGTGTTGCAACATATCTAACACGTGTTCTATTTTTGTTGTTGTAGTAGTTCAAAGCATTCTCCAGAACTTGTTGATTTTCTTGTCAACAAGGGGTGCGACTTCTGTAGCGTTGACATCACTCAAGACCGGCAGAAGTTGATGCGCTTGGGTATTGTGATACCTGAAGATCACTACATTGATCTTCAGGACCTTATCCATTTTGATGAGTTGTACGGGCACAAGACCGGGATGGCTCCGATGGCAACTGCCTTCATCCACGCCGACTACAAAACCATGAAGTCTCGTTTTCCCTCCAAGAATCACATGTATTGGGGGAAGAACCCACTGGACCGGATCAATCTCGACTATGCAACCTAGATGCATACGTTGCCTACGAGTTGTTCCGCATCTACTCGACAGAGCTCGAGTAGATGTTATTTCTGTACCGCATTTTGCGTTCGATATATGCATGTAATGGATATATTAGTATGTAATGGATATATTATTATGTAATGGATATTATTTCTATATTAATTCCTAGCTATATTATTTCTATATTATGTCAAACACACATTTCAAAACAAACAAACAAAAACACATCAAGAAAACAAACAAAAACACATCAAGAAAACAAAACAGAAAAACTACCGTTTCTATATATCTGTTCACCAAAACTACTGTTTCTATATCTGTTCACCAAATAAATCTAGAGGTCCAAAAATTAATCTAAGCCAGAAAAACATAGATCTAGTCAATACCAAACTCATCCAGTTGGATTTACTTCAAAATACATTTTTGAACTCATTCTAAAAATAATAGAAGAGCCTACTGGTCTTTTATTAAAGGATGGTATTTCATTTGATTGTTGACCTTGATGTGAGGCTAAGTGCTATGGATAGATCTTTTCAATATCTATCCAGAACATTTTAGTTTGTCCATTTTGGTTATGTATTTTAAAATTTAGGTTCAAATCATTCTCACAGATAGTCATTGCCAAAACAGTTTGTGTCCAAAATAATAGTCGAAACTTGGATCTGCAATTTTATATGGTTTAATTTCATATGGTTTGGTTCATGAATTTTATCAGATTTTATTTTGCATTTAGGAATGGGGAAAATGAATTAGTTTTATTTTCCTAAATTTTTTGATATTATTATTTGTATTTTTAAGATTTTAAAATGTTTATTATTTTTTTTTCTGAATATTTTGATATATTATTTGTATTTTTAAGATTTTAAAATGAATTAGTTTATTTTTCTGAATATTTTGATTATTAATAGTTTTTAGATTTTAAAATGAATTAGTTTTATTTTTCTGAATATTTTTTAGAAATAATACAAATTAAAAAGTTAATGTTTATTTATTTATTCAAAATTATTAATTACATCATTACTTTTGTTTATTAAAAGATTTATTTGAAATTCAGACAATAAGTAAATGTGGCATCGACCAACATGTTAATAGGATTGATATGATACTAGTATCACATACATGCGTGCGAAACACTTGGATGCGGGACGGGATGGAACTCGGAAGTTAAACGTGCTAGTGCTAGAGTAGTGGGAGGATGGGTGACCGAGCGGGAAATTTGACCACGCGTAAGAAATTTGACTAGAGATAATTGTAGTTAGACACTAAGCAAATAATAAAAATTCTGAAAAAAAAAGGGAGTGAAAAAAAGGAGTGAAAAATAATTAGAAAACCAAATGAATTAAAGAAATAACGAAATAGCATGTAGTCCCGGTTCGTGTGGCCAACCGGGACTAAAGATCCTCCGGCCCCGGCGCACGCCACCCGCCCACGTGGACGGGCCTTTAGTCGCGGTTCGTAAGAGGGGCGACTAAGGGGGGGGCTTTAGTCGCGCCGATTTAGTCCCGGTTGCGCGGCCGGGATTAATGGCCTTTGCGAACCGGGACTATAGGCCTATTTTCTACCAGTGACCGTTGTCGACCTCGGTATCCGCCATGAATGTTACGATCACCACCGTGGGCATTGAAGCCTGCTCCGGCATGGAATGCAAATGGCGGAGCAGCCCCATTGCCTTGGCTCTCCTGTACTCCAGCCGTCCCACTAGGACCGCCTTGCTCGAACTGACTGCGTCCCCCTTGCGGCAGATGGCCACCGCGTCCCTGTCCAACACCCTGTCCGCGATGATCCGCGCCTCCATTGCCTCTTCCTCGCTGAGACATGGCGGCGGCCGCACCGAGGGATAGACGGGAAACACCTCTGTGATTACGTGAAAACCCTAGCAACCTCGTGGGTCCAAGACCTATAGGCCACTTTGCCCGATTCACGCATCGCCTTAGCCGACACGTACCGCGATCGGTCTTAGGTGGCCCCAAGGAGTTTGCGTCCCTTACGCTAGATTGAACATCGATCACGCGTTTAACAGGTGGGTCCAAGACCCTACGATGACGGAAATTTGAATCCAGTGATCCACCATCTCCGGCACCGTTAGCCAAACCCGACGGCGACCCGCGCCGGCGTCTCACCACCGTCCATGGTGATGAGTCGCATCCGTCCTCGACGAACACAGTCGGCTCGAAAACTGGGAGCTTCACCGCTCGACGTACAGCCCTCACCTCCGATGAGTTAGCACGCTTACCACTCGAACATTCTACCGAAAATGAGCACATCGCCATAGCCGCGGCCCTTTGATCCAGCCGACGTTGTATCCTCTTCACCGCACGCGATGAAGACAAAGCCAACGAGCAATATTGATTCGGTGAAGGTGTCCTACAAGCCTCATGAAAAGATCGTTCATACCTGATCGCCAAAGCATCCGCCGCAATCGAATTCTCCTCATCGCTCCCGCCGTCATCACTGGTTGACAGTGCCCAGAATCTACCTCCCGTGACAGGTAGATCACGTGCACTGGCATCCAGATCGACGCGGGACACGCCTCGCCCATCGCCAACGGAGTCATCGCCAAATCCCTTCCCCGGATCGCCGGCGAGAGGACTTCCTGTAGTCACCACCGCAGGGCCAGTGGTCACCACCGTGGTGTCACCCGCGGTCACCGTAGTGAACTCCACGGCATCGCCCGATACTTCTCCCGCGATCCCCACCGGGGCATCCTCCCCGGCGTCGCACGTGGAATCACCAGTTGCGTCGCCCTCCATCAGTTAGCTCACTCCCTCCGTTCCTAAATATAAGATGTTCTAGCTATTTCTTATGGTGACTAGATACACACTAATATGAGTGAACATGTATACTAAAAGTTGTCTAGATACATGCACACATATGTGAATGTGGAAAAGGGCTAAAACATCTTATATTTAGGAACGGAGCGAGTAGTATTTATTTCTACCGTCAATTTTACTTTGTACGACTTTTGTTACTCCCTCCGATCCATATTAATGGTCGCTAAATCGGATGTATCTAGACATATTTTAGTGCTAGATACATCCGATTTAGCGACCATTAATATGGATCGGAGGGAGTATGTATGTTGGAAGTTTTTTATTCAACAAATGATGTGTATTTATTTATCTAATCTAGCAACCGTTTCTAAATGATATATATCGAGCTAGCATGTTGAGAGAGATGTCGGCACAGGCTTTTTTGCGCACCGGCACCACCCATGTGCTGATGAACAGCTGGTGGATTTGATTACTGGGTGGGCTGCACCCACGCGACTCGCGAGGGAAAGTATCGCTGCAGTCTCCAACGTTATTATCCTCACGTTTTGTACGTTTAGCAAAAGATTGTGCCGCTTATGTATTCTATTGATGACATCTTATGCCCGATGCCACCGAACCAAGCATTGTCACATGAGGATTCCTGCCCTGTCTAGATCTGATTAACTATCCGGAATCATGCACGCACTGTCCAGGAGTAGCTACCGGGAAGTTTCTTTATATGAATGCTACTAGTGCCAGCCAACAAGAGTCTTTGCCTTGGGCGCCTATAAATAGCACCGCTCTGCACCTCCGTATGCACACCAACGCTAACTCGATCAATCCTCACACATTCTTCTCTAACAATATGGCTCCAGGTTCGTCTGCCAGCCTCGCTCTCAAAGTGGCCGCCGTGGCTGCCGTCCTCGCTGTGCTGGTCCTGCCATCCACGGCGCGCGGTCCGTCGCTGAGCCCAGAGCTAGCGTCCACAACAGCGCCGGCGCCGGCGGTGAAGTGCAACTGCAGCTACTGCATCCCGAGGTGCGACGCCACCGTCATCCAGAAATGCAGCCAGTACTGTGGCGCTTCAAGCTGCGGCGACTGCAAGTCCGGCAAGATCAAGGACTGCAGGAAGAGCTGCAAGGGCAGCTCCTGCGACGCCTGCGCCAACAACGCCAACTTCGCGTGCGGCGGCATCTGCTTCGGCAGTACGTGCGCCGACTGCCAGAGGGGAACCCGTAACCAGTGCTCCGACGACTGCAACGTCCAGTGCCATGTCGGCTGCGGATCGATGGCGGAAATCAGGACATGAAGCGTGGCCGCGGCCTCGATCATAAGTTATTACGAGTCGTAATAAAGTGTGGAGAGTACTACTGTACCTTTTTTTACAGTAATTAAGTGTGGAGTAGTACCTTTGCTGTGTACTGCTACTCAGATCGGTATTTTAATTTGGAGCAAATAAACTTCACCTTTTACAACGCGTGCGCGTCCTTGAGACTATTTTACCAGATTTTGTTTTTGAAATGACAGTCCTAGCTACTGGATATAGAATTAAGAACTCGAAACAGAAGTGTGAAGTACATACTCGTTGCTCATTTTAGGAGTACTTAGGAATACCCAACGGACCTTTAAATCGGATAATTTGGTCCTTTTGATCCACGTGGATCTCGAAACAAATTTTCGCCCCGCTTTATAAATAAAACCCAACGGCCGAACCGATACAAGGTGATAAGTAAACCCTCTTACACAGCAGATCAAAGATAAGCAAGAAAAGAAAAAAGGAAAGCTAGACTTGACACCAAGGACTATGGTGCGAGACCGAGACTCCACGACGACGCCCCCAAGAGGGTAACGGCGCCTAGCGCCGCCGCCGTGCAGACCGAGACGGCCAGGGGTTTTCACCCGGAGCACTAGTGTGGAGAAGGTAGCCACAATTGCGCCCCCAAGAGGGTTACGACACCCGCAAGCGTCGCCACTGTTGGCGCCGAAGCACAGAGCTTTCGCTCGAGAAAACCTTCATACAACATAGTACCCCGCGCCAGGCCTCTAGAACGCGATCTGGGAGTCGCCGAAACCGAAGCGCTGCCAACACCAGGATCTCCCTCCGCCAACTCCTCCCCACCCACGTGGCCAGAGAAGCAGACCATCACCGCTGCTACGTCACTCGCCGCAGAGTCACCCGCGCAGCCCACCCTCCGAGGTCGCCACCCCGGCATCCGAGACCTCGCCCCGACGGAGTAGCGGAATGCATGACGACAGTTCCACCAGAGCGGACAGGAAAAAGGGCAAAGACAGCCAGCCATAGGAAAGTAGGGGGTACGACTAGCAGGGCGCACCCGCAGACCTCGAGCAAAGGAAGTTGCTAGGCGGTCGCCGGATCTAGGCCCTCCGGCCTAGATCCAGCACCCCATCCACATGGGCGGGGGAAGGGATCCTAGGCTCGCCAGGAGCCACTGAAACCGCACAGGCGGCAGTGCCCATCCAACACGGACCAGGCCCAACGGGCCTAGATCTAGGCCAAGGACGGGCTCCGCCGCCTCGGGTCAGCACTGCCGGCCACCGTCCCCAGCTGGCCGCCTTGCCTTTCTCCGTCACTAGCCCTGGTGGAGACAACCGCGCAGACCAAGGCGCTACCGTCCCCGCAACAGCCCCCGCGGAAGCTCCGGACGCCACCGACGCCGCCACCAAAACGCCACCAAGACCCTGCACCGTTGAGGACGACGCCCGGCCGTCGCGACTGTGACGCCCCACCGCCGCCAGCTAGAGATCTCGCTCTCCACCATGCACCACCACCAGGGTGGCTGTCCCGCGAGACCCCCTCGAGCGCGAGTAGAGGACGGCCGTCGCTGCCGGCACCGCCCGAGCTTTGCTCGGCGGCAGAGAGGGAGGAGCGTGGAGGGGGATGGGAAGGAGGATCTGGCAAAATCGCCCTGGCCGCCGCCGTTCCACGCGGATTAATTAGGGGAAACCCCATTTCAGCAGCCCTGCCTCTCAAACGGACCGATGGACACTACTAGAGAAAAGACTATAGGAGGAAATGAGGGCTCGAGGCTCATATTGGCAAAATGCGCCTCCTATATATTATGCGAGGCGCACTGCCAAGATGTGCCTCCTATAATGCATATATAGGAGGCGCGTGTCCAAAATATGCGCCTCTTATACTTCATGTGGGGACCACAGCCTCCCGGCCCCAGGTTATGCGAGGCGCATGTGGCCTTATGCGCCTCCTATAATGTATGTATAGGAGGCACACTTTTACATAATACGCCTCGTATAGTTAGAGGTATAGGAGGCGCATATTGAGCGAAATGCGCCTCCTATAATATGCATCACGATTTTTGCTGCTTTTTGGCACATGGGAGCCACTACCACCCCACTCACATACGTGTCAGACCCCGGACCTAGAGATATACATACTGTTATGTGCTCCTAGCCATGGACTCACAAGGGTTTCAGGGTTACCAGCCCCGGCCGCAACAAACAACAGCAGGCAGACCGGATTCATCGGCACGTAGTCCGGATCCCCGGTCTACTACTCCTTGTATCCATGCTAGTCATAACTAACTATGCATACCCAAGCGTCCACGAGTCGGATGAAACTGAAGAAACGGGACCAAAGTTATACAGAGCTGCTATGTGTCCAGAAAGTGCAACAACAATCGAGGGTTACTGGGGTTACCTCGCCCCAGGCCGATCACATCGACAGGCGGGCTCGGACATGGATCATCGGCTCCACAACCCCTCGACTGCGACAACTATGCAGGCATAGCCAAAACTGTATAACAATGAGCTCGAAACCAACAACCGATCAAAGCAGTACTCTAAACATGAAGCTTTATTAAACAAGATGTTACTAGAGTATAGCTTACAAACAGAGGTCACACGACCCAACATTACATCAGACAACGGAAGGCAAATTATGTTGCTAATCAACAAGAACCAAAAAGGCCTAAGAGGCCGCAACATAAGGCGACGTCCCAGCCCATAGATTCCAGGCTGCTACCTGGGAACCCCAAACTACTCGTCGATGTCCACGTCGAAACACCACCGAACTGAGGAATTCCACATGAACCAAGTTGAAGCAAACATGAGTACGGGAGGTACTCAACAAGACTTAGTTAACCTATTATATATCTGCTTCTTTTAGAAAGAGTTATGAAGGTTATTTTGCGTAAAGCCATCTTTGTTTTCCAAGTTGAGGAAGGAATAGCACGTCTCATAGAGTATTTTGAAAACAGATGAGAAAGCTACTCCGCTACTGATATCATTATCTTTTTAATCCACCAATATCATATCAGCACCTCGTGCTTCAAAGATCACCTCCTCCAGTTGTTCCGGTACCTCATGCTACAAGGTAACCCCTCTCGGCATCTCCGAGGAGGCATCCTTCATTCGTTATCAGCAAGTTTTAATCATTCCGTTTAAGTTGTCTATGATCACAGAATCCGTCACCAAGTCGTCCTTAACCGCGGACACGGCTTTTCGAAAAGATTTAACCCTGCAGGGGTGTACAACTTTAACCACACGTATCAACCAACTCTTAATGCCACCGGTGGTAGCACTAGTCCGGGAAGTGCCGGCAGAGGGAGGTTGACCACGATCTTTCCCTTGCTTCGCCTATTCCATGAGTCGCTCCGAGTAGAGATGGACCGCCAATAGGGAGTGGCCATCTCCTGCCGGGTCTCTATCGCTGTGCGCGATGCTCGACGGTTACCTACCCGCAGAGCGCCGATACATCCCCACATCCTAGTTTTGAAAGTGTTTTGATATCCCCGCAAATCCAAATGGAAAGCCCGAACTAGGCAACTCATGGAACAAACTAGACAAGTTGAGACCGAGGGGAATCTGAGCCCCGTGTGGATGCACGCTCAGTCTTGGCTCGAAGACGAGAACTCGCTCCTAGGGGCATGAACGAGACAACCACCACAGACCCTCTGTGGTCTCGTCATCCACACCTTTAAGTCATGTTAAACAAGTTATCTTAACTTTCCACAACCTACTATCATACTAGATTCATTCGCGGCTCTGATTCATCAACCGGATGGAGCAGAGATCAACAGACATGTATGACTAAGCATGGCATATTTGAGGCTCTGGCGATACACACAAACCAATACTATGTCTGCTAGGAGCATTGAATCATGATATCTGGGTTATGCAAATAAATAGGATAACTCTTATCTATTGACTCAAGATAAATTGGAATCGAATGCATTTGTACGAGAATCGAAAGTCTTTCGAAATCATATATGCGCAGATAAGAGGTTATGCTTGCCTTGCTTCAAGAAAACCAGAGAAAGTCTTCAGGAATAAGTGCTTGACTTGTCGGTTAAGATCAAGTATTCGCCATTGGGGTTGCTGGCCTTCACTTCGGAGTCGCGTTCTACCGAGGGGGAACAACACCGAAAAGAAGAACAACAATCAAACATGGCATCGATGCAATGCACAATATGTATGCATGAGCAAGTTAATGCACTTCGATGAAACCCTAAACATGCTCGATGGGTTGCTAGGGTTTATATGGCAGATATGGAATTTTACTGGAATTTATCCCGAAATAGACCCCGGAGGGGGTTTCGGGCGATTATGAAGGTGAATACCATTTTTATTGCTCAAATGGGTTTGAAAACATCATGAATAGGTTGCATTTGTCATTTTGAGCAATTTGATATATAACTTTTAATTTTATAATTTTCTTGAATAGAAACTTATTTTTCTATTTTTAAATGAATTAACAACATTAAATAAATGGTCTAAAATCAACTTTATCAAACATGGGTGAAAGTGACATATTTGGATAGATTTTATTTTTCTGAACATTTCTATACCTTAATTATATTTTTCTGATTCATAAAACATTATTTATTGATTTTACAAATAATAAACATTTTCTGTAATTTAAATCATTTCCTGGAAAAAGGAAAAACTGGATTTGTGACGTGATAGTGATGTCACGCTGACATCACACAGAGGAGCTCTCCTCTGTTGCTCATGGAATCGGTCGATTCCCGCGCGAAAACACGAATTAAACTGCTACACGGGCAAGAGGGGACGACAGCGAGCTAGAAGGTGGTGGCGCCGCCCGGGAATCGTCGCCGGAGTCGCGCCGGCGAGCAGAAGCGCGGCGGCGGACGGCGGTGTACGGCGTCTAGGCGGTACAGAGGGGAAGGGAGCAAGGCGGGAGCACCGGGAGACTCACCACGGAGCGGTGGTGCTCGTGGAAGGGTCGAGGGCGCCCGGGTGGGCCGGAAGGCGGCGAATCGGCGGCGGAGGTTGACGGCCGGAGGCGGGGAAGATGACATCGATTCCGGCGATTGGAGGCATCCCGGCAAACGAGGCTCTTCCAGGAGATGTAGGAGGACATGGCGGAGCTCCTAGGACCAACGGCGGCCGTCGAGGCGGTCTACAACGGCGGCAAAACGCGGCGGCCGGCGACAGCAGTATAACTAGGTTTTGGGTCCTTTTCCGGTGTGCTCCGTTCAGAGGGGAAGAGAGTGAGCGATAGGGGAGGGAGAAGGTACGATGCATACTTCTCCTCGTCTATCCTCTCGAGCCAAGCCACAAGCAGGAGGTGGCGTTCGGCATCGGGGGCTCGGCCACGCATGTGTCCTTCTGGCCAAAGGAAGAAGAAGGAAAAGAAAAGGGGACTTTTCGGTAACCCCCTGTAACTTCCAGAAATTACAGAGAGGTCCTTCTCAGCTTAAGAACAGGACAGAAAACAAACTTTTTGGGGACCTTTTTGTGAACAGAAAATTTGGCAAAAAATAACTTTTGGAAACCTCATAAAATTTCCAACAGAACCATGTCTTTGCTTTTCAAATTTGAAAATGTTTTTATAACAAATTTTGGGTGATCACTTTAAGCGGTTTTTGGACAAGTTTCATTTAAATTCAAAATTTAAATTGTTTCAAAATTCTTTCATGCATGAATGACATGATCACAACACAACAAACCCTATTGTAGCAAAACAGGGATGTTACAATACGTCACTTCTTCCTCATCACCAAACCTAGATCTGCTCGTCCCCAACCTCCCCCCACCTTATTTCCCCCATTAATTCACCATAGGAGCTTGCTCAACCTCCCTTGGTTAACCCCCATATGTAAGTGAAGTCTCTTACTCCTCTAGATCTACAACATGTCCCTTTATTTCTCGTCCAGCTCTCTTGCGCAAACCGTTGTTGGAGGAAGCATGAAGGAGTTGCTTGCATGTATGTGCGTTGTCAGCGTCACCGACTATGTGATTGTGTTGTGGTGCTTCTTTTTGTGTAGGGTCCGGCTCTCTTGCGCAAGCCGTTGTTGGAGGAAGCATGAAGGTGTTACTTGCATGTATGCGTGTTGTCGACGGCACCGACTATGTGATTGTGTTTGTGGTGCTTCTTTTTGTGCAGGGATTTCATTTTGAGACGCCAATGTTTCGCCGGGAAGTCGATTCATTTCTTTCCCGGCAAATTTCTGGCACTCGCGGATGTCCTTTTTTTAGGGGAGGTCATTGTAAGGTCCGCCCCAGAACCACTGTTCAAGGACACCTTCGATATGCATACATTCACGATCCCAGGAAATTCAGTCGTGAACAACATATCAAGTTGGTACACAGATACAATATCCATTACATGGTTGCGCAAAACACTTACAAAGAGACATGGTCACCTGACCAAGTCCACACAACTGCCACGCAGGACAAACACACAACACACACAGCGGAAGACTAAACACACAAACGTGGTAGAGCCCAAGTCACGCCCTAACCTACAGGCTGCTGACTGGGAGACGATCCTAGTTCGCAAGTCCATCAGCGCAGTACTTCTCCTTGTTGATTTCCTCCTGAGATTCCTTCTCGAGGTATGGCAAGTAAATACCAGGGGCGAAACCATAATGAGTACATTTGAATGTACTCAGCAAGACATCCATCATGTAACTTACCAAATGCAAGTATGCTTATATGGTGTAATAGGTAGGCTATACATAGGGTTCACTATCAATGGTGTTCATATAGGATGACACCACAGTTGTAGTCAAGTTAATATGTATCTTCGTTGAAGAAGATACTTCAAAAGAAAATAATATAGTTTTATTTCTCTTGTAGAGATCACAAGAGGTTTTGTAAAGCTTTTTTAAAAGAATAGTTTTCTCTTTGCAAAACTTCTTGGAATCAATTTCCAAGATTCTTTCTTAGAGGAGAAAAGTTTTTATTTGCAAAACTTTCTGTTTTGTAAAACAACTTCTGGCTTTCCATCATTGGTACCTCCATGGTACAAAATTTCCTTCCTTTCCGAACTTCCCAAGTTCAAGACATTTTTTAAAACATCTTTTTGAAAACATTGACACAATGCTAGCTACATGGCCATTCAACTGCCCATATCCGAGGGCTCGGCTATTCTGAATAGTTTTACTCTGCAGAGGTGGTACACATTCCACTAGATCCAAAACTCTGCCATGGACCACCCATGGATCGACACAGCGATATGCAAGCACCAGAGAATTGATCCTAACTTTCCACTCTGACACAAGCTAGTATATGCTCATTCCTTCAGGTGGGTTGTCTCCCCGGCATCAGGTCCCGCCCTGCCTAGTCGGGAGGCCCAGCTGTCGCATCCGGAGGGAAAATTAATCCCACACTGTGTATGTCCCGTTTCTCCCTCCTGGCGACACTTCGGTTCAGAGAATCAGCTTCTCTATAGCACTTTGGAATAAAACATACACTAACAAGTTCAAGCATCGAGATAGGCCCCATACCCATATAGGGGTAGAGTGGCAGTACATCTTGGTTGTCCAGCGAAGACTAGGTTATGTGTCATTTTTGAAAAACACCATTTTCCCAAAAATGACCACTTCCACATTCCTCCGGAGAATAAGGATCCGCCTTTTCTCCGGGTTTTCCATAAAGCCTTTGTTTTGTAAAAACACAATTTTAAGGTGTCCACTTAGGGACTAATATATTTGATGGTAATAAATACCATAGGGTGGCTTATGGGCTTGGTAACACCAAGTTTCAACTACTAGCATAGTAGTATATAATAGTAGTAGAGTTCACTCAAAAATAGTTTTTGGAACCCAAAGTTTTTGTAAAACCTTTCAGAAGTAAAACATGCATGATAGATAATGATAAGTGTATTATAACAGCAAGCATCAGGATGGCTTGCCTAAAATCTCTTTGTGTCCCTGGCCTTGAGGTAGCTTGATTTGACACACAGCTCTACGACTCCATCTTCTTCTTCCTCGTTTTTCTAACACCGTAAAAATAATAAAAGACACACACTCAGATCTAGAAGGACAATCAAGTAATCAAAACAACACCTACAGCAAGGTAACTCATACTAATGCAATCACTCAAAAAGTTATCGAGAGAACCGTCTCACAAACTCTCATAGTACAAGACCATCGTCAGGAAACATATGGTTGAAAAACCATATTCCACACCCCAATATCAGAGGTTGAGTGGGTGTACCACTATCATACCAAGATATTAAGGAAGCTAAAAAATATAGCTTGTGGTAACAAGTTGAGGCTACTAATGTGTTCATAAACAAACAATGTAATATCAACCATCAAAGCAACACCCATGGCAGTGGGTATCAACAACAACACAAGCAATCAATCCAAACAAGTTTACCACTAGCCTCAAGCATATACAACAAGGTACTACTAAATATAATGATAACACTAGCACCAAACTTATGCTAAGGTAAACACCCATACAATTTCCAAACAGCAAAACAAACAGAACACATATGAATTATCTAGTTATTTAATAATCTAAAGTCTACACCAAGGCTAAGGAATCACTCAATAATGAAAGTAACCAAACAAACCAGTGGCTCAATAAATTGTAACAAATCAAGAAAACACACTCTAAAACAGAATAACAACAAGGTACATTACTCTTAGCAAAATATCATAATGACAGGAGTCAACTATTAGCATACTAGTAGGGAAAATTTACACAAGCATGCCCTAAGGAATAATTGCATTCCACAACCCATCAACAACAGAAACTACAATATATATACCATAATAATAGAAGGGAAAACATTCTAAACATGCTAGGAAACATCATACACTTCTAAAAATAAAAGGACAATAATAAAGGAGCAAACTCAACATCTAGTGGGACACTAATGCAACACTAGAGGAGCAATCAATACTATGAGCATGAATTTTTCCTAGACCATAATACATGAATAAAAAAACCTACTAACAGTACATATACCTTACACATGCAAATATACTTAAAATAATGCTATGAAAACAACTACTCATACTAGTGAAGACAATATAGCTAAATAAAACAATCAATGCTACACATGCTCTCCTATGAAATAATGTGCAAGATATCAGAGGTGATACCATCACCACATCAGTACCAAAATGGTACTGGACTCACATAACCATCCCAAAAATATAGGTATATAATCATAGCAAAAATAGCTCACAATATCTAGTCCATAAAAATACTAGAAAGCAATAAGAAACTAATTCTATTTCTATTTGTTTTTCCAATCATGCACAAACTTCCTAACATACTAGTAATGAAAGAAAAACACTTAATAACAGTAACCAACACATTTACTCATGCTAGGAAACAAGTTTATAACAAACAATCATTTATTTTAAATCAAACACACAAGATTCAAAATAAACAGAAAAGTGTTGTTTCTAGAAATGCACACCAAAAATAATCCAGAGCCCTAAAAATTATGAAAAACTAGTATTACATAGATCTAATCACACACAAGCTCATCCAATTGGATTCACACCAAAAATCATTTTTAAACTCTCTCTAAAAATCTTAGGAAAGGATACTGGTCTTTCACCAAATTGGATGGCATTTCCTAATGGTAGTCCACATTGATGCAAGGTCAAGTCTCACTGATAGATCTATCCAAGGGCTACTCAAAACAGTTTGGTGTGCAACATTTGGCCACTTAAAACTCAAGTTATGATTAAAATGGTGAAACAGAGTGCTTCTGCCATTTTTATTAGTTCTCTTAAAATATAGGACAAAATGCATTTCTGTAAGTTGGGTGTGGTTAAGAATTAGCAGATCTAGCTCTGTGATTTTTGGTTTGGCAAATTTTTCTCGTTTGCATTTTCATTTCGAATTAAAGTAGCAAGCCTGAAATAGATCTGCAGAAAAAGAATAAAGAATCAACATGCGCGGGTCAACGGGCTGGATTCAGAGGGAGATGGGCCGCGCGGGGCGAGGCCGGCCCGCTGGACGAGCGCGCGCGCCGAACAGGTATGCCGCCGTCCGATGCGAGATAAGCGGCCGAGATTAGACGGGGGCGGGATTCAAACGGATCCACCGGATGCAGATCCGAGGGCCCTGGAGCGCCCACGTCGTCACGCGCCGGCGGCGACATGCAAACGCGGCGGAGTCCGCTCTGGCCGCCGCTGCGGAGGCTCGTCCTCGCCGCCGGTGGCTCCCATGGCTTCCTGGAAGCGAGAGGAGCACCAGGAGGACCAGAGGGACGAGACGAAGCCGATGCCCACCTCGATTTCGGAAGGAGGAGGTCGGAGTGGGGAGTTTGTCGGGCGCGGCGGCCACAGACGAAGGACGACGGTGGCGATGGGATTCCGGGGAGTAGATCTCCAAATTGGAGGGGGCATGAGCACCAGTGGGGTTCAGGGATGGTGTGGAGGGAGAGAGGACTCCCGGAAACGTCCCGTATCAGAGGATTTGCCGCGGAGCTCGCCGGCGGTTTCGGGAGCTCGATTTTCGGTGATGGTGGATAAACAGAGAGGGGTTTTGGGCGCCGTGCTCCGATTCAGATGAGGAGGAGGGGGACTGGTGATATGGCGCGCAAGAGGAGAGGCACGGAGAGGCTAGCCGCAGGGCACGGCCGCCTGGCGTCCACGGCGGTCACCGCGGCGTGGGCGAGCAGGACAGAGAGGATCTCCTCGAGGGAGACCATGCCAGGGAGGCTTGCCGTGGAGAGGAGATGCCAAGTCCACAAGGACTCGCGCAGAGGAGGTCTAGGGAGGTGGGGTTCTGGGCGTTCTCTCACCGCACCCGTAGGTGTTTGATATGGAATTGAGGGGGAAGGAGAGGGTCCAGGGCGAGGGGTACTGGCTCTTCGAGCTCGTGGAAGTCAAATCTTCTTGAAGGTGGGTCCAGGAGACAGCAGAGTATGGGGGAGGGGTGTGGGCATGTCAGCCCATGCCAGAACTTAGTGTCTAAGCCAAGTGGGGTAAGGTGGATGGGTATGGCAGTGCCATTTGCGTCCAGGAAGTCAAGGGGGTGGGGTCCAGGTGACTGGGCATCTAGGGGATCCAATGTGAGTGAAAGAAGGAGGAAAATGTCACCTAAAGGTCATTTTCAAAAATAGAGCAGAAAGTGTTTGTGCTGGTTATCTTCAAAAACATGAACACAACAAGTGCAAGAAAATATGTCTAGGAGGTAGGGAATGGAAAATGGGGTAGGGTAGTGGTGGTCTCCCACTTTTCTCAAATTGTTTTCTTTGAAAACTTTCAATTTTCCAAAAACTGATGTTTCTGTTTTTAAATGTTTTCTCCAAAATTATGAATAGAAGATATGTTTGAAAACATGTTTAATGGATAGAGAATCAAAAATAGAGTCTAGGGGTGGGGGTCCCCAAATTTTCTGAAAACATTTGTTTCACAAAATTTTGGAAATTCAAAAAGTGCTGAAACTGTTTTTGGATGTTTTCCTCAAAAATTTGAAAATGACCAGCAAATGTTTTTGGATAACTAGGTCACATATGACCCTAGGAATGTTGGGGAATTTTCCCAAGAATTTTAGAAATAAATTTATTGACAAAAACATTAAAAGTCCATTTCTGGCCTTTTGGAAAATAACATTTAGTAAATAGGAAAATGTTTATAAACCAAGTATTTTTGAGTTGGGGTGGAAGGGTACATAATATAGGTATCAAAAGTGATTTTTAATAAACAACTCCTTTGAAAAACATTTGAGATACCAAGTGCAAAAAGGATGATAACATTAATTTATTTAATAAGCCAAAATCCCTGAGAGAGGATAAATCACATGATCATGGGAAAACAAAAATGGATCACATGAATATGATGTAAAAGTCATGAAGATGACAAGGGGAGGTTCACTTAGCTCAAAAAAGGATGGGAGTGATTTTTAGGAAGACTTAACAAAAGCATCATGATAACAGGGACATGATCCTATTTGTTGGGAAGACCTCAAGAGGGCTTTGGAAGAAAAGTGAATTGGTTTAATAATCAAATACAAAATAAGGATAGGGCTCATAGATAGGTACCATTATATCCATGATGATATACTGGTCAAAGATCAGGATTCCTCTCATGGCAGGAGGCCAAACTAGAGAAGTAAAACAGAACATAAGATGAGATATAAATAGGATATAACATGCTACTGATGTAAGGGATTGTTATTTGTAGATCTCATACAAATAAAACAGCTCACAACTATCCACAATAGTTATAGATACTTTGAGGCAAGGAAAAAGATAAGGTTACCTCATAAGAAGATAATAACAAGACTTAACAAGTTTACTCAAGCAAGAGATTTCTATAATTTAAATCCTTGGAGTTTTCCCTCAAGTGTTTTAAAGAAAGACAGTGGTCAAGCCAAACCACTCGAGGAGGATTTTTATAAAAGAGGTTCACCTCAATTCTTGTTATTTATGTAACCATTTTGTTTTGGTTGGTTCCAACACCAACACTCAAGATCAAACAAGTCAGACAGAGGTGAAACAAGATTAATTGTTAAACATTTTAAAAAGTTTTTGTTGGCCCTAATTTTTGGCTCTCCAACAACTGCATTTTGTTGGTTTCCAAAAAGTGGGGTGTGACAGATCTCCCCCCCCCCCTTTAAATGAATCTCGTCCCCGAGATTCGTAAGGGAAAGCAAGGGAGTGGGTTTTCTCGACACAAAGCCACACAGAACAGTTAGGAGCTAAAATTTTCTTTACCCAAGAAAAACAAAACAATTTTTCATAGAAAGGGTTGGCAGGCCAACTTGATCCATAAAAGCTGTTTTTCTCTGGTACTCCAAAATAACATTCCACTTTAATTTTTATAGAAAAATTTTTGGCCACCCATAAGTGGTCACAGAGGCCTAGTTTTGCAGGGGTAGAGTCTATAAACAGCCAGTGATCTTTCCATGATTTGAAAGAAAAACAAGGAGCTAGGTTCACCCAGATTTTTCTTGAGTGTTCAGCTGACGTGTGCGACTGAGCCCACTTGGCAGTTGGTGTCTTTCTCTCTTCTTCTTCTCCTTCTTGCCTTTCCTCCTCATCTGGTGCGTACACCATCGGCATCAGGGTGTCCCGCCCATAGTGAGTCCATGGTGGGCTGACACCTTGCTCTGGGACTGCTGTGAGTGTATTGATTTTGGCCACTTGAGGAGGGAGGTGATCGGTTTTCCAGCCATTTGCAAACACTGCCGCTGGATTCTTCGGCTTTTCCCACGTAGTGCTTGATGAAGGAGAGGGCTCTGCTCTCGCTGCTATAAGAAGGGTAGCCGAGGTTCTCTAAATCGCACCACATGATGGGCTTCATTTCCCAGTCGATTGATGACTTCTTCAAGGAGTATGTCACCCTGCTGGAGCGAGCAAATCCCTTGGAGCACTTCCTCATCGTGCTACTCTTCAGCTGTTGCTTGGTGGGATCGGTCACCGTGATCCTGGTAGCCATGATCTTCACATTCTGGGACATCCATGACTGGTGGTATGGTACCAGGGACAAGACCGTGGTGGAAGAAGGACGAGTTGTGGCGCCGGTGGTTGCGCCATTGGAGACTCACGCTGGTGGCACTCAGCCTGGAGGACTGGAGGGGCTTCGTCGTCGACTGACTCGGGGTTCTGCATCAGGTGAGGGTAGCTCACCTTCAGACTAGGCTCCACTGGTGAGAGCTAGGCAAGTTAGGGTCTACACCAGACTAGGTGTAGTGGTGTGTGTTGGAAAACAGACTTGTGTCTTATTTTTCTGAAACTTTTATCTGTTAGGTGTAATGTTATTTCCTGAACGATGTATCCCTTTGAAGTTCCTGAGAGATTTGTAGTTCTTCAAGATCATTCTCCTTCTTGTGGGGTCTTGTGGCAAAACAATGTGCAGAGTGTAATCACACCAGGGCAGGCATGGAAGGGTTTTTACTTCCAGTAGTATTTTTAGAGGATTGTTCCCTTTTGGGAAGGTTAATTTGAGGTAGCTCAAAACATCCTAGGTTTGCTTTGGACAACAAAGCGATGTGGTTGTACTAGTTTTTTTAAGATGATGAAACACTGGTGTAAAAAGTTTTTTTAAAAAGGAAAGTTTTTCACACTGATAAGTAGGGAATGGGAAAACTACCCCACCAAAACAGAGCAAGGAAAAATCATCACACACAATTCCGAACAATCGGCACTCAAAAACAAGCAAAACAGGTACTTTAAACGCCAACAGACGTCTAAAAAGAAACGTGGAGGAAAAAGGGTAGCTCAGGTGAAATAACTGAGCAAAAACCTATGCATCCTATGGGTCTGAGTCAACCAGGGTTGTTTGAAAGTTTCTTGCCACTCTTCTTGATCTCGAGGACTTTCTTCACTTTGTTCAGGTTGGAGAGAGACTTGATTGGTAAGATCACTTCAGTGTAAGAGGTTGCGGCAGATCTTCATTCTTTGCATCGAAATCACCTGGGTGATGAGGTTCTCTAAAAGGAAAAACTTTGGCTTCTTCAGGTTGCAAATCACTAAGGTCTCCTTGGAAATCGTCAAGCAGTTAATTTTTGAAAGTTGTCAGAAGAAAAACCTTTTGGAAAGACTTTACATAAAAACCAAAGTGTGTACTATTTTGTTTTCAAAAAATTGTCTGAAAAAGTTTTGAGCCATAAGTTTTGTTTGAAACAGAGGTTATAAATTTTGTTTGAAAAAGTTTGTTTGCAAAAGGGGCTATAAATTTTGTTTTCAAAAAGTTTTGAGCCAGGAAAATAAAGGAGAAAAAGGACATGTGTACTATTTTCTCTGGTTCCCAACTCTCGGGTTTGTAAATTTGGCAATAGTTTTGGGAGTAAGGGAGAGTAGGAGCTATGCTTAGGATTTCTTTGGATAAAACCTTCTGGCTAGTAATATAGTTTTTTCCAAAATATTTTTATTTCCTACCTGACGTCCATGCTAACTAAGGTCTCCTAAAGTCAAGATAGCTCTGATACCAACTCTGTAAGGTCCGCCCCAGAACCACTGTTCAAGGACACCTTCGATATGCATACATTCACGATCCCAGGAAATTCAGTCGTGAACAACATATCAAGTTGGTACACAGATACAATATCCATTACACGGTTGCGCAAAACACTTACAAAGAGACATGGTCACCTGACAAAGTCCACACAACTGCCACGCAGGGCAAACACACAACACACACAGCGGAAGACTAAACACACAAACGTGGTAGAGCCCAAGTCGCGCCTTAACCTACAGGCTGCTGACTGGGAGACGATCCTAGTTCGCAAGTCCATCAGCGCAGTACTTCTCCTTGTTGATTTCCTCCTGAGATTCCTTCTCGAGGTCTGGCAAGTAAATACCAGGGGCGAAACCATAATGAGTACATTTGAATGTACTCAGCAAGACATCCATCATGTAACTTACCAAATGCAAGTATGCTTATATGGTGTAATAGGTAGGCTATACATAGGGTTCCCTATCAATGGTGTTCATATAGGATGACACCACAGTTGTAGTCAAGTTAATCTGTATCTTCGTTGAAGAAGATACTTCAGAAGAAAATAATATAGTTTAATTTCTCTTGTAGAGATCACAAGAGGTTTTGTAAAGCTTTGTTAAAAGAATAGTTTTCTCTTTGCAAAACTTCTTGGAATCAATTTCCAGGATTCTTGCTTAGAGGAGAAAAGTTTTTATTTGCGAAACCTTCTGTTTTGTAAAACAACTTCTGGCTTTCCATCATTGGTACCTCCATGGTACAAAATTTCCTTCCTTTCCGAACTTCCCAAGTTCAACACATTTTTGAAAACATCTTTTTGAAAACATTGACACAATGCTAGCTACATGGCCATTCAACTGCCCATATCCGAGGGCTCGGCTATTCTGAATAGTTTTACTCTGCAGAGGTGGTACACATTCCACTATATCCAAAACTCTGCCATGGACCACCCATGGATCGACACAGCGATATGCAAGCACCAGAGAATTGATCCTAACTGTCCACTCTGACACAAGCTAGTATATGCTCATTCCTTCAGGTGGGTTGTCTCCCCGGCATCAGGTCCCGCCCTGCCTAGTCGGGAGGCCCAGCTGTCGCATCCGGAGGGAAAATTAATCCCACACTGTGTATGTCCCGTTTCTCCCTCCTGGCGACACTTCGGTTCAGAGAATCAGCTTCTCTATAGCACTTTGGAATAAAACATACACTAACAAGTTCAAGCATCGAGATAGGCCCCATACCCATATAGGGGTAGAGTGGCAGTACATCTTGGTTGTCCAGCGAAGACTAGGTTATGTGTCATTTTTGAAAAACACCATTGTCCCAAAAATGACCACTTCCATATTCCTCCGGAGAATAAGGATCCGCGTTTTCTCCGGGTTTTCCATAAAGCCTTTGTTTTGTAAAAACACAATTTTAAGGTGTCCACTTAGGGACTAATATATTTGATGGTAATAAATACCATAGGGTGGCTTATGGGCTTGGTAACACCAAGTTTCAACTATTGGCATAGTAGTATATATTAGTAGTAGAGTTCACTCAAAAATAGTTTTTGGAACCCAAAGTTTTTGTAAAACCTTTCAGAAGTAAAACATGCATGATAGATAATGATAAGTGTATTATAACAGCAAGCATCAGGATGGCTTGCCTTAAATCTCTTTGTGTCCCTGGCCTTGAGGTAGCTTGATTTGACACACACACCTCTACGACTCCATCTTCTTCTTCCTCGTTTTTCTAACACCATAAAAATAATAAAAGACACACACTCAGATCCAGAAGGACAATCAAGTAATCAAAACAACACCTACAGCAAGGTAACTCATACTAATGCAATCACTCAAAAAGTTATCGAGAGAACCGTCTCACAAACTCTCAGAGTACAAGACCATCGTCAGGAAACATATGGTTGAAAAACCATATTCCACACCCCAATATCAGAGGTTGAGTGGGTGTACCACTATCATACCAAGATATTAAGGAAGCTAAAAAATATAGCTTGTGGTAACAAGGGTGAGGCTACTAATGTGTTCATAAACAAACAATGTAATATCAACCATCAAAGCAACACCCATGGCAGTGGGTATCAACAACAACACAAGCAATCAATCCAAACAAGTTTACCACTAGCCTCAAGCATATACAACAAGGTACTACTAAATATAATGATAACACTAGCACCAAACTTATGCTAAGGTAAACACCCATACAATTTCCAAACAGCAAAACAAACAGAACACATATGAATTATCTAGTTATTTAATAATCTAAAGTCTACACCAAGGCTAAGGAATCACTCAATAATGAAAGTAACCAAACAAACCAGTGGCTCAATAAATTGTAACAAATCAAGAAAACACACTCTAAAACAGAATAACAACAAGGTACATTACTCTTAGCAAAATATCATAATGACAGGAGTCAACTATTAGCATACTAGTAGGGAAAATTTACACAAGCATGCCCTAAGGAATAATTGCATTCCACAACCCATCAACAACAGAAACTACAATATATATACCATAATAACAGAAGGGAAAACATTCTAAACATGCTAGGAAACATCATACACTTCTAAAAATAAAAGGACAATAATAAAGGAGCAAACTCAACATCTAGTGGGACACTAATGCAACACTAGAGGAGCAATCAATACTATGAGCATGAATTTTTCCTAGACCATAATACATGAATAAAAACACCTACTAACATTACATATACCTTACACATGCAAATATACTTAAAATAATGCTATGAAAACAACTACTCATACTAGTGAAGACAATATAGCTAAATAAAACAATCAATGCTACACATGCTCTCCTATGAAATAATGTGCAAGATATCAGAGGTGATACCATCACCACATCATGGAACTAGACTCACATAACCATCCCAAAAATATAGGTATATAATCATAGCAAAAATAGCTCACAATATCTAGTCCATAAAAATACTAGAAAGCAATAAGAAACTAATTCTATTTCTATTTGTTTTCCAATCATGCACAAACTTCCTAACATACTAGTAATGAAAGAAAAAACACTTAATAACAGTAACCAACACATTTACTCATGCTAGGAAACAAGTTTATAACAAACAATCATTTATTTTAAATCAAACACACAAGATTCAAAATAAACAGAAAAGTGTTGTTTCTAGAAATGCACACCAAAAGTAATCCAGAGCCCTAAAAATTATGAAAAACTAGTATTACATAGATCTAATCACACACAAGCTCATCCAATTGGATTCACACCAAAAATCATTTTTAAACTCTCTCTAAAAATCTTAGGAAAGGCTACTGGTCTTTCACCAAATTGGATGGAATTTTCTAATGGTAGTCCACCTTGATGCAAGGTCAAGTCTCACTGATAGATCTATCCAAGGGATACTCAAAACAGTTTGGTTTGCAACATTTGGCCACTTAAAACTCAAGTTATGATTAAAATGGTGAAACAGAGTGCTTCTGCCATTTTTATTAGTTCTCTTAAAATATAGCACAAAATGCATTTCTGTAAGTTGGGTGTGGTTAAGAATTAGCAGATCTAGCTCTGTGATTTTTGGTTTGGCAAATTTTTCTCGTTTTCCTTTTCATTTCGAATTAAAGTAGAAATCCTGAAATAGATCTGCAGAAAAAGAATAAAGAATCAACCTGCGCGGGTCAACGGGCTGGATTCGGAGGGAGATGGGCCGCGCGGGGTGAGGCCGGCCCGCTGGACGAGCGCGCGCGCCGAACAGGTATGCCGCCGTCCGATGCGAGATAAGCGGCCGAGATTAGACGGGGACGGGATTCAAACGGATCCACCGGATGCAGATCCGAGGGCCCTGGAGCGCCCACGTCGTCACGCGCCGGCGGCGACATGCAGACGCGGCGGAGTCCGCTCTGGCCGCCGCTGCGGGGGCTCGTCCTCGCCGCCGTTGGCTCCCATGGCTTCCTGGAAGCGAGAGGACCACCAGGAGGACCATAGGGACGAGACGAAGCCGATGCCCACCTCGATTTCGGAAGGAGGAGGTCGGAGTGGGGAGTTCGTCGGGCGCGGCGGCCACGGACGAAGGACGACGGTGGCGATGGGATTCCGGGGAGTAGATCTCCAAATTGGAGGGGGAATGAGCACCAGTGGGGTTCAGGGATGGTGTGGAGGGAGAGAGGACTCCCGGAAACGTCCCGTATCAGAGGATTTGCCGCGGAGCTCGCCGGCGGTTTCGGGAGCTCGATTTCCGGTGATGGTGGATAAACAGAGAGGGGTTTTGGGCGCCGTGCTCCGATTCAGAGAATCAAAAATCGAGTCCAGGGGTGGGGGTCCCCAAATTTTCTGAAAACATTTGTTTCACAAAATTTTGGAAATTCAAAAAGTGCTGAAACTGTTTTTGGATGTTTTCCTCAAAAATTTGAAAATGACCAGCAAATGTTTTTGGATAACTAGGTCACATATGACCCTAGGAATGTTGGGGGATTTTCCCAAGAATTTTAGAAATAAATTTATTGACAAAAACATTAAAAGTCCATTTCTGGCCTTTTGGAAAATAACATTTAGTAAATAGGAAAATGTTTATAAACCAAGTATTTTTGAGTTGGGGTGGAAGGGTACATAATATAGGTATCAAAAGTGATTTTTAATAAACAACTCCTTTGAAAAACATTTGAGATACCAAGTGCAAAAAGGATGATAACATTAATTTATTTAATAAGCCAAAATCCCTGAGAGAGGATAAATCACATGATCATGGGAAAACAAAAATGGATCACATGAATATGATGTAAAAGTCATGAAGATGATAAGGGGAGGTTCACTTAGCTCAAAAAAGGATGGGAGTGATTTTTAGGAAGACTTAACAAAAGCATCATGATAACAGGGACATGATCCTATTTGTTGGGAAGACCTCAAGAGGGCTTTGGAAGAAAAGTGAATTGGTTTAATAATCAAATACAAACATAAGGATAGGGCTCATAGATAGGTACCATTATATCCATGATGATATACTGGTCAAAGATCAGGATTCCTCCTCATGGCAGGAGGCCAAACTAGAGAAGTAAAACAGAACATAAGATGAGATATAAATAGGATATAACATGCTACTGATGTAAGGGATTGTTATTTGTAGATCTCATACAAATAAAACAGCTCACAACTATCCACAATAGTTATAGATACTTTGAGGCAAGGAAAAAGATAAGGTTACCTCATAAGAAAATAATAACAAGACTTAACAAGTTTACTCAAGCAAGAGATTTCTATAATTTAAATCCTTGGAGTTTTCCCTCAAGTGTTTTAAAGAAAGACAGTGGTCAAGCCAAACCACTTGAGGAGGCTTTTTATAAAAGAGGTTCACCTCAATTCTTGTTATTTATGTAACCATTTTGTTTTGGTTGGTTCCAACACCAACACTCAAGATCAAACAAGGCAGACAGAGGTGAAACAAGATTAATTGTTAAAAAATTTAAAAAGTTTTTGTTGGCCCTAATTTTTGGCTCTCCAACAACTGCATTTTGTTGGTTTCCAAAAAGTGGGGTGTGACAGTCATGCCGAATTTTTCCGGCGAGATCCACGTCCATATATGCTCTAATTATGTTCTTTTTGGTCTTTTGTACCGCGCATGCGACCATGGTCCGACAACTGGTGAACAAATCCCTCGTGGATAGGTGGATGACATGCACGAGGGCCGACATGGCACGCGTAAACAAGACGGAGATACGATGTCCGTGTCGCGACTGCAAGCTGATGTTCCTGATAAGGCACGATTCCGGATTGCTGGAGTCGCACATGCTCCGACGTGATTTCATGGATGGCTACACTCGTTGGATATGTGATGGCGAAGATGGTGACGAGGAGGATGTCAATAACGGTGAAGATATGGACGCCAGCGGAGGGGCAGGTGATGACGATCATGAAGATGATCATCAGGGTGGCACCGGGCATGGTCACGAGGATGATCAGGGTGGTGCCGGGCATGGTCACGAGGATGATCAAGGTGGCGCTGGCGATGATTCGAGCTGGCTGCGAGACCCTCATTACCAAGATCTGCTTCTCAAGGAGACGAGTAACGCCAGAGCCGTCGCCAGAGAGAAAGCTAAGCTTGCGCAAATGGAGAAAGACGCGGTCACTCCATTGTATGATGGTTGGAACGACGGGGATACCCGTCTGAATGTAACGCTCATGGCTCTAGAGATGAAGGCGAAACACAAAATGACCGACGAATCCTTCGACAACATCATGGGATTCTGGCACGATATTCTTTCAAAGAAGGGGAACACGTGTCCGACTGGTATCGCCGAGGCCAAGAAACTCGTGTACCCTCTCAATATACCGCACATGAAATACCACGTCTGCATAAATGATTGCATCATCTACCGGGGCGAGGACGCGGAGAAGACCGCGTGCCCGGTGTTCAAGGCCTCTCGATACAAGATGGGGAGCAAGAAAGCTCCTAGAAAGGTGGTGTGGTACTTTCCTCTAACTCCTTGTCTGCAGCGGTATTTCGCGGACTCTAAGGAAGCAGAGCTCATGCGCTGGCACGCGGAGAGAAAGAGGCCGGAGGACGATGATCCGGAGAAGGAGGAAATGCTGAGGCACCCTTCGGATGCTTGCCAGTGGAAGGCATTAGACCTCCAATATTACCATCATTTCGGGAAAGAGTCAAGGAACCTAAGGCTGGGCGTGAGCACCGACGGGCTCAATCCGTTCGGAAGCCAGAGCAGCACGCACATGACCTGGCCCGTGTTTGTATGGATCTACAACCTCCCCCTGGCTCTACATGAAGAAGAAGTACGTAACCATGAGTATGCTGGTTCAAGGGCCAAAACAACCCGGCACAGACATCAATCTGTATCTCACGCCGTTGAAAGAGGAGCTGGCCACATTGTGGGAAGAAGGAGCCCGTACGTGGGATGCCTCGAGACATGACTACTTCGACATGAGAGCGGCGGTGATCATGACGGTGCAGGACTATCTCGGTTACGGATACTTATCGGGCTAGGTGACCCAAGGATTCTATGGGTGCGTTAGGTGCAAGGATAATACAACGTACCACTAGCTAAAGAAAGATCCTGGGTCCGGGAAAACAGTGTACCTCGGGACTCGGAGGTGGCTTCCCCCGAATCACTAATGGAGAAAGCTAGGACATCTGTTCGATGGGACGGTCGAGCGCCGAGAAAAACCGGACCAGAGGAGCGGCGCGGAAATCTGCGACCTGTTGAATAACTCGGAGTGCCCTGCGCCGGGAAAGACCCAGAAGAAGCCAGAGCCGCTGCTCATGGTATGGAAGGCGAAGTCTGTTTTCTGGGACTTGCCATACTGGTATATCCTCCGCGTGCCTCATAGCCTCGATATCATGCATATAAAGAAGAACATTGGCGAGAGTCTGCTTTCCACCCTCCTTAACACCGACAAGACCAAAGATGGGTCGAAGGCAAGGAACGACCTGAAGCATATGGGCATCAGGAGTGAGCTTCAACCACCATCTAACGATGACGAGGAGGAGGAGGATGATCAGGAGCAAGAGGAGACGGAAACGCAGAATAGCCATCATCGTCGCAAGGGAAAAAAGGTCAAGAAGGGCGTGGTCAAGCTCAAGGCCGCGTGCTTCACCCTGAGTAAGCAGGAGGCCATACAATTTATGAAGTGCCTCCTCGGAGTCAAATTTCCGGACGGCTACGCGGGGAAGATAAGCAGGTGGCTAGACGAGGCGAAGCAACGCTTCAGCGGGATGAAGTCTCACAACGTCGCTGTGCTGTTGACGCAGGTACTCCCGGTCGCGCTACGAGGTATAATGGACCAGCACGTCCGTGAAACGCTTTGGGGGCCCTGCAATTTTCTCGACGTCATCTCTCGGAAGTCCATAGGCATTAAGGAGCTCACGAGGCTACAGGAGGAGATCGTGGTGATACTTGCGAGCTCGAGATGTATTCCCCCCTCCCCGCTTTCTTCGACGTCATGATTCATCTGCTTCTCCATGTCGTGGAGGATATCGTCCATCTCGGTCCTCGGTTCCTGCGAAGTATGATGCCCTTCGAAAGGCTCAACGGACACATCAAGGGAGACGTTAAGAATAGGTCCCGTCCAGATGGAAGCATAGCAAACGGCTTCCTGGCCGAGGAGTGCGTCTCTTTCTGCTCGAACTTTCTACAAAGCGAGGACACTCTCGGTCTGCCATTCAACAAGCACCTCGGGAGGCTCGCTAGATGGGTTCATAGTGAGGGCCGACGCGTGAAGCATGTCGACTTCGAGAACCGAAGCAAGGACTATGAAAGAGCAAACCTGGCCGCCTTACAACACCTGCAGGTGGTCGATCGATACATAGATGACCACAAAGCGTTTATCAAGAAGAGTTACGCGGGCCGGGGCCGCCTGGTCCCGAGGGAGGAAGATGTCATCAAGGAGCACAACTCCAGTTTCACGCGGTGGTTCACGGAGAAGGTGCTTGCTAATCCACCACAGGGCGAGTACTCGGAGGAAGATAAACTCATATTAGCCTTGTCACAGGGCGCCTCGCGTAGCGTGATGACCTATCAGACATACGATATCAACGGATAGACGTTCTAGACCGAGGAAAAGGACAATAACTGCGATTACCAGAACTCAGGGGTAACGGGGATATTCTACACTGGCGATGTCCCAGAAAGATACTACGGAAGGATCGAGGAGATCTGGAAGCTCAGCTACGTTACGGAGAAGGTGCCGATGTTCCGTGTCAGGTGGGCTAAGAGCGTCCTGAAAGAAGGCCGGTATTTCACCACTATGGTTATACCGAAAAAGACCACCAGCGCGAACGCACCCGCGAGCAACGAGCCTTGGGTTCTTGCTAGCAAAGTCCACCAATGCTGGTTCATCACAGACCCGTCAAAGCCTAGCCGGGTTGTCGTCAGGAGAGGCAAAAGGAACATCATCGGAATGGACGGAGTCGCCAACGAGCAAGACTTTGACCAGAACGGCGATCCGAAGATGGAAGACGAATACGGCGACCAAGGACCGTACGTCACAACCCTACCGAAGAAAGGAGTACTCCCGTTCAAGAGAAGTAGTAAAGACGTCACGGACCTAACCTATGCACCCGCGACGAAGAGGGGCAAGAAGAAGATGGCGGCTAAGAAACGCTAGCTACCGCGCTTCGACCATTGTCAAGAACCGCGTGACATGTGTGCCCTACTATCGAAAAATTCATAATTATCATTTTGTGTAATGTTATAATATTGCATTACGAATATTATGTATTGACGAGACACATTCATAATTGTCAATTTTATGTTTTGAAACTATTTGGATATTTAAAATACTTTCACTTTATTTTATAGTTCATATTATGTTTCGGTAATGTTTTTACATTAAAAATAGGCTTAAATAAAAAAGACAAAAAAATGTGGCCACACCAGGATTTGAAACTGAATGGACAAAGGTGCAGCTGCCAAACCAACTGACCTAAAGAGTTTTTGCGATACAAAACACACATGCGCTCTTTTGAGTAGACGCGGAGGCGCAGTTTGGCATATTCGACGGGCCGTCGTGTACCTCGGCGGCGCAAGCAATTGGTAGGAATCTGACGGGAGTCCCTCGCCTCCGCGGCGCAAGCAACTGTTAGGAACCTGCAAACTGCAACTCCTCCCTGCCTCGACCTAGTCGCAGCCAAGAACCTGACGGGAATCCCTCGCCTCCGCGACGTCCGCCGCCGCCCTTGAACGCCGCCGACTGCCGCTGCATCCCCATCCGGCTACAGCAAGCCTTTCAGTCCGGTTAGTCCTTCTCCTCCTCTTCCCCTTTCCTTCCCTCCCCCTAGGTTTTCTTGGTCGTCGTCGTCGTACCGGTCCAAGTCCTTATTTCCTGATGGCAAGTCTCCAATTGTTCTCCGTGAATCAGCTACACCAGTTCCCTCTCGATTGCAATCATTATTCTGTTGCGCTGTTAGGTATTACTGTTATCTGTGCGTGTGAGTAGCTTGCTGATCTGTGGACGATGGCTTGTCTGCAATTTATTGTCAGTCCGGCATCCATCATCAGTTAGGTACTTGCGGTGGCAGGCCCACTCCCTTGTAGTTGCAACGTTCGTTGTTGATTGATGTAGGACTACTATGTATTATTATGAACTGGCTTCGGTGGTAGTACAGTTCATGTAGCTGGCGGATACCTCTCAATTGAACATGTTTTGGGCCTGGCACAGAGCCTGCATTGATGCTATCACAACCAATCTTCAGGGCCATTTGTTGCACTTAGTTCGCATGCTACCGATGGATACAGCCATGCCAAATTTTGTGTGGCATATTAGAGGCTAGGTTTAATTTTTGCCCATTCAGAGTTAAGGTGGATTTTACACATCGATATGTGTGCATTGTTGATTTAATCTGAATCAATAAATTTTTCATGAGATTCTTTTATCCAGACAGACAGGGTTGAGTAAGCTAGGGATACCTGTACAATTTGAATCACTGGTAGCTCCTTACTATGAACTTCAACATTAAGTGCTTGGTCCTTTACATTGTTTTTGATGTTTTGATTTTTAGTATCAACTCATCATAGAACTTATAAAAGGTAGTGTTTCAGTTCCATACAACAGGCTGTTGACAAAAGATGATATGAGAAGAAAAGAACAAGTGTAAATAAGAAAATTAGATTTTGTACTGATGTTAGATTTTGTTGTAGATTAAGGGAGCAGATTTAGCTTTAATGGCCTACAATTTAAGTCTTGTTCAACACATATTCCTTGTAGGAACCCTCAAAAGAAAAGATGCCTTGTAGGATTATCCTTTCTTGTAATGCTGAAAAAATAAATCTTATGTTGTATGGAAAGTGATATACGCCCAACTCAACAGAGTGATCAATCTGCCCGAAAAGAGTAGCGTCAATCATAATCGAGCTAGTAAGGTGCTTCATTTGTGCTTCTGAACGAAAGCCGGACACAAGTTATACAAGCATAAAGCGATGAGCATTTGTTCGTCGTTCCGTTTAGAATCCGCATATATGTTGCCAGGGAAGCTCTACTAGCTGTGGTTGACTTGCCTGTACTGAGTGCACTACACTCTGTTTAGTTCGACATTCCCAGCAATCAATTATGGATCGACCACTCTTTCATGCTGGAGTAGCACATATTCTGATAAAATGAAGCTTGCGTTCAGACACCCTTGTACCATACTTGTAATTTGAATAAGTCTTGATACATCTATTTTAATGTCAGGTAATATGGGGGGAGGGAGTATATGTTTTCCTTAAATCATACTCCATAGTAGTTTTGGTTACTTACAGATTCAATTACTATATAAATCTCTGGATCTTTCATCATTGATTCATATGCTATTTCAGTGCGAATTATGTTTAATAGTAATACTTCTCATTGACAGCTCATTTCATTTCTTCCTATGTATGTATAATTGTACATTCATCTGCCTCACATTTATGATAACCGATTATCCTTAGGTCTACAGGTTATGAATGTGAAATACAACCTGCTTTAAGAATATTTGTTGGATTTGGCCCATTACTACTTGGCCCTTTACATGTTTAACGTTAAGTACTTGGCCCTTTACATGTATGATGTAGAGCTTAGAAAAGAGTAGTATTTCAGGCTATGCACAAAAGATGAGTGACTATATGAGAAAAAAAAGGTGCAATTGTAACAACAGTCAAAAGGCAAAAATCTCGTTCCCTTGTTTTTACAATAAGATAAAAAACTAGATTTTGGACTGATGGTCAGAATGAGAATCTCTCTGTAACTACTCCCGTATGCTACATTTCCTCGAAATGTCCATTATTGTAGATTAAAAGAGCGGATTTAGCTGGGAATTCCTGTAGTATCCTGAGTACATGGAGAACAATACTTTCCTGATGGTTTTTCATTCGTACTAAATACTTTCCTGATGGTTGGGAAACAATATATTCTGAAGGTACGGTTATGAGGAGCAGGTTGAAATATGTGATGTTGAAATATGTGATGTGATGAGGAACAGGGAAACTCTAGGCGGATTTATTTGTTCTGGCATTTTTGTGCAGGTTTTTCTTTTTGAGATGTCAATGTTTCGCCGGGAAGTTGATTCATTTCCTTCCCGGCGAATTTCTGGCACTCCTAGACATAGGAAAATTAGCAAAGGTCATGCCCAAATTTTCTGTGAATTATATACTTAGTAGTTTCATAATGTGCCAAAATTGGGAGCGGGAAATCGGATGTATCTAAGTATGAGAAACAGTGCATCGATAGAAGTGAATCAATTGCATGTTTTGAAGAGCCTGTCTTTTATTAGTATTATTTTCCAAGTTAGTCATATGTTGTATCCTAAATATGCAGTACCAATAAGTTTTAAGTTATCCCGTGAAAGACCTAATTTGTATCAAGTTGCCTGGCAGCAGCAACACGCCAACATTGGGCCTTCCATTCCAGCACCCTCGACATCGATCCAACTATCCGAGTCCAGAAAGGTATGAGAGGAAAATAGGGGTAGAGATG
This sequence comes from Alopecurus myosuroides, assembly GCA_028641055.1. NCBI lineage: Eukaryota > Viridiplantae > Streptophyta > Magnoliopsida > Poales > Poaceae > Alopecurus > Alopecurus myosuroides. The sequence goes on from CM054057.1 coordinate 720,247,565, forward strand.
AAACACATACGCAGCCCAAGAAAGGTATGAGAGGAAAATAGGGGTAGAGATGAAACACATACGCAGCCCAATCAGAAACTGGTGGTAGGATACTAGGATCCAGCAGAGCAGATTGGTCGCAGGAGCAGAGCAGATTGGTCGCAGGAGCACCTTCCACGGCAACAAGCAGCCATAAAACTAGAACCAAAACTAATTTCAAAAAAAAAAAATACTAGAACCAAAACACTTGCCGGTGCACCACGATGAAACAAAGACCCTGGATCGATTGGTGGATCCACGACAATGACCGGTTCGTGGTTCAGAGTTCAAACTAGTAGCTATTTCTCACAGGAAAACGCCCTGTGTTGGTTCGCGCGTGCGTTTGCTCTGAATTATTTTGTGAATTTTACGCTTAGTAGTTTCATTTCTTTGTGTGTTTTTAGAAATGTCGGGGGCGCCGAGACCTTCAAGCAATAAGCTGGCCTATTGGGAGCTCAAGGCGGAGATGGAAGCCCGCGAGGACCCGGAATTCCAACTGCGGGACGAAGAGATGGAGGAGGCCGAGGAAACCTCGTCGGACGATGAGGAGATAATGGTGGACGCCGAAGACGCCACTACCACCGATGGCGGCGATGGTGCCACTACGAGCGGTGGTAGAGCCTCGAAGAAGGCCCGGAAGGATCGGACCCCGATCATGGTGGACGTCGGCACAAGGTCCATCATCACGAGTGTGAGCGCTAAAGGTGTTCCAGGGGAGCCGAAGAAGGTTACCGCGGGTTACTCCCTCCAGCTCGCGGCAATCCTTCAGAACACCGCCACGATCAACACGGAGAACCTCAAGTCCGAAGCGAACAGGGGTTTGCTCGTCACGCTCTTCCGAAAGATGCACGCAAGATACGCGTTCTCGGGTGATGAGGAAAACTAGTACAACAACGACGAATACAAAGGGAACCCGGTGAACAAGTACGCCCTCAAGACGATGTCCAAGGCCTCGGGCAATTGGAAGACCCGGGTGAAGAAGCTGATTATCCAGGACAATCTAAGTTACGCGGAGGTCTTTAAGAAGGAGCCTATGGTCAAGGAAGAAGACTATAATCTCTTCAAGGCCAGATGCAACACGGCCTTGAGCAAGCTTAAGAGTCAGAAGGGCAAGGATATGAAGAGCCTCAACATTGGTACCACCATCTCGGCGCTGGCGGTTATAGAACCGCGATGTCCAAATGGGAGAAGGAGGACGCCGAATATCGCGAAAAGGGGTTGAAACCACCCTTTGCCGACATAAAGGAGCCGCAGGCAAGGAACTTTTTCAGGCCCGACATTCCAAGGTGAAAGGGAGCTCTGATTATACCTCGGAGCCCACCGGCTCCTTCGCTTCGAAGGTCAAGGACTTAATGGGAAACTATGTAAGTAGTTTCCATGCAACTCGATTCTTTGTGTTCACGACTAATCAATGAAGTCGACTAATCGCGTTCCCTTGTGCGCAGAGCGAGGAGTGTAAGAGCTCCTCATCCCAGGGGTCGGAGCCTATCGCCAAGTGGGACACCACTTTCAACAGGGTGCTGAACCGGACCAAGAATGTCGATCCCCTGAATGCCCCGTCGTCGGCTGGTCGTGTGCCCGGCTTCAGAGGCATATCGTGGTCCGAGTACTATGGCAGCAACCCGAAGGGCAAGAACGCCGAATGTGCCGAGGTGAAACAGCTAAGGGAAAAGGTTGAAGCCTTTCCCAGTGTAGTAGAAGATGTTGTGACCAGGGCTGTGACGGCTGCCGAGACGAAGTTCAAAGAACAAGTCAAGACAAAAATGCAGTCGTAATTGAACGAGAAGCTCGTCACCATCCTTCCCATCTACATGGAGAGGTACAAGAGGTGGGAGAGAAGTGGTAAGAAGGGGCCACCACCTGTTCCTGACCTCGCGATCGGCAGCACCCAATCAGACAACATGCCGCGGTCGGAGGCGTTGGTGAGTCCTCTAGCGGCGTGGCCGGTGTTGGTGGACACTCCTCCAGCTCCGGAGGTCGCTGCGGCGAAGGCGCCGACCCGCACCACTGCCCCTCCATCAGGCAGCCACTCCGCCACTTGCGTGCTCAAGCGTGTCGGCGGCGGTCCCTCGCCATTGGCCGCGTTCGACGCCCTCAAGGTAATTACTAAGTCATTAAATCGAGAGTTGGGAGGCTCAACCACACCGATGACTTCATCTCCGTTTTACTGACGCCCGACCTGCATGTCTTTCGGAGGAAGACACTCCTTGCACTCTAATGCACTTGGTGGGCGGCCGGCTGAAGGATGTTGCCATGGGCTCCATCATTAGACCGGATAACCGCACATGGCACACTGCCACAATGCCACCAGACATGATGAAGGTCCAAATCAATATGGTGATATCCGGATACGAGCAATTGGAACCTCCCTCTCAACCTTTGTGATGGGAAGATGACGCTCCGGCAGCGGTCCTCGGTACCGCCTTTGGCTACTTGTTCGTATGGCCGAAGAGCCAGATCCGTTTGGGGACAGACGTGGACCCCCAGCCCAACATTATCACCGCGGAGGCAGCACAGCCAGCACATGAAGAAGATTTCAACATGGCACGGGATCCAGATGATTATGATGATGATGTTGACCCCAGATTCGGCGACCAGTTCATTTGCACGAGGGTTTCAAGTGAAAGAGGGGTTTCTGATTTGTTTGAGCCGGCAGAGCCAGAGACCCAACCGGCGAAACCCGCTTGCCAGCTGCGGCTCTTCCCAACTAGCCAGGACACGCCGCCACACGCAACCTTCACCGAGCCTCCGAGACTAGCATTTCCTTTGGCCACCCTCCATAGGGTGGTCGGTGAGACGCAGCACGACTCTGGAAAGCCAAAGAAGGGTCGCAAAAGGCCAGCAAAGAAGGGCAAGGATGCTCCGAATCCCGTTTTCCGGGCTCAGGATGGCGCTGCGTTCCAAGCCAACATGCCTAAGGTGCACGTGGCAGGTGTAGGGATGATGTGTCCATCGATGCTCGACGTCGCGGGCTCTAATATGCGCAGTCTTCATCATATGTGTTTGTATACCGAGGAGCGCCGCATTAAAGAGAATGACCCATCGTACCTGGTTATGATGGCTAAGGTGCCGGACAGGAAAGAGTTGTGCTTCGTCCATGTACCCCCAGGGGATATCTTCTTCCTGCGGCATACCGACATCTTCGACTTGTTGAACGGGTTCCAGCTGCACGATACCCTGGTCCGGCTGTTCTCCCTCAATACTTCCATGGAGATTACCAGAGACAACCTCCCGCTCCTGCAGGTAGTGGATCCCTACTTCTTTCGTGACGCCTTCCTGGGAACTGAGGAGGGAATCGGAATGGCGACCGACTATCTGACGACCTTCATGCAAAGATACTCGGACAGGGTTGCGATTCTCGTTCCCTACAATCCCACTATGCCGGGTGCTTTGCAAGGTTGTGTGCTCATATGCTTGAACATGAGGCGCTCGACAGCCTTGTACCTCGACTCCAACAGTGTGATCCAGAAGGACTACACAGGGATCAAGACTGTGTTTGATGGTGCTCTTGCCGCCTACGTCGCTCAAGGAGGCACGCCACCGGAAACACCTCATATAAGGTTCGGCATGCACGTCTTCAAGCACCTGATGAAGTTCCCCTACGGCAAGCAAGCAGCCGGCAAACAGCAAGAAGGCTGCCTTCTACGCCCTTTACCACATGAAGCAGTACGTCCATAAGATGGAGCTGCTAACGCTGCCAAATGACGCTGTCAAGTGGGGTGAAAGGCTTGCAACCACGTCAGATCCCGCTCTCAGGCAGGCCTTCTTCGAGATCCAGGAGGATATCGCGACTCTCGTGCATAACGGAGTCGTCGGATCCGGGGGCATGCTCTACGCTGGCAATCAACCGCCCAATAGAGTCATAGACGAACGCTTGGTGATGCAGGGTGATGACAGGTCCATGATGATGCTGGCGACCAATAAGAAGGGCTTGCTCCATGCCGGCCCCGACAAGACGACGACGTCTCAAAAACAGGCGAAGAAGTCTTGATGCTTCCATTAGCTAGGTAGCTAGCTGTTAGTTCCGAACTCGTGTTGTAAACTCTTTATCACTATGTTGTAAACTTGATTGTGAGCGACACTAGTAATTTATTTGTGTTATAAACTATCCTAAGTGCTCTGTTGCTTTTCATTCGTTGTTGCCGATCTATTTCTTGTGGTTTGCTTTTTTGTCTTTCTTCGAAATGCCGATGATTAGAACGTGTTGTGGCGTTATGTGTGATGACAATGTCATTGTTTGATCTCGTGTGCCAAGTAGACTAGTAATTTAGGCATATATTCTATTTGCCGCACAAGATCAAACAGTGACATTGTCATTTTCCGTGCCCAACCTAAGTATGAGGCACGAATCCAAATCATTCTTGGTTTGCATTCTTTCGGTCTTTCTTCGTAGTGCCGGTGATCATCTTGTTGCACCCATATATATGCATGAATCTGTATATATGGTCAACTGCTAGCTATTTTAGCTATTTATTTCCACTGACATGTAACTAATATCATCTTTCTTTGTGTGTGTAGGAGATCGCGAAGAAATGCTATGTCGTGTACATCGGTTGGGTTCCATGTGTGTACGAGGAGTGGGAAGACTGTGCGAAGCAAGTGAACACCTTCTCGGGCAACCTCTACCAAGGCTATACGAGTAGAGAGGTGGCGGAAGAGAAGTGGAGGAAGTGGAGGAAAAGTGGAGGAGGTGGCGGAAGAGAGGTGGCGTAAGAGAAGTGGAGGAACGGAAGGAAGAAGTGGAGCAACTTCATCGTGATCCGCCTTGTTGCTATCCATCGTAGTCTATGAGCTCTACTCTCACCTAAGCTCGCTAGAGCTCTGTCGCACCCGGACTTCTAAAGGATACTCGCCGTTCCGTTGAACAGTAGTAGATTGGATTACGGGGCTTACCGGCACCCGCGTCCTCTTACGAGTAGGCCAACACACGTATGTGTGACAACCAACCCCTATCTGTTCAGCGTCGACGTAAACTATCCCATAGAAATCAGGATACTTCCATTGACGTACTTCAAAACATACACACATGGTACGTCAACGGCATTGGAACAAGTGATATCACAACAGATCTCTACGACACAAAAGATGAAATAAGTTGCAAATGGCTCTCATAGAGCAGAGATAGCAAATACAATCATCCAGAGGACACATGTCCCAACATAACATCATTACATCACAGCGGAAGCATTCAACATGTCTGAGTACAGACAAGATCCAAATAGGCCTAAGAGGCCGGAAAACGAAAAGACGGAGCCCATCCACGAAGTCTCGGATCCTGCCCGGGTCCGCTATCTACTCGTCAGCAGTCTCGTCATACTCCACGTAGTAGCCACCATGTAGATCCTCGGAAACGTCGTCTGCGGAAACCACAGCCCCAAAGGGGTCAGTACATAAACGTACTGGCAAGCAAGACTCACAGTTCACCAAAGTGTAACCCGTCAACAGCAAGCACAGATGCTTTGGGTTCAACGGAAGAGAGGGGATATAAAAGATGCTGCAACTGGCTGCACTAACCAACTACAGAACATACTACAACTTCCGGCTATCAGAAAGGGGATAAGATAGCGTATCGTAACCAACCTATCAACTAACTTCAAACAAACCCATCCTGGATCTCGCCCCTTATCCAAAGAAGCAATCCGAGGATAACTCACACAGTAGGATTAGTGATGGTTCAGGTTGTTGTGTCAATAAGCCTATTACTGGTCAAGTTATCATTAGTTAGGTGAAAGTTGTTCTGAGTACTTGTTAGCCAGTACTTTCACCAAGTAATCCATAACCGCGGAAAACACGGCTTCTCGAGAAGATTTATCCCTGCAGGGTTGCACCAATTTGGCCGTACACGCAAGAATAACCGCCAGATGGGATGCCTCCCACCAAGCGGGGCACTCTACACAACTCAACCCTCTTCGCATCAAGCCCAAAGCACCACGTGCTGTGCGTGCGCGGCTAATCGAGCCCCACGAAGAAAAGGGGACCCTCATAGCACTGGAAGACCACGCCGCCCTAAATGCCGACTACAAAAGTTCCACCCTGGCGCCAAGGGTTCGTACCTGCACATGCGTGCATCAAATGGAAAGCCCGAACTAAGTGTGGTGATTTGGACGAGATGCGAATCGAGTCAAATTGAGGGGGGCGCCCATACTCGCTTCCCACATGCGGTTAGTGCGCTCATCATGGATCAGTAGACAAGACCCTTTTCCTATTAGGGTCGACACTAGCAGGCCTCAACCACGCCGGGCCTCCTGCCGGTGCCTCAGCAAATTATGATTACCTCAAAATTAACAGGTTGTTGTTTAACATCGAGCCCCAGAACATAATGAAATAGTAACAGAAAGTAACGGGTAACAGACTCGAGCAAAACAACCCTAAGCATGCTAGTAAGACACGGGCTCAAACAACGGGGTTATGGGAGTGGGGGTGAGGCAATATCAGGGTTAAAGGATACATGTGATAGGTTCGTAACAGGAGCAACGATTCATACGGCTAGCAGAATAGACGACGGAAAGTATCGGTATCCAATGTTGAAAGGAACACGATGGTTCATGTGAGTGAATACTTGCCTGCAAACCCAGTAGCCTGGTACTGAGCTAACTCCTTAGAAGGGGTGTCGTAAGTATCGTCGGTCTCAACGTCGTCGTTCATCCGAGAAGAAGCAAACAAACAATGCAGAAAGACAAACAATCAATATCATGGCATAATGCACAAACATGGGATGATGCATGTCAATTTAATTGATGCATCAGAAATACACTAGTTGACAAGATAACAACATGATTAAATGGACCCACATGCAATTTTGGATTGCATATGGAAATCCCATGAATTATGGTTGAAACAATTGTTCTACAACTAATCATCTTGTGGAAGTGAATTAGCATGATGCATGGATGAGGAAAACAGCAAAATAACAACAATAGAAACAATTTGAAATAGGGTTTACCAAGTTTGGAAATTTGTTTATTAAGTTAAGAAATTTTGGTTACTTAAAGGTGTCACACAAGCATTTGTTGTTTTCATCAATTTAACTTGTCCAAAATAGATAACAAAATTCATATTTGAATAGAACACACAATTTTGGGTGGATTACATGTTTCACTTGTTGAAAAAGGATTTCAAATAAATTATTTATGAATTAAACAAGTTTAAGCAAGAATTAAATGAATTTAATTCAAACATGAACTTATTTGAATTTTTATTTGTGCAAAACATTAAGTGAGATTCATATTTGAAAAGCTTATACTTTTGTGGTTTGAAAACATATTTTATATGTCCCAAAAGAATTTGTTTTGATCAAGTTATGAATTTAACAATATTAAATGATTTAAACAAGGTTTAAATCATTTAACCAATTTTAATTATTCAAAACATGAAACAAAATTTATATTTGGAAAGGTGGTTTAATTTTGCATGGAAAACATATTTCATTTTTTGAAATTGGATTTGAGATGAGCAAGTTATTATTTTGGCAATTTTAAATGCAATAAACAAGAAACAGTTGTTTTCAGCAATTTAAATTATTCAAAACAGCAAACAAAATTGATATTTGGAAAGTACATGAAAAGTTGATTGGAAAACATATTTAGTTTGTTGAATTTGGAATTTTTATGCTCAAGTTATGGTTTTTGCAAAATTAAGTGAATTAAGCAAGTTTTTTAAATATTTCACCAATTTGAAATATTCAAAACAGTAAACAAATTGCATTGAAAAGGTTGAAAACATGTAGCAAATGTATCATTGAACATTTTGAGCTATTAAACATAATTTTTGGGTGATTATTGAATTTATTATGCAATTTTCCATAATCATTCTTATTCTGCCATTTTTAGTAAACAGAGGAAAACATGTTCAAAATTAATTCAATTGTGACCAAATAAAATACCAATGTGTAGAGTTTGTTAATACAAATTTTTAGAGCCCAAGTTTGCTTAAATTGGATGAGTAGAACTAAAGTTATGAAATTCCAAAGTTTCCAAATTTTATTGCATTTTCAGTAATTAATTATTTAGTGCAAAACTTGTTACAGAAACATGTTGCAAATTTGACATTACCAGAAGGAGCACAAAAATATGAATCCACAGGATTTTGAATCATTCAAATTGGAGCAAAAATGGATTTTTGATGGATTTTAGAGTTAAAGGTTCAGATCTGGCTTTCTGAACTTCGGGCAGAAAAAAGGAAAACAGAGATAAAAAAGGTGGGGTGAGGGGGATCGAACCCTAGACCTCCAGGGTGCGCGCTAGGGACAGTGACCAGTTGGTCTGCGCTGAACTTTGTTGACACAAGGGGGGTTGGTGGGGTATGAGCTGTTGGCTCGCGGGATAACTGAATCTAAAACTGCATCGTTCATCTCTGACGGACAATACGCACGAACAGGGAGCAGCGAGGCGGTTTGGCATGGAAGGATTTGATGCCTCTACTGCAAGAAAGCAAGAGGGAAGTAGGGGAATGGAGAGGGCTGCTCACCCACTTCGCAGAGGTGCCCGCGGCACGGCCGGGGAGTGGCGGAGACAGCGGCGGCGTGCTCCGGCGAGTGGCGGTCGGGGCAGAAGAAAAAGGAGGCGAGCTCCTCCTCTCGATGGCGGCGGTGGTGGAGACAGGAGGGAGGAGGTGCGGCTAGGCTAGGGTTAGGGTTTCTCCACGGGTTGGGGATAGATATAGGAGGGGGGGAAGAATCGGGTGGAGGAGGTTGGGCAGCAGGTCGCTGTCCATGGTGACGACAGCACCGATCGTACGGAGGTAGGGGAAAGGGTATCGGGCTGAGATCTCTTGGTGGGCTGGGCCTCTCTCCCCTCTTGTTAGCTTTTAATTATTTTTTCTTGCTCTTTTTTTTTGCTGATTTGGAATAGGAAGAGAAGGATGGTTTTAAGTTAGTAAAAATGTTAGGAAAATTTTGGGGAAGTTATTTAGGTCATCAACAAACAAATGCCAAGTTAGTTTTACAAAAGTTTCAAATTTTAAATACTGTTTGTGATCTAATTCAAAGTGGATGGATTTTATTTACTAAGTGAGTATTATTGAAAACAACCTTGTTATAGGGTGAACCCTATTATTTAAATAGAACAATGAGTTGATTTGTTTTGAAAATATTCATAAATTCAAATTGGGTGCTGTGTGGTGATTTGATTTGGGTTTTTTTTTTGGATGCAAGTTGTAATTAATTGATTGATTTGTTTTGCAATTTTCATAACTTCAACATGGTTGTTGTTTGGAAGAAAATCATAATTGAATTTGAAAAGGGTTTGATATTAAATGAATTTTTGATAGAAACAAACAATAGTTTTGGAATCACACTTTAATGGAAACAATTGATTGTTTTATTTTGAAATATCATTTTGGAAATTGTAACATCACAAGGATGAAACAAAAGGTTTGAATTTTGGTTTGAAATTCAAATAGAAAACAAAGGAAAACAACTGGAAAACAAATGGAAAACAAACAAAACAAATGCAATGAACATGATGCCATGATACAAAACATAAAATAACAGAGAGCAAACATTTTAATGGCTATTTTTTCATACTTGGGATGTTACAAGCTCGATCCGTCGTCGCAGCTGTAACGTGATTGTGAACTTGTACTCTATCGGATGCACAAACACTTGTGTTGTGTGATGTACTTCGTATAAATGAACTTGCATATATGTATATCGCGATTGTAACAAGGTTATGGTATTCATGGTGATTCCAGTTTCTGGAAATTCTGGACTGTTATACTGTATTTCTGCATCTATATACCTGTATATGTGTATTCTGTATTGTGCAGTAATTCTGCAAATTTTAAAAATCGAAAATGTTATAGGAGCCGCATATTGGGAACTATAGGAGGCGCATATGGGGAAATATAGGAGGCGCATTTCTATGCATATGCGAGGCGCATCGCCTCCTATATGCAGTTATAGGAGGCGCATAATAGATGCGCCTCGCATAACCATATACGCGAGACTTGGCGCTGGAGGCGCATTCTATATGCGACTCGAATCCCCAAAATATGCGCCTCCTATAATGTTTCCTGTAGTAGTTGGAGTCAGGTTCAGTTTGCCCTACACCTGGCCTAACTTTGGTTCATGTTTGGGACGGTCCGCAGACACGTAGTATGTGTTTGGTAGGTTGTATGGCCTCAGAAAATCTCAACTCACCCCACATTCGGGTGTTTGGTAGCCCGTGTTAGGCAACTCAGCTCTGCCCACCCAATGCGAAAAGGGGCTCTCGGCCCTGCCCACATGCGAAGCTCGAATCGAGCTTTTGTGCTCGCCCGTGGCGGACTCATCCCACGCGTGGGCCCCATCGAGGGTCGCGCCGCGCAGCCCCTCTCCAATCCCGTCTCAGTCGCCCCCATCTCCTGCTCTCCTCCACCGAGCGTCCCGCACCGCCCTCCTACACCTTGAAAGTGCATTTCGTTTTCCCAGTGTTTTGTGTGTTAGTTAACAATACTAAGTACATTATTTATCGAGGTGTTTAGTGTGCAGGTGTTATACTTAACATCGGCATCGAGCACTGAAAAGTCGGTGAAGTTTGGCCTGAGGTTTTTGGGACAGAACTCAACCGGATTATTCGGACCGGATTATTCATCCTGGACCGGATATTCCGGTTGCTGAGAAAGGAGCTCAAAAATGGCTAAGGACTGAGAATTTCGCATACTGGAATCAACCGGATTATTCGGACCGGATTATTCATCCTGGACCGGATATTCCGGTTGCTGCGAAAAATTGCTAAGGACTGAAGTTTTGAGCTACTGGAGTCAACCGGATTATTTGGACCGGATTATTCATCCCGGACCGGATATTCCGGTTGCTGCGAAAAAACTGCTAAGGACTGAAGTTTTGAGCTACTGGAGTCAACCGGATTATTTGTACCGGATATTTCATATCTACCGGATATTCCGGTTGCAGTTGAGGAAGTGGAAAAATGGCAAAGGACTAGAAGATTTGCGTACTGGCATCTACCGGATTATTTGTACCGGATTATTTCAGATCAACCGGATAATCCGGTCCAGCACTGCAGTTCTGCGTGGAGCAAACTAACCGGATATTCCGGTCCAAACTTGGACCGGATATTCCGGTACCTTTTTTCCTGCACAACGACTAGTTGTGAGGAGGGACTATAAATAGCCCTCCTCTTCTTCCTCAAGATCTAGTTCTTCCCCTTAGCATTTATGAGCATTTAAGAACTCACCAAATCCCTCATAACTCCCAATCCCTCCACCCAATCTTGAAGATCTTTGGAGGATTGAAGGAGAAGGCCCCGATCTACATCTTCACCGACCCGTTCTTCATTTCCCCCTCTCTAGCTCGAGGGATCTTGCCTAGGGTTTCCTCTTGTGGAGAACCTAGGCATCTTGTTTCTAGTTGGTGATTCAAGAGTTGTTGGGAGCCCCCAATTAAGTTGTGGGTGTGTGCCCCAAGGTGTTTGTAAAGGATTTGATCCCCGCCTCAAAGGGGTTCTATAGTGGAAGGTGAACTAGGACTTTGTGGCGAAGTTCATCGGAGAATAGGGTGAAGCCTTAGTGGCGTTGAGTAGGCCTTTGTGGCGAGCTCACACCCCTCCAACGAGACGTACTCCCCTAAAAAGGAGGAACTCGGAAATACATCGTGTCTCCATGTGCTTCCATCGGTTACCTCGTTCCTTCCTCTCTTTACTTACTTGTACTTGTTGCATTGATTGCTTGTCTTGTCATATAGGTAAATTCATCACTAGTTGCACTATCTAGAGAATTTACCTTTCTTGTCAAGCCTAAATTTGAGAAAAATTAAAATTTGCCGTAGCACCTATTCACCCCCCCTCTAGGTGCCCATACTATACTTTCAATTGGTATCAGAGCCTCGGCTCTTCTATCGGGCTTAACCGCCTAAGAGTTTAAGTATGGGTGATGAGGATGACGCTCCGTCCGAAGGAAATGTGTCCATGAATGATCTCAATGCTTTGAGAGAATCATTGACCTCATCCATAGACACTAAATTTGAGGAGTTGCGTCTACTCATGACAACACTCCTCAAAGCCAAGGAACCGGAGGTGGTCGACTCATCCCCTCCGGAAACGGAGGGTGCCAAGATTGGGGTTGATGGTGAACCACCTAAAACTGCTTCCGCCGAACAATCCGCTAAGAAGGGTGTGAATGGAAAGGAAGGATATCATGCCGTTGAAGGCCAATATTCTCCCGATCCTCCCATCCCTTTTCCTCATATAATTCCTAGGGGAGATCCACCTAAAATTGATGCATATTCTTTTCGTGAATGGCAATACTACATGGAGACTCACTTGAACTCTTCTTGTATAGATCTTTGGAGAATCACTCGTGATGGATACAAGCCATATGATCCCAAGAATCTCACAAGAAGAGAGGTTGTAGATTGCCAACTCAATTACACCGCTTTGTCCATCCTTCATCAAGCCGTGGGCCCCAACCACATGCCGCATCTTCAACACTTCTCCACCGCCAAAGAGACATGGGATTCCCTTGTCGTCATGTTTGTTGGGAATGAAAGCATGCAAAGAAATCGCTATGACACCTTGACCAATGAGGCCGAAGGATTCTTCATGCGTGATGGAGAAGATCACGTTGACATGTATCGGAGGCTCAAATCTCTTGCCACCGCTTTCTCTAATGCGGGTGCAACACATATTGATGATGCTTGGATCAAGAGGAAGTTCATAATTGCCGTGATGCCTTTCGAGGGCACGGATATGAAGAGCATTCAAGGGAGACATGATTTCTCCACCATGACCTCTACCCAAGTCATGCAAGAGTTGAGCTCCTACAAAGTGCAAACCAAGAATGCTCTTGACAACCGTGCTAGGGCCATTGGAATGCATCAAGGAGCTTCCGTTGCTTTGAAGGACAAGGTGTTGACAAGAGAAGTTGAGAATGATGAAGATGGTGAAGAAGCATTGCCTCCATTGAAGGAACAAGAATATGATCCCATATTAAAGGATCTAATAGCTCTCACCGTGCAAAAGTTTTGGAACAATCCCCCAAAAGGCAAGAAGTTTGTTGAGGAGAAGACCAAGTCTCGTTATGGTAATGATGGGGCTCAAAAAGTGAGATCTTGCTTCAATTGCCAAGACAAGTACCATTTCATTGCGGAGTGCCCCTATGAGAATAGAGAGAACCATAGCGGCAAGCTAATCCGCAAGGACAAATCCAAGGTTGAATACAAGAAACCTCATTTCAAGAAGAAACCTTTCAACAAGAAGACTCCTACCAAGTTTGTGCTCTTGACTCAAGAGGAGTATGATTCCGGGAGTGATGAAGAAGAAGAAACAACAAGTGAAGTGGCCGCTCTAGCTATTGCTTCCACTCCATCTTCGTCATCTCTCTTTGAATCCCCCAATGAAAATCTTCCTCAACGCGATGCCAAGTGCTTCATGGCTAAGGCCACGGAGGTATCATCCTCTCCTAACTCTAAGACCCCTAGTGAACTAGAACATATTACTTGTCTTAGAGAAGAAGAGGAAAGAGCCTCCTTGGACCGTTTTATGTCTAACATGCAAGGGGAGACCAAGAAGTACTTTGAGCATCTCATGAGGCAATTGGGAGAGGCCCTTGAGAAGAAAGGTGAGATTGAGAGAAGGGATGCGGATGAAATTGCATCTCTCTCAATGACTCTTGAGGAAGAGCATGATGGTAGAGTTTCTCTAGAGGATGAACTTGAAACTATTGAAACCACTCATAATGAACTTGTCTCTAAAATCATTAAGGAACGTGATCTTGCTATTGCCAAATATAAAAAGGCTAAAAAGGATAAAGTAGAGTTTGGCGTTGGTCATGGTAAACTAACCGAGGAGTTTGAAAAGCTAACCATTGCTCACAAAGCTTTGGAAAGCCAACACTCATCCCTCAAAGAGTTGCATGAACAACTTCAAACTCAACTTACTCAAGCTAACCATCCTAGTAATTCTACTTCTTCTTGTGATCATGCAAATATTATTGAAGAAAATGCTAGGTTGAAGGATGATCTAGCTAGGCTCAAGGGCAAAAGCACTCAAGTTGAAAAGGTGGTGCTTGCCACCCCACAAGTGGTTGCCTCAAGCACTAATGCGGTCATTTCTAGACCACAAGTGAGTGCTCCAAGGCAACAAGTGGGCAAGCAAGGTCTTGGCTATGTAGCCAAGAAAAGGAACAAGAAGAAGAAGAACAAGAAGAAGAACAAACATGGTGCTTCGGGTGGTATTGTCATGAGGGACAACACTACTCGTAGCTCCTCCGCGGGAACTAACAACCCACACCATTTCTTATATGTTGATTATTATGGTGTTGTGCAAGCTAAATATGTTGGTCCTATTGAGGGTTTTATTGACTACACTATATGGGTTCCAAAGACCCTTGTTGCTAACATGAAGGGACCCAACTCGGGTCCTAACTCTAGTCAATGATCTCTTGCAGGACTATGCTTCCGGTGGGACTAAATGGATTCTTGATAGTGGATGCACTAATCATATGACCGGAAGCAAAGAACTTGTGACGGAGTTGCAACCAAATGACATCCAAGCAACCGTCACCTATGGGGACTCGTCCAAGTCTAAGGTATCCGGATTTGGCAAGGTTGTGGTGGCTCCCGATATCACTATCGTGAACGTCATGCTTGTCGAATCCCTTGGTTACAATTTACTTTCCGTCCGTTCTCTTAGTAAGATAGGTCTTTCCGTCTTCTTTGATGGTGATATTGTGGTCCTTTTGAGAAGCAAGACTCTTGACGTCGTTCACGTGGGACATGTTGAAAATGAGTTGTATGTGGTGGACTTTTCGAAGTCAACCAACACTCAAGCAATGTTTCTTTTCGGGAAGGCGGACTTGGGATGGTTGTGGCATCGCCGCCTATCCCATGTCAACATGAGAACTTTGCAAAGTCTTCACAAAAGTGGCCTTATTGTTGGACTAAAAGAAAATGTTTCCTTTGCAAAGGATCGCGTTTGTAGGTCGTGTGTTGAAGGGAAGATGCATGACATTGTGCACAAGGCCAAGACTATTATCTCATCAAAGAGGATCTTGGAGCTTCTTCATGTTGATCTCTTTGGTGCCGTGCCCGAGGCAAGTCTTGGCGGCAAGAAGTATTGCTTGGTGATTGTCGATGATTATTCAAGATACACTTGGGTTTATTTCTTCAAGTGCAAGAGTGAGACTCAACAAACCATCATCGACTTATCCAACGAAGTGCAACGTCAACACAATGTGCAAATCATGGCTATTAGGAGTGATAATGGGTCGGAGTTCAAGAACTATACATTGAATGAGTTTCTTAGTGAAGAAGGCATTCGTCACCAATACTCCGCCACTTACACTCCTCAACAAAATGGTGTTGCCGAAAGGAAGAATCACACTCTCTTGGATATGGCAAGGACCATGTTGGCGGAGTACTCTTCTCCCCAATATTTATGGGCCGAGGCCGTATCCACCGCATGCCACTCCTCCAACCGCCTCTACATCCGCAAAGGCTTGAGCAAGACCCCATATGAGATCCTCACCGGCAACAAGCCCAACGTATCCTACTTCCGTGTGTTCGGTTGTAAGTGCTTTTATTTGATCAAGGGTATTAGGTTGTCGAAATTTCAATCCAAAACTATTGAGGGTATTTTTGTTGGTTACGGTGCCGAATCCCACACTTATAGAGTCTATGACAAAGCCTCACGGATTGTCATAGAATCTTGTAGTGTGGTGTTCGAGGAAAATGACGGCTCCCAAGTGGCGCAATTTCATGTTTCAAATGTAGATGTTGAAATGCCTCAAGAAGCCATAGGAAGGATGGGTGTGGGATTCTTCCGCCCCATCGAGGGACACCTTATGGCGACTCGAGAAGGACTATGCTCTACCCAAGTGGAGCCCTCCTCTACATTTGAAGATCAAGCCAAGGAGCCACCTACTACACCTAACCGAGAACATATTCAAGACCCTCCTCTCATTGATCAAGTGACTCCGCAAGTCGTACCCACTCCTCTCACTAATGCGAGTCAAGATCAAGGCCAAGATCATTCTTCCTCGTCATCCTCTTCTCAAGATGAAGCTAGTATTGAAGATATTGTTGATGACAATGTTGATGATAAAGGCCATGTTGGTCAAGATGGGGACCCAAATGGTCAAGATGATCAAGTGATCCCTCCTCGCAATAATGAGGAGATCGAAGCCCGTCGCATCAAAAGGATAAGAAGAGCTTTGAAGCAAATTGATGCCCAAGATAACAAGGTCTTGGAGGATGTTCAAGCTAGAGATCCACTAGAAGGCAATTGGCTCATTTTTGTGAGCATCAAGCTCATATCTCTATGGTGGAGCCTAAGAAAGTGTATGAAGCTCTTGAGGACTCCGATTGGGTTGAAGCTATGCATGATGAGCTCAATAACTTTGAGCGCAACAAGGTTTGGAGATTGGTTGAGAAACCCAAGGATTGCCACAATGTTATTGGCACCAAGTGGATATTCAAGAACAAGCAAGATGAGAATGGCATTGTCATTAGGAACAAGGCAAGATTGGTCGCTCAAGGTTACACCCAAGTTGAAGGCATTGACTTTGATGAAACTTATGCGCCCGTGGCTCGCCTTGAGTCCATCCGTATCCTTCTTGCTTATGCTTCCTCACATAATTTCAAGTTGCAACAAATGGATGTGAAAAGTGCTTTCTTGAATGGTCCACTAAAAGAGGAGGTATATGTTAAGCAACCTCCGGGGTTCGAGAATCTCAACTTTCCTAACCACGTTTACAAACTTGACAAGGCTCTCTATGGTCTCAAACAAGCACCTCGTGCTTGGTATGAGCACCTTAGGGAGTTGTTAGATGATCGTGGTTTCGAAGTTGGGAAGATCGACCCCACTCTCTTCACCAAGAGAGTAAAGGGAGAGCTTTTCATATGCCAACTCTATGTGGACGATATCATCTTTGGCTCAACTAACCAAGCTTTCAATAATGAGTTCTCTAAGCTTATGACTGATAGGTTCGAGATGTCTATGATGGGTGAGCTTAAATTCTTTCTTGGCTTTGAGATCAAGCAATTGGCTCGTGGGACCTTCATTTCTCAAGCCAAGTATACCCAAGATATGATCAAGAGGTTTAACTTCCAAGATGCTAAGATCAAGACATCTCCTATGCAAGTCAAGTGTCATCTCTCTCGTAATCCAAAAGGGAGTAAGGATGTGGACCAAAAGCTCTATCGTTCTATGATTGGTTCTTTGCTCTATCTTTGTGCATCTAGGCCCGATATCGTTTTGAGTGTAGGTGTGTGCGCAAGGTATCAAGCGGCTCCTAAGGATTGCCATCTAATGGCGGTTCATAGAATCTTTCGTTATTTGGTTCATACCTCAAGATTTGGTTTGTGGTACCCAAAGGGGGCACAATTTACTCTCAATGGATATACGGATTCCGATTGGGCGGGTGATCAAGATGATAGGAAGTCAACTTTGGGGGCTTGCCAATTCCTTGGTAGGTCCCTTGTAAGTTGGTCCTCGAAGAAACAAAATTGCATCTCTCTCTCCACCGCCGAAGCGGAATATGTTGCCGCCGCTAGTGCATGCACCCAATTGCTATGGATGAGGCAAACTCTCAAGGAATATGGAGTTCATTTGGACAAAGTACCTCTTCTATGTGACAATGAAAGTGCTATCAAGATTGCATACAATCCGGTGCAACACACAAGGACGAAGCACATTGAGATTCGCCACCACTTCATCCGTGATCACGTGGCGAGAGGAGACATTGCACTCGGTTATGTGCCCACCAAGGACAATCTTGCGGATATTTTCACGAAGCCACTTGATGATGCAAGGTTCATGTTCTTGAGGAATGAGCTAAATGTGATTGATTCAAGGAGTTTGGCTTGACTATCTTGCGCACACACCTATAGATGAAACGTGTTCGAGCTTAGATGTAGGCATGGACATAGGGGGAGTGCTATCCTAACACATTGGGTTCTCCCTCCCCCCATTATGCCCATAGCAAAAATTCATTGTAATCTCTCTTTTTCTAATGTTGAATTGTGAGCTTCAATGTTGAGTTTTGGCAATGCCCCCAAGATATATCTTCGCGGTTGCATACCAAGAACTCTTACATGGTGGCTTCGGCCACCAACCTCTTCATTGCGAAGAGTTGGATCTTAGTTGGGTTTTTCTACTTGTCATTTCATTGCATTTCGTGTGTTTTTCCCGGCTAAGTGTTTCTTCCTAGGAAAATCCCACTCAATTGTTTTTTTTAGTTGGTTGCTTCTTGCTCTTGAGAGGGATAAGTACTAGTCTCAGTTTGGTAATTCTATCCTAAGCCTTTCTCTCAAAAAGCCTTTCTTTCTAAGCACTAGTGTCGTCCGTTGAAAACGAGGAAATTTCGAATCTGGAGGCAGTCGGAATTTCCGGTTCAGTTTTGAACCGGAATATCCGGCTGTACCGGAATATCCGGTTCAAACTTGAACCGGAATATCCGGTTCGGCGAAATCCATATAACCTGGAGCCCGACGGGGATGGGCAGTTCTTGCCCTATTTCCCGTCCGCTCCTCTCCACCAAATCGCCGCCGCCCGTGGTTCTTGGCCTCCCGGGCCATTTCCTCCGCAAGATCTTGGAGATTTGGCCCTGATCTTGATCTCCTCGCGTTTTGGAACTACTCTACCCAAGCTTTTCTCTCCATGGATCCCGGTATTGTTCAAATCTCTTGAATCTTGGTGCTATAACCTCACCTTCCATGGATGTGCGTTTTGTTGGCTTGCTTGGTAGATTTCGTTCCGAAGAGGACCCCCCATACATGCTAGAAACCATAGAGTAGTTTACTTGTTTGCAATCCATGTGGAAATCTGAGATCTAGGTTGATTTTGTGCTGTTCCGCAATTTACCGGAATATCCGGTCCACGACTGAACCGGAATATCCGGGTAACCGGAATATCCGGTTCAGTTTTGAACCGGAATATCCGGCTGAGTCCAGTACTGTTTTAAGGGCAGCCCAAATGGATCTTTCCCAGATTTCTACCTCGATTGTTTCCTGTAATCTTCTCTATCGTTTCTATGTATGATTGTATCCGTTGTATGACACTAGTGTACTCATCTTGTGCTTTTCCTATTCTATCTTGTTTCACAGATGGTGACCACGATCGAAGCGTTCCAAAGCGCAAGAAGCTAGTCTCTACCCGTAACAAGAGGAAACCTCGGCTCAACTATAAGACCGACATTCCGACTCAGGAGTTCAATGAGCTCAGAAAGCAGGATGCCTATCTTTCTCCGAGGGTTGGCAACATTGATCCTCGTTTCTGGAATCTGGAGCAGTCCTACATTTACACTGACATCTATTGTGACTACCGCTATCCGTGCCGCCCTATGCATCCATATGACCATGCCGCTCTCAAGGCCAAGGATGAGTTTGCTGATGCAGCCAGTATTGTTGAGCGCTTCGGTTTGGTGAAGCTCATGGAGACCCAGTGCAACTACAACACGCAGCTGGTGATGCAGTTTATGTCCACCCTCGTGTACTCCACTGGTGATATTGTGACCCGTCTTAAGTGGATGTCTGGAGATACACCTTGTGAAGCATCCTTTGAGAGGTTTGCTCGGCGTCTTGGCTACTCTTACAGCGAGCACCTCCTCTTGGTCACCGCGTCCATGAGGTTGATAGGCCGGGAGGGAGGTGTCCATGGCTGAGCTTTATGCCACTGGTTTCACTGTTGGGGGACTTGAGGGACTGCTTCCTCTTTATGATCAGCTGGTGCGTATCTTCAGAGCTTTCCTTGTGCCGAGTGGAGGTAACAACGATGCTCTCACCACCCCTCTGTGCAACCTTCTGATTCTGGCTAAGGAGTGTATGGAGGAAGAGGACCCGGCTGTCTCATATACTGTGGATGTGATGGACATCATCTTTCACGAGCTCTATGCTGCTATGATTGGTGGCTACACCATACCCTATGCTCCCTATATCATGATGCTTATCAAGTATGAGATGAGGAAGGAGTACACCGAGCTACCCATGGTTGAGCACAAGGTGAGGAAGCTGTATGTCAAGAGGAAGGTGAAGACTGCGGCTGCTTCTCAGAGTGCTCCATTTGAGGGTGGTTCCTCTATGGGTGGTCCTTCTAGATCTCAGCCTGCTCCCAGGGTGCCTGTGTCTGATCTCACCACCTTGCGCAACGTCAGGAAGCTATCCTGGTTTCAGCGCAACGTGCTCTGCATGAAGCTGGACATTCACAAGGAACAGTACAGGGCATATCGCAGGGACACTGATTTGGCCAGCTCTCAGCGTCAGATTCTCCATCACGTGAGTGGTGGCACTGGTGATGTTCCTGCTCCTCTTGATGCTCAGTCCTACTCTGCTTGGTCTGCTGAGGATTTCACTCCTTGGGAGAGCATTGAGGCGGCCCTCAGGTCTACTCGGGAGACTGCTTCACGAGCTCATGATGCTGCTGCTGATGAGGAGGAGTCTGATGATGAGCAGGGGTCTGGAGACGAGTCGGATGCTTAGACCGTGTCTAGGGCGTTAGTTAGCTATTTCCCTCCTTTTTGGTGTCTCGATGCCAAAGGGGGAGAAGTAGCTATTATAGACTACGGGATTTGCATGGGTTCGGGCACAAGCATTTGCTTTTATCCTTCCTTTGAGAGCTTGTGTCCATTTTATCTTCATTTGTCGTGCTTATGAACTTGTCGTTTATTGTCGTTTAAAACTATGTGTGCTATTATGTGTGTGACTATTGGTTATCTGGATATTATCATGGTTATCTATTTATGGTGTGTTGGTTATCTATCGGATATGTTGAGGATATTATCTATGATTGTGCTTGGTTATTCTTGGATATATCATTCTCGCACAAGGTATATACTTCTTTACACTCAACATATTGGTGATGTTGTCTCATTGTCGTGTTTGCTACTTGTTGAAAATCTCTTCCTATACATCATTGCATCTATTTGCGTTTGAGGCAAACAAAAGATATGCATAGAGATAGGGGGAGAGATTTTCATCTTGTTTCAAGCATGATTACTATCAAGGTTTATTGCAAATCTTAGTATTGTCATCTAACACCAAAAAGGGGGAGATTGAAAGTGCATTTCGTTTTCCCAGTGTTTTGTGTGTTAGTTAACAATACTAAGTACATTATTTATCGAGGTGTTTAGTGTGCAGGTGTTATACTTAACATCGACATCGAGCACTGAAAAGTCGGTGAAGTTTGGCCTGAGGTTTTTGGGACAGAACTCAACCGGATTATTCGGACCGGATTATTCATCCTGGACCGGATATTCCGGTTGCTGAGAAAGGAGCTCAAAAATGGCTAAGGACTGAGAATTTCGCATACTGGAATCAACCGGATTATTCGGACCGGATTATTCATCCTGGACCGGATATTCGGTTGCTGCGAAAAATTGCTAAGGACTGAAGTTTTGAGCTACTGGAGTCAACCGGATTATTTGGACCGGATTATTCATCCCGGACCGGATATTCCGGTTGCTGCGAAAAACTGCTAAGGACTGGAAGTTTTGAGCTACTGGAGTCAACCGGATTATTTGTACCGGATATTTCATATCTACCGGATATTCCGGTTGCAGTTGAGGAAGTGGAAAAATGGCTAAGGACTAGAAGATTTGCGTACTGGCATCTACCGGATTATTTGTACCGGATTATTTCAGATCAACCGGATAATCCGGTCCAGCACTGCAGTTCTGCGTGGAGCAAACTAACCGGATATTCCGGTCCAAACTTGGACCGGATATTCCGGTACCTTTTTTCCTGCACAACGACTAGTTGTGAGGAGGGACTATAAATAGCCCTCCTCTTCTTCCTCAAGATCTAGTTCTTCCCCTTAGCATTTATGAGCATTTAAGAACTCACCAAATCCCTCATAACTCCCAATCCCTCCACCCAATCTTGAAGATCTTTGGAGGATTGAAGGAGAAGGCCCCGATCTACATCTTCACCGACCCGTTCTTCATTTCCCCCTCTCTAGCTCGAGGGATCTTGCCTAGGGTTTCCTCTTGTGGAGAACCTAGGCATCTTGTTTCTAGTTGGTGATTCAAGAGTTGTTGGGAGCCCCCAATTAAGTTGTGGGTGTGTGCCCCAAGGTGTTTGTAAAGGATTTGATCCCCGCCTCAAAGGGGTTCTATAGTGGAAGGTGAACTAGGCCTTTGTGGCGAAGTTCATCGGAGAATATGGTGAAGCCTTAGTGGCGTTGAGTAGGCCTTTGTGGCGAGCTCACACCCCTCCAACGAGACGTACTCCCTAAAAGGAGGAACTCGGAAATACATCGTGTCTCCGTGTGCTTCCATCGGTTACCTCGTTCCTTCCTCTCTTTACTTACTTGTACTTGTTGCATTGATTGCTTGTCTTGTCATATAGGTAAATTCATCACTAGTTGCACTATCTAGAGAATTTACCTTTCTTGTCAAGCCTAAATTTGAGAAAAATTAAAATTTGCCGTAGCACCTATTCACCCCCCCTCTAGGTGCCCATACTATACTTTCACACCTCCGTCCCCGCACCGGAGTTCCACACCTCTGCTCCACACTGCCGGTCGGACACAACATCCTCGCTCCCGCACCTCACCTCCAGTCTCGCACCGCCCCGCCAGGCCGCCCCGTTCCGCCGGTCGCTGCGCACAGAGTCCCCGTCTCCGCCCTGTACAGGGAAAGCCAAACCCGTCGCTGCCGCACCCAGGGCTCGCACCATCGTCTGCCGCCGCCGCCAAACGCCTCCTCATCGCCTGACCTTGCGCGACCACGAGCACCGTCTCCGGTGAGCTACTCCCGCCATAGGCCGACCTATTGGTTTTGGAGGACCCGGTTGCTTTTATTTATTTCTGTTCAGGAATTCTGTGTAAAATTTTGGATCTTTGTAATTTCAGTTTATGTATTCTAGTCACAGCCTGGTTCAACAGATACAACGTATCAAACAACATCACATGCCAGCCTGGCTCAACACATACAACCTACCAAACAGAGAGGAAAATCTCAGCCCAACATGTATGAGCTCAACTTGGGTCAATTGAAAAACCCATGTCGGGGAGACCCGGGCTACCAAACACACCCATAATGTCCCTCCGTGACCCTCATGTCAGCGGGACAGAGAGGCAAACGAGTCCCCCGTCCACCCACTCGATGCGTCAGCGTCACCTCCAAGGCATTCGTCGCCGACCTCCTCGCGCGGCCACACCTACATTCTAGTCTACAGTCCAGCGCGGCTGCTCGCCGGCACCAGACGGACCTTCTTGAAGGGAATATGCCCGAGAGGCAATAATAAAATGGTTATTATCTTATTCCTTGTTTATGATGAATGTTTATTTCTCATGCTAGAATTGTATTAACCGAAAACATTGATACATGTGTGTTTAATAAACAAACAATGATTCCTAGTAAAGCCTCTCTTTTAACTAGCTCGTTGATTAATAGATGATCAAGGTTTTCTGATCATGAACATTGGATGTTGTTAATAATGGGATCATGTCATTAGAAGAATGATGTGATGAACATGTACCCAAAGTGAATATAGCAATGCGATCAAGTCATTAAGTTTACATTGTTATATCAAACATACGAAGTAACTTATTCCTTAGACCATGAGATCATGTCAATCACTGATACCAGAATGGTGCTTTTATGTCATCAAACGTCACACCGTAACAGGGTGACTATAAAGGTGCCGTTAGGTATTCGGAAAGTATTAGTTTAGGATCATGGATCAAGAGTGGGATTTGTCCATCCAAAATGACGGAGAGATATACTCTGGGCCCTCTCGGTGATATCACATCGACACCGCTTGCAAGCACGTGATATGATCACAAGAATGTTATATCATGGGAACGAGAAAAGAGTACTTGTAGGTAACGAGATTGAACAAGGTATGGTTGATACCAATGATCGAATCTTGGACAAGTAAAATATCGCGAGACACAAGGAATAGTTCACGACGTTGATGGTTCACACGATCACGAGAGTCATCGTTGAATATATAGGAGTCATCACGGATCTCCAGATCCCGCTGTTGATTATTGATCGGAGAGGAGTCTCAATCATGTATATCTTATTTGCGAACCGTAGGGTGACACACTTAAGGTTCGATGACACGTTTGAGATGGTACGGAATATCGAAGAATATTTTGGGCAGCACCGAAATTGTTTCGGAGAAAATTAAAATAGTTCAAGGGTTTTTTCATCGAATGGTTGTTAATAGAATTAACAAATGATTCGAGATGCTATATGCAAAAGTTTGTTGATAGAATTAATAAATGCTGAAATAAAGAAATAAAAATATTTATTTATTTACTAAAGAAAAACTCTTAGGTTTTCTAAGTGGAGTTTAAGGGAAAATGAGTGAGTGTGAGTGGAGTGTCCACTCACATGATGAAGGAAGAGGTGGGGGCACACCCATGGGCTGGCCGCACCCCCCTTGGGCTGCCTCCCCCTCTCCTATAAATAGAGGGCATGAGCTCCATCTCTCACACACACTTGCCCACCTCATTTCCTCTCCACCCGCTGCTCCATTCCATGGTCTCCGGCTTGGCGAAGCCCTGACCATGGGATTCTTCACCACAGCCACGTCGTCGTGCTGCTGGAGTTCCGAGGGATCCTCTACTTCTGCCTCCCCGCTGGATCGAGGGAACGGATGCCGTCATCAACCGTACGTGTGACCGATCAGGAGGCACCTCCGGATTGCGGTGCACATCTTCTCGCTATCGGGATCGGTGTGAGTACGACTACGCCAACAACGAGATTTGATCTCGTAACGCTTTGTGTCTTAGAGGGTATGTGTTCTCCTTAACCCTCTCTTTGCCCGTTGCACTTCGTCTCCTAGATTAGATCTTGGCCTTTCGGGTGTCTCTCACGTAGGAATTTTTTTGTTTTCTATGCAACGACCCCTTCAGTGGTATCAGAGCCGGATCTATGCGTAGATGTTTTGTACGTGTAGAACACATATGAGTATGTGGGCGTTGATGATCATGTTATTGCCTCCTTGAGTATTTTATGATCTTAGTGGCGTAGTAGGATGAAGCTGCCCCAGACTAAGTTTACGTGTACTATGTACGCGAGAATTGTCTCACTTGTGGCTAAGGGGGTGTCCGTTTCTCCTACTATAGTTAAGATCTAATCTACGAAGGGTTGTTAAAGATGTGTTTATCAACGTTGTGGTTGATGTTCATAGGTATGAACGGTTCTATCCTCGAAAGCCCTAAGCCACGTAAAATATGCAAAAAAAAATTAGAAGCGTCTAACTAGTTTTTGCTGGGCATGTGATGTGATATGTTCAATGTTACAAATTTGATTATAAGATGATCTCTTTTGTAAATTATTGATATACCGGAAGGTATCCATATGGTTGTCTTATTATTGATGGACAATCAAGATTGGGGTACAATTGAACTTGGTACCACGCCGGTGGAATGATGGAGATCATACCATGATGCACATGATGGAGATCAACTGCAAGAAGGACCATATCATATCACGTTATCCTTACATGTGATGTTAATCCGTTTTATGCATCTTATTTTGCTAAGATAGTGACGGTAGCATTATAAGATGATCCATCTCACTTAATATCAAGATAATAATATGTTCTTCCTTAAGTATGCATCGTTAAGAAAGTTCGTCGTTTCGAGACACCACGTGATGATCGGGTGTGATAGACTCAACGTTCGCATACAATGGGTGTTTTCAAACCTAGCATGTACAGACATGGCCTTCAAACACACGCAATACTACGGTTCTACTTGGCGAGCCTAGCATGTACAGACATGGCCTCGGAACACGTAACCAAAAGGTAAAGCATTAGTCATATGGATGATATGATGAACATGTCGATGTTCGCCTTTGAAGCTACATCATCTCACGTGATGATCGGTTTTGGTGTAGTGAATTTGGTCCGTGTAATCACTAAAGACGAATAGGATGGATGTTGTTTTTGAGTGGGAGTTCATGGAATAATTTTTAATTAACTTGAACTTATTTATCATGAACAACCAATCAAAGTGAATTTGCACAAATTGTAGTATTCATTGGCATCCACATAACTACCTTACACTTAGATTGTTAATTGAGATATAACTGTTATGATATGGTAAAAATCATTTAAGATTGGTACCGTATTAGTGAAATTTAAAATTAAATCCTATTGTAGATTTTCGGTATTTCCTACCTGGCTTCATATGTTTAATGATTGATTGATCTAGAGAGCAACCAATTCCTACTTAGAATCCAGAGTCATGGTTGCTTCCATATTACTTTATCTTCAAAGAATGTTTTGTTGATCAAGGTGATTTAGGAACTGAAAAGAGTTGTTTTCAGAAACAATCAAGTGAAATATATATAGATATCTAGAAACTTATTTGTGGCAACATGACTGGGTATAATTTAGCGTGACATTGTTTGCTTATATTATCTGAATATATGCAATGATTGAAGACGTTAGGCGTTTGAATATTCCAAGAAGTTGGGCGCTAAAAATTATCCTCTAAATTCCTTCCTTCGAGCTATAGTAGCTTAATCATAAAATTGTTATGATGGGATGGATTAAAAGTATGGGTAAAGTCGTTTACCTTACTTGGAGATTGCTAAGAGTGGAATCTAGAAGAATACTATTAATATGGTGATATTAGTAGAACAATCAAACTCAAAGTATGACTCAATGGGTGATAGTATATGACTAACACGCCAAAGAATATGAGCTAGTACGACTAGCATTGTTTGATGTTGAATGATTCTTCTATAAAGGAAAGGGAACATTAAAAATAGAATTACAAAAAGATATATGGCAGAAAAAGAAGATAACTGGAAAAGTCCAGCTCAGGAGTATATGCTTGATATACAAGTTATAGATGTATTACTAGTTAACAAAGTATTTTTGGGTATTTCGATACCACATTGGTTGGTATGAGTTGTCATAGAAAGCAACGCAATGCAAGAAATACAAGAGACTAAAAGGAACTAGTAATAGATCTGGAATCGATTATGACAAGAACAGAAATAAAGTGTTATTGCGTTCATTGTCGTATCGAACCAAACATTCAAGATTTATTTTAAGAACTTAATAATTTGTTATTTTGTTCTGGTCTTTTGTGTGAACAAATGAGATTTTTCAAACTATGACCATATTCCATAATTGATGGATATGTTAATATAAATCATGTTGGTAAAGTAAACATCTATAAGACTAAATGCTAAATGTTGCAAGACGTAAAAGAGTTTCACTTAAATTGTGACACCACCATTTTAGTTCATATTGGAAAGGAAAACATGAAGGAACTCCATGTTGATGGACTTCCGGAGTCATTTTGTTTTGAATAAATTGACTCTTGTGAGACCTCTTCCAAAAGATGACTAGAATTCCGTTCATAGGCCAAACTAGAATGGACGACTAATTTAATGATGATTATACATATTGATGTATATAGTCCATTATGTGTAGTCATGTATGGTGGATAAATTTTTCCTTCATAAAATTCGGTCGATGATTTGAGTAGATATGTGAGTATATCTATTTAAAGAGAACGGAGTTTGACATTTTAAATTGGTTCAAATGGTTGTTAATATGAAGTAAAAATCATTGTAATAAGATAATCAAGTATTTATGATTGGATCATAAAGGATAAAGTTTGAGTTACAAGTTTAGCAAAACACCTGAGAAGTTGTAGAATTGTTCTACGACTTATATTACTCGAATTACCCCACATTAGTTTGGAGTGTTCGAGAGACAAAATCAAACCTTGTTTGACATGGTAAGATAAATAAAAATGCCATTATGATTTTGTAGTTAATACATTAGTGACAACCGCTTTTACACTGAAAACAGCGCCATCATGATCCATTGAAATTGACACCATATAAGATATGGTTTGGGTAATGACCCAAATTGTCTTTTTCTTAAGTTTTGGTATGCATAGCATGTGTAAAATGTTTACAACCAAAATAGGATAAATATATGTTTATAAGGTTATCCCAAATAAAACATTGGGTATTTCTCCTATCACCGAACCAAAAGACAAATGTTGTTTGTCACAAAGGGTTGATTTCTCGAGAAAGTAGTTCTTGCGAAACAAGTGAGTGGGAGGACAGTACAAACTCAACAAGATTAGAGAATTTTTGTTATCATATCAGAGTAGCGCAACACTGGAAGTTGTTCCGGGGTTTCCTATTTTGACTAAGTAGAAAACACTACAAATGTTGTAGATACTTCAAATGAGTTTGCGAACTGAACCACAAAAGTCCTAAAACTTTGTACTTAGACCAACTTGTGGTTTAAGAGTAAAGTGTTGTTTTGATAACAAAAGGACCTGGACCTTATAAAGGAAGCAAATGATGGGCCCTGACTTCGTAAAATTGACTATGAGTCATTATATGCGCCATAGTATCCTTGCATGAATATCAAGTATGTGACCTGGTAGTCCTTTCGATAGGCTTGATGCCTAACTATAGCAAAAGGGTCTATATAGCGACAAAGACATGGATTTTTACATCCTTTGAAAGTTGTACTTATCGAAAAGTTGTTTTCGACGAAGTTCAAAGAGTTGACTACTACAAGATTTTGATCTTCCGTAGTGATGTTTTAGTCTTTGCGGATAGTTCTAGCAAAAGTTACATATTATGATATGGCAGTTGAATAACAAAACCAACTCTCCTCTCGAGGAAGTTTGATCAAAGATGTGTACTTGACACAGTATGAGAGTTTTGTAAAATTTAAAAGGTTGTTAGAAAGGTATGCACACTTCAATGGTTGAAGTGAGCATAACGAAGTTGAAATCTTTACCTTAATGAAGTTATCAAAAGAGTTTGATTCCATCATGAACGATAAAGATGCTTGTAGAGTTACAAGAAATTAAGTGGGAGCGCTATGACATATTTCTAATACTTTATGTAGATGACATATGGTTGACTGGAAAATATGTATTTTAAATTAACACGGTTAAGATTTTCATATTGATAAAATGCTTAGAAGATATTGAGCATCGATATCTATAAAAGATGGATTGAAGCGCCTGATATGATTGAAGCCAAATTACATAGATGAAATATTGAAATAAGTCAATATCAAAATGACAAGAAGGAGTTCTTGTCACATGGAAAATAATTGAGCAAGATTCAAGTGTTTTGACACATGATGAGCATCATTGAAATTGAGATTTCTAAGTCATGTTTCCATGCTATGTACACAACCAGATGAGTCCTATGCTATAAAATGTTATAGGAGGATAATTCATATGATGATTAGACAACAGTGGGAGAGATCCTTGTGTTATTTTAGAAATGCTAAGAATATGTTTTCCTATGTAGTAATGACAAAATATTAGTTGTAATATGTAATAGTCTTGTCATTTATTCAAGTAATTTTATCTCAATTAAAAATGTGGTGAAGGGTAGCACAATAGGCTGGAAGAATGTTATATCATGGGAACGAGAAAAGAGTACTTGTCGGTAACGAGATTGAACAAGGTATGGTTGATACCAATGATCGAATCTCGGACAAGTAAATATCGCGAGACAAAGGGAATAGTTCACGACGTTGATGGTTCACACGATCACGAGAGTCATCGTTTAATATATAGGAGTCATCACGGATCTCCAGATCCCGCTGTTGATTATTGATCGGAGAGGAGTCTCGATCATGTCTATCTTATTCGCGAACCGTAGGGTGACACACTTAAGGTTCGATGACGCGTTTGAGAGGATACAAAATATCGAAGAATATTTTGGGCAACACCGAAATTGTTTCGGGGAAAATTGAAATAGTTCAAGGGTTTTTTCATATAATGATTGTTAATAGAATTAACAAATGATTCAAGGTGCTATATGCAAAATTTTGTTAATAGAATTAACAAATGCTGAAATAAAGAAATAAAAATGTTTTATTTATTTATTAAAGAAAAACTCTTGGATTTTCTAAGTGGAGTTTTAAGGGAAAATGAATGAGTGTGAGTGGAGTGTCCACTCACATGATGAGGGAAGAGGTGGGGGCACACCCATGGGATGGCCACATCTCCCTTGGGCTGCCTCCCCCCTCTCCCATAAATAGAGGGCATGAGCTCCATCTCTCACACACACTTTCCCACCTCATTTCCTCTCCACCCACTGCTCCATTCCATGGTCTCCGGCTTGGCGAAGCCCTGACGGTGGGATTCTTCACCACCACCACGTCGTCTTGCTGCTGGGGTTCCGAGGGATCCTCTACTTCTGCCTCCCCGCTGGATCGAGGGAACAGAGGTCGTCATCAACCGTACGTGTGACCGATCACGGAGGCACCGCCGGATTGCGGTGCACATCTTCTCGCTATCGGGATCGGTGTGAGTACGACTAAGCTAACAACGAGATTTGATCTTGTAACGCTTTGTGTCTTCGAGGGTATGTGTTCTCCTTAACCCTCTCTTTGCCCGTTGCACTTCGTCTCCTAGATTAGATCTTGCCCTTTCGGGTGTCTCTCGCGTAGGAAATTTTTTGTTTTCTATGCAACGACCCCTTCACTTCTCGCCGATGATGTTCATTTCCCGGTAGTGCTCACCATGCTACCATTGTCCCGACCTACCCGTCCATCTCCCATACCGCCATCGTTTCTCCCGTCTTGGCCGATGAAGGGTGTTTTGACAGGATGCGTGTGCCCCCCCACAACGGGTCAAGATAGCTGAGAAGGGACCACCATTGGCTTGACCTCGCCATCGGAGCGTGTTGTCCGTAACCTGTTTGGCGGTTTGCCGAGCTGAGACCAGATATAGCAGCTGTAGGAACGCGTAGAGATAAACAAAAAAATTCTACGCAGTACTACCAAGATTTAGCCGAGGTAGAAGGTCACGAGGATTACCACTAGACGCGCAGGTGCGGATTATCGATGAAGCACGTCGATGCAGTGTAGTCCCACGATCCGATCCAGCCGATCCAATCCCGCGATCGTCGAAGTGCTGATCGTACAACACATCTGCCGGTATCCACACGTACAAGGAGGAGCTCCGACGGCGAACTGCTAGGTCCGGTGCGGCGGCTGGACTGAGTGGGGCTAGGTTCCCAACGCATGGGAGTGGAAACTTGTGCCCGTTGGGCAACCTGCGCCCATCTTTATATAGTGAGTGGGAGTGAGCTTTACAACGCTTGTGGCCCATTCCCTCTGTGAGTCCAACTCACTAATTCAGTCCATTTCCGGTCGGGTCCAACCCGACCAATATATTTGCTCCCGTTCTTAAGTGTGTGACCCTGCAGCCTCATGGCGACTTGGACATGATTGGAGTCCGACTCGCAATTGATCAACCGGTAGCGGCTCCTAGCAGAACGTGCCAACTCCCAAGTGCTATAGAGTCATGATGACATACCTTCTAATGTGACTTTCATCTGAGTGCCTTTTGCCTCACGATATACCTTATCAAACTATAGGCGAATTATCGTCATCCCTTAAATAGCTCAACTCTCTTCTCGGTCCGTGATATATGATTTATCTGACTAACTCTTAGTCAATAGACCCAGTTGACACTTAACTGAGTCCGCATCTATTTTTCTCTTACCAAAAGATGATCTTGCAACAAGAATCTAGAACGGAAGCAAAAGTTGTTGTTTCTGTCATAATGAGGAATCTGTCCAACATCTATTTCTCGATTGTCCATTCGCTAAAACCTTTTTGGGAATTGGTTAAATGGGATTGCAAAGAAGGATTTAAAAAGAATTAGAGTAGGAGTGTGTGTTGTAATATGGGCCATATGGAATATTCAGAACGATTTTGTCTTTAACAAACCGAAAAAACCATCTTTTTTGCAGTTTATCCCTTTGACTACCCATTGAATCCGTATGTGGTATTATCTCCAACGAGTGGAGCAACAACATGCCATTGATTCTGGGTGCAACATGTTGGAGATGGTCGCCAAGGATTTCTACAACGGATCAGGCTGGCGATTTGATAATAGGATTTCAACATGATGATGCGTAGTTGTTTTGGCCTCTTTAGTTGGTTGATCCATATATGGACACTCTGTGATCTTTGAGATGTAAACTACACTTTGCAATAATTTAATAAAGCGGCCATATGCATCATTGTGATGCAGAGGCTGGGCAACCCCATTTCGAGAAAAACAAAGCTCAATGGGTGGCGAATCCCGTTCCAGTCATGATTTTGTCCTGTAACCGCTTTCTGCTGGCTAGTTATCTTGTTCAGATTGCTTCATCTTACACATCGTTTCACTTGCGGACATCTTCTCCGCATATTTTTTTTTCCAAAAAACTATAACTCCAGGTCGTCCGGAAAGTTGTGTGGTTTGGCGAAAACCAAAAGAAAAACACCAGGTTCACATCATAAAAGCGACATATGGGGTTCTCCTAGAC
Source organism: Alopecurus myosuroides (assembly GCA_028641055.1). Lineage (NCBI taxonomy): Eukaryota > Viridiplantae > Streptophyta > Magnoliopsida > Poales > Poaceae > Alopecurus > Alopecurus myosuroides. The sequence goes on from CM054057.1 coordinate 720,279,803, forward strand.
CATGTGAATCGAGTGACGAACTCACAGCATGTTGGAGTATGAATTAGTTCCTAGCAGTCTCTAGAGTGTTCCCGGGGGGGTGGAGCCTATCCTGGTATAGTACTATTGTCCTACTAGAGTCTAGAGTGTGCTAGTGTACAAGTGATGTATGCCTATATATAGGAGGGTGGTGGAGGTCCAAGTGACAAACCCATCCCAGAAATTTCTCCCAAAGACAACATGGTATCAGAGCAGGTGATGGAAGGCACTGGTGGCAGCAGGAGAAAGTAGACGCTGCTGCTGCTGGATTGGAAAGGGGCCTGGTTGGAGGTGGCCTAGAGCAGAGAGAAGGGGGCTGCTGTCCTGGAGCAGAGAGAAGGGGGCTGCTGTCCTGGAGCAGGGCGAAGGGATGCTGCTGAGTGAAGAAAGAAGAGGTTGAAGCGGAGGAGCAGCTACAGGCAAAAACTGCTTGGGATCAGTTTTGCTTGGCTGCTTGACAAAACAGAGAGAGCGAGGGGCAGTACTGCACATCACCGATGAGTTCAAGGTGGTTCTACAGCTATGGGGGAAACCCAAGGAATTGAGAAGGTGCTTGAGAAACTAGCTCAAATTCTTACGGCAAAGGTGGGAGAAGCAAAATCTTCAGGCAACACAATTGTAGCTCACACTGAACCAGTTCCGAAGATAGAGCTGATGCCTAATGATATCAAATTGGAGGGTGTAAGAAATTATTTGAGTTGGTCAAGGAGGGCATTGCTTATATTGAAAACAAAGGGACTTGAGAGATTTGTCGAAGGAAAAGAACTTGAACCAGTGGAGAAGACAGGTGCAGAATGGAGGACTTGGAGTACCACCAACTCATTGGTGGTGGCATCGTTGTTGAATTCTTTGTCTCTGACCATTGCTGCCACTGTCGAAGCCATCTCAAGTGCAGCCGAGGTATGGAGGACTTTATCGAAATTGTACTCGAGAGAGGGAAATGTGATGCTGATGGTTGAGTCACAGGAGAGACTTAGTGATCTGAGACGGGGGGAGCGCTCTGTAATGGAGTATGTTGCAGAGTTGCAGCAATTATGGGCTGAGCTTGATCACTACGACCCTCTCGAGTTGCAACATGCAGATTGCATATCCACTGTTAAGAAGTGGATTGAACGCAGGCGAGTGATACAGTTTCTTAAAGGTTTGAACTCGGAATTCGAGGGAAGACGTGCTACTATGTTCCACCAACCCACACTTCCCACTTTGGAGGAGACTATAGAAGCGGGTTCTCAGGAGGAGGTCAGACTGAAAGTGATGAAGAACAATACAATAACCCCATCTCGTCCCGCATACATTGCGACACAGAATAGTGAGACCAGAGAGTGTTTTAACTATGGTGAGGAGGAACACTCGAGTCGTGATTTCCATGCCCCACGCAAGACAAATCGTGGAAGAGGGAGAGGAAATGAGAGAGGTGGACCAAGAGGAGGTAGAGGCCGGGGATATACGATTGGCCACAAAGCAAATATGGCACTCCAGGAAGAGGGATTATTTGATAGGGTAGAGGCCTTTGCGCAAGAGTTAGAACAGTTGAAGAAGAAGATGGAGAGTACTCGCGATAAGGGCCAAGGAGACTCCACATTTGGTGATTTTGCTCACTTTGCTTATACTGATGAAGGTAATTGTGCTCATACATCCACATTATCCAAAAAAATCTGTTTCAGACTGGATTCTTGATTCGGGTGCATCGAAGCATGTAGCGGGCACATCAAAAGAGTTTGAGACATATACTGAATATCCACCCACACGTAAAGAAACTATTCAAATAGCTGATGGCACCTCACGGACCATTAAAGGCACCAGCACGATACAATGCACACCACTTATTAAACTTCCATCCGTTTTGCACGTTCCTGCATTTCCGATCAATCTTGTGTCAATGAGTGCTTTGGTTGATGATATAGATTGTCGGATAACAGTTGACCGGTACCTGTGTTTAATTTAGGAAAGGCAAATGGGGAGGAAGCTTGGAACAGGAATCAGGAATAATGGGCTATGGTACATGGATCGTGAGGTGCCAAACAATGCAATATCTATGGTGTTAGCAGCAACAATGGGGGAGAAGGAAGCCATGTTGATGCTTCAACATTGCAGAATGGGACATTTGTCCTTTGATAAAATGAGCAAGATATTTGCCAACGAAATGTGTGGGGTGGATAAGAACAAGCTTGTGTGTGATGCTTGTGAGTTTGGGAAACACACAAGGACATCTTATGTGAGTAGGGGAATCCGAAGCATATCTCCGTTTGTGCTTGTTCATTCAGATGTATGGACATGTCCTATTATCTCTATCAGTGGAATGAAGTATTTTGTTACATTCATTGATTGCTACTCCCGCATGACGTGGGTGTACCTTATGAAGTGCAAGGATGAGGTATTCAAATGTTTTCAAGATTTTTGTGCTTATGTAAAAAATCAGTTCAACACACAAGTTCAAATAATTAGGACAGATAATGGCACCGAGTATGTGAACAAGGAATTTGGTGCGTTTCTGTCAGCGCAAGGTATACTACATCAAACTTCTTGTCCAGATACACCTCCTCAAAATGGAGTGGCAGAGAGGAAAAATCGTCATATCTTGGAGGTGGCTAGGTCATTGATGTTCACTATGAATGTGCCCAAATTCTTATGGAGTGAAGATGTAATGACAGCTACATTTCTCATCAATCGCATGCCATCAAGAGTGATTGGGATGAAGACACCATGTGAAATGCTACTTGGGGAGAACAAGTTTGTTGTTCCACTAAAGGTGTTTGGATGCACTTGTTTTGTTAGGGATCATAGACCCACGGTGGGGAAGTTAGATCCACGGGCGGTGAAGTGCATATTCATAGGTTACTCACCCGGACAAAAGGGCTACAAATGTTGGAGTCCTACCGAGCGACGAACATTTGTGAGCATGGATGTGACATTGAGGGAGTTTGAGCCCTTCTATGGAGAAAAGACCGATCTCAGCTCATTGTTTGATTTTGACTCTCCTAGCAACAGTGAGGCTAGTCGAGAGGGGGAGAGTGGAGCGTTGAGGACAAACAAAGATGAAACAGTAAAGGTCATGTTTGATTCAGTTCCATGTCCTATGAGTAATGAGAGATGGAGAAAGCCAAATGAGGAAGAAAATTTGAAGGTGTATACAAGGAGACGGCCTATGATTGAAGAAAGATGGAGAAAACCAAATGAGGAAGAAAATTTAAAGGTGTATACAAGGAGACAATCACAACATGAGCAACAACAAGAAGCTCCAACAGAAGGCAACGGGGACTTACAGGTGGGAGGACAACATGCTCCAACAGGTGTTGAAATTGTTGAATTGTGTGATGAAGAGACATACACCACACCAACCCCATCTAATACACGAGGTTCAATAGACTTGCCCATTTCCTTGAGGAAAGAAAACCGAGTTGGAGCTGGAAAGCCTCTAAACAGGTATTGTGATGAGCATGACATAGCTAATTATATGGAATACACATCTTTGTCTTCGAGCTACAAGGCCTTCATTGCTTCATTGCAATCTTTGGTGATCCCAAGAGACCGGAGAGTAGCAAAGCAAGACCCAAAGTGGCTCAAAGCCATGATAGAAGAGTTGGATGCTCTCAAAAATAATAAAACTTGGGAGCTCGTACATCTTCCAGCAGGAAAGAGAGCTGTTGGTTGTAAATGGATCTTCACTGTGAAGCAAAATCCAGAAGTTGAAAGGTACAAGGCAAGACTAGTCGCTAGAGGATATAGTCAAACATATGGGATTGACTATGATGAGACATTTACACCAGTAGCAAAGATGAACACAGTGAGGATCCTAATCTCTTGTGCGACTAACTTCGGGTGGCCTCTGCATCAGCTTGATGTCAAGAATGCATTCTTGCATGGAGATTGACAGGAGGAGGTGTACATGGAGATACCACCTGGTTTCTCCACTTCTAGAACATCAGGAAAGGTATGCAGGCTAAGGAAATCATTATACGGCCTAAAGCAGTCACCACGGGCATGGTTTGATAGGTTCAGACATGTCGTATGTGACATGGGATATAAGCAATGCAATGGATATCATACAGTGTTTTACCGACATTCGGAACGTCGACATGCTAGGATGTCGGGCTGCATCGACACCTATTGACCAAAATCACAAACTATGTGCTCATGCGGAAGATACAGTGGATAGGGAGAGCTACCAGAAACTGGTCGGACGCCTTCTATATTTGTGTCATACAAGGCCTGACATATCCTATGCGGTAAGTGTGGTAAGCCGATACATGCATGATCCCAGAAGTGGGCACTTGGAGGCCGTTTATCGGATTTTGCGATATTTGAAGGGTAGTCCTGGGAAAGGACTGTGGTTTAAGAAAAATGGTCACCTAAATGTGGATGGTTACAGCGATGCTGACTGGGCTCGCTGCCTTGATGACGAAGATCAACTTCAGGCTATTGTGTTTTTGTTGGTGGAAACCTTGTATCATGGCGAAGCAAGAAGCAATCACTACTGTCAAGGTCAACATCTAAAGCTGAGTATAGAGCTATGTCACAAGGACTTGCTGAGATGTTGTGGGGTGAGAAATCTCCTAACGGAACTGAAAGTATTGAGCAAAGGGCCATTGAACATATGGTGTGACAATAAGTCAGCTATTTGCATGGCAAGTAACTCATACTCCAACACTCCCCCTCAAGATGGATGATAGATGTCTATCATTCCCATCTTGTCACGGGCCAAACTACACTCTTTCACTCCTAAGCCTTTAGTTAGACAATCTGCTATTTGTCCTCTAGAGTGTTCTAGGGGGTGGAGCCTATCCTGGTATAGTACTATTGTCCTACTAGAGTCTAGAGTGTTCTAGTGTACAAGTGATGTATGCCTATAATAGGAGGGTGGTGGAGGTCCAAGTGACAAACCCATCCCAGAAATTTCTCCCAAAGACAACACAGCATCAACGCCAGGTCCCCAAATGTTCAAACCGACCAGAGAAAACACACCGTAAATGCCGTCGGTGTTGTCGGCGGAGGTAGAGACGAATGCATGACTCGTTATTTTAACATGAACACCGAGGGACATGCATATACCATCAGAGAGAAAAACCCTTTATGGCAGCACCGGCATCGATGAATCATAAACTACAATGCGATCGAGCATGGCCTGTGATCAACAAAATTAAGAGCCTTTCTCTTCCGCTGAGTCGGTGCCTGCGGTCTGCTCTTCTCTGTACGCCTCTCTGTGATCTTGGTAGTGCTGAAACCTTGGCAGTGCCTCGAGCTGTTTCAGGGTCTCGCCCTGCTTCGTGACCACCATCTCGAGGTACTTGCCATGTTCTTCTACTTGTAACTGCAGCTTTCTCTGGATCTGTGGAGAACCCAGATTAGTAAATAAAATAGACGAAAGGTCGCACAATCTTCTCTTTACCGGTCCCGACCATATAGAATGGATGTGCATACCTCTAGCTGTTCATGAAGTTGCTTCTGCAGGACAATCTGAGCTCTCAGCCCTTCACTGGCCTCCATGTTTCTGCACAAGAGTATATATAAAGTCAACGACTATTACCGGAAAATACTTTACTACTGTCAGCCAGCTCATTTTATGGATATCTTCGTATTGACATTAATCTGAACCTAAAACAGGGTTACTGTGGTGGCATACATATCCTTCCAGGTTGGTACACAATATAATTTTTGGTCAAGATCAGTCTTAATAAAAGCAAAGATGCATCAGGTAAAGACTATCTCACTTCAATTTCTGAGAGAAAACTTCATCAACTTGGCTGCTTACCTCTGTCGAAGTGCCTGCAAAAATGAAGAAAATAAAATAAGCATTAAACCATCAAAACTAAGTTTGCAACATAGAGACATATACACAAACCATCAGACGATTCAGATCGATGAACAACTGTACGATACTTCTGCAAAAGAATAACCCATCTCCATGAGGAAGTACATAAGAGATACAAAACTCACTGAAAACTCAGAGGCAACAGATGTAGACCTGTAGATGGCTTTTTACATGGTATATAGTTAACCCTTCAACCTTCATAACTTTCTGGACGGCCTTTGGAGTTGCTTCTGCAGGAAGAGGGCATAGATAAATGAAGATTTCTAGCAAAATAGCTAGCAATAAGACTGCAATAACCATTTCCTGCTTTAAGGCAACATTGTCCCCCACAATTTTATTAGTGAGCAAGTATGATTACCACAGAAACAAAGCGTAAGAAAAAATCCGTCAAAAAGCATAAAAAAGCACTGGTGATCATACTTTCACTTCCACCAAGCTTGTTAACAGCGTCAACAAACCGCTCATGGAGCTCCGGCGTCCAGCGCATCCTTGACTTGGTTGGAGCAGTGTCTGAAGAAGGGGAATTAATGTCGCTGCAACGTTCATCCACGTTAAAACGACCTGATACATTGTTCTGCCCATGAAAATATGCATCATATGAAGGTGGTGTACTTCTCGCATCAACTGCCTGCAAAATGAGGTGGTAATGGCCTTAAGCATGTGGGCAATGGTATTATATGAAAAAGGGTACGACCTGGAGCCGTAAGAAGGTGGCTCTCCCAAACCTGTCCTTGAGTACAATGATGAAGCGCTGGTCATTGTATTGTTTTACAGATGTACAGCCAAACAAAAAGAGAGGACACTGAGAACTCCTAGAATAATTAAAGCAAATCACGAGCGATAGTTCAGTCAAATGAGATAAATACCTTGCACACAGATCCACCAGATCCTGAATTTTTAAAATAATTCCCTGAACTCCCAGATGAGAACCACTCTTTTTGAGTTGGAAGGTTTAGGGTATCAAGATCCACTGTAATGGTGTCTTGGGTTTGTGGGCTAACAAGCACACTTCGTTGATCAATGCTTGCTGGATACTCAGATACTCCTAGGAGCGGTTCTTCACCCCAACAGATCTCTTCAGATTCACTGGGATACAGCATCCTTAAATAACCAGCCGGATTACTCTTGTAGTATGATGAATTTGCTGATGGCAATGAAGTACCACAATGAGATGTTGCAGTAATATGTGATTCAGATGAAAGCATCCCGTTAGGCGGTCCATTGTTGATACAAAGATCTGAAGTGAAGTTGGATGTTGACTGGAGGCCACCATTTGCAGCACAAAAGGTATTGAATGGGGTGACAGAACTATCCAACAAGTCCTTTGCAATGTAAAATGTCCTATAACCTGGAAAACTAGGAACTGCGACTTCAGAGAGTGTTGTTCTGACATTAAAATCTGATGAAAGATACCGAGAAACTTCTCCATTGCAAAACTGACTCATTCTTGATGTTTGGCCCTCGGATGATCCGCTTTAGTCAATTAAAATGGATCGTTGAATCCGATTCAAACTTGGAAAGGAAACCAGTGAAGAGATGATTTTCCTGTTCTTGTTCAGTCATTCAAATAGATAGTGGGAGCATTATTTTCCCAGGTCGCCAACTAGCGAAAAATAGACAACTATTACTATAAAAGGTCCCAATTAGTGAATCAGAGAGGTACTTCAATTGTGAATATCTAACAGGTTTATGCATCTTAGTAAACAAAAATTACAGTTGACCACTGGAATCATGATGTGAATTGCACATTGATAACTGACAACTAATACTTCTCCTTAATACTTCTCCTGGAGACAGCGAGTAAACTCAAGATTGTAATCCGTGCAGATCTAACCCCTTCTTAAAGAGAAAAGATAAAAAGCAAAAAAATTACTCAAGAACTGAATAGAACAACCCAACTGTTGCAGAAATTTCAGGAAAGAACAAAACTGCGGGAATAGAACAACCAATAACTAATTAATCTTGTTTTTCGAAGGGAATACAAAATTACTAATCTGGGAGACTGAAAAGTTGCAAAAAGGAGTTACTTGATGTGAATTCTCCGCCGCTCTACCACTTGCTTGTTTCTTCACAGACTTGAATCGGAGAGGAAAAGGGAACAAACTTTTCAGCAACGATGTAAGACTATGATCATTTCAGGGGCTAAGAATGCCAAGTTCAATTCGGTGCGTCGTGTGTGCATATATGGGAGGGTAGGTGGGCCTATGGTTCGAGAGCGGGGACTCCTAATCTGCTAGCTAATCTGTATAAATTTCTAATCACGCGTCATGCTGATAGTCTACCAATACTTTAAATTGACACTCCGTTTTATTTTAAGAGTGGAGACCACAAGGGGTTACTTCCCATGTAGCAGTAGGTATTTAAAAACCTACTTACCAGTTAACCACTCCGAGAAGCACCCAGTGCTTAAAATACCTTGAAAAAACTTACAACTTTACAAGGCTTAAGAGCAAATCTAGATATACATGCTGGATTGCTACTATAGTAAAGGGATATATGGCTTAATATATTGCGAGAATGTTACTAATTAACCCATTGCACTGACAAAGTTATGGAGTTGTAAGAAAATCCTGACACGGTTAATTACCTACAAGCAGTATTAGCACCAGGAACAGCTAACTTGTCCAGGCTTTATACCGAGTACTAAACGTGTGGAGGGAGCAGTGTGTTCCATATAAAAGAATCCAAACAATGAGCTTGCTATCTCGAAGCATCTTTTTGGCAACTAGTTGCGGTGCTTTGGAGTTGACAATTCCCAATCTGGCAACAGAAGGTTTTCCAAAGCCGGCACTACAAGTGTCACTTTTAAAATTACTTTTATGGAAAACTGTGTATCTCATTTGGTAAGAGAAGGAACAGCTGGAATATGCCCTTTCGAGTTCTGAACTGGTAAGGTGGGAATCTTGAAGAACCAAGAGGCAAAATAACAGGGAAACAAGTCAGCCAGAGATTCAGTTTGAAAAATAGTTAGACTCCATCTGTTGATTAGTGCAAGCCGGCTACCCTTTACAAGATTTTACACTTGACACAGAACTGATTCAACAGTAACTTTTTTTGTTTTGTTTTGGAGAATATGATTCAACAGTAACTATGAAGACCTTACTCTACAACAAGTTTATGGGCTGGACCTTATATAGATCAACAGAGGGAGTATATTGTCAACTTAGAAGAATGAAGCAGAGGAAGAAGAACGATTCCGTGCTGTACAAAATGTAATCACCACAGAAATACGATGTGAAATCAAAACGGAATATGAATGAAGATATCCATTAAAAGAAGAAATAGACAGAGTTTTCTTGTACCGCAAGAGGCCATGGAGCAGATGCAGCTACACAAGTTCCGGGCTGTGTGCTACGCTGTAGCAGCACCGGCAACTGGCGTACTGCCCAAGCATTTCGAGCAAAACTCCAGCGCTTGAACGAGCTCTTCATCTGAGGCGAGCTTCGCGCTGCGTGGCTCGGGGAGGAGGACGGCGGGAGGGATTTCGAATAGCGGCGACCGGCGGCCGTGCGAGGGGGGACGGCGGCGCATCGAGGAAGAAGGCCGCTAGGATCTATCTGGTTGCCGTCACTAGGCCTCGTTCATGGCGCTAACTGGGCCAGGTCCACATCGGAGCCGCTCGGCTAGGCTTTTCAAGACAGTCCCAAGGTCCAGCCCATTTTATCTTTGCCACCGCCGCGCTCCCTTCTCCACCTCCGGCCGAGTTCACCAGCCGTTCACCGCCCCGCCGATCCTCCACCGGTCCACCCTTACGGCGCTGGCGCTTCCGCCTCCAACGATGTCAATATCCTGGCGTCCCGTCGCGGCGGGGTTTCCCAGTCTGCGAGCGCGCCGCTGCCTCTCCTCTACCGCCGCCTCCGTCCTCAACGACATCCTATGCTCACCCGCCCCTCCCGCCTCCTCGCGCTCCTCCCCTCAGGTCACCCCCTCCGCGCCGTTCTCACCGCCCTCCTATGATCCTATCCAAGCTCCTCCGCGTTCAACGCCCTCTTCGCGGCGCTCGCCCGCGCCGGAGACCTCCCGGGAATGACCCAGCTCTTCGCCTCCATGCGGGATGCCGCGGTCTGGCCCGATGTCTGTCACCTACGGCATACTCGTCAACTGCCTCTGCAAAGCTGGCCACGTGGGGGACGCCGTCAAGGTGCTCGATGGAATGTCTGGCTCAGCCTCAGGCGCGCGTCAGGATGTTGCCATGCTGAACACCCTCGTGGATTTTTGGAGCGGATGGCCGGTGCATCTTTCCGTGCAGGGAATGCAGAGGGAGGGCGTGGTGCTGAATGTCGTCACTCTGAACACGATTGTGGGCGGCTGGTGCCGCTGGAGTTCTTTCGGGCGTAAACGACAGTTTGGCCCCAAGCCAGGGCAATACGGTGAGCTATAGTACTTTGTTTGGGGCAATGTGGGTGCAGCCATTGAGTAGTTCCATGAGATGGCAGATGGAGGGCACTCACCTGATGCAATCATGTATTTCACCATGATATCAGGATTGACACAAGCATGTCGGTTGGAGTATGCTCGTTCCATGACATTGTCAATGAAGAAGGCAGGCTTTCAGCTGGATGCAAAAGCATAGAATACTTCGATTGGTGGATTTTGTTTTTACGGAAGAAGATGCTGCATGAGGCACATGAGTTGCTTGGGATGATGAATGAAGCTGGTCACCGGCCAGATGTGTGCATCTACAATACCTTGTTGTCTGGTTTGTGGTTTGTGCAAAGCGGGAGATTTCTTGCGTGTGAATGAATTATTGGGGAAGATGATAGATGATTGTTGTCGGCCTTCGCCAAACTTGTACATGGATGCAAAGTTGGTAAAATTGACAAGGCATTGAGGATTTTCCGGTCTATGGATGAATCTGGTATCCAGGCCAACACCGTGATATATAACTACGATTGACTTTCTCTGTAAGAGCAGAGATTCTAGTTTAGCAGTTGAACTGTTTTATGAAATGAGAGACAAGCGTGTGCCTGCAAATGTTACAACTTTCAATGCAAGTTGAAGGGGTTTCGCGATAAGAACATGGCTGAAAAGGCTTTTGAGCTGATGGACTGCGTGAGGGAGGAGGGATGCACTCCTGATTACATATCTATCAGTGTTCTATGGAGTGGCTGCCTGTCATTGGTGAAACGGAACGATTAAAGTGTGATTTTTTTTGTATCACAGCCAACGTCCAATGCAAATGAGCTCAGAGAAAAGGTAAAAACACAACTTACTATGTAAACACATTGTTTAACATCAAGTATTTTATTTTACCAGCTAATTCAAACACAGTGTTTCCTTTTTCAGTATTATGTGCAATCAAATACACTTCAACAATACATATCATATTTGACCAGCAACTGATATTTGATAATTTCCCAAATTATGTGCAAATCTTATACATGTTAAAGCGCATCACATTTCACTTCGAGAAGACCTCCGGTCTTTCTCCAACTTGACAAATTCACTTCCATCATATATGCTTCTTATGCTATCCTTGTGAAGAAAACCATCCTTATCACTTGAGAGCTTGTATGGCAGCCCCCACTCTCTTACATGCCCTCCCCTGTATTCACAAGAAATGCAAACTTAGGAAAATTTAAGATCCATAATTTATCATTTGACCCTGTAGTGAGGTCCGTGCATGCTATCCTAAGAGAAAAGTTAGATACAGAAACTTATGTGATAGAATCATATGGAACACTTTAAGATATCTCAAGTATGTTAATTCACAATAACCAAGTTGTAATGAAAATTACCATGATTGAGGGTCTAGTGGATCTCAATTTGCTAGGATCAGCTCCTCCACCTCCATGGATGTCAGCGTACCTGGTCTAACTTTTGCATGCTTTATGAATATTTCTTCAAATTTTGGGGGGAACAAACCTACAACTTGACATGTTCAGCAAATGTATATATTTGAACAAACTGAATGAATACATAAATAGGCGCTACCAGTGTTATCACTGGTTATGTTTAAAGACCGACATATCATAATTTCTCAATATGCATATCTTATTTGTGCTAAAATAAAAAAAAATTGCTATCCCTATTCCCAATTTTGTAAGTAAATATGACAAAAACCAAACAAAGCAAAATAAATTAACTTAAGCTACCTAGGAAAACATTTCTTGAATTTTTTCCCTATTTGGGAGTTAACCATCTTGTTGAGCTTAGGTTCTGCTCCTCAAATAGTAGACATACTATCTTATTAAATGGACTGCAGGTACACATGATTCTGAATTCTCATCAAGAACATTATTTTGCAGAATTCAATGCATAACCACAATTATCTTCAAATGTTTCTGAAGGAGTAATAATACCATCTTTGTTACGGTCGAAAAAAGAGGCATGTTTCTGGAGTGCCGTCATGTTAGCAAAATCAAGATACGCCATTGCATGTCCCCCTTAATTAGAAACATAGCAACAATATTCATCAGACGAATCTTCAATTGTAACAATGATGTTTCTGAAAGTATTATGTTTCAGACACAGAATGGCAAACCGTAGCATGTATCAAGGACTTGCAGCTGAAGACCCATATAATCAGAAGAATAGTCACCGGCGGCAGATATAGAGAAGTCAGTGCCGGCGATCATCGCCAGCCCACCATTATCGGCGATTATTTCTTCTTCGGCTGTATGACTGGATGCGCACCTCACAAATGGCAGCGTGTGGCCCTGTTTAAATAGCTCAGGGGAAGAGCTTCATATTAGGATGTCCTCTCTCTGTGGTAGTACTATTCCAGTAGGCCCTATTTCTTCTTTTCGGAAATGAAGTAGCTTATCGTCGTTGGAGAAATTGTGATTGATGTGCACAGGTATTAACTACCAGTTTTTGGCTTTCATGCAGATAATGGTTCATTTGCAATTAAGAGAAGATATGAGTAGGTGTCGATAGAGAACAAAATGAAGCCACATGTTGCATAGCTGCTCTGTGGTGGTCCTTGTGTTCACTTGGCAGAACCTAAACCACAATTTCATTAAAGTAGGATGGAAAAATAAGAAACTTACACAAAATTAGAGAATTGTGTATTAATTCGTATTTTTGGTAGTATATGACTAGTTCTACTAGTTTGTGTGTTTCTGTAGAACAATTACTGTCTGCTAAACCGACTTTGAGCTGATGAACATAAGAAACTGAAATTAATCGAATTGGTATAAAAATAATGATTCTAAATCATCTGTTTGTGAAATCAGAAGTAAGCAAGAGTGCAATAATTTACAAACAGCGCAAGGAAATATGAACTGAACACTCTTGATTCTCACTACTGGAAAGGTGAACCGACAAAACACACGAAATCACTCTACAGCCTTAATTTACTTATCTTACACTGAACACCCTTACTTCCAAAAACAAATAAGAATGCTTCTCTCATTGGCTTTGTTAGGAGGATTTTATTTTTTATGTCTGTTTTAAATTCAGATGAAAGCTTCCCACCCTTTGAGATCTTTAGGCTTGTTTTTTCTGTTGGAAGCAACTTGTGTGGCTCTTTGCCTCTCAGGCATCAGGCCTAGTGTATGCCATGCTTTTTGCATATCTCCTCAAACTTTTCAGGAACAAACTGCAACTTGTACAGGATTGTGAAGGTAGCAAATCCACCAGCCTTAATCTGTTGCGTATTATTTAATTATTTATACCTCTATAAAAAACATGTGCTCTTATATTTATGGTCTAAACTAATCTGAGAAAGTTAGACATTGACAAGCCAATACCTGAGAGTTTGCACTACTGCCGGTCTGTTATTTAATCAGATCTGCTAATGTCATTTGTCAGTATGTAGTTGGATTTTCATGCATCACATGAGCATTCCCCAATGCATTCTATACTCTCAGTTTAAATTTGATGCACATTAAGTCCCATGTGATGATTGTTAATCCCATGATGCACATTAATTTTAAATTTGATGCCACAACCACAGCTTGGCATAAGTCACTTTCTTCAGAACTTGACACCACTCTCAGCTGCTTTCTTAACCAGTTGTTTCATGCCAAGAAGTTGTTCGATGGTCATGCAATTTCTTGTAAACAACAGGAGGAAATATAAACTGAAAACACATTTTTGAATAATCTGCTTTGCAAGGATATACTTACAGTGACAGCCGGCTTAATCTGTTGCATTATTTTGCACCCTTAAACAAGAGATGTGCTCTTGTTTTTTGGTCTTTAACTAGTTTACGAAAGTTAGAACAGTGACAGCCAATACCTCAGAGTTTGCCCTACCGTCATCTATTATTTAGTCAGATCTGCCAATGTCATTTGTCAATACCTACTTGGGTTTTCTTACATCACTGGAGAATGAGCACTGTTTTGTAAGTCCCAAAGATACGGATAGCTGGATTCACACAAACCAAACTTCAGGATTCTGAAGGTCACAGATATCCGGCCGGCTTAATCTGTTGCATTATTTTGCACCCCTAAACAAGAGATGTGCTCTTGTTTTTTGGTCTTTAACTAGTTCAAGAAAGTTAGAACAGTGACAGCCAATACCTCAGAGTTTGCCCTACTGTCATCTATTATTTAATCAGATCTGCCAATGTCATTTGTCAATACCTACTTGGGTTTTCTTACATCACTGGAGAATGAGCACTGTTAATTTTGTAAGTACCAAAGATACGGATAGATGTTAATGACATCCTAATCATCTCATGTGTTGCACATTAAATTAAATTTGATGCCACAACCACAGCTTTGGCATCACTGATTTGCTTCAGAATTCGGACAACGCACCACTCCCAGCTGCTCCCCTTAACCTTTTGTTTCGTATCAAGAAGCAGTTCTGCTGTCGTGCATCAGGTAATAATAAGTGTCTCTGTACTTTTGTTTTGTTAGTAACTCTTTTGTCTCATTTTTTTTTGTTATAACTTGGATATCTCCTTGCTTGCCTGATGTTAAATCCTTTCTTGAAGGACAAAAGGTAGAATCATAGGGAATAAGGAATCGTCAGCTGTTAGCGAGGACACAACTAAGCAAACTAAAGTTTAACAGGAAAAGGATAAATATGAACAGGAAATCTCCAAAAAACTGCAAACAATTCTGGTATATTTAGAACCTGCCTTTCAGCATCATTCCATAAAACATATACATCGTTATTTTCTAGAACCAAACTCACATGCACACCATAATTTACAAATACTTTTGGCACAGCCAAAATAAGAAGTTATCAGGGGTAGTGTTCATCATTTCTTCATGGCAGATTCCTTAGCTGTCTTTGTCTATTGCTCCAACTTGGCAACAAGCTGCTGTCATAGACCGCCCTGACGGTCTCCTTGTGTAGAAAACCCTCCTTGTCTTTGCACAGTCAGTAGAGAACTTTTGGAAGCCACCGACTTTGCATTTGTTTGGTTTCCAGAGTGACAAGCATGTTAGCTCCATAGAGCAAGGCTTACATCTCCATTGTTCGGCAAGGCTTAACTCCAGATAAACTAAAACTTATCGTCCTTTCAAGTCGTTAGGCTCCCTGTTTGCTTGGAGCAACTTGTTCAGCTCTTTGCCTATAAGAGCATCAGGCCTGGTGCGGGCATGCTTCTTGAATATCTCCTCATACTTTCAAGAACGAACCTGCAGGTTAGGTGGCCGACTGTAAGGTTATAGCAAGTATGGAGCCATGTTATCTTAGCCTGCTGCATAATCTTTGCACCTCTAGGTAAGCAAAGCCACAATGCTGTACAGGATTGTGAAGGTAGAAAATCCACCCGGTTTATTAACTGTCGTATATACTTTATACATCTAAACAAGACATGTGCTCTTATATTTTTGGTCTTAAACTAGTTTAAGGAAATTAGAACAGAGACAGACAATACTTCAGAGTTGCGCTACTATCTTCCGTTATTTAATCAGATATGATCATTTCATTTGTCAGTATGTTGTTGGATTTTCATACATCAAAGGAGCATTCCCCAGTGCCTTCTATACTCTGAGTTCAAGTACTAAGCAAGGTGTTGTTGTTAATCCCATGCGATGCACATTAAACTGAATGTATGCCACAACCATAGCTTGGCATCAGCCACTTGCTTTAGAGTATGGACAAATCGAGGAAAGAACAAAGGCAACGCACCCTCCCAGCTGCTTCCCTTAAACCACTTGTTTCATACCAAGAAGTCGTTCGGCGATCGTGCATCAGGTAATAATAAGTGTCACAATTCTTTTGTTTTGTTAGTAACTCTTTTATCTTAGTTATTTTGTTTTGTTAGTAACTCATATATCTCTAAATTCTTTTTCCAAGTATAAGACGAAGAATCACACGGAATAAGGAAGAGTCTGGCTGTTTGCGAGGACACAAGCAAGAGTAGCAATAAAATGTAAAAGGAAATGGAAAAGTGTGAATATGACGTTCCCAAAAACTGCAAATATTTCTTGTATATTTAGAATCAGCCTTTCAACGTCATTCCATTAAACATGAAAGAAACCATTAATAAACATGAAACAAATGAAATCAAGCTACATCATTATTTTCCAAAACCAAACCCACAAGCACGCCGTAATTTACAAATACTTTTGACACAGCCACAAATAAGAGGTTATCAGATGAGTTTTCATCATTTCCTCTTGGCAGATTCCTTAGCTGCCTTTGTCTCCTGCTCCAACTTGGTAAACAGGCTGCCGTCATAGACCGCCCTGACGGTCTCCTTGTGAAGGAACCCCTCCTTGTCTTTGCACAGCGAGTAGAGAACTTTCCACTCTGTGAAGCCACCCACCCTGCAATTTTTGGTTCCAGAGAACAAAAAATATATAAGCTGAGAAGAACACTAATCAACATTTCCATTGTTCATGCTCCAGATGAATTAACACTTACCGTCCTTTCAAGTCATTAGGCTCCCTGTTTGCTTGGAGCAACTCGTTCAGCTCTTTGCCTGTCAGGGCATCCGGCCTGGTGTGGGCATGCTTCTTGAATATCTCCTCGAACTTTTCAGGAACGAACCTGCAGGTTGGACAGACTGTAAGGTTACAGAAAGTATGGAGCCATGCTATATTAGCCTGCTTCATAATCTTTGCACCCCTAGGTAAGCAAGCCAATGCTTTAGAGTGGTATTATTTGAATCGAACAGCTGCTAATGCTTAATTGTCTTTCCTTTATTTTTTTAACAAACTTGGTATAATTGTGTGGTGCAGTTTATCAGTCGGTCGATTTTCCTACACATGCTAGCAACAAAATTATCTAATGTCACTTCCACATGTAGTGGTAGACAATACCTTAATCTCATGCGTCTCATGTTAGAGAGTAGTTAATTTGTTGAGTGTGTCGCACTGTGGCATCTCTTCCTTGGGAGCTTAGACAGATGGGAAAAGAACAAGTACACAATACCACTCCCATCTGCTCCCCTTAACCTCTTGTCCTCTCTTTCATAGCAAGATATGGTTGGTAGTTGTAAAGGTGGCATCATTCTTTCTGCTTCTTTTATCAAGTACTCCCAACTCAACATTTTTCATTTCATCCTTCCTAGGGTGATTGGGCACATAGTAATATGAGATATATGATGATATATAGCTCGTACTTACCTTCCTTGGGCGTCGTACACGCCGGAATCGCTGCCATGCTTTCCCTTGTGGATGTTCTTTACGTAGATGGGGAACTTGAAAGCTGGAACCTTCATGTTCTCCTGCAGCACAGCAGTAACGCGGCAGGGTTAGCAACCGATTAATGATTGGGCCAGCACCTCTCTTCTTACTGTAAAGATCGACCAAAGAGATCAATAATGGACCGGAGAGACTGGCTCTGCTACTTTGTTCAGTGTACCACATTAATTATTTCCTGTAAAAGAATTTTGGGTGCATCTTCTCTACTACGGAGTAGTTGAATATGTGTTGGCATGTACATGTCCTCACGTTAGGAATATGTTTCTATGCTTTTCAGGCAGAAGTTGTCTAGTCATGTGGCACCCTATCGAGAGCTCTCAAACAAGAGCTTGCGGCAGCATCATTTTAGAATTTTTCTTGGTAGCTTTCGAGCAACAAAGTCTAATTTGGAGATGGTCACGTGGAAAGCACGATGGTGAAAGAGCAATACGTACATCTCCACTTGCATGTTAGTAGTTCTCTCGCCTTTGCCTGCCGAAAACAGGAAAATGCAATCGAGATTTCCGTAAAGTTGTTTTGTCTCATCGTACAGCTAGAGTGAACGCATAGCTAGAGAAGCTGATAATGTATGAACATTAATTCGTCGTTTGCAGTAGCGTCAGTTTTGTTACAGAAAGCTCGAGCTCGGCTAGCCTAATTAACGATGTGCCAAAATATTTGACCTGGCTTTGTCTAAATATGTATGTGCACACAAAAACATGTCTCATATTTAGACAAATCTAAGTCAATTAAATTTTTGGAGCTAGTCTGTGCTGCTCTGTTCCATGCATTGAAAAGCTTGAAGACTATAATAACCGAAAAGCAACGAGGGACGTGAACAAGGCACCAGCAATTTTAGCGAGAGGCTGTGCGTGCGTACCGGGACGGTCTTGGGCCCGAGCCCCGCGTTGATGAAGAGGGCGCTGAAGGCGGAGAGCGCGACGCCGCACCCGATCGCGCGGAACCCTGCAGGCAGCAGATCAACAGTACCTTGGTTACGAACGGTATTCTGGTGTAGCAAAGATAGTTGTGTGACAGCGTGAGAGTGTCTACAGTACCTTGGTATGTTTCGGAGGGGTAGATGACGCCGTCCTTGTTGCGGTCGAAGAAGGCGACGTGCCGCTGCAGCGGGGTCAGCTCGGTGCTGTACACGTCCGCCATGGACTCGGCCTCCGCCTTGAGCTTGCCCCCTGGATGGATGACACAGAGGCGCGAGGGCGTGAAACAGAGCCGTACATGGCTGATGCCGTACGTCTGGGCAGAGCTACCTATTGCTTGCTTGTCGATAATATATATGACTAGCAGGGGCCACGGTGGAGGAGCTCACCTGCAGTGTCGAGCGCGTTCTTGGAGGCCATGGATTTGGACCAGTCCAGGGGATCGTCGAGGGGGATTCGAAGGTGCCTACACACCGATCGAGGAGAAGAGAAGGGAGAGAGAGAGAGAGCGCAGTTGTAATATCGATGGGTGTCTGCTGATGGCTTGTGCCCAGTTCGTGGGGCTATATATGGTGCAGCCCGTGCGGCGTACGTAGCTGTCCGTGGGAAACGAAAAAGGAGAGAGGAGGGGCCGGGCGGCCATGGCGTCCACCTCTCGGCTCAGGTTGCTTCGCGGTGTCACCCAAGGCATATATCGATCGAGATATGGCACGCCCACGCATGGACCAGCCTGCCGCGGATGGCTGAGTTGCGATGCCTGACGTTGCCGCGCATCCTGTGTCCGCGTAGGTGGCCCTGGGTGTGCCACTTGCCGCCCATGCGTGCACGGGGCTTCTGCTGCCCTCGTCTTCGCTACGATTCGACGTACACTTTCTTTCGTCATGGATGGATAGACAGAGCTGAAAAAGGAGAGAATCGATCCTTCTTCTTCCTGTACGGCGTCGCAGCAGCATCGGTGTGTGAACCGCGCTTCTGTCTTGTGACGGACACGGGATGGGATATCTTCGGGAAGGAGCCCGATGGATCGACACGCGCGTGTCTGGCTTCGGCGCCGGCGCGCGCATATCTCCTCCACTATCCCACGGCTACGTCAAATCCCCATCCGACCCTTCCGAGTCGCGCTCCGCACGACCCACCGTCGGCCACTTTCCGTGGCCCATCCACCATTGCCTTCCCCAAGAGGCCGAGACCAACCGTGGTGGACCAAAACGCTCAAGTGGCGCCATCAGCCCCTCCTGTCAACTCTCCGCTTCAACTCCAATTCCCTAACATGCATGCTACACAGATCCGCTTGTCTCTAAGAACGATCCTCCTCCACTCATGTTCTGAAATACGTCTAGGTAATCCTCCTCCACTGATCCTCCTCAACAATGCACATGGTTTCCATGAGACACGTCTGATAAAATTGCCCCCATTATTTTTTTTGAAACAAGGCAAAAATTTTGCCTTTTATATTGATATATAGTAGAACCAAATAAGATATGGTCGAGGCCAAAGATAAAAAAAACAGCACTGCAAGAAGACTAACGCCTGCCCGTGAGGGTCCGTATCAACCTACTCCATCCAACCCCTCTGATAGAAATATCGTCATTTCTTAGGCTTAGCGGCGAGGACTGAGGACAAGGTAGCAAATCAGACGGAGACGTCCTGCGCTACCAGCGGTGGGAAATCGCTACCCCTGGACCAGCGAGCACAATTATTATTTTTAATACAAATACAATGGGTATAAATTTTTGTAACACACATCTAATTAGTCAGCCGAATGAATGGTCAATTTGAATCTTGAGACACACGTGTGCACCACAAATACAGACTAAGAGCGAGAGCATTCCCAACCACCACCTACCGTCACCTGCCACTCCGGCGTCCACCTCTCTTCCCACTTCCCCCACCTCTCCCGGAGAGAAGCGGCCATGCCAACCTCGCCGGGCTCCCGTCGCTTGGCCGAGTTCTCCGACTCGGAGGAAGATGACAGCAGGTCCCACTGGGCCTACTGCGAGGTTCTCCGCAGTGGCCCACCACTGACTTGCGAAGTTCATTCCCCCCCCCCACACACACACGTATAGAGCCGCTGACAAGGATGGCACCCCTCCCTCTCCCCCCGTCGTTGGGTCCCTAGCCTTGGCAGCATGTCCGAGGGGTTAGGAAGCGCCGTCGTGGACGGGTGGAGTTGCCCATCCTGGTCATCCGCGAGTTCTCCCACCGGACCTCAACGGCATTTGCTTCCACTGTCTACGCGCCTGCCTCATCTTGCGGGACTGCAGTAAATCCAGTAGCGTTAAGTCGTACCGAACACTATGTCCTAATAGGAAGGGATTTCTTTCAACCCGGTGGTAAGCTGGTGGTACCCGGAGAAAACGTTGCCCGAAGGAAGGGACTAAACCCGTCAGTTCAAGTAGTAGCCAAGTAGTACCATACCGAAGGAGTAACTCTGAGTTAAGGAGTACCCAAGGGAAGGAAGAAAAACCAAGTGAAAGAAAGAGATCGCAATGGTCTAAGATATAGTCAGTGAACAATAACTCAGATCTGATGTCGGATCGAAACACAAATGCAAAGACAACACAAACGACATACAAATATGGTATGCCCACGGTGTTGCAAGGAAGGGCAACACGACGGGGACTACAGGTCAGGATGCAGGTGGGAGTGGGCTCCCCACGGAGCCCACTACCCAAGCCCACAAAATTTCATTCGTGGGAGTCCACGGGTAGGAGAAAAAAACATCTGGGATACGTGGTACTGCCCGCAACGCCCACCTCGAGCCCGCATATCCCACATCTGAGCCGCCGGGCGCCGCCATGGCTGTCGATTCCCCTCCAACTCCGGCGGATATGGGCGAGGATAGAGGAGCCACCCGAGCGCCGCCGCCGAGCAAGGCCATGGCAGCCCCTCCTCCTCCGGCGAGCACGGCCATGTCACCCCCTCCTCCTCCGGCGAGCACGGCCATGGCAGCCCCTCCTCCTCCGGGGAGCACGGCCATGGCAACCCCTCCTCCTCCGGCGAGCACGGCCATGGCAGCCCCTCCTCCTCCCGCGAGCACGGCCATGGCAGCCCCTCCCTCCGGCGACGGCACGGTCGTCATGGGCAAGGAGTGCTCAAGATCCCAGATTTCTGAAAAGAGGAAACACAAGGTCTGTTAATTTCTTTTATATATGTTGATAGTTGATTAGTATATGGTCTGTTAATTTCAAGGTATGAATCGTTGGGATATATACACTGTATCCCTCATTTTCCAGCGGCAAAATGGATTCAGTTAGGTCTTGATAGGTGGTAATACTCATGACTAAAAACATCATTACCAGGACATGAACTTTTCTTGTGCATGAGAGCTGTGAGTGCTACTCTGGACCAGTGTGTCCTTTTTGTCCCCAAAGGCCAAAGACGCACATGTATTTATCTATATACACTTGCTTGTCATCTTACTGTGAAGTAATCACTCATCTTCAATAAGTAAGAACTGTAGGTGGATGTTGTTCTTGTTTGTCTTTTTTTTTTTGGTTATTTGGTTGAACTGTAGGTATAATGTTTTGGTGCACACACCTTCAATGGTTCTGCAACTTAGTTTATCTTGTTCGATACCGATGCCACAAAAAAAAATATATATATATATATATAGCAACAGGGGAGACCTATTTGATATTTGTAAGAATATATGTAGAGAAGAAGGGATAAGGGTATATGCAGGGATGCCAATTCTAGTTTATCTTGTGCATGGCCTGCATGTATGGCAAATCCATATGCTCTGATTTTACAAAAGTAAAAAAGAAACACCGGTATAGAACAAAATTAACCGGGAGATTGGACAGGCTGGTGTTGCTGCAGTCACTATACTCGACCCAGCCGACCCAGTCTTCTGTGGGTTTCTATCCAATGCCCATAGAGGCCATGCTTTTTCTAGTCTCCTGTAGTTTTCTAGTCTGAAATCTTGTGTAGTTTTAGATAAAAGGAAATATTTATTTGCTTTTAGGGACCTGTTAAAATCTGGGGATGTGCAAGAATTGTTTAGCTAGATACCCTCTTTTTTGTCCAGATGATATGTCCATATATGCACATGAGCTGAAAGTAATACATTGACTTTCTGTTTATTTCAGTGGGGGCTTCCAAGTCCACGAGTGACGACGTCACCAGGGGTTAATATGCTTATGAGGACTGTAGCATTGAAAAGGGCGTCCATGATGGTGAGGTCCGCTCCAGTAAAAAGATCAAAGATGGAAGGCTCACCTCACTCACATTCAGAGTGGTCACAATCTTCACCTTCCCAACCGCCTCCAATATCTCCCTCACTTGGCGATCTCTCTCCGGTTGGAAGAACGTTGATTTCCCAAGGTCAGACATTCTTGTAGTGTTCCTTCGTTATTTATTCAGTTTCTGTTTATTGTTGTCAAGAATTTCTTGATCAGCGTACTTAACTTTTTCCATACATGCAGGCCATGCACAGATACCCCGCAAGCTAGTATCGCGCATTTGGAAAGAGGTGGAGCCAATTTATGAAGGAAAAATACTTGTGAAAGGTCGATGCATTCATTCTCAGCAAATATTTCCTGCTTCTAGGGATTCTGGGAGCAGCCATATTGGCCGACATTTAAAGGTATGCAAAGCAAAGAAAGCCATGAATGATATGGTTGACAAGATGGGTCCTCGTGAGGGGGTTGACCCAAACTGGAAATTTGATCCCAAGGTTGCAAGAAAAAAACTTATAAAATTCATAGTGGTCAACGAGATGCCCTTCTCACTAGTAGAATATCCACCCTTTAGAGAGTTCACTGCCGCATTGAATCCTTGGTTTCAAAATGTCGATAGGACAACAATTAAGGATGATTGTGTTGTTGCTTTTGAAAAATATGGAGATGAAATGAAAGAATATTTCAAAGATTTTGGCTCTAGAGTTTCTCTCACCGGTGATATGTGGACATCGAACCAAAAGCTAGGGTATCTTTGCATGACTTGCCATTTCATTTCTGATGATTGGGTGCTCCATAAAAGAATTATAAGATTTTGCATGATGGAGACACCCCACAATTCATTGAACATGTTCAATGTAATTCTAGAGAGCATTCAGGATTGGAACTTAGAGGATAAGCTCTTTAGTTTTACATTAGACAATGCAGCCGTGAATACTGCCATGGTTAATCTCTTGAGAAATAATTTGAAAGACAAAGGGTTTCTTATTGGGAAAGGGAAATTACTTCATTTTCGCTGCGCAACACATGTTTTCAATATAATTGTTCAAGATGGTCTGCGAGAGATTAAAACAGTTGTCGACAACATTCGCGAGAGTGTAAAATATGTCAAAAGTTCCCAAGGAAGAGTTGAGAAATTTCTTGACACAGTCAGAAAAGTCGGATTGAGTTCTAAACACAGAACTTTGTATCCTGATGTCACCACGCGGTGGAATTCAACTTTTATCATGCTTCAGGCTGCAATACCCCTTAGAGGTGCATTCTATGCTTATGAGAAGGAAGATAAGGATTACATCTACTGTCCTTTGCCTGATGAATGGAAAATGGCTCATGTTGTATGCGAGTTGTTGAGGTTTTCTACACCGCAACAACAAAGCTTTCAGGATCAGAATATCCCACCTCTCATCTGTACTTCCATCAGCTATGGGGAATCAAAAAGAGGCTGAATGAAGAAGAAGCAACTCTTGACAAGAAGATACTGAATAAAAAAGTGTCGGCCGAGGACAAAATCATTGCACATATGGTGAAGCAAATGCAGTTGAAGTTCAATCAATATTGGGAGGAGTCATTCAAATATGCTTGCATTGCTGTTGTGTTTGATCCGAGGTACAAGTATGATCTGCTAGAATTCTCCTTGATTGACTTTGGAAGTGAAGTGGATGCAGGAAGATGGATGGGGGAAGTGAAGAAAACAATGCAAATGCTCTTCAATGAATACAGTAAAGAGTTTTCTATTGACTCACAGAGAGAAAGTGATGATAATAGTGCTCAAGAGGCTGATGATGAAGCTGACCCACTTGCAAAGTGGGATCAATACATGAGGACAAAACGAAGACAATCAAGTAATGAGCTGGATCGATACTTGAAAGAGGAGTTGATCCCACGGAAGCAAAAGGTGGATATTCTAGAATGCTGGAAGATAAATTCGCCAAAATATCCGGTTCTCTCTGCAATGGCCCGTGACATTTTGGCCATCCCAGCTTCAACCGTTCCTTCCGAGTCCGCTTTTAGCACTGGAGGACGCGTTGTTAGTGATTACAGGAGCAGACTCAAGTCCTCTACCGTGGAGGTTTTAATATGTCTCAGGGATTGGCTTAAGGCAGCAGGTACGCAATTAGTTATGTATTCAAAATTTTCCTTTTATTTTGTTGTGATTAAAAGTAATTTTTATCTTACATTTTTAGATGGTTTAGAAGATTTGGAAAGTGAGAAAGATTTGCCTCTATACACCACAATTTTCTAGAGCTTTCTTGCATGTCGAAGGTAAGAATCTACACGGGAACTTGCTTGCATTTTCAATTTATGTTTGGCAGGACTAGCCAAGGTGTTATCTCTGTGCTTTTGGATTTGTGAGTGACAAGCATCCTGGTGATTCAGATGCTAGGGGGGCTGTTTTCTGTCTGCATGCACATCTATTTTCCTGACGGGCCAGGAAAATAAGCATTTACTTTTATTAGACATAAGATACAGTGTTTGCTTGATGATTTGATTCACTTCTAACTGATCATATGTTCAACAGTTGTTAGCGGTGTTCAAGCATGGACTGGAACACTAGGACTTCAAGCATGGACTGGAACACTAGGATGAAAATCGCAGCGGGTGCTGGAATACCTTCATGACAAGGCACAACCACCTTTTATATACAGAGACTTCAAGTCATCAAATATTCTACTTGGTGATGGTTTCCATCCAAAGCTGTCAGACTTTGGTCTTGCTTAACTGGGTCCTGTTGGTGACAAGTCTCATGTCTCTACGCGTGTGATTGGAACATATGGCTATTGTGCTGGCAACTTACTGTCAAGTCAGATGTGTATAGCTTTGAAGTTGTGTTGCTTGAGTTGATTACTGTCCGGAAGGCTATTGACAGCACTAGACCGCATGGATGTCTCAGTTTGTTGTCAAGTTTTGGATTATGGTTCAATGTTGCTCTTCTTAAATCATATCAATGGATGCTACATAATTATGTTTGTCTTCCTTCTCTATTGTGGGGTTAATTTGGGGGGCATCCCGCGAAGCCCACTTATCCCACATAATAATATGTGGGCTTAAGCGGGTGTCCCACTTAGTATATGCGGGCAGATCTGGGGTGGGTGCGGGACTCCCGCCAACGATCCCACCTGCATCCTGAACTACAGGCAGCCGGGGGCGCCGCAGGAAAATACATGTATAAGTGTGACAAAGTGCACGAAACCAATGTAGTGATATACAAAAAAAAAAGAGAGAGAGACTATACATCTCTAACACGCCTCTTTCGTCGTTGTATGTAAAATAGATGGGTCATATTTGTTGACTTATTCGTACTTACAAAAAGGACAAAATGGGTCATATTTAGTTTTTCAACATATGGCAGCTACGTACAAGTCGATCACCTAACGAACTATAGAGTGCGCGTGTTGATTCTGTCTAAATAAAAGACCACTTTTGCAACATATATAGCTACAATCCTGGTTATATGCCTCCATTTTGTTCTTCACTTTTTAATCCAATGGCCTAGAAATTAAGTAGTACAGGTGCATCCAATGCACAAATTTGGCTGGTTCAGTCGATACGATCTTAATTGGCAAAAGGATATAACTGAGAAACGATGCAGCAGAGAGAAGCCTAGCTGTTAAGGATGCAGTCGAGAGAGGCGTAGCACAGATTGGTGCAGCCGACGAGGACGCAGAAGGTGGTTCGACGATCGTTTTTTCTCAGGTCTATTTAAGTTGTACTGCTCCTTAATTAATTTAATTAAGTAGTACTAACAAAGTTTGCTTTCATAAAGTCGTTCACGTAGGACCTCGTGACGGTGAATTGGTGCACATGATCTACGAGCTGCAATGCAGTATTCTCAAGAAAGTCTGTCCGGCAGTGCTTGGTGACGATATTTTTGCAAGCGTGCGTCAGCCAGTTCTCCTAGAGAGAGAGAGATGCCAAAGGTGGAGAATAATGCGCACTTAGCCCGCCACAGACCCAAGAAGGCCGGTGCAGCCACGCGTTTCCTGAATGACCTAGGCGACTAGGGTTTCTAGACCTAGGCGACTAGGGTTCGGTTTGTCGTCTTCGTTTCTGATCTCTCGCTCGGGAGATTGTCTCTGATCCTGATCGCGCGCGTGATCCTGACTACGCACGGTAGGGTTCTGTCTCGAGACTCTCGTGGGCAGAAATCCCAGCGATGGCGGCGACGGCTCCTGGCTCATCGATGGCGAGTGGCTCGGCTAGTAGGAAGGAAGAGGCCATTGACGAACTGCTAGGAAGATTGGGCTTCGAGGAGGACGAGGTAGATGATATGATATTCGAAGAACAAGAGGATGCACCGATCGAAGGGGTGAAGTGGATGGCTTTGGCCCGAGTGCATACTACAAATCCGTTCAGCCCGCAGACTTTTGAACAGCATATGATCAATGCTTGGAGCCCTGCAAAGGAGATCAAGATGAGGCCAATAGAGTGGAATTTGTTCTCTATACAATGTTATTGCCTAGGTGATTGGATCAAAGTATATGAACAAGGACCCTGGTTGTTTCGGCAGAACGCCGTGTCCATAGAACCTTATGATGGATTGTGCTCTACGGGAGCAGTTGATTTGAACTTTTTTGAGGCTTGGGTACAGATTCACAAGTTACCCGAGGGCTACCGAACCAATACTTTGATCAAAAACCTCATTGAGAAGAAGATTGGAAAAAGTATCAAAAGTGGAGATTGCTCAATATGGGTTGGGTGATTTCGTGAGAGCAAGGGTTCGTATAGATACAAGAGTTCCTTTGGCTAGATTTGTCTCAATATCAAGAGGGGGCCAACGTGAATTCTACAAAATCCAGTTCGAGAAATTCCCTAAGTTTTGTGGAGCTTGCGGTATGTTGGGCCATACCTCTCTCGAATGTGGTACCGGGGAACATGACATCTCTATGTTGAAGTGGGGTGACTTTTTGAAGGCGGATCCTATGACTTGGCATGGGAGAAGGAATTTAGGTGGGGGAAGAAACATGGGTTCTGGAGGACGCAGAGGTGGAAGGGATTTCGGTGGTAGAGGAAGAATGGCTCCTGTATACCATGACTGGCGACAACATCCTGAGCATTATAGTGGTGGAGAGTCCAAAAAGGATGATGAGCTTGCGGACACTGCTTCCAGTCCGATTAAGGGTACTGACATTGTTATGTCAGACATCAACAAACAGACCAAGCGGTCTCTGAATTTTATGGCTGATCAACAGTACGTGCAGCGGGTATCAGAGCCTAGCAATACTATGCTTATAACCCATAAGGGAGAGGGAGATGATACCCAGGAGTCAAATGATCAACGTGAAAGTGTGGGCAATATAATAGAGAAGGCTAAGAGACAGAAAAGTGGAAGTGAGAACTCCATAGTAAATTCAAACTCAGAATCGGCGGGCTCCCTCGAGGGGTGCCGCCGGGAGCAATGATAATCATGTTCTGGAACTGCCGGGGAATGCGTAAATCCTCGGCAGTTCGTGCGCTCCTGGAGCTCCAGGGGCGGTTACACCCGGATGTGCTCTTCCTGTCTGAAGCACATCTGTGTAAGGCTAAGGCAGAAAACCTTCGTTTTCGTTTGAAGTTTGACAACATGCTGGTTTCGGAAAGTGACGGGAGGAGTGGTGGACTCGTCATGTTTTGGAACAGAGAGATTGAGGTAACATCTTTTGAGATCACCAACAATTACATTGACCTGAGGATCAGCGAGCACAGTGAGACGGGATGGCGTCTAACTGGCTTGTATGGTGAACCTAGTGGTGAAAATAAACATCTCACGTGGGAGTATATTAGAGCTTTGCACGCAGCTATGGACTTACCGTGGCTTTTAGCGGGAGATTTCAATGAAATTATGTATTCCAGCGAGAAGGAGGGGGGTGCTGTGAGGCCCCAACGTCTGATGCAGGCTTTTAGAGACACGATCAATGACTATAATCTAGAGATATGGGTTTCTCGGGGGATGTTTTTACGTGGAGAAGAGGCAAAATTCGAGAACGGTTAGACAGAGGGGTCTGCGATAGAAGGTGGGCTGACATGTTTCCTGCGGCTGCTTTGATCAACGAGGACTATGGGAAATCTGATCACCGACCGATTTTGATCAACACGGATATGGTTCCAGTCAACCAAAGCAGAAAACCGAGTCCTCCCCGTTTTGAAGCCAGGTGGCTCTGTGAGCAAGATGTTGAAGTAATTATACAGACTGCTTGGGAGAGGGCAAAACAGCTTCATGCCTCGGAACCAATTAGCTCACACACGAAGTATGTTCATGATTCACTACACGCTTGGGATAAAGAGGTGCTTAAGGGACCTAGAAGGAGATTGCGCGAACTTCAGAAAGAACTGAATGACATATTGTCTGGTCCTCTGTCTGACGAGGCAACAGCGAAACAAATGGAAGTACATCTTCAGATGGAAAATCTGTTGGAACAAGAGGAACTATACTGGGTTCAGAGAGGTCGGGTGAATTGGTTGCAACACGGTGACCAAAATACTGCTTTTTTTCACAGATTTGCTTCGGCCAGGAGAAAAAGGAATCATGTATCTAGCCTCAAAGACGACGGGGGTACTGTGATTGATGAACCTGATCGCTTGATGACGCACACAAGAGACTACTTTCATGGTTTATTTACTGCAGGTGTTTCGGTTCCTGATGTGGAGACTTTACAGAAAGTGGTGCCATCTGTTTCGCAGGAGATGAACAAGGCTCTTGTGGCACCGTTTACTCGTGAGGAGGTCAAGAAGGCAATGTTTAACATAGGTGATCTAAAGGCCCCGGGGCCTGATGGGTTACACGCGGTTTTCTACAAAAGATTTTGGCATATTATTGGTGAGGACCTCACTGATGAGGTCCTTGCGGCGGTAAATTCTAAGGTAATTCCGGAGGGGTGGAATGATACTACTATCGTTTTGATACCTAAAGTTGATAAGCCAGAACACATTACTCAATTCCGTCCAATTAGTCTTTGCAATGTTGTCTACAAGGTGATTTCGAAACTCATTGCAAGTAGACTGAAATTTCTGTTACCTGATATCATCTCTCCTACCCAAAGTGCGTTCATCCCTGGACGCTTAATTACGGACAATATATTGGTGGCCTATGAATCATACCATTATTTGAAGAATAAGAGAGAGGGAAGACAGGGTTTCTGTGCTGTGAAATTGGATATGCACAAGGCTTACGACAGGGTTGAGTGGAGTTTTCTCAGAGGTATTCTTTTACGACTTGGATTTGATTGCGAGTGGGTTAATCTGGTTATGGCCTGCGTCTCTTCAGTAAGGTACAAAATTCGGCTCAATAATGATTTCTCTGATTATGTTTACCCCACTAGGGGTCTCCGTCAGGGAGACCCTCTATCACCTTACCTGTTTCTGCTATGTGCTGAAGGACTCACCAGTTTATTGAAACATGAGGAGAGTCTGGGGAATATTATGGGAGTGAAAGTATGCAGGATGGCCCCTGCAATCTCTCATTTATTATTTGCGGATGACTCTCTAATCTTAATGAGAGCGGATGTTGGAAATGCATCCTCTTTGAGAAGGGCCCTGTCTGATTACTGTGCTGCTTCGGGACAATTGGTGAGTGATGCGAAATCGAGCATTTTCTTTAGCCCCAACACGGATATCGATACCAGAGTGGAGGTTTGTTCTATTTTAAATATCATGACTGAGGCAATGACCGATAGATATCTCGGTCTCCCACCTATGGTTGGTGTTGACAGGGTTGACTGTTTCAAACATCTTATTGAGAGAGTTTGTAAAATTCTGAGTGGTTGGAAGGAGAAGAAATTATCTTTCGGTGGTAAGGAAGTTTTACTTAAGGCCGTCATTCAAGCTATTCCTGCTTATGCGATGTCTGTATTCAAGCTACCTAAACAGATCATTAAAGGGATAATCACTGCAATGTCCCAGTTCTGGTGGGGAGATGATGCTCAGAAGAAACATAAGCATTGGTTTGCGTGGTGGAAAATGTGTGTTCCTAAGAGGAAGGGAGGTATGGGTTTTAGAGACCTCCAAAGTTTTAATCTCGCTATGCTAGCTAAACAATGTTGGAGATTGTTATCATGTCCAGATTCTCTGTGTGCACAAGTGCTAAAAGCGAAATACTATCCTACGGGAGATATTATTAATTGCCCTTTGAAGAAGGGGAGTTCTTTCACATGGAAGAGCATATGGGCTGGTATTCAAACATTTAAAAGAGGACATATTTGGAGAATTGGAGATGGTTCGAGTACTAGAATTTGGGAGGATCCTTGGATCCCCTCAAGTCCGAACAGGAGGATCACGATGAGAAGGGGTAATATTGTTTTAACTCATGTTTCGGAATTGATTGACGCGGAGAATGGAGTCTGGGATGAGGACTTGATCAAGGAAATATTTTGGCCAATCGATGCTCAACGAATATTGCATATCCCCCTGGCAATTGGTAGGTTTGATGATTTCGTTGGGTGGCATTATACAAAATCGGGGACTTTCTCCGTTAAATCTTGTTACCATCTCGAGTGGGAGCATCAACACGGGATCAAGCTAAGAAGAACTGGAGATTACGACACTTCTTCGGCTCTTCCCATATGGAGAACGTTGTGGTCTCTCAGTGTACCTGCGAAGGTAAAAATTCATTATTGGAGATCCCTATATGGCGCTATTCCGTGTAATGGACTCTTGGCTAATCGGCATTTGAGGCCTAGCTCGGATTGTACACTTTGCTTAACTGCTTGTGAGAGCATTAAGCACGCTTTTTTCAAATGCCCCAGAGTGCAGGAGATATGGAATCATCTGGGTCTTCTGGATATTATCAATCAAGTTTGTGATGTTGAGGTTGAAGGCGAATCTACCTTGGAAGCTCTACTTCGTGATACTAATGCTAGTGCTCCACTAATTACTGAGGTGGGCCGCAATGAGCTAGTGGCTGTAGCTATCTGGTATATATGGTGGGAGAGGCGCCGAGCTACGAAGGGGGAAGCGGTGCAATCTACCGTGAGATCAGCACATGCAATAACGGTGCTTGCCCTTAACTTTTCTAAGGCGAAGAAGAAGAATCCCCAAGTTCCGAGGGGGGGTTGGCAAAAACCGAGAGAAAACTTTGTTAAATTAAATGTTGATGCCGGTTTTTCTTTGGACACAGGCACGGGGAGCTCGGGGGCTATTCTGCGTGATGATAAAGGTGTGTTCTTGGCGGCTTTCTGTCGAGGATTACCTTATGTTTCTGACCCTGCTACTGCAGAAGCTTATGCACTTCGTGATGGACTTCTTTTGGCGGGACAATTGGGATGCAATAGACTTGAAGTAAACTCTGATTGCTTGGAAGTTATAGAGGTGATGATCAATGGAGGAAGTCATCTTGGAGCAGCTGTGGCGATTTATGAGGAGTGTGTCATGTT
Source organism: Alopecurus myosuroides (assembly GCA_028641055.1). NCBI lineage: Eukaryota > Viridiplantae > Streptophyta > Magnoliopsida > Poales > Poaceae > Alopecurus > Alopecurus myosuroides. Next base: position 720,311,627 of record CM054057.1, read on the forward strand.
ATGTCGCAGTTTCTCCACGGTTATTTTCTCACATTGCCACAGAGAAGCAAATAGTGCAGCCCACTTATTAGCTAGTAATGTAGAGGGGCTTCTGTCAGTCTCTTGGCATGATGATCCGCCTGATTTTCTTGTAAGCACGCTAGCTAACGATGTATCCTTGTTATGATTGTGGCAGCAAGTTTTTTACGCACTCTTTTCCTTACCAGGGTACCTGAGGGGACTGGAACGTTTTTAATGAGGCGGCTTGCTTGCTTAATATAAGTGGTTTTAAGTTTCAAAAAAAAAAAGGTGGAGAATAATGGAGGCAGAAAAGAAGAAGTCGCGCTCGATGGGCAAGCTAGCTTGTGGGCGTGTACTGGTGTCGAGAGCGCGCGTGTCGGTTTGTATACGATGTGTAAGTGCGTGCCAGGCTGACACGCGCACACGTACAAGCCAGTTTCTCAACGATTTTGGGCTATAATCTATCTAATCCCGATCGCTTGCTTTTCTTTGACGCCGTGCCGCACCACCTTTAGGTTTGGAAGCTTGCCAAACGTAGTAGGCCTAGCTAGGCAGCATCGATATATGCCGTCAACACACGATTTTCGGAAAAGAGAGGACCACAAAATTGCCGGTCTTTTTTGCTTTGAGAAGGGAAAAATCCTTCACCTATGGCTTCAAGCGAGCGGGAGGCTGGACTCACCCGCACGCTCGCGCAAGATAGGCTTGGGCCAGGGGCGATGGAACAATCAGCGCCAAGTGTGTGCCCTGGCGCCTAGTGTTATTTTTTTTTCTGTTTTTCAAAATCTGAATCATTTTATAAACGAATAATTTTCAGTAATATAATCTAAACGAACAAATTTGAATATGAACAAATTTTAAATCTGAAGCGGCCTTCTCCTATCCACCTTCCTCATGCTGATGACATCCACTACCTTTTCAAGTTTCCCCTTTCTATCTCAGTAAAAAAAACCTAAAACATCCCCAACGTACAGTATGTGCCGCCGGTGGCCTCCTTTGCTCCGTGTGCTCCACCGCTGACCTCTATGATGCTCGTCCTCGGTGAGCATCCTATTAGCTCCATGGCGAGATTCTTTATTTTTTCTCTATTTCCCGTTGTTCTTGCCTCGTCGGGTTTGAGAGAGATGCGGGTGTCAGAGTGAGGACCTGACAAGTGGGTCTCTCAGAAACTTCCAAAAAAAACAATAGTTAGATACGTCTAACATTTGTGTCCTCAATAGTTACCGTCATGCCACGTAAGTTGACCAACAAGTCCCGCTCCTTTGTTGGAAAGACTATTAGCGCAGCTAATAAAGGCTACCCGTGCTTTTTGAAACGTGCGAAAACACAAGACGGTATTCTTTTGAAAAAGAATACCAATCCTGGTGATTCTAAGTATTTCCTAAACAACTGTGTTAATTTTTTTTTTTTTTGATTTTTCACGGAATAAGAAGGTCAGCTGTTTGCGGATAAGGAACTTTAGTAAATGTGATAGAAAACTTCCGAATGTAAATAATAGCTATTTTTTCTATCGGTCACATTCCATGAAACATGACAAAAGAGACAAACCAATTCGAACTAGAACACCAATTTCAGGAACCAAACTCACAAGTACATTATAATTTACAAATTCTTGGACATAACCAGGAATAAATTTCTATGAGAGGAGTATAGATTATTTCTTCTTTTCAGATGCCTTAGCTTCCTTCCTCTCTTGCTCCAACTTCAAAAAAAGGCTACCATCATAAATTGCCCTGACTGTATCCTTGTGAAGAAATCCCTCCTTATCTTTGCACAATGAGTAGAGAAGTTTCCACTCTCCGAAGGCACCCGCCCTATCATGATTTCCCGAAGAAACTGAGACCAAAGAGCAGCTCTTACATTTACAATATTCAAATTTTAGATAAAGTAAACATACCGTCCTTTCAAATCGTTCTTCTCCCTATTTGCCTGAAGCAGATCTTGTAGCTCTTTGCTTGTTAGGGCATCAGGCCTTGTGTGGGCATGCTTCTTGAATATCTCTTCAAACTTTTCGGGAACAAACCTGAAATTTTCACAAACCGTAGAGTTGGCAAGTATACAACCATGTTTGTCCCTCTAGGAGTATATATCTAGGTAAGATAGCCTTTATAGCTGTAACATTGGCTTCCTTCTCAAACAAATTAGCAATAGAAAGTGCAATTCGACAACTCTAGGACTTCCCTAGCATCATACGAACCATACTTTATTTATTCTCACGCGTCTCATATCTGGAAGTAATGAATCGTTGAGTGTGTGTTTACTACTGCATCTCTTCCTTGGAGCGCTTAGACAAAGGGAAAAAAAAGGGGTACAGTTTGGAAGCCTTGCTTCCTTGCCACAAATATTGAAACAGTTATTTTTATTTCTTTAATTGATGCTTCGCCGATCCGTGACTAGCATCGGTGCAACCTCTCAGCCAACTGTGTGGACTTTTGGCTTCTATAGGCTCTGCCGGGTCATAAGTACAAATCATACATAGTCGAGGATATAAGTTTTTTACCAACAAAAATCAATGGTGCCTTATATTTTGGGATGGAGGGATTAGCCGATTCTTTTTATTCATACAATATGTATTTGCTAGGAATAAGATGGTGATTGAACGGATCTTTCTTCGGCGTGCTTCTGACTCGATGTTCAAATTTCTTGCTTTTTTGCAGCAGTGGCACCCGTTGTGTAGACAGCGGGACAGGGCCCAGCTGGACGACATGCTGGTCCGGCTGGTGGCGGTGGCGCGTCGCATCTCTGCTTACTCTACCCCTTCGAGCTGAGCTTTGTGTTGAGGCGGATCTCTGCGGTCTCGGCCTCACCTTGACCTCACTTTCCTTTTGTTTCTTTTCTCTCCTCTTGGTGTAACGCTGTTTTTCTTTGGGCCTATGTGTGCTGGTGCCCCAGCGAACTATTCTATGCTCTCCTTTCCTTTCTTGTGGCGTGTGTTGTATGAACTTGTTTGGTGGTTGCTTTATTTATAAAGCGGGGCGTAAAGCCTTTTTCGGCAGTAAACTACTCTATTTCTTTAAAATACATTACATAACGCATGCACAGTCATTGAAAAGTTTTTTTTTGTTGTTGAACAAATCGAAACGTATATTAGATCGGTGTTATGAGTAATTGAGTGAATTATCAATAGTTTTGGAACTAATTAGTAAATATTTTAATGACAAAATCGAAGAATAGGTATTTGGACACATGATAATATAATATAGACATATGTACATACCTTCCATGGTCATCGTAGGCGTCGGTATCACTCCCATGCTTGCCCTTCTGGATATTCTTGATGTAGACGGGGAGCTTGAAAGCTGGAGCCTTCACATTCTCCTGCATACATCAGTAAAAATGAGAATTTATGTTCTCTATCAAAGTCATGGATGTGTACTATCAGGGCCGGTCATGAGGGGGGGCGGGAGGGACGGCCGCCCGGGCCCCAAAATCCCGTGTGCTTCATGGCAGTGGCGGAGGAGCTGTCCGGCGGTGCCATTAGAGCGTCGTCGTGAGCTTCTCGTCCGTGGAGACAAGGGCGAAGCGTTATGTCCATTGGGCCTTTTCCCTTTAGTTGGGTTGGGCTTATTTTTTTCCTTGGTTTGCTTGGGCTTCTTTCCTCTAGTTAGATTGTTAATTGGATTAAAATTGGGGTGGGTCCGTGGCATGTGGTTGTGCATGAAGGCTCTACGCGAACATGAAAGTAGTACATGATTTGAGAATATGAAAAATTTGAAACGGGAGAACGAAAAATTAATCCCTCAACATAATGTGACGGAGGAACTCCCTATATGTCAATGTTGGTGGCCATGCTTGGCTAGTTAATCTGCTATCATGCAAAGTAGACCAATGTGTTAGACCATTGACTCGATTTTTTAATTTCTCGATTTATCGCGCCGTTGGCAAATATTGAACTACAAGGCCATGCCTAGATATGATTTTAATTCCCAATCAGATATAAGTTGTTTGCGGCGGCGTTGTTTGACTAGGGCCCGCAGCAAAAGAACTACCGCCTACCCTCAGGCAGCCAATTTGGTGTTTAGTGTATATACGGAAAGTAATATCTTGATTCTTTTAGGGCCCGAATTTTAGTTTCGCCCCGGGCCCCCAAATTCTCATGACCGGTCTTGGGTACTATTTTATTTTAATGTCTCGCAGAGTCGTCGGAGATCTCAACCAGCTACTGAATGATGATTACAGTTTATTACTATAGTTCGTACTGCTACTAGCCAGTCTATCGAAAAGTAGTGGTTTTAGCATTTTTTTGACAAAACTTATTTAACATGTTTTAGCATAAAATGCATGTAAATCTAAACATTAAAACAAATCTAGATATATATTGCATAGGAAACGGCAAAACATCTTGCATTTTGATAGGGACTAATAAATTTAGTTTCATGGAGGGGAAACGCATGTGCATATGCATCTTGATCTATCATCCACATGCACACGCACAGTGAGATCATAGAAATTTTGCGCGCGTGTGTACCGGCACGGTGCTGGGCCCGATGAGGGTGTTGATGAAGACGGCGCCGACGGCGGACACCGCGACTCCGCAGCCGATGGCGCGCAACCCTGCCAGCGAGGAAGATTAAAAAAAGAAAACTCCATCGTCAGGCCAGGCGGCCACGCCTGCCAAGCTCGGGGTTGGTTGTGCGTGACTCACCTTGGTATGTCTCGGAGGCGGTGATGATGCCGTCCTTGTTCCGGTCGAAGAAGGCGGCGTGGTGCTGCAGCGGGGTCAGCTCGGACTTGTACACGTCCGCCATGGACTCCTCCTCGGCCGCCTCCTTGTGGTTCTTTCCTGGAGCGCACGACACACAGAAGCACCGTGGTGACTGGTGAGCGCCTTGAAGCAGGGCGGACGGACGCCGGCGGGCACGGATGGAATAATTTTTTCACTCTGCTTACTGGCCAGTTACTACTCGTTACTGACAAATATAAGTTGCCGGGGAGTTTACTTAGTTACCTGCAGTACTGTCCGCCGATTTGGAGGCCATGGCCATGCGATCGAGGGAGAGGGGAAAGGTTTCAGTGAGGAATGTCGACGGCAGATCGAGGAGAGGGAAAGAGGACGAGGAAAGCAGTTTCGATCGAAGGCTTGTGGGGTATATATCATGTAGAGTATGTATATATGTGGCGCCAGCTACGCACAACGGCACATGCACAGCTAGCTTAGCGCTTAATTATTTGATTTGGAAAGCTTGGCGACGTCGCCAATTAATACTGGTCGGCCCAAAAACTGCCCACCATTTTCCACGCGTGGTATGCTCTCTGCCTTCCACGCCAGAGCACGGGGATAGAGCCCGCGTAGCCATCACGCGTGCAAGCCTAGTTTCCCATGCAGCGCAAGCAACCTAATCCACGGATCTCTGGAGCCCAAACTCCACGTTGTGCGTCCAGGTCTCGAGGAAACCCGCTTCTCCGGATCTAAGATTCATCTGCACTCGTCGCTCGCTTCCCTTTCTATCTTATACTATATCGTCTGCGCTAATTCAAACGGTAACTTTTTATTTCAGATCGATCGACTTATAATCCATTATGCACTACGTTATTATACACTTTTTATTTCAGATCGATCGAGCCGTGGATTAAAGGAGAGGCGAAGAAAAGGAAGGATTCTGGTGGTTATTATACACTTATATCACACGGGCTTGTTGTATATATAAATCCTCGAGATCCAAGGGCCGACCCACCCAACCGGTTGACTTACATCTGTGCAAGCACCGAATCATCATCTAGCATAAGATCTAGAATAATATTTATTATCTGTTGATTCAATATTTTATAGATATATAAGGCCGTCCGTAACGCTGCGTATCTAATCGTCGTATCTTGCTGCATGCTGAATTTTTACATACGACCTCCCTAATGCGTGGTATATTGAGTGTTGTATCCGGTCAGGCTTGGAAACGTTTAGTTCTGTATCGATATAGGGGTATTAACATTGTGGCCTATTTGTGGCCAGCTAAATCAATCAATTTTGTACCACACTAGCCGCAGAGGATCGATAGCAATAAATTTTTCCTAGGGCCACACGCTAAGAACCGTGTCTCTAATAACATACGGCTTTGCTCATTTTCCTCTTAATTAGGCAGCCACATCAGAATTTTGCCTATGTGGCAGGGCTAAGATATCGTCCTAGCTGGCCCATTACGGAAGGCCTAAGTAGGCCGGTATGCTTTTCGTCTCAACGTCAAAATATATACCCCGTCCCGTCTCAAAATAAGTGCCATTGACGTATCCAGATAGCATTTAGCTCCGTCGACGTTCACCTTCGTCAAACCCGGTATCGCGGGGAGCCGACGCTCCCTCGGCTTAATAAGTGGAGTACTTGTTTCCAGAGACTGAACATTACAGAGACTGAACATTACGCCATTCCGCCAAAAGGTGGATGGTTGGATCATCTGCTGGCGGGGGAGGGGGGGTGATACCCTCCTCTGGATGCTCATGGGTATAGTTCCAAATCTGCTGAGAATGTGGGCAGTGCGAAAAGCGGTGAAGAGCCATCTCTTCACGTCCATAGGCAAACACAAACCACACCCGCCGTGATGCTTCTTCTCTGCAGCTCAGCTCCAAGGGCAAGTCCGTTCTTCAGTAACCCCCACACATGCACTTTCACTTTCCCAAGGACGTTTGCACCCCAAGAGCTAACCAACCCTTGTGAGATTCAACTGAGTTGGAACACTCCAAGCCGCCCTTTCTTATCTTTTTTTGCTGCATCTGGAGATGGTACGGTGATCGGACTGTAAACAGACCGTTCTTGGTCCAATTCCAAGCATAGTAACCATCAGTTCCCGGGACACCGACTGAGATCTTCAACATGTCTTCAGTGTCGAAGTCATACAGATATTGCCTTAGCTTTTTGTTCATTCCATTCTACCCCAGCATCAGAGAGAAAATCAGAAACCTTGAACAAAGAAGCCGGTGCCTCTGGCTTCTGCCCCAAGTGGTAGTTGTGAACCTGCCCCAGGTATCCAATTACTCCTCCACGCATCAATAGACAAACCGGCTCCTATCCACCAGATCTACTTACTGCTTTCTGGTTGAAGCCCTTCATACCGCTCTTCTCGCCTTTTACATATCTGCTCCAGCAAATTGCAAGGTACCATATGGATCATGGGACGCCCCCATTCCCGAAGTTCATAATCCCGCAATGCGAGAAGACAAAAGAAGAGTTGCCATGAATCATGGAACACGTTAACCATATGGATCTTCAATCATCATCAAGGGCTCAGTTCTGTACTAGCACGATCGAACGGCAGCATTTGGATTGGACAAACTGCCTGCAGCTCAGCTGTGCACATCGATGTGCAGAGCTAATCTGAAGTCTCCTGAAGTTTTCTGAGAGAATTTCTTATTTGACCCTTACTTAAAATCTTGTTCCCCATTTGGGCCTAAAAAAATTCTTCCCTATTTGACATTTTAACTTCATTTTCTTCCTAACACGGGCCTATAGTGCATTCTAAACACAAATAGGGATGTAAAAAGACTATTTTGCCCTAATAAATTTTTGTACCAAATTCATAATAGAAGTTGAAAATAAGCAACAAAATATATGCGTTGGTACCAAATTCATAATAGAAGACAACACGCGTGCGTGGCCAGACGACAACGGGGCCTCCAACGCGAGCCTTCCCCAAGCACGGCCATGGCACCCCATCTTGAAGCCAGCGCTAGGAGGGATGTCACGCACATGCAGGACAAGTCCTATGCTAGCAAGTCACGGTGCAAAGAAAGAAAAAAGCACACACACGTGACCGTCATGGCTACGTTTTGGAGATACATTTTTTTTTCCTTTTTTGCTTGTGTGCAGTTGGCCGACCAGACGTTCAGGTTCTACCTTTCTGTGCGAGTATGACAAACCATGGGAGATGACCTGCTGCACCCGCCGACATCACGACCACCGAGCCAAATTAAGCCAAGCTGAACTATGACGTTGCACAACTACGCCAGCTAGCAGCGGCGTCACGTAACCGATAATGCTTCGTCCGCGCGCGCGTCAAAAACAAAAATTTCGAAGAAGGAAATCAGAAAGAATAAATCTAGAATCAGAAGGAACAAAGGTCGAGCGTCACGTGCGGAAGGTAGTAGCATTCGCGTTCGGGAGGTAAGGTTTTGCATGCACGCACATACACATAAAGACACAAATGGGGACTTTTGTTGCTGATTTTCAACTTCTATTATGAATTTTGGTACAAAAATTTATCAGGGGCAAAAGACTCTTTTTATAGAGAGAATTCCTTATTTGGCCCTTATTTAAAATCTTGTTCCCTATTTAGCCCTATAAAAAAAATCTTCCCTATTTGACACCTTAATTTCATTTTCTTCCTAACATGGCCCTATAGTGCATTCTAAACACAAATGGAGACGTAAAATGACTCTTTTGCCCCTCATGAATTTTGGTAAAAAAATTCATGATAGAAGTTAAAAATAATCATAGTTAGATTCTATGCCATGTTGGTCCCACACGATACAAATATTATTTTTAAAGATAAATGAGTTTCCATTTGTATATTGTTTTGAAGAAACCCGAGCGGTTTTGTGCTGTCAAAAATGAGAGAGTCTATGTGTAGAGAATTTGATTTTGCCCAGTGGGCAGTAGCAGCAGAACCGCGTCGCATCGCAGTGCGCACGCTTATCTCCTCGACCCATCGTTGTCTTCCTATTCCTTTCTCATTCCTCTGCTCTGCTGCCGCTGCTCGTGGAGATTCGGCCTATAAATGTCAATCTTGGAATCCAGATGGAACGCATGCATCGGAAGCATCTTTATCAGAAACAAAGAGAGCCAGCGAGACTGCGGGAGTGTGTGCGTGCATGGATTGTCGCATGTCTGATACTCAAAACACATGTCATGTTTGTTCGTCGGGGAGTTGACGGTGAGGACGAGGCATGCCGGCTGCTGTCTCCGGGCGCCTCTTGCCGAGGAGCATCAGCATGGCCAGCCACCACCACCCGCCGCCGCTCGCCGAGCGGCGTCATTGCCGGTCATCAACATTGCCCGGCTCGGCGACAATTACCCTGCCGCGCGGGCGCTCGTTGTCCAGGACATTGCGCGAGCGTGCCGTGATCGTGGCTGCTTCGAGGTTCATGTCATGTCATGTACTGCTTGTTACTCTTCATGCTTTGGTCCTTCACAACACCGTCGCTTGGCACTGAACCGAACGATGCCTCTGCACGATCAGTCAAATGAAAAAGGCAGAGCTATATTATGCTGCACGTGCATGCCTAGTTTCAATCTTGCAGGCTTAATATAACGAGTGCGTCCATCATGCAAAGTTAGAGTGGAGGACTCACGGGATACGTACGTGCATACCTAATTTTCGTGACTCCGTTAAAGTGGAGGACTCGCAGGATATGTACCGTGGAGAGGAAACTTGGCAACAATATACATACAGAAACTCATTATATTTTAAAAATAATATTTGTATCGTATGGGACCAACATGGCATAGAATCTAACTATGCTTATTTTCAGGTTATAATGAATTTTGGTACAAAAATTCATCAGGGGCAAAACAGTCTTTTTGCACCCCTATTTTTGTTTAGAATGCACTATAGGGCCATGTTAGGAAGAAAATGAAGTTAAGATGTCAAATAGGGAAGAATTTTTTTTTAGGCCCAAATAGGGAACAATATTTTAAGTAAGGGCCAAATAAGGAATTCTCTCCTTTTTATATCCCCATATGTGTTTAGAATGTACTACATGGCCATGTTAGGAAGAAAATGAACTTAAGGTGTCAAATAAGAAAGAAATTTTTTGGGCCAAATAGAGAAAAGATTTTAAGTAAGGGCCAAATAAGGAATTCTCTCAAGTTTTCTTATGTCCAACTCGATTCTGAAAAGTCCAACTTAATTCAGAGTTGTCTGCATGCTTTCCCCGGATGTGCAGAAATGAGTTAATTGCACCATTTGTTTCTGCATACTGCATCTACAGAAAACTGGGATATGTCATAGTTCGGGAGATTTTTTACTCAAAAACTATGATCCCAGAAAGAATACAAAACATGTGAGGAAGGAATGTGCTCCGATGGGACCCCTTGAGAAGATGCTGCGTGATTGCACCCTGTTAACCTGCTTACGGAAGGCATGCTTGCAAGGTGGTGTCCACCGTCGACTCTTCTGGGCCATTCGTACCTTCCTTCCTCCTGCAGATTTAATGAAAGTAGAGAATGTTAGCCAAGAAAGGAATGATGGATGGATGGGCCAAAGCTATGTCTACAAATAAGATATGCCAACCATCCTTGCACCAAGGTACTACAGTAGCCAGCACCACCCAGGACCCAGGAGAACCAACTGTAACTGTTTTCGGGCCATTAGCGGCCGGTCAGTAAACTTTCTTAATCGGATGGCAGAGTGTCTGCCTTTTCCTCTAAAAATAAAGTAGCCAGCACAGTGTTACTAGATATACAGTTGATATGGAAAAAGAAATACCTTGTATTTTACTGGGGAAAATGAGAGCATATGATAAATTAATGGAAGTAGTGCGAAGGCGGGCCATACTAAGATTATGAACAATGGAAAGGAGATTAAGAGGAACTAGAATTAAGGCACAAATGATATTTAACAACGAATCTTTTATTCAAAATCAGATTCTGAAAAATAGAGAATATCGACCAGAGGGGATTAGGAAAGCCAGCTATTCTTACACCCAGGTAGTACTACAGTAGTCAGAACGGTGCAACTAGATACACAGGTGGTACAGGAAAAATGAGAATACCTTATATTTTAGTGAGGAAGACGAAATGCTTATGAGGAATAAAATACCTTCTATAATAAATAAGAAAATCATCCAAGCGAGCTGAAGGTGACTGAAAAATATGTGGTGGGCTATACATCCACACCTCGGACCGACCACACTAATCTAGCTACAGATTGCATGGCGCGTGTAATAAGGATTTATCTCCAGTCATCCAAGCATTTTACATGTTTCTGTTACTGATCTGCACCGTTTGTTCTTCTGTCCATACTTCAAGAAAAAGGAACTAACATGAGCAGAAATGAAACTTACAAGGTTAATGCGTTTCTGAACTTCTCCCAAAGAAGCCTCACATTCTAGACATGTGAAGTCTCTGCAATGTGGCTAAAAAAGCAAAGCATTGGGAAGTTGACCTTTTATCTGCATTATCCATACTTCAATTAGTTTGCAAAATATATTTCCATATGAAATTAGTTCCAACCAAGTGGAGAAACAGGTACATAATATAAGCATGTGAATCAAGTAGCAGAGGTTACCTTGTCCTCATTTAGGAAACGGCAGATACCAAAACTGTTCCAAATATGCTCAGGCTAGTAGGTCAAGCAGTGATAGTTGCAGAAAGAAACGTACACATAAAAAAGCACATTTTGGTTCACTTTAAAGTGCATACCTAAGAACATGTGAAAACTTTACAGGAGGAAACAGTGTATCAACGAGCGAAGTAGGGCATGCTGGTTGAGGCAGGCTTGTTGCAGGTAGACTAACCAGATTTGAGGCCAGACTCAGCTCCATAAGCCAACACATTGAGACCGCACGCATATAATGATTGCACAACAAACATACTACTCCCTCCGTATCGAAATATAAGATGTTTTAACATTTCCCAGACAATATGTACCTAGACATGTTTTAGTGTAAGATGCATATGAATCTACACACTAAAACATGTCTAGATACATTATATCTACAAAATGCTAAAACATCTTATATTTTGATACAGAGGGAGTGGAATTTATTATGTAGAAACTATCGAACAGAGACAAGCATGTCTTATCCAAGTAAGGGGCATTGTCTTGCATTATCAGAAAACGAGATGGTTACATACTTACATATAAGTAAGCTTAAACACAATTTGGCAACCAAATATCTCACAACTTGAAGTTCTCAATCAGAGCTTTGCTAGCAAGGTCTCGTTTAAAGAAGGCCCCCAAAAATTCGGCCATGGTGAAACTCCTGTACATCGCTGGGTTTTCTGAAGAAACTAGCTGTGGCAATGGTCCATAAAAAACAGTCTCCCCTCTCTTCCCGGGGTTGAAAAAGACAGCAACAGATACTCTGGCTTCTTCATGTGAATTCATTACCACCCTGTGTTCCACACTCTTGTACTTGTCATTTGACATTATCTGATAAAACGATAGGTACAAAAATTAGCCGCAGGGAGATATTATAAAACTGCCTCTCAAAGTTGTGCACCATGGACAGATCCAGTACGGGGGCTAAAGGTGATGTATATTTCACGGAATTTGACAAAACCATGATATTATGCTCTGTTTTGTTGAGTGTTTAATATTCATGGAATATATAATATCTTTTTGTATGAATTTTCCAGGTAAAAGTACTCAACTACCACAATTTTAATGTTCAGGATTATCTAAAAAAAAATCAATGTTTAGTCTTGCTGAAACGTCCAGACTAAGAACACAAGTACTAAACCCAAGCCGGGTACATTTGGATACATATCCTTAATTAAAACCGAGAGACAAATAATTTCACTTCAAAAAAAGAGATAGAAGAAAATGTAGACAAAGCAAAAAATATCTTCAGAAACAGCTTCTGTTCAAGACTCAGCATCATATATTTCGTATGACACAACGGCGATTACATACTTCAGGTGGATGAACAACATGCAACCAAAATGACACCAACTGTGACCTGAAGTGAAAGCGTCTATGGACCAGTGCTACAACCAGTCATGTGCTACATGCTAGTTACCTATATACGAATAGTCATTGATATGTTCTCTAACTTTCTTTCTTACATCGTGACAGTAACTGTGTTTGTGGGTTAAATAGTACACTGCTGGAAGTAATAAGAAAGTTTTTGAGGTTGTATCCATTATTCCTAATTTTTTTTTTGCGGGTAATCCATTATTCCTAATTCATCAGGTTTGAGAAAAATTGGTAGAACTTATGCTTTAGATAATTTAAATAGAACTTGCATGGAATGCATTTAGAACTGAATTCAGTTGCAAACATTTGGACATTGACAGAGTGAATTTGACCTGCAAGAGATCCCCGACATTGATCACAAGCGCGCCGGGTACAGGTTTCGCGTCCACCCAGTAGCTCTCGCCGTCCTCGTTCGTGTGCTTCACCTGCAGGCCGCCGACGCCATCCTGGGCGAGGACGGTGAGCACGCCGGGGTCGGTGTGCGGGACTAATCCCATGGTGCGGTCAGGCTCAGGGCACACCGGGTAGTAGTGGCAGACCATGACCTTACCCTCCAGGCACGAGGCCTCCTCCAGCGTGGCCTCCCCGAGGCCGAGCCCCTCGGAGAGCAGCGCCATCACGGCGCGGCCGACCGCGGCGGTGTGCGCCTCCCACTCGAGGATCTCCGAGCGGCACACCGGCGGGATCCGCTCCGTGTCCGGCCGCGTAGGCCCGAACCCAAGCTGGATGGTGTCGCGCCAGCTGGCGGCGGGGGAGCGGAAGAGATCGACGTTGGAGGAGTAGGAGACCCCGCCGCCCATGGCGCGGCCGTAGTGCGGGGTGCGCTCGGGGGCCGGCAGCTCGTGGAAGGCGCGCACCGCGGCGAGCGCCTTTCCGGGGTAGTCAGAGGGGACGAGAGCCTCGTAATTGACGAGGTAGAAGAAGCCCCAGTCGCGGGCGGCCGCCGCGGCGGCGGCGGCAGCGATTGGCGCGGGGAGGGAGAGGTCAACGACGGGGATGGAGACGCCGGGGGGAGCGAGCGGGACGGAGGCGTAGGGGTCGGGGTGGACGAAGAGGTCCGGCACGGTGGAGACGCCGGACTCGACGAGACCGCGGACGCCTGTGCGGGACTCGTCGAAGGCCTTGAGGAGTGCGGCACGGCCGGAATCGGGGGCGGCGGCAGCGGCGGAGGACGCCATGGCCGTCGGGTTGCGTGCGTTTGTTGACTTGGACGAGGAGTAGAGGGGATGGAGCCGAGAAAGACGTATGTGGGTACCGTGCAGTTGGAATGACTTCTTATCTTTTCCCCATCGTCCCAGAGTGTAGAGTCCTCGCCGTGTGTCCGACGTGCCGGCCGGGCGGCCGTGTTCGGCGACAGTCGTGTGACGGCATGTGACCGGCGGTGGTGGCGACGATAGGCGTATCATGATGGCCGGACGTGACGTGACGACGCACGGTGTGTGTCTGAGGCGCGAAGAAGGCGCACTGCTCCGGCGACCGCGGCAGCCGGGCGCCGGCTGAGGTGGGTAGCGTTGCTCGACTGCGACGGCTGTGATGCTCCAATAATGGCGGTGGTCAACGGTTCAGCGGCAAGGAATTCCGGTGTGATCACACCCGAGTTGAACGAAACGGAGAAGGAACAGAAAGATATACTTTTCGTTTGTTCGACCGGCCCGGTAGGTGGCAGATAACAGAAAGGAAAAAGTCCAAAACAAACCTTAAACTCAATAGGGGTTAGTTAAATCGAACCTTAAATTTTGAATCCCGGAAATTGGCACTTCAAACTTACAGTTCCCAGTCTATTTTCGACCCTACGCATGTTTGGCACACCGGAAATACAGCAATCCCGGCCGAGCAGAGATGGTTCTCACGGTAACGATTGGGGTCCATGTGTGCTCGGGACAGGGTGAGCCGCCGTGGGGCATGCTCGCCGCCGCCTTCGTGTGCCGCTACGGCGTCGCCTGCTTCACATTCGCGGGATACCTCCTGGCTCATCATCTACTTCGCCGGTCGCCGTGCTTGGTCGCGTAGCCGCCGATTTCACAAGACTACGCCGGCTCACGCTCCCGGCGCTCCTCGTCTATCACAGCCATGGCCGCGCGCAGCTCGCCGCGTCGCCCTGTACTGCACCAATTTCTCCGGTCATTTTATCTCTGGTTCAGTCAACCAGAGGACGCGGAACATGGCGGCCTCGCTGCCCAGGCCGCGGTCTCTGTATCTTGACAGCTCCTATCTTCTCAAGAAATCTCTGCTCCCCATTCTCGCCGGTCGCGTGCAGCTCGTGGAATTCAGCGCCCAGAACTGCGTTGGTCTGGTCAATAGACGAGGCACTATGGAGCGGAGATGAATTGGTTTGATGTGTGCTGCCGTGCCCTGCTCTAGATTTCTACTGTACTAAGTTGTTGTGCGCTGGCTGCGGTAGTGTGCTACTTTTTTTTTATGAGATGTGAGCTACTCACTGTGTGGCCGAGTTGCCGGAATTCGGTGCAGAAAAGGATGATCGGGAAAGACCGGGAGCAGAAAAAATGATGAAGATATGTATGACAAGTGGGCCAGTACTGCCCGGTGGGTAAGCGATTTGAATTTATTTATTTATTTTGCGTGGAAAACAGTTATAAGGTCTGGAATAGACCAGGATTAATGAGTTCAGAGTGCCAAATTTCGAGATTCTAAGTTTAGAGTTCGGTTTAACTTTGATTTACGAGTTTAAGGTTTGTTTTGGACTTTTTCCTAACAGAAAACTTCGCGAAATCAACAATTCCCGCAACCGTCTGAATTTAAGGACTGTGGCGATGCTAAGTGCATCTCGAGCACTAAACCGGCACGATGTAAAACTGGTTTGCAGCGTTATTTTAGTGTAAAAATAGTTTGCATCACGCTATTTTAGATGCGTCAAAATTAGGCGTTTCGCTGATTGGGGCTTTTCTCGACGCCGCAAAATTGTGCGCGCGCGCCTGCACAAATGTCGACGACTCAACAAGGCGTGAAAGTTATACTAATGATGATGGGCCCCAAGAGGAGAAGACGGGCCAGCCGAAGAGGAAGACAAGGGCTCCTGCGTGACGTACCACTGGTGACTGGCTACGAGGATGATTACTTAAGCAAGTAGAGAGAGAGGAGGGGGCCGGCAGGTAGGCCAGTGGCGTAGGTGTCGTGGGTGGCGTGAGCCTGTACCTGGGTGTGTAGATCATGTACCCGTCTTGTATAAACTATTGTGATTCGTAATTGAGACATGTTCCTGCCTCAATCCCCCTGTGATCCACGAATAGTAGCAGAGTGATCTTACAATTGGTATTCAGAGCAATCGATCATGGCGCTGCCTGACCACGGTTACTCGACTCGACATCGACAACAAGCACGGCAGCAAGCGATGGAGGAACAGAAGCGGATCTACGATCTGCTGAAGATTTCGGCGAAGGAGGTAGTCGAGGACCGCGTCAACGTCTACCGATCGTCAAAAACACAAGCCATGACGAAATTGGTGAAGGATAACGACAAGCGCTTCTCCGAGCTGCACTCGAAGGTTGACATCGCCATGAGCGAGATCCGGAGCGCGCTCGACAAGCTAAGTGGCGGGGGGGGGGGGTCAGCGTCCACTTCTCCTACGGTTGCTACGGCAGCGGTGCGCGCAACAACGAATCGCGCGGCGCTGGAGGACGTCGACGGCCAGTTGGGCCACCGAGGCGAAACACAAGGCCGGAGGTTGGGATTTTACATTCCACCTCCGGCGAGAGGTACGTGAACCGACTATCACTCGTCGCCTGACAAATCCGGAGAGCAAATTTTTGTGGAATGTGCTGACCATTTCACTCCTAGACCGAGGGTGGAGTTGCCGCGATTTGATGGCTTGCAACCGCGTTTATGGCAATCGAGATGCGAGGAGTATTTCCATCTGTGGGGAACGCCAACTTCTCTCTAGATTTCGAATGCCTCGTCTCAATTCGATGGAGCGGCGACCAAATGGTTGGAGGCCTTCAAGCACAAATCACCTAATGCTATTTGGGAAGATTTATGTATTGCCTTGCACGCGAGATTTGGGAGAAATCAACATGCAACGCTGGTGTGAAGAATGATACTGTGGAAACTTATGTGGAGGAGTTTTCACAACTGATGGATCAGTTATGAGCGTATGGACATCATCCAGACCCACTTTATTATGTCACCAGATTCATGGATGGATTACAGCTAACTGTGAGACTCATGGTGGCAATTCAATTGCCTGAAAACTTGGATACAACATATCAATTGGCGTTGTTACACGAAGAATTGGGGGATGGACGCACACTGTTCAATTCTGTACCGGCGGTACGCAAGACCTATGTGCCTCCAGCTCCAGCTTGTAGAGTACTAGCTGACAGAACCAACATCCCCGTGACAAAACAGAGTGGGGAAGACAAGTAGGTGGCACAGAGAAACTATCGCAGAGCTAAAGGCTTATGTTATACTTGTGGAGAAAGGTACTCCAAGGACCATAAATGCCAGGGAACAGTCCAGCTGCATATAGTTCAGGAAATTGTGGATATGTTACAACACTGTTCTCCAGAAGACAATCCTGAAGAGACTAGCACATCACACCTAGCTTGTATTTCTGCTGCTGCAATGGGAACAGAGAAACCAATAGCAGCAATGTTGGTGGAGATAAGAATTGTTCATGAGATGTATCACATGCTGATTGACTCGGGGAGTACACATTCGTTCATCAACTCCAAGTTTTAATCTCAGTTAGAAGGTATTCAGTCGATGCAGTCAATCAAGGTGAAGGTGGATGATGGCACAATACTCAGCAGTAACTTGCATATTCCAAACTGCGAATGGTTTTATGGAAATGATAAATTCTCCACACAATTCAGACTATTGACATTAGGGCATTGTGACGGCATTTTGGCACTGGATTGGTTAGAATCAATGGGGCCTATGAATGTTGACTCCAAAGAAAAAATGGCTCATTCTTCACCATCTGGGACGGACAGTAACTTTCTTGGGTTGTTCTCCCTTAGACAATCAATGCCATATAGGGGAAGTTTATACTGTCAGTGATGAAACAAAGGCAGTTCTACTTGAAAATAAACAGATATTGGATGGGTTCTCTTCAGTCTTTGAGGCTCCATATGTCAGGCCATACAGATATGCACCTGAACTAAACATAGAAATTGAGAAACAAATAGCTGAACTATTGCAGCAAGGTGTAATTTAGTATAGTAACGGTCCTTTTTCATCTCCTATTATTCTGGTTCGAAAGAAGGATCAAAACTAGAGGCCTGTCATTAACTATATATACTTGAATGCCTTGATAAAAAAGGGAAATACCCTCTCCCTGTGATCGATGAGTTGCTTGATGAGTTGGTGGGGGCCTGTTGGTTTTCTAAATTTGATTTGAGAGCAGGATATCATCCAATTAGACTTATACATGGTGAAGAAAGCCAGACTTCCTTTCAAACACATCACGGCCACTTTGAATTCAAATTAATGCCATTTGGATTAACGGGAGCTCCAACAACCTTTCATAGAGCAATGAATGATACTCTTGCACCGGGGTTAAGGAAAATGTGCAATATTATTTTTTGATGATATATTGGTGTACAGTGATACTTATGAAAATCACCTCAAGCATCTGCAGCAAGTTTTGACAATTTTGCAACAAAATCAGTGGCAAGTCAAATTATCTAAATGTGCTTTTGGCCAGCGGGAGGTGACTTCTTTCGGGCATACTGTCAACAAACATGGGGTATCCACTAACAATACGAAAATTGATCCTCTAGTTACTTGGCCTGCACCCACTATAATAAAGGAAGTTAGGAGTTTATTGGGTATGACTGGTTGGTGACCCACAAGTATAGGGGATCGCAACAGTCTTCGAGGAAAGTAAAACCCACATTTATTGATTCGACACAAGGGGAGCCAAAGAATATTTGTGAGCCTTAACAAGTGAGTTGTCAATTCACCTGCACCTGAAAGTACTATTGTTCACAGTGGTTTATCAGTAGTAACAGTTTTATAGTAGCAGCAACAGTGAAATAATAGCAGCAGTAGTATGAAAACAGCAGCAGCAGTAGTGTTTGAAGTAAACAACGGGATTAGATACTGTAGGCATAGGGATGGATGAATGGGCGTTGCATGGATAAGATAGTTCAAATAATGACCAAGTCATGGGCATTGCAGAAAAATATGATAAAGCATCCAAGCACTAAGTAACCATAGGCATGTGTTCCGTAAATAGTCGTTCGTGCTCCCAATGAGAACTTGCACAACATATTTTGTCCTACCAGCCCGTTTTCAGCGGGGCCTCAAGGGAACTACTGGTAATTAAGGTCTTCCTTTTAATAGAAAACCGGGGCAAAGCATTAACACTCTATGAACACATGTGATCCTCACATCACAGCCATCCCCTCCGGTTGTCCCAATTTCTGTCACTTCGGGGCCTCGGGTTTCAGACAACAATGTGTGTAAACAACTTGCAGGTATGATGAAGAAACAATAATTATCATCGTGATTCAATAACATGTTCAGATCTGAGATCATGGCACTCGGTACCAAAGTGGCAAGCATTAAGCATAACAAGTTGCAACAATGTCAATAGCACTAATAGAAGATACTAGGCACTATGCCCTAACAATCACGGCATTATTACATGAACGATCCCATCCAATCCCTACCATCCCCTTCAGCCTACAGCGGGGAATTACTCACACATGGATGGGGGAAACATGGATGGTCGATGGAGAGGCGTTGGTGATGACGATGGCGATGATCTCCTCCAATTCCCCGTCCCGGCAGGGTGCCAGAACGGAGTTTCTGATCCCCGAATCGAGGTTCGAGATGGCGGCGGCGCTCTGTTGTGTTTCTGTGGAATATGACGAATCTCCTCGTGTTTTAGGGTTGAAGGCTATTTGTAGTCGAAAGCGGAGTTCGAGGGGGGCTCTGGGTGGCCCACACCATAGGCTGGCGCGGCCAAGGGGGGCGCCAGGGGGTGTGTGGCCATCCTGTGGCTCTTCTCCTGGCCCCCTTCTGGCTCCCGGGGTCTTCCGGGGTGAAAACACCAATGGGGTCTTTTCTGATTAATTTCCCGAAAGTTGACTTTTCTGCACAAAAACAAGACACCAAGGTAATTCTGCTGAAAACAATGTTAGTCCGTGTTAGTTGTATTTAAAACACACAAGTTTATAGGAAAACAATAAGAAAAGTGTTCGGAAAAGGAGATACGTTTTCGAAGTATCAACTCCCCCAAGCTTAGCTTATTGCTTGTCCTCAAGCAATTCAGTGACAACTGAGTGCGATAAAGGACTTTTACGAACACATTTGTTTCATATGATGTAAACATACTCACTATATGATGAAATACTTAATTATGCTCATGATAAGATACATGCAAGATACAGTCACTTAATACCTATGCAAACCATGAAGAGATAACAACATATTAATAATAAAAAACATGAAGCATAACTATTTGCAAGATTGTAATATTCATAAAAATGATCTAATAAAGTGGTATGTTGCTTGCTCTTAAGTGTGGGGAAAAACATAAATGCCAGGACACCTCTGAAGTTCAAGGGAAGACTAGAAGTAAAGATATCAAAGATACAAGTATCAAAGTTATACCACAATCAACTGTACTTTGGGACAAACACATCACACTAAGAATGACCATTGTGCTCTCAAGAAAATGCTCAAAGAATATGGCGGAGACTCAACATAAAAGTAAAAGAAAGGCCCTTCACGGAGGGAAGCATGGATCACTCATGTGCTAGAGCTTTTTATTTTATTAAACAGAGGTATTGAAAACATTTTGAGATAGGTGTATTCTTATGTCAACGAATGGTAAATAGATAATACAGTACGTCACAAGCCAACTGGATTCACAAGACCGGCTCCCATGTGAAGGACACATATTGGTAGAAGGTCATCCCTCTTTCTCTTTTGTTTACGCAATTATGCTTTGACTGATAAATCAGGGGCAAAAAGAGTGAAGAGAATTTGTGTGTATTAATTTGGGGCTAGGCACCCCGCTGCCAGCTCTTCTATCATTTGGATAAGCGGATGAAGCCACTAGTCCAGGGTGTAAAATCCAATCAACAAGTGAGATAAATATTCTCTATTTACGTCCACATGGGCTAAAACAGGGGCATAAAACAGGAATAATTTTTAACAGGTTTTAAAGGTAGCACATGAGCAATTTACTTGAGTGACGGTTAAATACCACATATAGGTAGGTATGGTGGACACATTTGGCAAACTTTGGTTTTTGGAAGTTGGATGCACGAGTAGAGCTCATACTCAGTACAGGTGAAGGCTAGCAATAGACAGGGAGCGGCAATCAAGAGAGCAACAACTATCATAATCATGTTTGCGACAAAGTAAAATTAACTAAGGCATAGAATTGATGCTAGAACTCTGAGGCAAAATAAATCATCGAGGCTTATTGACTTTTTCTTTTCAGTCTTAGCATGCGTTACCATGTGCCAAGTCGATTCAAATGAAACAGACAGAGGTCGCTACCACAATATCATACCCTTCTACGAATAGAACAATACAATCAAATATTTATATGACAGGTCATTTACCATTAATAAATTGAAACAAAACAAGAGAGAGAGCATGAACTATTAAGAGGCCATTAAGTCACATATATCTTATACGAACAAACTAAGCATGCTCACGTAGATGGATATATATACAAAAATGAAAGAAAATAGAGTTCATACCAGCCTCTCACCATATATTAATGAAACTAAGTAACTAAAATAGATGGTAATAATAAAATTGATGACTGACGTACATGACGTTTGTTGAAATCTCTGCCCTTGGGAAAGGTCGTCTGACGAATGAACTCGCAGACATAGTATCCACACAAGTGATTCCCATCTCCCTGTTGCAAGCACTTTACGAGAACATGGTTTCAATCAAAATAATAATCAACCAGCCATGATAATGGTATCGAAACTATAATCAAGGAGATGCGCGGATCTAGATAGTAGTACTTACTTGTACAATTTCAAATGTAAGCTCTGATTTCCATTCACCCCTGGCCTTTTTGTGAACCTCTTCCAAGTGCTGCCCGGGAAAGAAAAAGAATAAAAAGAGTTAGTAATTACTTGATATCCGGAAATGAAACAAAGTAGTCGATATAGTGCCATATATAAAGATTGACATTACCGCCGGATCATTTCCTGCATGTCCGCCCAGAGCTCTAGTGGTTTACGTTTTGGGTCCATTACCAGTACTTTTCCTTTGTCAACTTGGAAGATTAGCAGAATATAGTGGAAACTGCGCACGCATAACTCATCAATTATACACTGAACATCGAGTAAGGAAAACAGAATGTGTACAACACAGTAACACTCACCCGAAGTTGTAAGGAAATAGTATTTCCTGTCGGTTTTGTAGAAACCTTATTGCCCTCAGAAGGTTATCTTCTGTATCCTTGGGAGATAGCTCAAGAGTCTTATGATTAACAAAATATGGGTCAATGAACCCAATACCATAGATTTGTCCTCTTTTGCATTCGAGAATCTTCATTCTGCAATTATAATATAATGAGTGTACTATATATATGAATGCAATGAACGAGGTGAGCTAGCTAGAGACTTAATTAGAGCAATAAGTACTTACAGACAATAGGCACTAACGATAGATTTGTCGAGGGCCTTCAGCTGGAATAACTGAAACAATTCGTCACATTGAATCAGAACCAGTCCATCTCCATACCCGTAGTGCTCGTCTCTAACTCCGATCACTATCCAGTCCTGAGATTTCTGAGCGACTTCCATATACCAATTATGCACTCTTCACATTTTGGTTGGTAGATTCTTTACCTCCTCGGGTTTGACAAGAGGATTCCCGTGCTGGTATTTGTACGCACATTCAGAAACGGGGAAGTACTCTACTGTTTGCATATACTCAGCAATGGACAAACCCTCAGCAGCTTCCCCTGGTCCGTATAGTTCTATAAACTCCGGATCAATTTGCTCGTCAGCATTAGTGCTCGGCCCCACCTGGGTATTGGAAATCACTTTGAGCGGGGTGATGGATTGTTTTTTCCAGCTCTCCGAGCTGGGCAACTGATTTCCCGCTTTTCGCGCTTGCGCTACTACTCTTCGTCGACCGCACCATTTCCTGGTGTGACTTCAGAATAGAGCGGTCATAGTCAGATGACAGCCTCGGTTCGGGTTGATGAAGAGTCTTCACCATTTTCCACGCTCGTTCTACATCTTCTTCGGTGTCGGGGAAATCTGCCTTTTTTTGCTCCTTCGGCTTTGATTTCCGCGCCTCGTATTCGGCCCTTGCGATTTTATGGGTTAGCTCAGGAGTATAGTCGTAAGGTAACTTGGGTAACCCTTTTGGTACCTTCGGGAGGGGTGACCGTTGACGTTTGGGTGATCTTTTACGACTCCGCAAAAACTTAGTGGGCGGAGAAGGCTGACGCGGCGGCGTAGACGACCGCGCTGGAGACGGCATGCACGGCGTAGGCGACCGCGCTGGAGACGGCATGCACGGCGGAGACGACCGCGCTAGAGACGGCATGCACGACAGAGACTGTTGCGCTGGAGAATGGTGAGGAGTCGATGGCCTTGCCGTCTGATTTGGAAGCACAATGTGTTCCTTTAGCCATAGAACGGTCAACTTCTTAGCTTCTCCGAGTTCAGTTACCTCTCCATATTCACCTTGAGGGAATTCAAGTTTCACCCGCTCGAATCCGTTGACAACTTCATCGACCCCAACAACAGCGTAGCCCCGTGGAACCGGAAGACTATGGTGAGTTCGTTCGTTCCCAATTGGTAAAACATAGCCGACCGCCGCCTTGATGGTTATATTGACGACCTTCACGTGGAGCTCACAAGTTGTCATCTCCATGATATCATCCACCGAGTGCATCATCACCCTGGAGCTGCGTGGACGCAACGCTGCTTTTCCGATGAGAATGTGCGGCGCCGGTAGCATCGACTTCACCTTCTACCATGTGTGGTACGCCGGTAGACACTAGCTGTTGGCTAAGTGTGTTAATTTTCTCCTTCTGCTTCATCGCTACGTCCTGCGTCCGCTTTATCTGTTCTTCAAGTTGACGCCTCCAGTTTTCCTGACTCGCTGCTTCAGCTGCCTCCACGTCCTTTTTCCGCTGACGGCTTCTATCAGGATATTTCTTTTTGCTCTCGTCAAACCCAATACTCCACAGAACATCGCCTCTTGTGGCTCGTGTACGCCCTACGTGTTCCGCATTCTTGAGGCGCGTGTGAGCTCGTCGTTCTCTCTATCTGGCACGAACCTCCCCTCTTTACCATCCTTTATTGCGTTTCTAAGATCTTCGATGGGTAGAGGATTCTTTTTATGCCTTTGATTATAGATGCAGTTTCCTTCGGTGCCCAACTTGCCCCCATGCCCATAGAACCAAGACCTTGTCCGCTTGATCCACATGAATGGCTCGGGAGTGATCCCCTTCTCAAGCAGGCCGTTCTCCCATTTCTCCCACTTGGGCAGGGAACCCTTGTAGCCAGCTTGCCCCATAATATGGTGATATACCTTTTTGGCGGCATTTTTCTGATTTGTTTTTTACCTTATCTTCGCATTATCTGACAGCTTGTACTTCACAAAATCTTCCCATAAGGGTTTTATTTTCTCATACCCTTGAGTGAAATCCGGAGTCTTGCCCTTCTTAATAAAGTCAAGGTGCATTCTTTTCTTCCAGTTGCTGAATTGATGGGCCATCTTTTTCAGAGTCCACGCCTTGACCTTTTTCACTAACTCAAGTTTCTTTTTGTTAGCATCGGCTTCACCATCTACCTGCTCATTCTCATCCGCCTCATTCTCGTCCACCTGCGGCATCGGTAAGGTGAAATTACACATGATCTTTTTGAAAAGATTATCTTTGGCTAAGTTGCCGACAATTGAAATTCCTTGTCTCTGCGGATCTTTTGGCTCATTCCACTCTTGAACAGTGATCGGGATGTGATCCCTAACTAATACTCCGCATTGCTTTCCAAATTTTTGGGCAACATCAGCGGGAAGCTTGGATGCGCCGTCTGCTGCGATCGTTTTGATCCTATATCTTTCTGTATCTTTCAACCTCTTTATTGCGCCTCGTTTAGTATTTTTTCCAATTGATATGCTTGAACCCCGGATGGCTAAAAAAAATAAAGAGTGTCAATACATGTATATAGACAATGGATGCTTCATTAATTAACATATCTATATGCACCTTGGAGCCGGTGTTTGCAATTTGTACGGCTCCACCGGAGCCGTCGACTTCTCCCTCACCGGAGCCGTCAGCTTCTCCCTCATCGGAGCCGTCGGCTTCTCCCTCACCGGAGCCGTCAGCTTCTCCCTCAACAGAGACGTCTCTTCAGGTGATCTACAGATCTCCCTCACCAGAGTTGCGCCATCTACTGAAGTACGTTCTAGCATATGATATTGCATTTCTTCTTATAAGCATGTAAAAGCTTTAGATGAAACAGAAGCTCAACTAGCTTGTAAGGAACATTGATATCATGACAAGCTTGTACATAACAAAGATGCAAATAGCAGATGACAAGCAATTAAGCACATATGACAAGCTTGTAAGGAACATAAATGAAAAACATCACATGACATGCATGTAAGTAAACATGGGTGAAAATAGCAGACGACAAGCATGTACAGAACATAGATGAAAATAGCAGCTCACAAGGATAGATGAACTAGAAGATGAAAAGCAAGCAGCATGCATGTGCATGAACTATGAGATGACAAGCATAGGTGAAATAGCAGGAGTTTGCATCAGAATTCACAAAGGGAAGCATCAGTACGTATCTAGAAGAATCTATTGAGGTAATTGTTGATCCCAGAGATAAACAGAATTCTGAGGGACTTATAATTGCTCTTTTCACGGGAGAAGAGAATCCACGTGTCTTGCTGTTGTGCGTAGCTTTGAACAATTCAAAGGCATCTTCCCCCATGTCGCAGCAAACCTAAGAGCTACGAGAACCTGTGGTGATATGGAACTGGACGGCCTGTCTGCTTTGCCTGGCTTTCATACAAGCCATCTACATAAACGAAGTATGAACTGATTAGACACAGTCTAGGTTATGGAATAGAAACAGTGGCAAGGTAGAGTGAACAAAGACAATACTTGTTTCGTGACTGAGGACCAGTTATTGACTAGCCTGCACCATTCTGCTTCGCTCATGTGCCCAACTGCATCAGGAGGCGTTCGTACAACTCTACTCTTGTCTCTAACGCTGTCAAAAAATTCTTTCTTCAGAATATGGCGTGTTTGTCTTGTACAGTTCTTGAGATGCATCAGAAGAGATTGACGAATAACAGGGTCTCTGGGGTTCAGATGAAACTTTGACTGAATCAAAAGAAAGAGCACTTTTCAGTTATATGAACAGAAATGGAATGAACTGGAAGGTTGGGTTACAAAACTTACAGACACATGGCCGTGGTAGGAGGAAAATATATCTTCCCTTCCCTTGTACTCTTTCCAATGGGGGAAGATAGGGATAGTGTGCTTCACAGCTAATGAACACGCAGTAGCATACATGGCAGCAACCTTTGGGTCCACTGGCCTTTTCTTTCCTAGAGGAATAATAATTCTGATCATGTTTCCTTTGGACATGTTTCTTCTCCTCCCAGCCGCACCACTCGAAACAATGTCTTCACATGGGTAATCTACAGAAATTGTGGCATTGCTAGAGTTAATATTCTGCATTTTGGATTTCCCTCCACACATGGCCCCTCGTAGAGCATGCAATCTCTATGATATGTCATCTTGCTCTTTGTTGCAGGCACCTTGCACACCTGGCAGCTCACATTGGGAGGTACCTGCTCGCATTGGGTGGCTACCTCCTCACGGTGGTCAGCCACCTCCTTCTGTTGGGAAGCTTCCAGCTGGCCATGGGCAAGTGCCTGCTCGCCTTGGGCAGCTTCCTGCTGGCCTTGGGGAGCTGCCTCCTCGTCTTGGACCACTGGTCGCTTGAGTTCGTCATCTACATACGGATGGAAATGGGCAACTGCATGCTCGCGATGGGCCTTGACGTGCTTGCGTTTACAACCATGTCCACCAGGAGGCATCTTTGTCCTATCAGATGTACTCTTGAATTCATTGTTCCTAAGCTGCACGGTCCATATGTACCAAATCAACTAGGATAGTAGCACAAAATACATGGCAGAACAGTAATTAAGCCAGCAGTTCCACACAACATAAGTACCTTTATTGTTGAGCTATCATGCAAGGCATGCCTTGACTAGATGGTGGAGATGGTATAAATGGAAATAAATAGCTTACAATATAAGTCTAGAATTGATGATTTTTGCGAATAAATAAAAATAAATAGCGCATACATG
Source organism: Alopecurus myosuroides (assembly GCA_028641055.1). Taxonomy (NCBI): domain Eukaryota; kingdom Viridiplantae; phylum Streptophyta; class Magnoliopsida; order Poales; family Poaceae; genus Alopecurus; species Alopecurus myosuroides. The sequence continues at coordinate 720,338,548 of CM054057.1, forward strand.
TTCTTTACAAATAGCCTTATCTTTCATTGGGATGTGACAACATAGAGTTAGAAAATCTTAGTGATGCAATTTGCTGTTTGACCATATCATATCAGTAATCTAATTTGTGGACCTAAGTATGATAGGATCGCAGAATAAGTGATCTTAAGCTTTATACAAGCTCGAAAATAAGCAAACTCTGACCAAAGGAACTGGACGGCTACCAGGCAGGCAAGGTGGCAGATCTTGAGGATGACCTGGACGGCGAGGTGGCAGATCTTGCCGGCGACCTGGACGGCGAGGTATCAAATCTGGACGGCGAGGTGGCAGATCTGGATGGCGTCCTGGACGGCGAGGTGGAAGCCCGGGAAGGCGAGTTGAGCGGCGGGATGGACGATCGGGGACGGCAAGGTGGAAGCCCAGGAAGGCAAGCTGCACGGCGAGGTGGAAGACCGGGGACAGCCAGGTGGAAGCCCGGGAAGGCGAGCTACATGGCGAGGTGGAAGGCCGGGGCGGAGTAGATGGGTTTAGGAGGAAAGGGGGATTTTGGACAAGAAGAGGAGGGGAAATTTCGGCGAGGGGGCAGATAAAATGGATAGGTTCGAAATTTAAGGCGGCATAGGCGGCAAAGTTTTTGGTCGATAATTTGGGTGGGCGGCGCGAAATTATGTGCACCCGCCAAATTTTGGTACATTGGTTGGAGAACATTGCTGGCCGTTGGATACATGATGGATGGCCTAAAAAGATAACCATTATTGAAATATGTTATTGAAGGATAATGGGAAGACATCTATAAATTACTAACATAAATATTACTAATAATAAATAAATTACCCTACCATTGTCTTGGGTGTTCCTTGAGTCTAACCTAACATAACCAAACAATTGGTTCCGCTTTGCTACCCCTTTTCCGGCTCACGTAGAGGGGCCAAAACGCCAGTTCCATCTTTTTCCCCAGCGGGGCTATGGTTTCTCCGGAGAGGGGGCTCTGGAACGTATGAATGCCACCACAACACATGGTATGCCATAACATGTGTGTTAGAGTGTGCCATCGGTCTTGGATGCCCAAGATTCCCTCGCTCTTTGTGCTAGGGTTTCACCGGCGTCGAATTCTCTCTGGTGGGTTCCAGGACTGCTTAATGAGAGCCCGAAACTCCCAGATCTAACAGAACTGGTGGAATCTTGACAAGAGGTGGACCTACCATTTTTCTTGGGTATTCCTTGATTTTAACATAACACGACCAAGCAATTGGTTAGTACCCCCTTTCGGCTCACGTAGAGGGGCCAGAACAAAATTTCCGTATTTTCCCCAACGGGGCTATGGTTTCTCCGGAGGTGGGGGGGCTCCAGATCGTTTGAATGCCACTAAATCCCATGGTATGCCATACCATATGTGTTAGATTTTCGAATATAATGGGTCTTGGATGCCCAAGATTCCCTCGCTCTCTGTGTTAGGGCTTCACCGTCGTCGGATTCTCTCTAGCGGGTTCCAAGACTACTTAGAGCCCGAAACTCCCGGATTTGAAGGAACTAGCGGGAATCTTGCCAAGAGGTGTGGACCCTAACATTTTTTTTGGTGTTCCTTGGGCCTAACCTAACACAACCAAACAATTGGTTCCACTCTGCTACCCCTTCCGGCTCACGTAGATGCGCCAGAACAGTTGTTTCGCCTTTTTCCCCATCGGGGCTATGGTTTCTCCTGGGGGGGGCTCCGGATCGTATGAATGCCACCAAATCCCATCGTATGACATACCATGTGTGTTAGAGTGTGTCATGGTCTTGGATACCCGATATCACCTCGATCTCTTTGTTAGGGCTTTACCGGCGTCGGATTCTCTCTGGCGTGTTCCATGACTACTTAGAGCCCGAAACTCCCGGATATGACGGAACTGGGGGAATCTTGCCAATAGGTGGGCCCTGCCATTTTCTTGGGTGTTTGTTGGGCCTAAGCTAACACAACCAAGCAGTTAGTTCAATTTTCCTACCCCCTTCCAGCTCACGTAGATTGGGCAGAACGACAGTTCCGTCTTTTTCCCCAGCGGGGCTATGGTTTATCCGGAGAGGGGGCTCCCGATCGTCTCAATGCCACCAAATCCCATTGCACGCCATACCATGTGTTCTAGAGTGTGGCATGGGTCTTGGATGCCCAGGATTCCCTCGCTATCTGTGTTAGGGTTTCACCGGCGTCGGATTCTCTCTCGCGGGTTCCAGGACTAATTAATGAGAGCCCGAAACTCCCGGGTGTGACGGAACTGGGGGAATCTTGCCAAGAGGTGGGCCCTACCATTCTCTTGGGTGTTCCTTAGTCCTAACCTAACACAACCAAGAAGTTAGTTCCACTTTGCTACCCCTTCGGCTCTCGTAGATGGGGCAGAACGACAGTTCCGTCTTTTTCCCCAGCGGGGCTATGGTTTCTCCGGAGGGGGGCTCCGGATCGTATGAATGCCACTAAATCACATGGTATGACATACCATGTGTGTTATGGTGTGTCATGGTCTTTTATACCCGAGATTACCTCTCTCTCTGTGTTAGGGCTTCACCGGTGTCGGATTCTCTCTAGCGTGTTCCAGGACTACTTAGAGCCCGAAACTCCCGGATCTGACGGAGCTGGGGGAATCTTTCCAAGAGGTGGGACCTACCATTGTATTGGGTTTTCCTTAGGCCTAACCTAACAAAACCAAGAAATTGGTTCCACTTTGCTACCCCTTCCGGCTCGTGTAGATGGGGCAGAATGACCATTCCGTCTTTTTCCCAACGGGGTTATGGTTTATCCGGAGAGGAGGCTCCGGATCGTCTGAATGCCACCAAATACCATTACACGCCACACCACGTGTGCTAGACTCTAGCATGGGTCTTGGACGCCCAAGATTCACTCGCTCTCTATGTTAGGTTTCACCGGTGTCGGATTCTCTCTCGTGGGTTCCGGGACTAATTAATGAGAGCCCGAAACTCCCGGGTGTGACGGAACTGGGGGAATATTGCTAATAGGTGTGCCCTACCATTCTCTCGGGTGTTCCTTGGGCCTAACCTAACGCAACCAAACTAATTATTTCCACTTTGCTACCCCCTTCCCGCACACGTAGATGGGGCAGAACGACAGTTCCGTCTTTTTCCCCAGCGGGGCTATGGATTCTCCGGAGAGGTGGCTCCAAATTGTCTGAATGCCACCAAATCCCATGGTACAACATACCATGTGTGTTAGAGTGTGTCATGGGTCTTGGATGCCCAAGTTTCCCTCGCTCTCTGTGTAAGGGCTTCACCGGCGTCGGATTCTCTTTAGCGGGTTCCATGACTACTTAGAGCCCAAAATCCCGGATTTGACGGAACTAGGGGAATCTTGCCAAGAGGTGGACCCTAAAATTTTATTTGTTGTTCCTTGTGCCTAACCTAACACAGCTAAACAGTTGGTTCCACTTTGCGTATGGGGACAGAACGGAAGTTCCGCCTTTTTCCCCAGCGGGGGGCTATGGTTTCTCAGGAGGGGGGGCTCCGGATCGTATGAATGCCACCAAATCCCCTGGTATGACATACCATGTGTGTTAGAGTCTCATGATCTTGGATACCCGAGATACCTCTCTCTCTGTGTTAGTGTTTCACCGGTATCGGATTCTCTCTCGCGGGTTCCAGGACTAATTAATGAGAGCCCAAAACTCCGGGGTGTGACGGAACTGGGGGAATCTTGCCAAGAAGTGGTCCCTATAGTTCTCTTGGGTGTTCCTTGGGCCTAACCTAACACAACCAAGCAGTTAGTTCCACTTTGCTACCCCCTTCCGACTCTCGTAGATGGGGCAGAAAGACAGTTCCGTATTTTTCCCCATCGGGGCTATGCTTTCTCCGGAAGGGGCTCCGGATCGTCTGAATGCCACCAAATACCATGGTATACCATAACATGTGTGTTAGAGTGTGTCATGTCTCTGGGATGCCCAAGAGTCCCTCGCACTCCGTGTTAGGGCTTCACCGGCGTGAGATTCTCTCTAGCGGGTTCCATGACTACTTAGAGCCCGAAATTCCCGGATTTGACGGAACTAGGGAAATCTTGCGAAGAGGTGGACCCTAACATTTTCTTTGGTGTTCTTTGTTCCTAACCTGACACAACCAAATAGTTGGTTCCACTTTGCTACCCCCTTCCGACTCATGTAGAGGGGCCAGAACGGCAGTTCCGCCTTTTTCCCCAGCGGGGCTATGGTTTCTCCGGAGGGGGGCTCCGGATCGTATGAATGCCACTAAATCCCATGGTATGACATACCATGTGTGTTAGACAGTGGCATGGTCTTTTATACCCGAGATTTCCTCTCTCTCTGTGTTAGGGCTTCACCGGCGTCGGATTCTCTTTAGCGTGTTCCAGGACTACTTAGAGCCCGAAACTCCCAGATCTGACGGAATTGGGGGAATCTTTCCAAGAGGTGGTCCCTACCATTGTATTGGGTGTTCCTTCGGCCTAACCTAACACAACCAAGAAATTGGTTCCACTTTGCTACCCCTTCCGGCTCATGTAGATGGGGCAGAACGACAATTCCGTTTTTTTCCAGCGGGGCTATGGTTTATCCGGAGAGGGGGCTCCGGATCGTCTTAATGCCACCAAATCCCATTACACTCCACACCACGTGTGATAGAGTGTGGCATGGGTCTTGGATGCGCAATATTCACTCGCTCTCTGTGTTAGGGTTTCACCGATGTCGGATTCTCTCTAGCGTGTTCCAGGACTACGTAGAGCCCGAAACTCCCGGATCTGACGGAGCTGGGGGAATCTTTCCAAGAGGTGGGCCCTACCATTGTATTGGGTGTTTCTTCGGCCTAACCTAACACAACCAAGAAATTTGTTCCACTTTGCTACCCCCTTCCGGCTCATGTAGATGGGGCATAACGACAATTCCGTCTTTTTCACAGCGGGGCTATGGTTTATCCGGAGAGGGGGCTCCGGATCGTCTGAATGCCACAAAATCCCATTACACACCACACCACGTGTGATAGAGTGTGCCATGGTATTGGATACCCGACATTACCTCGCTATCTGTGTTAGGGTTTCACCGGTGTCGGGTTCTCTCTTGCGGGTTCCAGGACTAATTAATGAGAGCCTGAAACTCCCGGGTGTGACGGAACTGGGGGAATATTGCCAAGAGGTCTGCCCTACCATTCTCTTGGGTGTTACTTGGGACTGACCTAACACAACAAAACAATTATTTCCAGTTTGCTACCCCCTTCACGTAGATGGGGCAGAACGACAGTTCCGTCTTTTCCCCCATCGGGGCTATGGTTTCTCCGGAGGGGGCTCCGGATCGTCTGAATGCCACAAAATCCCATGGTATACCATAACATGTGTGTTAGAGTGTGTCATGGGTCTGGGATGCCCAAGAGTCCCCCGCTCTCTGTGTTAGGGCTTCACCGGCGTCGGATTCTGTCTAGCGGGTTCCAGGACTACTTAGAGCCCGAAACTCCCGGATTTGATGAAACTAGGGGAATCTTGCCAAAGGTGGACCCTAACATTTTCTCTGGTGTTCCTTTTGCCTAAAATAACACAACCAAACAGTTGGTTCCACTTTGCTACCCCCTTCTGGCTCACGTAGAGGGGCCATAACGGCAGTTCCGCCATTTTTCCCAGCGGGGCTAGCTATGCACGGTTTTTCCGGAGGGGGGCTCCGGATCGTATGAATGCCACCAAATCCCATGGTATGACATATCATGTGTGTTAGAGTGTGTCATGTGTGTTAGGGCTCCACCGGCGTCAGACTCTCTCTGGTGGGTTCCAGGACTATTTAGAGCCCGACTTATTTCTCTCTGTGTTTCTCTCTCAAATTTACATGCCCTATTGGCCCGAAACTCCCGGAACGGAGAAACAGGAGGGAATCTTGTGAAGAGTTGGGTCATACCATTGTCTTGGGACTTTCTAGTGTCCACCCTAACACATCCAAGCAAGTAGATAATCATTTATAAAAAAAAGTCACGATATCACTAAATAATCAACACAATTCAGATAAGCTTGGTTTTCAAAAAACTGAATCTGCATTTTGTCTTTCAAAAAAATCGGGGAAATTGTTTTTATTCTGTCTGGTCAAACGAATGGAGTTGTATTGATTGTTTTTCTTTCCATTTCAAATTATTTTTCTTCTCTTTTGTGAAATGTTTTGGGCAACTGGCGCCAGTCCGGCCCTTTATTGCGCGGGAGACGCAGCGTCAACCCCTTCGGGAAGGCGCGCCCTTTAATCGCGCTCACCTCCCCCTCTCTCTCTTCTAGTCATATCACTCGCTCTATCTCTCTCACCGCCTTCCTGAGCTTCCCCTCTCTCCGTCGGCGGGTTTTCTTCCGCCGGGACATCGATAGCACCGCGGCGACCATCCTCGGCGGGAAACGAAGGCCATGCCTCCTCTTCCTCCCTTGGCACGCAAGATCTTCATCGTTTTTTTTAGATCACCGCGTGCGTCGTCCCGTCCTCTTCGAGGGCTTTGGCAATGGCGGTAAGATGATATCTAACCCTCTTATCCCTTGTATGTATCATAGATCTGTAGATTGAGCTTGATTTTTCTGCGGAGCATGACATGCACGGTAGATCTACATGTTTTTACCGTTCATTCTGTGTCTCTGCTTCGTATTTTCTCCCGTAGACGTGGTTTTGTTCTATGGCTTAAGTTTGGGATATCCGGCACGCTTAGTTCATCTATTTCCACCATGATTTCGATAGGTTATGGTTAAATTCCGTACCCGATTTGGGTGATTCAGTTAGATTAGGCTTAAATTTGGGTTTTTTTTGCTTCACGGCTTAAATTTGGTATTTTTGCAAGTTTATATCAATTTTGGCCAATTATTAACACTTTGGCTAATGATTTACCGAGGCCAGGTGCTAGTAGTGACTATACTTGTTGTACTTAGATATTCTGAGGTCAGATTCATTTTTTCTATGCATTTTCCATTGTTCCACCTGTTTTTCTTTTGTGTATCCTAATTTATCAACATGATGAATGTCCTCCTAGTTATATGCCGATGATTAAACTAGTCCATGGTAAAGGCCGAGACAGTGTCTATAATACCTTGTAGTGTATACAATTTGAGTATTTGTATTTGTATATGCTATTATAGGCTCCCGCTTGGGCTTGGTTTGCATGGCAATGATATCTAAGGATCGTATTACGAGGGTGTTTGGTTAGGCTTTTGGGCTGGCTTTCCATGCTTATAAGCCAAAGCTGAACCAAAGAGCAATTTTTCGACCTGCGTTACCACAGCCCAACGCGCTTTTACACACGTACGAGTGAAAGCACGTCGTGAGGTGCTTTCTAGGCTTCCCACCGATCCCACGCCCCTCCTGCCCCTGCTACTTCTGAAAAATTACGGAAAATTGCCACCATTTATAAGTACCGAACACTCAAGGAAATCGAGTCATTTTCCCCTCCAGTCGCTCAGTCTCCCCGCCGCCCACAGCACAAACATGGCGGGTGAGCAGGAGCTCAAACCCTAGGCCCCGGCCCACCTTGGACCGTCCCCTCCGGCGCCGGTGGCGGAGCTGTCCGCCGCCGTCTCCCCCATCTGTTCGCTTCGCCGTCCGCCCCATCTGCCCCTCTTGCTCCTCTGGCCCACCATGCTCCCGCCGCATCTGGACGTCCGTCGGCAGCATGACTGGCCAAATCTTCCGGCCCTACAGCCTGTGAGACCGCCACCGCTGCTCCTTCGAATCGTCTCCTGGATCTGGTTGCTGTAGCGCCGTCACCTAGCTGCCTCTGCTGCTCAAGATTGGATCGTTGTTGCTCCAACAAGAGGCGACATGGCCGGCACCTGCTTCTCCAAGAGAAGATAGAAATTTGTTCTTTTTTTATTCGTTCACACAGTACCACCCTCATCTAATCCGGATTGATGAGGGCATGTATGTAGTTTAGCATATATTTATTTTTAGGAAAATATAATGCTCGTTTGATTGTATGGACACATGGATGTGGTATAGTGCTTCATATTTATTTGGATGCGTTTACGTACAAGAACCTTGATAAAAAAATTATTAGATGCGTATTCGTTGCTAGATCAATCTGATCCTACAAGATATGTATTTACCGCACAATAATGCGCTCTGATGTATATTTCTTGAGGCCGCTTTGCGAAAATCAAAGCGCCACCTCCCGCTGTGCAGCCGCGCCAAACCGGGGCCCACTTGGGTGCTCCCGGTCTGCCTTCTCTCCCTAGGTGCCCTCCTCTCGCCACCGCTGGCGACGTCGCAGACAAAGCTTTCCGGCGTGGTGGCGGCGGCATCTCTTGGGATTTTAGATGGCGAGGCAGGCCACGCTCACTTCGTCTTCTCGAGCGGAAGTGGATCGACGACGACCTCATGCGGTGGTGCTTCGGTCGGTGGTGGTGACTAGTGGACTAACAACGGACATTTTTTATCTGGGCCGAGCGGTCTATGGTAATCTGTCGATTTTCGTATGTAGAATAATCCAAACATTACTGATATACAAATATAATAGGTCAGTATCGGTAATTTAATATAGAAACCGACTCACAACGTTCCAGGGGCATTTTATACTTTTCACCATTAGCAGCTGACAGCCGACAGTCACTTTGCCAAACAGATTCACTGCTCACAGCAGCTTTCCAGCACAGCAGGTTTTCCATTGCCCACAGCTCACAGCTGCTTATTTGAAAGTCACAGCCCAACCAAACACCCTCTACATTTGTTTCTATTGTTCCACATTTCATTGCCTTGAATGTCCTCCTTGTTATATGCCGATGATTTAAACTAGGCCATGGTAAAGGGAAAGAGAGTGTCTATAATACCTTGTAGTGTATACAATTTGAGTATCTGTATTCGTACATGCTATTATAACCACTCCTTTTTCCCTTGGTTTGCATGGAAATGATATATGAGGCTCGTATTACACTTGTTTCCATTGTTCCACTTTTCTTTGCCTTGAATGTCCTCCTTGTTATATGCGGATGATTAAACTAGGCCATGGTAAAGGCAAAGAGAGTGTCTAAAATACCTTGTAGTGTATACAATTTGAGTACTTGTATTTGTATATGCTATTTTAGACACTCTCTCGTCCTTTGGTTTGCATGTCAATGATATATGAGGATCGTATTACATTAGTTTCCATTGTTCCACTTTTCTTTCCCTTGAATGTCCTCCTTGTTATATGCCGATGATTAAACTAGGCCATGGTAAAGGCAAACAGAGGGCTACAATATCTTGTAGTGTATACAATTTGAGTATTTGTATTCGTACATGCTATTGAAGCTCTCTTGTTGCCTTTGATTGCATGACAATGATATATGAGGCTCGTATTACATTTGTTTCCATTGTTCCACTTTTCTTTGCCCTGAATGTCCTCCTTGTTATATGTCGACGATTTAAACTAGGCCATGGTAAAGGGAAAGAGAGTGTCTATAATACCTTGTAGTGTATACAATTTGAGTATTTGTATTCGTACATTCTATTGTAAGAACTCTTTTTTCCCTTGGTTTGCATGCCATGATAAATGCTAGGAGATCAGATCCAATACGTGGCAGTGATACAAGGCCACGTCTTGTATTACTTCCTGGTATTGGGCTCGTTCTTCTAGCAAGTGTGGGCAATGTTTTTATGAGGCTTGTTTTACATTTTTTTTGTTTTGCACTGTTCCATATGTGTTTATTCTGACTGCATGTTACAATGAATTCTAGGGATGCCCTTTAGTGCATGATCACATATGTGTTTATGAGGCTTGTTATCACTATGCACAATTTATGAGCTGATTTGGTCAATGATGATGACTTTGACACATGTATATTTGGCTGATGCCTCACTGTGTCCACCAGATTGTCGCACCCGGACTTCTAGAGGATACTCGCAGTTCCGTTGAACAGTAGTTGATTGGATTACGGGGCTTACCGGCACCCGCATCTCTTACGAGTAGGCCAACACACGTATGTGTGACAACCAACCCCTACTGTTCATCGTCTACGTAAACCATCCCATAGAAATCAGGATACTACCATTGACGTACTTCATACCATACACACATGGTACGTCAACGACGTTTAACAGAATGATAGCACAACATATCTCTAAGACACAAATAAATAGAAATAAGTTGCAAATAGCTCTCACTAGAGCAGAGATAGCAAATACAATCATCCAGAGGACACATGTCCCAACATATCATCATTACAACACAGCGGAAGCATCCAGAATGTTTGAGTACAGACAAGATCCAAATAGGCTTAAGAAGCCGGAAACGAAAAGACGGAGCCCATCCACGATGTCTCGGATCCTGCCCGGGTCCGCTATCTACTCGTCAGCAGCCTCGTCAAACTCCACGTAGTAGCCGTCACAGGGATCCTCGTAAGCGTAGTCTGCGGAAACCACAACCCCAAAGGGGTCAGTACATAAACGTACTGGCAAGCAAGACTCACAGTTCACCAAAGTGTACCCCACAACATCAAACACAGATGCTTTGGGTTCAACGGAAGAAAGGGTGATACAAAAGATGCGGCAGCTGGCTGCTCTAACCAACTACAGAAACATACTACAACTTCCGGCTAACAGAAAGGGGATAAGGTAGCGTATCGTAACCAACTATAACTAACCACCAAAACAAACCCATCCTGGATCTCGCCCCTTATCCAAAGAAGCAATCCGAGGATAACTCACACAATTGGATTAATGATGGTTCAAGTTATTGTGTCAATAAGACCATTACTAGTCAAGTTATCATTAGTTAGGTGTAAGTTGTTCTGAGTACTTGTTAGCCAGTACTTTCACCAAGTTAACCATAACCGCGGAAAACACGGCTTCTCGAGAAGATTTACCCTGCAGGGGTGCACCAATTTGGCCGTACACGTAAGAATACCCCGCCAGATAGGAAATGCACTTCCACCAAGCGAGGCACTCAACACAACTCAACTCTTCTTCGCATCAAGCCCAAAGAACCCCGTGCAGTTGAGCGCACGGCTAATCAAGCCCCACGAAGAAAAGGGGACCCTCATAGCACTCTAAGAACGTGTCTCCCTAAATGCCGACTACAAAAGTTCCACCCTGGCGCCAAGGGTTCGCACCTGCAATATGCATGCGGCAAATGGAAACCCGAACTAAATGAGGCGATTTGGACGAGATGCGAATCGAATCAAATTGAGGGGGGCGCCCATACATGCTTCCCACATGCGGTTAGTGCGCTCATCATGGATCAGTAGACAAGACCCTTTTCCTAATTAGGGTCGACACTAGCAGGCCTCAAAACCACGCCAGGCCTCCTGCCGGTGCCTTATCAGCAAATTATTATTACCTCAAAATTAACAGGTTGTTGTTTAACATCGAGCCCCAGAACATAATAGAAATAGTAACAGAAAGTAACGGGTAATAGACTCGAGCAAAACAACCCTAAGCATGCTAGTAAGACACGGGCTCAAACAACGGGGTTATGGGAGTGGAGGTGAGGCAATATCAGGGTTAAAGGATACATGTGATAGGTTCGTAACCGAAGCAACGATTCATAGGGCTAGCAGAATAGACAACGGAAAGTATCGGTAACCAATGTTGAAAGGAACACAGTGGTTCATGTGAGTGAATACTTGCCTGCAAACTCAGCAGCCTGGTACTGAGCTAGATCCTCAGAAGGGGTGTCGTAAGGCTCGTCTGTCTCAACGTCGTCGTCTATTCGAGAAGAAGCAAACAAACAACGCAAAGAGACAAACAATCAATAACATGGCATAATGCACAATCATGGGATGATGCATGAACATTTAATTGATGCACCAAAAATAAACTAGTTGACATGGTAACATAACATAATTAAATGGACACACATGCAATTTGAGTTGCATATGAAAAGCCCATCAATTAAGGTTGGAATAATTGTTTTACAACTAACCAACATGTGTAAGTGGATTAGTATGATGCATGGATGAAGAAAACAGCAAAATAACAACAATAGAACAATTTTGAAATAAGGTTTACCAAGTTTGGAATTTTAGTTATTAAGTTAAGGAATTTTGGTTCCTTAAAGGTGTTACACAAGCATTTGTTGTTTTCATCAAGTTTAATTGTTCAAAAAAAATAACAAAATTCATATTTGGTAAGTACACAAAATTTTAGGTGGATTACATGTTTCAATTATTGAAAAAGGAATTAAGATGAATTATTTATGAATTAAACAAATTAAACAAGATTTTAATGAATTAAATTCAAGTAGGAATATTATTTGAATTTTATTTGTTCAAAACATTAAACCAAATTCATATTTGAAAAGATTATACTTTTATGGTTTGAAAACATATTTGATAAGTTCAAAATGATTTAATTTGACCAAGTTATGAAGTTAACAATTTTAAATGATTTAAACAAAGTTTAAATTATTTACCCAATTTTAATTATCCAAAACATGAAACAAATTTTATATTTGGAAGGTGGTTTAATTTTGCATGGAAAACATATTTCATTTGTTGAAAAAGGATTTAAAATGAGCAAGTTATTAATTTGGCAATTTTAAATGCATTAATCAAGAAACAGTTGTTTTCAGCAATTTAAATTATTCAAAACAGCAAACAAAGTTGATATTTGGAAAGTACATGAAAAATGGGATGGAAAACATATTTTATTTGTTGAGTTTGGAATTTTTATGCTCAAGTTATGAATTTTGCAAGTTTAAGTGAATTAAACAAGAATTCAAATATTTCACCAATTTAAAATATTCAAAACAATAAACAAAATTTATATTTAGGTAGAACATTTAATTTGGTATTGAAAACATATTAAAAAATGTTGAATTTGGAGTTGGGATGATTTAGTTATGCATTTGTGAAGTTTAAGTAGTATTCTGCCATTTTTATTACAGCTAGGGACTTGGAAATAAATTACAGGGGCCTAGAAAGAAATTACAGGGACTGAACTGTGATTAGTTAACTGTTCTGGCCTGGAAAAATAAAAGGGGAAAAAGGGGGGTTTTAATCCGCAGGGGGTGGGATTCGAACCCACCCCCTCTGCTGTGAGCGCAAGGGACAGAACCAGTGGGGTGGTGCTGTGCTATGTTGACAGGAAGGGGAAGCTCGGGGGGTTATGCTGTTGCTCGCAGGGGTTTTTAACTGAACCTGAAAAATCCGCTCTGCACCTCGACGGAGAACAGGTGACCGCCGGCGGACAGCGATCGTCGCTGCTGCGACTCGCCGTGGGGGCGCCGTGTGCGTGGCGGTTGCTCGTGCGGAGGGGAGTAGAGGAGAGGGGTAGCGAGAGGGGGAGGGAATCACCTCGGGGGATCGGAGGGAGCAGCGCTCGGGGCGGAGCAGCGGTGGTTGGCCGGCGGGAAGGGTGGATGGCGGCGGCGCTGTGCGGGCTCCCCATCCATGCTGAGAGGTTGGTGAGGAAGAGGGCGCCGCGGGGAACCCATTCCCGCGGTTAGCCAGCCCTGGGGGTGGCCAGGTCGCCGGCGATCGCCGGAGAGGGAGGTGAGGTCTCGGTGGCGTTTGGTTCAGGTAGTTACAGAGATACAGAGCAGAGAGGAAGAGAGGTGGGAGGAGAGGAAGAAGATGGCGGCGTCGAGGGAGAGTGGAGGGGAGAGAGTAGGGCATTAGGGCACCGGGGGGGGCCTAGGGTTTAGATATAGGAGGAGGGGGAGGTGCTGCACCGTTCCCTGCTCCTCTCTGCTATGTGGGTAGCTTCAGATTGGAGCCGTACGAGGGAGGAAGAAAGGAGGGGGGTATGGGCCTGAGGGGGGAGTTGGTGGGCTGGGCCTGGTGCCCCTCTCTCTCTCTTTGTTTCTTTTTATTTTTTCTTGCTATTTTTTTTTTGCTGAAAATGAAAAAGAGAAAAAGGAGAGGTTTTTGTTGGTTAGAAATATTAGGAAAAATTGGTTATAGGTTAGGCATTTCAGAACCACCATTGTACCACTTTTGTTTCCCAACAAAATTTAAATTATGTTGGTGTTTGAAATTTGGTTGGATTTGCATGAATTTTGATATCAAGTGGATAATTAAAAGAATCACTTAAATAATTTGAACCACCAAGCTTAAATGAACAAAAGATGGAAGTGATTTGTAATTTTTATAAATTTCAAATAGTTGTTGTTTGGAATTTTTATTTGAATTTGAATGAATTTGGAATATTAAGTGAAATATTGAAAGCAATAATTTAATTAGTTTGAACCTTAGTTTAATGGAAACAAATGATGGAAGTGTTTTGGTCATTTTCATAATTTTCAAAAGAGTTGTTGTTTTGGAAATTAATTGAATTTGAAAAGGGTTTGGTATTAAATGAATTTTTGATAGAACAAAACAATAGTTTTGGAATCACACTTTAATGGAAACAATTGATTGCTTTGATTTGAAATATCATTTTGGAAATTGTAACATCACAAGTATGAAACAAAAGGTTTGAAATTTGATTTGAAATTCAAATAGAAAACAAAGGAAAACAAATGAAAACAGAGGAAAACAATTGGAAAACAAAGTAAAACAAATGCAATGAACATGATGTCATGATGCAAAACATAAAATAACAGAGAGCAAACATTCTAATGGCTATTTTTCATACTTGGGATATTACACAGATGGCCAGCAAAAGTAAGAACCAGACACAAATAGATGTGCCATGTCTTTGCTTTTGCTGGCCCACCTGGTGTAGCAAAGTTGTGTATGCTTGCTGTGTCTCTATGTTCCCTGAGGCCAATGAGTACAGAGCTGTGACTATAGATGTTGTTTTGAATGTGCATGATCCCATTAAGTCGATGATTAAAATGTGTCACCATATCATTGCAATGAGGGTTCCATACTATCTTGTGCAATGTACAAGCACATTCATTGTGCATTGCTCTTGGTAGTGCAGAATTACTTCTTGGATAAACATTGTTGTGCTTTTATTATGAGGCATTACCAGTTGTTCGTAGTTTGGCCCCAGTTTTACATAAATGTCTTCATGAAAGAATTGTTCCTTTTTAGAACCAATCTGCTTATATGCACATTTTGTAATGTCTGCTTCTTTTTTGCTTGATTAACAGGGTATTCCATGCCCTGTATGCAAGAATAATTGCCCAAATGTTGATCCTTCTGCATCCATGTTCAGTGTTGCTGTACAAGACTGTCACCTCAAGTCAGTGGTAAGAAAACAATTCTTCTTCTTACACTTGTATTATGTATTGTGTTTTTATTACAATATCTAATTTCCACGTTTCTTTTTATTTCTGATGCACAGGTTGTACCATGCACTGCTCGGATAGCATTCAACAAGTTAGTAGGCGAGCATGTGTTGTTTAGTTCCCATAGAAGGAAGTACACCTTTCGTGTGTCAAAAGAACATAGCAAGACCCGTTTGCATGGGATACAATGGGATTGGTTCATCGAGGAAAAGAACATCTCTGTGGGAGACATACTAGTGTTTTCCATGATACCAAGGCCCACTATCTACGTTGCTATTATTGGTGACGCCTAAGATGACTCACTTTGCATTTCAAGCGAAGATGACTCAGTTTCAAGCGAAGATGACTCAGTTTGCAGCGTAGATGGCAGTTCTGATGATGCGATGCATGATGAGGATTCTAGCAATTCTGATGATGAGGTCCATGATGAGGATTCTAGCAATTCTGATGATTAGGTCCATGATGAGGATTCTGACAATTCTGCTGATGAGAGGCATGATGATGCCAACACCGTATATGCCCAAAGAGCCAATCTCGACAATCACAAGAAGAACCGCCTGGCCCGGCTTCTACCCATTGGACCCTATGTTGGGCTTCCTTTTGTGAATCGTTTCACTGTCACCAACTTGCAGCACTATACTATGATATATGTATCTATAAGACGCCCTCCTCTTTTTGCAAGTAAATTTCCAAGATCCATGAGAAGGTCTGCTAATATGGTATGTTATCTTTCATGCTTAGAAACTATCGAAGTTGATAGGGAAACACGCTGGCCTGAGGAATCATGGAAGTGTTGGCCTACGACTTAGAGCAGAAGAGCATGTCACCACCATTTCTTACAACAAGAAAACCGACGACCGCATTATCCTCGACAAGCTGGTGTGGATGGTTTTCGTCGAAGACAATAATTTTTCATAATCAGCAACCTGTTTTGATCATTGTGAGGGAGACCGATGACCCTAGGTTGGAGGCGGTCATTGAGATGGGGGTGATATAGACTCGGAGCAAAGGATATGCATTGTTGGTGAAGAGACAAGGCTGCTGCTGAGCTAGGCCTATGAACTTCTTATTTTGTCTGGCTGGATTGTAATTTCGTTTGTTCCTTAGACTTGTTAGGGTTTAGTTTGTTTCGTAAACTTCTAAGGTATATTATCGCTGGTAGATCCCTCGTGCTAAAATCCGAGTAAATATCAAATCGCTAATAGATGCTAAAACCTCGAGTTTAGATCAAATTCCTCGTGCTGGTAGATCGTGCAACTCATCACTGCAGAACTCAACAAAAGCCTGGCAAGGCAACGGTCACTGAACTTCTCGACCTCGTCGCTATCGCATAAATACGACCGAGCACGGACCACGCAAACTACCTTCTACGCCGCCGACACAGCCCCCTGCCTCCCCTCTCATTCTCGGCGCTGATTACTGCACGCCTCCACAGCCCCCCGACCTGCCCCCTCACTCTCGTCGCTGATCCACCCGATGGCGCAGCGCGTGAGAAGCAGCACCGGCTTTCGAGGTGTGCAGCTGCGGACGTACGGGCGCTGGTCCGCGGAGATCACACACAACAGCGTGCGGTGGTGGATGGGCACCTTCGACACGCCCGAGCTCGCCGCCCGCGCATTCGACGTGGCGGTGTGGCGGTTCGGCCGACCGCGCGCCGAGCTCAACTTCCGGGACGTCTAGAGCAGGGAAGTTGCCGAGTTCCTCGCCCCGGATATGATGATTGTGATCTGCAAGGAGGAGCAGGAGAACCGCCGCATGTTCGTGCAGATGCGCATCCGCCGGGACGATGAGGCCACGATGGAGAGGCTCCGCCGTGATCACCCATATCTGGTATAGGCGCAGTTGCCGCTCGACGCTCAGAGGGACGCGAAGATGCGAGCTCGTACATCCCGGGGGGATGCTGGCCCCTCCACCATCATCGTCTCATCGTCGGATGAGGAGATGGAAGAAGCATTCTGGGAGAGCCTTATACAGGACTCCGATGACGACGAACTTGATGACGCTTCTGGGATGATGTGTAGTGTTTTACAGTGTGGAAGATGTTGAAACGTGTCGAAATAATCAAAATTTCGACGTTTTATGTGTTCGTTGAAGTTTCAACATTTCTTCCTTCTTATTTTGGGCTGCAACTGTAGTAGGATAATTATGGGCTACAGAGTGCTATAAGGCCCAATAAAAAGGGCCTGACAGGAGAGGGCTCAAGAAAGTACCATCATGGCCCAAGTCTGGAAACAACCGCTCTTCCACTCACCGCAGTAACCCTGGCATGAAGCACGCCACGCGTTCGTCACCATATTGTGAACGTGAAACGTGTCGCTTTAGTTCCGGCAGCCAGTTATTGCTCCGTCGTGCATGCGGCTCCTCCGTTCCACTCCCCCTCCCGGTGTATAAATAGATGCACTCTTCAGTTCATCCTCTATCTTCCTCACTGCCTCCCCTCAAGCGAAAACCCTTTGACGTAGTAGCTGCTCGATCGTTCCTCCAGGCGGCCATGGCTCCACCGGCGAAGCGGTCTGCTGCCCTCTTGTAGGTTCCATTTCCGTTCACGTACTTCTGAGCCGTTTCTGGATTCCTTGTGATTTCATCTTTTTAGATCCTTTTTCTAATTCCTCGTGCTTTCATCTTTCTTAGATCCGTTTCTGAATTCCTCATGATTTCATCTTTCTTAGATCCATTTTTCCTTTTAGATTAACATCAACTTCCTATCATGCAACTATCTACAGGGCACATGAAGCCGAGGAGAGGGTCATCTTTGCCGCTCTGGTGGAGAGGGTTGACATCCTAGAAGCTGAGCTTGAGAGGCCTTGAAGCTCGCCTACGACAATCTCAAGAAGGCACGCGATGCCAGGTTGGAGCAGGTGGCTCAGGGCGAAGCTTCCCTCGTAGCGTATCGGAAGTTGATGGATGATATGTCCAAGATGATGGCCAACAACCTCGAACTGACCTTGCAGGTTGGGGAACTGAAGATCGGTTTAGCCCTGGCAGAGCAGAAAACTCTGATCGCTCTCCTCGCAGTTGTGAGTCCCCAGGCAAGGGAGGATCCAGTGCCGTCGGAGGATCGAGTGCCATCGGAGGATCCAGTGCCGTCGGAGGATCCAGTGCCGTCGGAGGATCGAGTGCCATCGGAGGATCCAGTGCTGTCGGCCCCCCTACTGATGCTCTTTTAGCCCCCTACTGCTGCCCCCGTGCTTCTGATGTCCTGTTTAGATCGACAAACTCGTTGGTTGTATTGGGTGGTTTCAATTAATATGTAGTCTATGTTTATTTTCTTAAGATAGATATAATTCGAGTTCACAATATGGAGAAATAGATGACAGAAGTATCGATGGATCTAAGTGACATAGGTTAAAAGGGTTACATTAGACTAATGCCGATGCAAAAACATATACCAAACTGATAATTCGATTTCACAATATGGACAAATAAATGACAGAAATGAAAAGGGATATATTCGACTAATCTGCGACGTTCTCGTGGAACGAAACTCGCCTCCAACTGGGCCTATTGGGCCGGGAACAAAAATCCGCGACGGAACATATAAGAAACGTCGAGATGGACCGTGTCCTTTGAGAGAAAATTCCACTTTTCATCCATCCGCGACGGAAACAACACGACGTTATCAAAACGTGCCGCTCAAAACGTTCCGGATCGCGCGGAATTTGGTAGTTAAGGTCCTTTACTATTGCTACTGTAGGTTCTACAGTTATTTGTTCCTCAGGTTCTACAAGTTTAATTGCACTTCTATTAATCACACTAGCTAACATAGAGTGTTCTTTTACCTTAGCAGGGAAAGGCATCTTCTAAGTATAAGGTTCAGGCATAATAGAATCAACAGTATGAACTTCTATATCTCTAGCAGGAACACAATTAATAGTATCTTTATAAGGTGCATGGTACTTATCCCATTCCTTTTTAGGAATATCAATGTAAGAAGCAAAATCCTTATATAAGTTTGCAGCAACTTGAGAATCAAGACCATAAACAACACTAACATTATGAAAATCCTCAGATGACATAAAGGTTTTAATGCATTCATAGTCATAGTTTATGCCTGACTTTCTACCTTTGTCATTCTCCCATGCTTGAGTGTTTTCTCGAATACGGTCAAGAAGATCCCCTTTAGCTTGATCCTTCACACGTGTAAAAGATCCAGAACAAGAAGCATCCCATAAATCCTTATCATGAAGAGGAAGCCTTGCATAGAAATTATTAATAACGATATTACTGGGGAGCTCATGAATGGGGTATTTGAGCATTAGTAACTTCAATATCCCCATGCTTGGGCAATATATAATTCCGATCTCTATGGATTTCACTTGGAGGATAGAATTTAGAATAAAAGAGAGGTACAATTTCCTCCCATTCAATAGTCTGGCTATTTTTCAGCAGTTTGAAACATTCAGCGGCTCGGCCTGTCAATGAAATAGAGAATAATTTCCTCTTCACTTGGCTCATTGTAATACCTGCACACTTGAACAACTCGCATAATTCATGTAAAAAGAGCAAATGATCACCTGGATGGACATTTCCATCACCTGAATAGCAGTTATCCATAACATGTTTAACAATATTTATAGGTATTTTATAAGGATTCAATCATCAGGCGTTGGGTCACTTACTACCCTAGCAGTGGCAGCAGTGTCCGCAAATAAGGACTCAAAAGGAGTTCCAAACATAGTGTAATAAAGAAGTAGACAGAAATAAAAACATCACTTACAGCAGAAGCTTCCTTTATCAATTCCACTTCCCAATAGCGCTTTACTCCCCGGCAACGGCACCACAAAATAGTCTTGATGACCCACAAGTATAGGGGGTGTATCATAGTACTTTCGATAAATAATAGTGTCGAACCCAACGAGGAGCAGAAGGTGTTCACAAGCAGTTTCGATGAAGGAATAACTGTAAATACTGGAAAATAGATTTGTAGGGGTTTTTGATATTGCTGATAAATAAAGCGTGAGTAAATAAAATGCAGTAATAATAATTGCAGCAAGTGGCCCAATCCTTTCTTCAGCAAAGGACAAGCCGGTTAGATTACTTATGATTAACAAACCTTCTCGGGGACACACAGGAGGTTTCTGTCAAGTGCTTTTGTTCCATGCAGCTGAATAATGTGGGTGAACCTATGCTAACGTACCGTCCCATCCAAGACTAGCACATACTTGTGATTATACCCCTTGCAAGCATCCGCAACTGCAAGAAAGTAATTAAGGAATAAATCTAACCACAACTTTAAACTCCAGGGTCCTATGCTCCCTCGTGTAAAGGTTTTCTAACGGGGGTTTAGGTTTCTGTCACTCCGGCAATCCCACAATTAGTAGCCAAATACACGATGCATTCCCCTAGGCTCATAAATGGTGAAGTATCATGTAGTCGACGTTCACATGACACCACTAGAAGAATAACACCACAACTTAAATATCAAACATTAAATATTATTCAACATTACTTCACTACTAACAACTTGACTTCTCCCATGTCCTCAAGAACAACACGAACTACTCACAAGACATCATATGGATCATAATAATAGGTGATATAATGGATGATAACAATCTGGTCATAAAGTGCAAACACCGATAAATCTCACAAGCATCAACTACTAACAAGTAATCCACACCGGGAGAGAGATCTAATGCAAAACAACGATAGGGGACCCTAACTGTTACGGCGGGATGACGGTGGATGATGAGGGTGATGGTGCTGGTGGTGATGATGATGACGATCTTGATGATGCCCGGAGCGATGACGGTGACGATGGCGGTGATTTCCCCTCTCCGGAGAGGAATTTCCCTAGCAGATTTCTCCCTGCCAGAGAGCTTTTCTCTCTCGGGTGTTTTCCGCCCCGAAGCGGCGGTGGAATAATTCTTCGAGGATGGAATGAGGCTTAGGGTTCCCTCGGGGCCAGCCACGCCAAAGGTGACCCCCGGGGGTGGGCCAGGGTGGCCACACCCCTAGGTGGCGTGGCCAGGTGGGCGTGCCACCCCTAGGTGCGGGCCCCTGGTGGCCCCCTCCGGCTCTCCTTCTGGATGAGTTCCTCCTCTGAAATTTTAGGAACCCCCGGATGTCCCCCTTCTTCTTCTCATCTTCTGAAATATGGTATCTCGACGGTGCTTTTTCCATCAGATTTCTGGTCCTGGTGTTTATTCTCCAAAAATTATAAAACATGCAAAATAAGATAAAATAACATAAGAGATGCATCATAGCATGAAATATATCGATGAATAACAGAAAATTATGATATAAAATAGTGATGCAAAATGGACGTATCACGAGGCCGCTCACTCAATTGCTCAAGAAGGAAAAGAATTTTGAGTGGAATGCCACGTGTGAGGAGAGCTTCCAAGAACTAAAGAAACGACTAGTGTCTACTCCGGTTCTCACTATGCCGGACGTCACCAAGAGTTTCGATGTCTATTGTGATTCTTCTAAGCTTGGTCATGGAAGTGTTCTTATGCAAGAAGGAAAGGTTATATCTTACATATCTCGTCAATTCAGACCTCATGAACTGAACTACCCCACCCATGATCTTGAACTTGCTTCTGTTATTCACACTCTCAAAGCATGGCGGCATTTTATCATGTGGAATCATTACGAGATATACACTGATCACAAGAGTCTGAAGTATATATTTTCTCAGTGTGAACTCAATATGAGGCAATGCAGGTGGATTGAACTCATCAAAGGTTATGATCTGAGTATCCACTACCATCTAGGGAAGGCAAATGTTGTTTATGATGCTCTCAACCGAGAGCCGACATCTTTGAATGCCATGATCAAAGTCAGGCAACCTAAATTGTGGAAAGAGCTTGGCCAGCTTGGAATTGAGGTGGTTAGCTTTTGCATGTTGAACATAATCGAAGTTAAGCCTACTCTGATTGATCTAGTTAAGCAAGCCCAGAAAGGCCTGTAGAGTATTGAAGGAATCAAGAACCGCATGAAGAAGGAGAAGGTACCTAGTTTTACCATTGATTCCGAGGCAGTACTCTGGTATAAAGGTCGTATTTGTGTTCCTTCCGAGTCTGAGCTCAAGCAAACCATTTTGTCTGAAGCTCATGACACTCCATATTCCATTCATCCCGGAGGGACCAAAATTTATTAACACCTCAAGGAAAATTTCTGGTGGCATGGAATGAAGCGAGAGATCGCTTTATTTGTAGCCAAGTGTGATATTTGTCAGCTTGTGAAGGCTAAGCACCATCGTCCTGCTGGATTGATGCAACCACTCCAAGTTCCCAAGTGGAAATGGGATGGGATGGACTTTATCACTGGACTTCCAAGGTCCAACCGAGGACATGATGCTATATGGGTTGTTGTGGACAGGCTGACCAAAGTTGCGCACTTTATTCATGTCTGGACGACTCATCATTGAGACCAGTTTGCAGATATTTACATTTCTCGGATCGTTAGCTTGCATGGAATTCTAGAGAGGACTGTGTGTTAGAGGAACTCAATTCACCTCTCGATTCTGGAAAAGGCTGCATGAAGCCCTTGGGACCAATCTCTCTTTAGCACTGCCTATCATCCGCAAACTAGAGGAAAAACAGAGCGTGTTAACCAAATGTTGGAAGACATGCTCCGTGCTTGTGCCTTATCTTATGGTGCCAAGTGGGAAGACTGTCTACCCTTTGCAGAGTTTTCTTACAACAATAGCTAACAGGCTAGCTTGCAAATGGCACTTTTTGAAGCTTTGTATGGATGCAAGTGTCGACACCCCTGAACTGGTCAGAATCTGGTGACAGTCAGATGTTTGGTGTAGACACCCTACATGCTGCGGAATAGCAAGTCCAACTTATTTGTGATCGACTCAAGGCAGCTCAATCTCGCCAGAAGAGTTATGCTGACTCAAAGCATTGTGAAGTCTCTTTCCATCTTGGAGATTTCGCGTACCTTCGTATCACAACTCTCAAAGGGATGCATTGTTTCCATGTCAAGGGAAGCTCGCACCCCGATATATTGGCCCTTTCAAGATCTTGGACCGTTGTGGCGATGTTTCTTATCAACTTGAGTTACCAGCAGAATTGTCTGAGTTCCATGATGTCTTTCATGTGTCATTGCTCCGGAAGTGTCTTCAAGTACATGAGAATAATCTCATTTACAAGGGCATTGAATTCAGGACAATCGACATAAACCAAGACTTAACTTATCATGGTAGACCTCTCCGTGTTCTCGAAAAAAATGTTTGTGTGACCAGGAAGCGTGCAATAAAATTCATCACGATTCAGTGAACAAACCACTCTAAGGAAGAAGCTTCCTGGGAGCATGCAGATTATATCAAGAAGGAGTTCCCTGACTTCCTATATGATTAAACCCGCAAATCTCGGGCCGATATTCTTTTAAGGGGGGAAGGCATGTCACATCCTCATTTTGGTTACCTTTTTCTAAGAGAAGAAAACATAATATTTTGAACCAACAAAAACTTTTATGTTGGATGTGTGAGCATTTGAATGTTTTGGTCTATGTGTAATCCTAACCTTTAATTCCATGTGAGGCTTGGCAATGTTGTTAGTTCTGTTATTCCTTGAGCCAAAAATTAATCTTTCATTTTCTCATCAAATGATCTTGGACATGATTTAATTCTAGAAAAAAATTCCTAAGAAAATGACTAAGACATTTTTCCTAAATCTTTGTTTTAACTAGATCATTTAGAACTTTCCAATTATGGTGAATCTTGACTCAATTTCTTGTTATCCTTGTTTATCATCAATCCTTGTTGTATGGACTAGTTATACATGCCCTAAGAATAATTTTTGGAAATGCCTAAGTGTTGTTTTCTTGCCTATTTGCTAAAACAGAAAACAACAGAAACATGCCATCTTTGCATCTTGTTATCACCGCCCTTAGCATTCTCCAAAAATTATTAAAAATGCTTTGATGAAATTTCATGGCATGATCTAATATTACCAATTTGAATTTCCAAGTTTGGAGTCCATTTGGTATTGCTTTCATGCTTAAACTTTCTACTGTTTTTATCAAAAAAACACGACTCAACAGTTTTCTGAAATAGTGATTTGACACATTTTAAACTCATTAAAACAAACAGTTTGAATTCAAATTTAAGGTGATCATGTCCCTGCTATTCCCTGGCGTATCACCTGCAAATTCATGCACTTGTTTCACATAGGTGTGTTCACCAAAGAGAGAGGGGGATGCCAAGAAGAGAGGAAAGTGGGGTCGGTATGTCAGCCAACCAAGCCCAACACTCACCCGCCCGACTATTTTCTTCTCTCCTACGCCTTGTCCCGTAGCCACTGGATGCACCTGAGATCCAACGTTGAGCTCCACGCACACGCCACGCTCTGCCATCACCTCCACGTCGCCCTCGTGACGTCCGTTGCACCTGAGATAGAAGGGCACCGACGCCGCGAGTACATAAGCCGCGCCTAGGTCTCTCCTCTCTCCCTCTGCACATTATCCCCTCCTCTCCACCACCTCGAGGCCCCGCACTCCTCCGCTCACTATCTGTGAGCGAGGCGAGTGATGGTGCAGATCTTGCACTCGTTGGGAAACCCCAAGAGGAAGGTAAGATGAGCACAACAACAGTTTCCCTCAGAAAAGAAACCAAGGTTTAATCGACCACTAGGAGGAAGGAGTAACTTCGAAAGGTTGATGCAACTGAGATAGCACGGCGCACTATCGGTTTAGCAGCAACGTGGAACCTACACAACACAATCAAATCACTTTTCTCCAAAAAAGCAGTGAGGTTGTCAATCTCACAGGTTTTGCTGAACACAAAGAGGTTAAACGTATGGTGTGGAAAATAGTATAAAATCAGTAGCAGCAGTATGAAAGTAGTAGGTGTTTTATCAGTATGAGGAAAAAAGACCGGGGTCCACAGTTCACTAGTGGTGTCTCTCTGTGAACGATAAATAACATGTGTGGTGAACAAATTACAACTGGGCAATTGACAGAAATGAAGGTTGCACTGTAGTGCATATGCAAGACATAAAGATTACTATGTGATTCATGCGGGCATTACAACAAAACACATAGACCGTCATCCAACTGCATCTATGTCTAATAATCCACCCTTTGAATATCATCCGAACAAATGTTGGGTATTAAGGTGCAAGCAACATATTATCGCCGTAAGCAAAGTGTGTAATGTAAACAATGTAAACTAGGTAAACACCGTTATTTTCTACCTAACGGCAACAACACATCCTCCATCCGTCATGTTTCTGTCACTCGAGCATAGATGCAAAGGAGGCATGAACCCACTATCGAGCATAAATACTCCTTCTTGGAGTTACTAGCATCTACTTGGCGAGAGCATCTACTAATAACGGAGAGCATGCAAGATCATAAATAACATATGCATGAAGATAACATGATAGATTTATAATTAGAAGACATAGCATTCAACATTCATCAGATCCCAGCAAACACAACATGTAGCATTACATAAAGATGATCTCGGTCATGTGAGGCAGCTCACGAGATTTAAATGTGAGTTACAAAGTGGAGAGAATAACCATCTAGCTAATGCTATGGACCCGTAGTCCAGGGATGAACTACTCACGCATCACTTCGGAGGAGGGCATGGTGGTGTGTAGACCCCTCCGGTGATGAATTCCCCTCCCGGCAGGGTGCGGGAGAGAGCTCCAGAACCCTTGCGGTCTCAGGATGACGATGACAGCGTCCTCACGATCTTGGGGGTATAAATAGGCGAAAGGGCAAAGGTGGTGGAGGCCTGGGGCCCCACACCACCCCATGGCACGGCCAGGGGCGCCGCCCTATGGTGTGGGCCCCCCTAAGGGTCTCTTCGGGTCTTTGTGGAACCTTCGGGAATTCTAGGACGTCCGGACTTCGAATTTTCCAATTCCGAGAATATTTCCAGAACAACTTTTCTAATACTAAAAACAGCAGAAAACAAGGAACTGACTCTGTGGCATCTTGTCAATAGGTTAGTCCGGAAAATTGATAAAAATGACATAAAGTGTATAGCAAACATGTGGGAAACAACATGAAAACAACATGGAACATCACAAATTAAGGATACGTTTATGACGTATCAACATCCCCAAGCTTAGTTCCTACTCGTCCTCGAGTAGGTAAATGATAAAAACAGATAATTTCTGAGGTGACATGCTACCAACATAAACTTGATCATCAATAATGTAAAAGCATAAGTAAGCTGAGATCATAGAACTTAAACACAAGCATGATAAATAGCATTTTAATAATAAAGCATAGCAATCACCTTGCACCATGAGAAGTAACACAAATAAAATATGATGAATAACAATGCACCAGAAGATATATGTTTGTTTCAATTATAGAGAAAACATGTCAAAGTAATATTTCGCTAGTCCTTAAGAGTGGGGAAAAACATAAATGCCAGGACACCTTCAAAGTTCATGAGGAATACTAGAACAAATAATTAGAGAACAAGCAATAACACATCATGAATCAATTAATAATGTTTCTGGGACAAATGCACATAAAACTCAGCATGGCAACTATGCTCTCTCAACTGTGCATAAAGTTAGAAAATGGAGACTCAACATAAAAGTAAAATAAAGTCCCTTCGCAGAGGGAAGCATGGATCATTCATGTGCTAGAGCTTTTATTTTATTTAACAAAGGTATAAAAAGCTTGTCATTCCTCCCAACCATCTTACACAAACCATGGCTAACCGAATCCTCGGGTTCCTGCCAACAATCACATACCGTGGAGGAGTGTCTATATTTTAAGAGAGGTGTATGCTTATGTCAACGAATGGTAAACAAAAAATATAGTACGTCACAAGACAACTGGACTTCACAAGAGCGGCTCCCATAGAAGGACGTATCTGGGTAGAAGGTCATCCCTCTTTCTCTTCTGTTTACACAATTATGGTTTGACTGATAAATCTGGGGCAAAAATAGTGAAGAGAATTTGTTGTTATTGATTTGGGGTTGGGCACCCCGCTGCCATCTCTTCTATCATTGGATAAGAGGATGAAGCCACTAGTACAGGGTGTGAAAGTGCAATCAACAAGTGAGATAAAGATTCTCTGTTTACCTCCTCATGAGCTAAAACAGGAGTCTCTATATTTTGAAAGTGTTAAAGGTAACAATAATCAATTTACTTTGGAGTGGCGGTTAAATACCACATGTAGGTAGGTATGGTGAACACAATGGGAAATCTTTGGTTTATGGTAGTTGGATGCACGAGTAGAGCTCATACTCAGTACATGTGGAGGCTGGCCAAAGACTGGGAGCGACAAATCAAGAGAGCATAAGAGCCATAATCATGCATTGCGACATAAACATCATTAATCAAAGCATAAGTAGTACCACAAGTTAAAAAAATAAATGATCATGGAGGCTATTAGCGACTGCTTCATAGTCATAAACATGGTGTGAGCATGCGCCAAGTCTACCAAATAAAACATTCAAAGGAGAACACCACAAATTTATGCTTCAATATGACAAGAACAACTCATGATTCTTTAAATGACATATGAAAAACTCTCAGCTATTTGAGGCTAATCATGCTACTAAATAAACACAAGTATTTAGAATTAAAATAACATCTAGCATGATACAAAAAATTCTAGCCACAGTGTATACAAGCTTCTACTTGCACCGTTATAAATTCTACCTCAAGCAACAGTTTCTTTTCCCAACAAGCACCATACAAAACATGCTTTAACAAAAAACTATCTAAATGCTAAAACAAGCAAACATGAGAGTACTCACATAAGACTACTAAAACTAACAGCTCTGAAAAAGAGATGAAATGAAAACAAGAAATTTTGCAGCAGCTAGAAGAAAAACTAAGAATACTAGCATAACAAGTATTCAAACGAAAAAGCGGAGCGTGTCTCTCTCCCAAACAAGGAATTCTAGGGTCCAACTATATTATTGAAGCAAGGAAAAAAAAGAAAACAAAATAAAAACAAACAAATGCTCCACGTAAACTTCATATGATGTGACTGAATACAAATGTAGTTTCACTAGAAGTGACCTGATAGATTGTTGATGAAGAAGGGGATGCCTTAGGCATCCCCAAGCTTAGATGCTTGAGTCTTCTTAAAATATGCATGGATGAACCACGGGGCCATAAACAAGCTTTGACCTTGCATTCTTCTTGATCACATATATCACCCTCTTCTCTTGACCGTTGAAAACTTCCTTCACGCCACACTCAAGAGTAATTCGCATTAGAGGGTTAGTGCAACAATCAATAATCCATGGGTTATATATGGAACAAGAGTAATATTGATACTTTTAAACATTAGCTACAGACACTGATACTTTTAAACATTATCTACATAACTAATGTTTCGTGAAGCAAAGAAATCCACTTGACATCGCAAAAGAGCAAATGCAAGAAAAATGGCAGAATCTGTCAAAACCAGAACAGTCTGTAAATACGAATTTTTATAGGCACTTACGTTGCTCAGATCGAACAAATTAAAGAACAAAAAAGTTGCATAATTAGCCGAGTAATAAGCACAAGAAATTTCAGGTCATTCTGATTTTTCTATGATTTATACGAATTGTTACGGTGGACGGCAGAAATCTGTTTCCTGGGCAGAAATCCGAAAACCAACTCCAACTCTCGTCATAAACTTTACTTGGCACTACTAAAACATGAAAATAAATAAACAACGGAGTTTCTAGAGAAGTATACAACCCCTTGACTCAAAGAAAATAGAGAAAAACAAAGCAAAAATAAAACCATGGGTTATCTCCCAAGAAGTGCGTTTCTTTAACGCCTTTAAGTTAGGCCCAAAAAAGTGGATTCACGTGTTTTCAAGTGAAGAAGATGCTCACATAAGAATTATGAATTAAGAAAAGGAGAGCTTCAAAAAAGCAAGTATGAAACAAATTTAAGTCTAACCCACTTTCTATGCATAGGAATCTTGTAAAGAAATAAATTAAAGAAGCTCAAACTAGAAATCATGGGAAGGTAGAACAAGAGAAACTTCAAAACTTTCAACAAAAGGAGAGGTATTTTAGTAACATGAAAATTTCTACAACCATATTTTCATCTCTCATAATAATTTTCAGTAGTATCATGAACAAAATCAACAATATAATTATCACATAAAGCATGTTTTTCATGATCTAAAAGCACAAAATTCATATCAAGATCTAAAACAGTGGGATCAAAATTAAAAATAAAGACCTCTTCTTTCCCACTTTTAGTAAAAGAAAAACGAGATGATTGATCACTCATAAAAGGTATAGGACACATTATAGCAATCCTATTTTCAGTAGCATTGTAATTTATAACATCAAGTAACATAGGACCATCATCAAGAGCATTATCATATAAATTTTCTAAACAAACTTCCTCATAATCATGCATATCAATAGTTGGAATAAATAGAGGATTATCATAGGATTTATCGAAGTAACATGGATTATCATAAATAACAGTAGAAATATCGTTCTCACAAGTTTCATTCATAGTAGTATCAAGGTCACAAGTATAGCAAGTATCAATTTCATCAAATAATGTATGAGTTAAAAGTTACTATCATTTGGAGGTAAACATGGGTAGATCCCTTCTTTCTCCTCTTGATCTTCACTCTCCTCCTCTTTTTCATCCAGTGAGCTTCCAGATTCAACATTTTCTTCTTCCATAGGTTCCTGCAAGGCATTATTCTCTCCCTTTGGGGGGGGATTTATTAAGATATTCCACTATGTAGTAATTACAATCCTTGTAATTATCAAAGGAATATTCAAGTATAGCATAAATGTCATATTTATAAGGTGCATCATCAATACTTTCAAGTAAATAGGCAATTTGAATGCACCCTTCAAAGAAATAAATTTTTCAATTTGTTCCACACCATATAATTCATAATTTCCCTTAACATAAGAAGATATGGTATCATATCATTATACACACATTGAAAAGGGAGGTGTTTATACCTCCTACAACAACAGGATTTATCAAAGCAATAAGTAACATTATAAGTAGAGCACAAGTTTTTAGCACAGTCATGCAATTTATTAATTTTCTCTCATAAGTGTATCCCTTTTTGTGACAAGTCGTGTTCATTATAATTTTGTTGTTGTTCATCCATGAACCCACCTTGCCAATAAGATCTAGTTTCAAAGACTTCAAACATTGATAGCAAGCATGCTAGAACAAAAATAACAACTAGAATAAGAACTTTTTTTTGTTTTTGATAAAGAGAAGCAAACAAGACAAAATAAAATAAACTACGCAAAAATAAAACAGAGTAAAGAGATTGGAAGTGAGAGAATCCCCTTGCAGAAATTCTCTTCCTCCCCGGCAACGGCGCCGGAAAAAGCTTGATGGTGCAGGTCTTGCACTCATTGGGAAACCCCAAGAGGAAGGTATGATGAGCACAACAGTGATACATCTCCAATGTATCTATAATTTCTGATGTTCCATGATGATATTATGCCAATTGCTATATGTTTTCTCTCTTCTTTATGTCAGTTTTATCGATTTTCTGGACTAACCTATTGACAAGATGCCACAGAGCTAGTTCCCTGTTTTCTGTTGTTTTTAGTTTCAGAAAATTTGTTCTGGAAATATTCTCGAAATTGGAAAATTCAAATCCCGGAAGTCTTAGAATTCCCGAAGTTTCCACGGAGTCCCGGAAGAGACCCGGAGAGGGGTCTCAGGGGGCCCACACCATGGGGTGGCGCCCTCCCCCCCTTGGCCGCGCCGGGGGGTGGTGTGGGGCCCCAGGGCTCCACCGCCTTTTCTCTTTCGCCTATTTAATCCCCTCCGAAGGAAAACCCTAAGCACCTGATCAAAAATCCCCGAAAAGTTCCGCAGCTGCCGTCGTCGTCAACCCTAGATCAGGGGGGTTCTGAAGCTGTCTCTCGGCACCCTGCCAGAGAGGAGATCATCACCGGAGGCCTCTTCATCACCATGCCTGCCTCTGGAGTGATGCGTGAGTAGTTCATCCTTGGACTACGGGTCCATAGCAGTAGCTAGATGCTTGTCTTCTCCTCCTATGCCTCAATGTTTAGATCTCGTGAGCTTCCTAACATGATCGAGATTGTTCTTATGTAATCCTATGTGCTGTGTTTGCTGGGATCCGATGAATACTGAACTTCCGCCAAGTTGATTATAGTCTTTATTTCTTATGTTATTTGTGATCTTGCATGCTTTCTGTTGCTAGTGGTGGCCCTCGCCAAGTAGTTGCTAGTGACTCCAAGAGAGAGTATTTATGCTCGATAGTTGGGTTCATGCCTCCTTTTCTCCTGTCCTCGAGTGACAGAAACGTGACGGGGGAGGATGTGTTGTTGCCACTAGCGAGAAAACAACGGTGTGAGTGCCCGCGTGCACAATCATTGCTTACATTACACACATTGCTTAATGCGATTATCTTTTGTTTGCAACTTAATACCTAAGGGGGGTTCGGATGATAACCTGAGGGTGGATTATTAGTCATAGATGCATTTGGATTAGGGTCTATGTATATTGTTGTAATGCCCGCACTAAATATCAGAGTAGTCATAGTGTCATGAATGTTCACTACAGCGAAACCTCTATTTGTCAATTGCCAAGTTGTAATTTGTTCACCCAGCATGCTATCTTTTATGGAGAGACACCACTAGTGAACCTATGAACCCCGGTCCATTTTCCTACATTGTTAAACAAACCACTGCAATTTCCTGCTTTGTTTACTTACTGCAAGCATACACTATTTTCCACACTATACGTCTAATCTTTGTTTTCAGCAAGACCGGTGAGATTGACAAACTCACTGTACCGTTGGGACAAAGTATTTTGGTTGTGTTGTGTGCAGGTTCCGCGTTATTGCTGACACTGGTGAGGCGCCATCACCACCGTCAGTGGCATCAACCTTCCGAATATCCTATTTCTCCTACTGGATTGATAACCTTGGTTCTTAACTGAGGGAAATTCTTACAACTGCACTCATCACACCCTCCTCTTGGGGTTTCCAACACACCATCCGTAGCAGCAGGAATTTCTGGTACCGTTGCCGGGGAGTTAATCATCATCAAGAAGCAACCACTCCCTCATCAACTCTACCAACAATCAAGAAGCAGTTTCCCTAAGAAAGAAACCAAGGTTTAATCGACCAGTAGGAGGAAGGAGTAACTTTAGAAGGTAGATGCAGCTGAGATGGCAGAGCGCACTACCGGTTCAGCAGAACCGTGGAACCTACACACCACAATCAAATCACTTTGCCCCAACGAAGCAGTGAGGTTGTCAATATCACCGGTTTTGCTGAACACAAAGAGGTTAAACATATGGTCTGGAAAACAGTAGGAAAACAGTATGAAAATAGTAGCAGGAGTATGAAAGCAGTAGGTGTTTTATTAGTATGAGGAAAAAGGACCGGGGTCCACAGTTCACTAGTGGTGTCTCTTCGTGAAAGATAAATAACATATGTGGTGAACAAATTATAGTTGGGCAATTGACAGAAATGAAGGCTGCACCGTAGTGCATATGCAAGACATAAATATTACTATGTGATTCATGTGGGCATTACAACAAAATATATAGACCGTCATCCAACTGCATCTATGCCTAATAATCCACCCTCCGAATATCATCCGAACAAACGTTGGGTATTAAGTTGCAAGCAATAGATTATCGCCATAAGCAAAGTGTGTAATGTAAACAATGTAAACTAGGTAAACATCGTTGTTTTCTCCCTAATGGAAACAACACATCCTCCATCCGTCATGTTTCTGCCACTCGAGCACAGATGCAAAGGAGGCATGAACTCACTATCGAGCATAAACACTCCCTCTTGGAGTTACTAGCATCTACTTGGCCAGAGCATCTACTAATAACGGAGAGCATGCAAGATCATAAATAACATATGCATGAAGATAACATGATAGATTTATAATCAGAAGACATAGCATTCAACATTCATCAGATCCCAGCAAACACAGCATGTAGCATTACATAAATATGATCTCGATCATGTGAGGCAACTCACGAGATATAAATGTGAGTTACAAAGTGGAGAGAACAACCATCTAGCTAATGATATGGACCCGTAGTCCAGGGATGAACTACTCACGCATCACTTAGGAGGAGGGCATGGTGGTGTGTAGACCCCTCCAGTGAGGAACTCCCTCCCGGCAGGGTGCCGGGGGGAGCTCCAGAACTGTCCCGATCTCGGGATGACGCTGACGGCGGCCTCGGGTGTTGTTCGGGACGAAGTGGTATATATTTAGGGTTTATGTCTTGGGTGGTATAAATAGGCGAAAGGGCAAAGGCGGTGGAGGCCTGGCGGCCCTACACCACCCCATGGCGTGGCCAGGGGCGCCGCCCTATGGTGTGGGCCCCCTGTGGCCCCCTCCGGGTCTCTTCGGGACTCTGTGGAACCTTCGGGAATTCTAGGACCTCCGGACTTCGAATTTTCCAATTCAGAGAATATTTCCAGAACAACTTTTCTGAAACTAAAAAACAATATAAAACATGGAACTGGCTCTGTGGCATGTTGTCGATAGGTTAGTCCAGAAAATTGATAAAAATGACATAAAGTGTATAGCCAACATGTGGGAAACAACACGGAACATCAGAAATTAAGGATACGTTTATGACATATAAGTGAGACGTGAAATATCGCCGGAACCCGACATGGAGGATGTGAAGGTTGAGGTCACCTCTAGTGTCTGCATCCTCGCACACCTCCCTGACATGGTGGTGTGGCCGTTCGCGTGCAAGAACGACGCCGCCGTCCTCTACGCCGTCTCAGACATCAACCGTGTCGGTGCCGTGTGCCATCATTGCTGCTGCTTCTGTGGCCATGCCGACAATTCCTCGACCCTCCACCGCTGTCCAAGAGCCTGGACATCGGCCCCCATCACCCCTAGGTGAGCTCCCATAGCCTCCCGAACTCGCAGCTCTTGCATGCACATGCATGCACGTCGAGAGGAGGAGGATGGTCCTCGACCGTCAGAACCTCAGATCCACTGCTCCGCTTGAACGACCGTGTTCCCGAGCAGCTCCGCGTGCGCGCGTCTGTGGGGCGGCTTTGGCCTCTTCTTGGCCAGTTGCCAGCGGATTGATCCCACACGACATTTTTTCCTATGATTATTGTTTTCCCTGGTAGCAGAAAATAGCACCCTTGGTTTAATTCAAAACAAAAATAGACCTAAAATTTTACCACACCAAAAATCTCAGCGGTACATGCATATTTTCCTAACCACATGCAATTGGTAGATCTACATTTCCACCCTTGGTTAACCCTAGGGAAAATGCCAAGTAAAACCTATCTAAAAACTTAACTTGGGCATAACTTTAATTTTAAGAATCCAAATGTTATGAGGTCAATTGATCTGGATATCCGTAAGTGATGCCTAGCTATTGCAGTTGGCCTTGCATTCAAGTCAGCTTCCTGTTTAAAATGGCATGCACTTTGGTAAATAACGAGAGAGCCACTGTACGATTTTTCTAAATTTTTTGATGATTTTTGAGAAAAACCCAATTGGATGACCTTTTTTATGCTTAGGAATACCTAATCCTATATTTTCTTGATTTTAGGAGCCATAGATTTATTTGGGTGTGGATGGCAAGTTTTAGGGCTTTTCTGCCATTTTTATTTTAGGTTTAATTATTTTTGTGTGATTTTTTAATGTTATGATTGTAATTTCTAGCATGCATAGGTTATGTCACCTCTATTATTTTTATGTTATATTTTATAACTAGCATGTTAGGAGAACTTTTGGGTAAAGCATGTTATGGTTGTGATGTTTTTCCTCAATATAGTTGTTTTCTAGTTTTTAGGCATTTGTGGTTATTATCTATTATTGTTGATGAATTGACTTGAGAAATGTTTTGGTATGATTAGTTTAGCAATTCCCATGTTATTATGTTTTTGTCACCTCTGGTTGTGTAATCTTTTTGTTATTAGAGAGAAGCATGCTTTAGTTAAGACTTTTTGTGATGTTGTTATTGCCTCACTAGCATGAGCACTTATTTTTGTGTCATTTTTTTTTTTGGTGAAGTTCCTCGTGAGTGACCATAGGGTGATCTAACCTTATTATGTCATAATATGAGAGTGGCATACTCACTGAATCCACGCCATTTGATTGAGGAAAGTTATCTTGAGCCCTAGTATTATTCCAGTGTCTTTGTTCTAGCATATTTGATTGTTGTGTGTTTCACAAGGTAGAAAATTGGAGTGTTTTGATTATGTGACATGCTTGTTGTATATTGGTTGTTATTGCAAGTGATTGACTTTGTTTGTTTCTGATTGAGTGTTTATTTTTCCTTTTACGATGTTAGATAATGAAGAAGGGTAAGTTACCGAGGAGGTTTATTGTCGCTCATGTTTATTCCAAGATCAGGGACCAGATCAGTACCAAGGAAAGACATTCTAAATGCTTGCTACTACTTTACTTATAATTAGCTATCTAATACGTCATAAACGTATCCTTAATTTCTGATGTTCCATGCTATTTTCATGCCATATGCTACATCTTTTCCTTAAACTTTATTTTATTTTTATCGATTTCCTGGGACTAACCTATTGACAAGATGCCACAGAGCTAGTTCCTGTTTTCCGCTGTTTTGAGTTTCAGAAGAGTTGTTTTAGAAATATTCTCGGAATTTGAAAATTCGAAGCCCGAAGTCTTAGAATTCCCGAAGGTTCCATGGAGTCACAAAGAGGCCCAGAGGGGGGCCACACCATGAGGCGACACCCCTGGCCACGCCTGGGGGTGGTGTAGGCCCCTCGGGCACCCACCGCCATTGCCCTTTCGCCTATATATTCCCCCGATGCGTGAACCCTAAAAAGATAACACTTTTCCACAAAAAACACCCGAGGCTGCCGTCATCGTCAACCCAAGATCGGGAGGGTTCTGGAGTTCTCCCCGGTACCCTGCCGGGAGGGGAAATCATCACCGGAGGGCTCTACACTACGGGTCCATAGAAGTAGCTAGATGGTTGTTCTCTCCCCTTTATGCCTCATGTTTAGATCTCGTGAGCTGCCCTACATGATCGTGATCATCTTATTGTAATGCTACATGTTGTGTTTGTTGGGATCCGATGATTATTGAATGCTATGTCTCTTGATTATCAATCTATCATGTTGTCTTCATGTGTATGTGATGCGTGTGAACACACGCTCGTTGGGAGACCCCCAAGAGGAAGGTATGAAGAGTGCAGCAGCAAGTTTCCCTCAAAAAGAACCAATGTTGAATCAACTAGTAGGAGGAAGGAGTAACTTCAGAAGGTTGATGCAGCTAAGATGGCAGGGCGCACTACCGGTTCAGCAGCAACGTGGAACCTACACAACACAAGAAACTCACTTTGCCCCAACGAAGCAGTGAGGTTGTCAATCTCACCAGTTTTGCTGATAACAAAGAGGTTAAATGTATGGTGTGGAAAACAATATGAGAACAGTATGAAAGCAGTAGCAGCAATATGAAAACAGTGGAAGCAGTGTGAAAACAATAGAAACAGTGTATGTATTATCAGTATGAGAAAATGGACCGGGGTCCACAGTTTACTAGTGGTGTCTCTCCGTGAAAGATAAATAACATGTGTGGTGAACAAATTACAGCTGGGCAATTGACAGAAATAAAGGCTGCACCGTGGTGCATATGCATGGCATAAATATTAGTATGTGATTCATGCGGGCATTACAACAAGATACATAGACGGTTATCCAACTGCATCTATGACTAATAATCCACCCTCCGAATATCATCCGAACAAACGTTGGGTATTAAGTTGCAAGCGACAAATCATCACAGTAAGCAAAGTGTGTAATGTAAACAATATAAACTAAGTAAACACCGTTGTTTTATCCCTAATGGCAACAAAACATCTCCATCCTTCAAGTTTCTGTCACTCGAGCATAGATGCAACAGACGCATGAACCCACTATCAAGCATAAATACTCCCTCTTGGAGTTACTAGCATCTACTTGGCCAGAGCATCTACTAATAACGGAGAGCATGCAATATCATAAATAACATATGCATGAAGATAGCATGATATATTGATAATCATAAGACATAGCATTCAACATTCATCAGATCCCAGCAAACACACCATGTAGCATTACATAAAGATGATCTCGATCATGTAGGGAAACTCACAAGATCTAAACATGAGGTACAAAGTGGAGAAAGACAGCCATCTAGCTACTGCTATGGACCCGTAGTCTAGGGATGAACTACTCACGCATCACTTCAGAGGAGAGCATGGTGGTGTAGACCCCTCCGGAGATGAATTCCCCTCCCGATAGGGTGCCACGGAGAGCTCCAGAACCCTCCCGATCTCGGGATGACGATGACGACGGCCTCGGGTGTTTCTCGGGATGAAGTGGTATATTTTTCGGGTTGATGTATCAGGGGTATAAACAAGCGAAAGGGCGATGGAGGTGGATGCCCGAGGGGGCCACACCACCCCTAGGCGCGGCCAGGGGGCGCGCCTCCCTATGGTGTGGACCCTTGTGGCCCCCCTCCGGGCCTCTTCAGGACTCCGTGGAACCTTCAAGAATTTTAAGACTTCCGGGCTTCGAATTTTCCAATTCTGAGAATATTTCCAGGACAACTTTTCTGAAACTAAAAACAACAGAAAACAGGGAACTAGCTTGTGGCATCTTGTGAATAGGTTAGTCCAGAAAATCGATAAAATGACATAAAGTGTATACAAACATGTAGGAAATAACATGAAAACAACATGGAACATAAAAAATTAAGGATACGTTTATGACGTATCAGTATGTTATTTATGATCTTGGGTGCTCTTCGTTGTTAGTAGATGCTATGGCCAAGTAGATACTAGTGAATCCAAGAGGGAGTATTTATGCTCGATAGTGGGTTAATGCCTCCTTTGAATCTATGCTCGAGTGACAAAAACGTGACAGATGGTGGATGTGTTGTTTCCATTAGGGAGAAAACAACAATGTTTACATTGTTTACATCACACACTTTACTTACTGCGATTATCTGTTGCTTGCAAATTAATATCCAACGTTTGTTCGGATGATATTCGGAGGGTGGATTATTAGTCATAGATGCAGTTGGATGATGGTCTATGTATCTTGTTGTAATGCCCACACGAATCACATAGTAATCATCATGTTATGCATGTTTCATTATCTATCAATTGCCCAGCTATAATTTGTTTACCACTCATGTTAGCTATCTTTTAGGGAGAGACACCTCTAGTGAACTATGGACCCCGGTCCATTTTCTCATACTGATAATACAACCACTAAAATTGCTGTTTTCACACTGCTTCCACTGTTTTCACACTCCTACTTCTGTTTCGCATTGTTCTCATACTGTTTTCCACACCATACAGTTAACCTCTTTGTTATCAGCAAAACTGGTGAGATTGACAACCTCACTGCTACGTTGGGGAAAGTGAATTGATTGTGTTGTGTAGGTTCCACGTTGCTGATGAACCGATAGTGCGCCCTACCCAATCAACTGCATCAACCATCAAAGTTGCTTTTCCTCCTACTCGTCGATTCGACCTTAGTTTCTTTTCTGAGGGAAAACTTGTTGCTGCACTCTTCACACCTTGCGCTTCGGGTCTCCGAACGAGCGTGCGTATGCACTCCATCAAGCTTTTCTGGCACCGTTGCCAGGGAGGAAGAAAATTTCTGCAACGGGAGTTTCTCACTTCCAATCTCTTTACTTTGTATTAGTTTTGCTTAGTTTTTTTTTGTCTTGTTTGCTTCTAGTTGTTACTCTAGTTGTTGTTTTTATCCTGTTTTTAATCTTGCTAAAATGAGTACCCCTAAGAACACTATGTTGTTTGACTTTACTAGAACCAACAACAATGATTTCATTAGCACACTTATTGCTCCACCTGCTCCTACTACTGATTTTTATGTGGTAAAGCCTGCCCTGTTAAATCTTGTTATGAGAGAGAAATTTTCAGGTGTTAGTACTGATGATGCTACTGCCCATCTTAATAATTTTGTTGAACTATGTGAGATGCAAAATATAAAGATGTAGATGGAGATATTATTAAACTGATTTTTTTCCTTTTTCGTTGAGCGAAAGAGCTAAAGAATGGTTGCTATCTTTGTCTAGAAATAGTATTGATTCTTGAACTAAACATAAAGATGCTTTCATTGAAAAATATTATCCTCCTGCTAAGATTATATCTTTAAGAAGTATCATTATGAATTTTAAGAACTTGATAATGATCTTGTTGCTAAAGCTTGGGAAAGAATGAACTCTTTGGTAAAGAATTGTCCCACTCATGGACTTACTACTTGGATGATCATCCAAAAAAATTGTGCATGTCTGAATTTTTCTTCAAGAAACCTTCTGGATTCAGCTGCTAGAGGAACCTTTATGTCCATGAGCTTGGGGCAGCAACAAAGCTTCTTGATGATATGATGGTAAATTATTCTAAATGACACACTGAGAGAGCTACAACAGGTAAGAAGGTAAATTATGTTGAAGAAACCTCCTCTTTTAGTGATAGACCCAATGCTATTATGTCTATGCTTGTGAATGTCCATGCTCCTATTGGTTCCAACAATGTTCCTTTAGCCTCTTTGGTTTCTCAATAAGAGCATGTTGATGTGAACTTCATTAAAAATAATAATTTCAACAACAATGCTTATAGGAATAATTTTGGTAGCAACAATTATAGGCCATATCCTCCTAATAATAATAATGGTTATGTAGATTACTACTGAAATTCCTACAACAACAATAAAAGTTTACCCTATGATCTTGAGAACATGCTTAAGAATTTTATTAGTACACAAACTGCTTTTAATAAATCTGTTAAGGACAAGTTTGGCAAAATTGATGTTCTTGCTTCTAAAGTTGATAGCCTTGTTCTTGATGTTGATTTTCTGAAACTAAAGGTTATGCCTCATGATGTAAAAGAAATCAAAATTTGAATTCCATTCAAATTTGAATTGATGACAATGTTAGGATGTTAGCTGAATTGCATGCTAGATGGGAAAGAGAAGATAAAATAGCTAGAAAGAATAATATAGCTAATGTTTGCACCATTACCACCACTATTAAAACTGAAGCTTCTCATGCTATTAAAACTTCTACTATAAATGGTAAAGTAATTGCTATTGGAAAAACTCCCACTTCTGCTGTTAAAAGTTCAAAACTGCCTGAAACTGCTAAAAATGTTCCTGATAAAAGTGCTGAAATTTTTA
This sequence comes from Alopecurus myosuroides, assembly GCA_028641055.1. Classification (NCBI taxonomy): domain Eukaryota; kingdom Viridiplantae; phylum Streptophyta; class Magnoliopsida; order Poales; family Poaceae; genus Alopecurus; species Alopecurus myosuroides. The sequence goes on from CM054057.1 coordinate 720,378,683, forward strand.
GAAACATGGGAGACAATGGTCCCATTACTTTTGATAAAATGATCTTGACTTTTTGGGAGACAATGGTCCCACTGGAATAGCTGAGGGGGTGTTTACAAAACTCTTTGGAAAAACGGTCTCCACTGATTATCTTGTTATTGAATGTGTAGGAGGAGGACAAATTACCCTTGGAAGATCTTCGTTGAAGCTCTTAGGAGCAACCATCGATATGGGGAAAGGTACCATGACTTTCACTTCCAAACCATGCTTGGACCATTAGTTACCTAAAAGTAAAAAAATAAGGGTAAGAAAGGTACGCGTAGACCTCGTAACATTTGGATGCTTCTTCACTTGAAAATACTTGATTCCAGCTTTTTTGGGCCTAGCTAAAAGGCGTTAAAGAAAAGCACTTCTTGGGAGATAACCCATGGCTTTATTTTTGATTGTTTTTCTCTGTTTTCTTTGAGTCAAGGGGTTGTATACTTCTGTAGAAACACATTTGTATCTTTATTTTTGTGTATTAGTTGTCCCAAGTAAAGTTTCTACCAAAAGTTGGAGTTCGTTTTGGATTTGTGCGCATGAAACAATGCTGTCCACCGTTAAAAATCGTATAAATTCCAGAAAGATCAAAATGACCTGAAACCTTTTGTGCTTATTCCTCAGCTAATTCCAAAAAAAAATCGTTCTTTATGTTTTTTTTACCTAAGCAACTTAAGTGCCCCGATTTTTTTTGTCATTACACATTGTTCTCGTTTTGGCAGATTCTGCCATTTTTCTTGCATTTGCTCTTTTACTATGTCAAGTGGATTTATTTGCTTCATGAAACATCAGTGTCTGCAGCTAATGTTTAAAATTATCAAAGCACTTGTGCCCATGCATAACCCATGGATTTTTTTATTGTTGCACTAACCCTCTAATGCGAATTACTTTGAGTGTGGTGTGAAGGAAGTTTTCAAAGGTCAAGAGAAGAGGGTGATATAATGTGATCAAGAAGAGTGCAAGGTCAAAGCTTGGGGATTACCCCGTGGTTCGTCCCATCAAATTCTAAGAAGACTCAAGCATCTAAGCTTGGGGATGACCAAGGCATCCCCTTCTTCATCAACAATTTATTAGGTCATTTCTAGTGAAACTATATTTTTATTCGTTCACATCATATGAAATTTACTTGGAGCGTCTGTTTGTTTTTATTTTGTTTTCCTTTGTTTCCCTTGTTGAAATAATATTGTAGGAACCTAGCATTCTTTGTGTGGGAGAGAGATATGCTCTGTTTTTCATATGAGTACTCTTTATGCTCGTATTCTTAGTTTTTCTTCTAGTTGCTGCAAAATTCCTTTTTAGCTCCTGTTTTTCTTGCATCTCTTATTAAGAGTTGTTAGATTTAGTACAGTTGTGTTAGTACCCTCTTGTTTCATTGCTGTATCTCTTGGAGAGTTTTTGCTTAGTATAAAATGTTTGGTGTTGGAAAGCAGTAGTATAGTTTTCGTGCTTGTAACGGTGCAATAGAAGCTTGTATAGACTGTGGCTAGACTTTTTCATGTCATGCTAGATGTTATTTTAATTCTTAAGCCTAGTGGTTATTTTTGTAACATGATTTGTATCAAATAGCTGAGAGTATTTAATGTGCCATTGAAAGAATCATGAGTTGTTCGTGTCATATTGAAGCATAAATTTGTGGTGTTCTCCTTTGAATGTTTTATTTGGTTGACTTGGCGCATGCTCACACCATGTTTATGACTACAAACCAGTCACTTATAGCCTCTATGATCATTTAGTTTTTAAACTTGTAGTACCACTTATGCTTTGATTAATGATGTTTTTGTCGCTATGCATGATTACGGACATTATTGATCTCTTGATTTGTCGCTCCCACTCTTGTGCTAGCCTCCACCTGTACTGAGTATGAGTTCTACTCGTGCACCAACTCCCAAAAACCAAACTTTGCCCAATGTGTCCACCATACCTACCTACATGTGGTATTTAAACGACAATCCAAAGTAAATTGCTCATGTGTTACCTTTAAAACTTTCAAAGTTACTCCTGTTTTGTGCTCCTGTTTTAGCTCATGAAGATATAAATAGAGAATATTTATATCACTTGTTGATTGGAATTTCACACCCTGGACTAGTGGCTTCGTCCTCTTATCCAATTGATAGAAGAGCTGGCAGCGTGGTGCCCAGCCCCAAACTTAATACAACAAATTCTCTTCACTATTTTTGCCCCTAATTTATCAGTAAAAGCATAATTTTGTAAACAAAAGAGAAAGAGGGATGACCATCTACCCTGATGCGTCCTTCTATGGGAGCCGCTCTTGTGAAGTCTAGTTGTCTTGTGACGTATGGTACGTCATAAACGTATCCTTAACTTCTGATGTTCCATGTTGTTTTCTTATTGTTTCCCACATGTTTGCTATACACTTTATGTCATTTTTATCGATTTTCCGGACTAACCTATTGAGAAGATGCCACAGAGCCAGTTCCCTGTTTTCTGCTGTTTTTAGTTTCAGAACAGTTGTTCTGGAAATATTCTTGGAATTGGAAAATTTGAAGCCCCGAAATCTTAAAATTACCGAAGGTTCCATGGAGTCCCTCAGAGACCCGGAGGGGGGCCTCACGGGGCCCACACCATAGGGTGGCGCCCCCCCTTGGCCGCGCCAGGGGGTGGTGTGGTGCCCCCAGGACTCCACCGCCTCTGCCCTTTCGCCTATTTAATCCCCCTGAGATATAAACCCTAGAGATATCCCACTTTTTCTCGAGAAACGCCAAAGGCCGCCATCACCGTCATCCCGAGATCGGGAGGGTTCTGGAGCTCTCCCCGGCACCCTGCCGAAGGGGGAATCATCACCGGAGGGGTCTACACCACCATGGCTATCACGACCCCGGACCCAGAGGTATACATACTCTTATGCGCTCCTAGTCATGGACCCACAAGGGCTTCAGGGTTATCAGCCCCGGCCGCAACAAACAATGGCAGGCAGACCGGATTCATCGGCACGCAGGCCGTATCACCGCGGTACTACGACTCCTTGCGTCCATGCTAGTCATAACCAACTATGCATATCAAAGCGTCCACGAATCGAATGAAACTGAAGGAATGGGACCAAAGCTATACAGAGATGCTATGTGTCCATAAAGTGCAACAACAATCAAGGGTTACTGGGGTTACCAAGCCCCGGGCCGAATCACATCGGCAGGCGTGCTTGGAAATGGATCATCGGCTCCACAACCCCTCGACTGCGACAACTATGCAGGCATAGCTAAAACTGCATAACAATGAGCTCGAAAGCAACAACCGATCAAAGCAACACTCTAGACATGGAAGCTGCATTAACAGGTGTTACTAGAGTATAGTTTACAAACAGAGGTCCCACGACCCAACATTACATCAAACAACGGAAGGCAAGTTATGTTGCTAATTAACAAGAACCAAAAAGGCCTAAGAGGCTGCAACATAAGGCGAAGTCCCAGACCATAGATCCCAGGCTGCTACCTAGGAAACCCAAACTACTCGTCGATGTCCATGTTGAAACACCACCGAAGTGAGGAACAGCACCAGAACCAAAATTAAGCAAACCTGAGTACGGGAGGTACTCAACAAGACTTAGTTAACCTATTATATATCTGCTTCTTTTATAAAGAGTTATGAAGGTTATTTTGCGTAAAGATATCTTTGTTTTCCAAGTTGAGGAAGGAATAGCACGTCTCATGGAGTATTTTGAAAATAGATGAGAAAGCTACTCAACTACTGAGATCATCATCTTTTAATCCACCAATATCATTTCAGCACCTCGTGCTTCAAAGATCACCACCTCAAGTTGTTGCGGTACCTCATGCTAGAAGGTAACCCCTCTTGGCATCTCCGAGGAGGCATCCTTCATTCATTATGAACAAGTTTTAGTCATTCCGTTCAAGTTATCTATGATCACAGAATCCGTCACCAAGTCGTCTTTAACCGTAGACACGACTTTTCGAAAATATTTAACCCTGCAGAGGTGTACAACTTTACCCACACGTACCAACCGACTCTTAGTGCCACTGGGTTGGCACTAGTCCAGGAAGTGCCGGCAGAGGGTGGTCGATTCCCAGCCTTTACCTTGTCGAACCTTATCCATGAGTCAACCCAAACAGGGCCACCCCGTCAACAGGGAGTTGGCCACCTCCCGACGGCACCTGTTCTGTGAGTCGGGATCAAGATCCGTGTACGTCCATCACTTGTCCCGGTCACGACCTAATTTTCTCCAAAACATTTTCCGATTCACACGCAGATGGAAAGCTCAAACTACGTGGCTCATGGATAAGGTTAAAAAGTTAGTTAGCTGGGCGGGGTTCATCGGCCCATGTGTGGCTGTACGCTCAGTCTTGGCTCGAAGGCGAGAACTCGCTCCTAGGGGCATGAACAGGAAAAAACACCACAACCCTTTGTGGCCTTACATCCATGTCGTGATTAGTCAAGTTATCAAAGATAATTCAAATCATAACCACCTGACATAGTAGATTCACGCATTGACCAATTCATCAACCGGATGGATCAGATCACAACTAGGCATGGCTAAGCAAGACTAACAGGATTTAGCAAAGCACGCACAAACAAACCTATAGCTGGTAGGTGTAGTGGATCAGGTTAAGTAGGCTATGCAGTATATAGGAGAACTCTATCTACTGACATCAAATAGTTTGGAACCGAATGCAAAGTACGAGATTCAAAACTCTTTGAAACCATATATGAGCGGATAGGAGGTTATGCTTGCCTTGGTTAAGAAAACCAGATAAATATCTTCTATAAAAAGTGCTTGACTTGTCGGTTAGCATCAAGTATTCGCCATTGGAGTTGCTGACCTTCACTTCGGAGTCGCGTTCTACCGAGGGTGAAACAACACCAAAAAGAAGAACAACAATCAAACATGGCATCGATGCAATGCACAATATGTATGCATGAGCAAGTTAATGCACTAAAATAAAGCCCTAAGTATGTTCGATGGGTTGCTAGGGTTCGTATGGAAATTATGCATTTTTACTGAAATTATCCCGAAATAGACCCCGTAGGGCAATTCGGGCAATACTGAATTGAGTACCATTTTAATTGCTCAAATGGGTTTGAAAAACTATAAACATGTTGCATTTGTAATTTTGAGCATTTTGGTATATAACTTGTATAATTTGGAATTATTGAATAAAAACATATTTTTCCATTTTTAAATGAATTAAACAACATTAAATAATGGTCAAAATTAAAGTTTGTCAAACATGTATGAAAGTGACATATTTGGGTAGGAAATAATTTTATGAACAAAACCATATATTTATTTTATTTTTCTGATTAATATTTCAATAGTTATTAATTTTCCAACTTGAATTCATTTTCTGGAATTTAAATAACAGGGCCACGTGTCAGTCGTTTTTTTTTCTGTTTTTCTAATTATTTTCCAAAAATAAATAAAGGCCTGACAGCTAGGTCCCGCGGTGATGTCACCGTGACGTCTAGATGACGTCAGCGACGGGCGACGAGCTAGGCCGCGCGGGGCCACGCGTGCATGCGCGTTGGATGGAGAAGGATGCGGTGGACCAGATACGGGCGGCGCCGCCAGCGTATGGTCTCCGGAGACCCGCCGGAGTGAGGCAACCGCGGCGGCGACTCGGAAGCTTGATGTCAGCAATGATCCGGAGATCGAGGGGGCGAATCGGAAGCATCCACGGATGCGGGAGCTCACCGTGAGTTTTATGGAGTGGACGAGGAGGTGTGGCGAGGCTGGACGGCGACGAATCGACGACGTCATGTCCCGCCGGCCGTGGGGAAGACGGGCTCGATTCCGGGTCTCCACTGCACCAGGGCTTCCAAAACTTGGCGAGGAGGACAAGGGGAGTACGGTGGAGAGGGTGGGCTACTCAACGGGGTACGGGAGAGACTAGAACGGCGGCGCTCGCCGGCGTTTTTCACGGTTAGGGTTCCGGTGAACCTCACAGAGAGAGAGGGAGAGGGCACAAAGAGGTGCTAGAGGGAGAGCGGAGGAAACGACGCCCTCAGCTATCCACCCGAGCAGGGGCTCAAGCAGGTGCCTGCACGCCGGCCTCGCCGGCGGACACGCAGGTGGCTGCGTGCCTGTGTGGAGAAGAAAGCGAATTTTTGAAAACCCCCCAAATTTCCTAATTTTTGCGAAGAGGTCCTTTTCTTTAAAAACAGTACTGAAAACAGATGTTTCAAGGGCCATTTTGCAAATATAAAATTTAGCAAAAATAATTTTTGGAAAGCTTATAAATTTCCAACCTAACCATATTTTTGTTTTCCAAATTTGAAATTGTTTTTAAAACAAATTTTGGGTGACCACTTTAAGTGGTTTTTGGCCATTTCATTTGTTATTTTCAGATGCAAAATTTTAACCAATGTTTTCATGCATGTATGAGATGCCAACAACGCACCACCACCCTATTTTAGAAAAACAGGGATGTTAGAAATCTACCCCCCTTACAAGAATCTCGTCCCGAGATTCCTGAAGGAGAAAGAAAGAAGGAACACCGGTTTTGAACGATCTTCTCGAACCTTACGATTCTCTTCGTGAAGAGGTTGATTCATAGCATCATGAAGTGTTGATTGGCTACAACTTAGGTGGGAGGGGAAACTATTAGGATTTGGTCTTCACGAAGCTCGAGTATCTCATGGATAACTCATGACAGAAATGTTCATAAAGAACGTGTTGAGTTAAGAGGCATGAAACATATCAAGGTAACAGAGGGAATATGAGAAGGTTTCAAGTTTGTGGACGAATGTTCTTGATAGGATTTATAATGACATCGAGGTTTTCCTCAAAACAGAATACCGGGTTGGGAAGGATTTTTTTGGATACCAAAAGGTAATATCCATGGACGAGGGGAAACACGAGAAAAAACTGTAATCGTGCGTCAGAGAAAATTTGATACACGATCATGTTCACTCTTCGGAGTGCACACTGAAGATAACGTAACTTTCAACCATACCACAACAGTCTTCTTGAAATCCTTGTCAAGGATCGGGATGTTACTTCACGGCAGAAGATGAGTAACCACGGGATGTTGGAATATCGTAATTATGGAGGAATTCTTGGTCACACCATAAGGATGGGTAACCGATGGATTAAAACACTGAAAGGAATAAGGAATCTCTTTCATGTTGTGGGTTTGATGTAGCAATACGTTTACCACATGGTTAAAACCCCATGGTTTGAAGTGACTGACAAATTCACACAATGTGTGAGATGATCAGAACTTCAAGTACAAACAACTTGAAAAAGGGAACTAATCAATGGATGTTAAAAAAAACACCACGAGATGTTCTCATGATGAACTTGTTTCCACCAAAAAAGGTTTGGAGGATTGATAGAGAGATATTGCACAACTCAACTTCCAAATTATCCTTGATGTTCTAGATACCAGCAGCAGGATTGTCGTGGTGTTGTCACGGCAAGTGTTCTCATGTGAGAACTAGATTGCGATGCCATTGGTACTGAGCGAAGCTTCGAAAGGGTTAAGGCGGAAACGAGAGACGGGATTTTACCCAGGTTCATCCCCTCGATTGAGGGTAAAACCTACTCCTGCCTTCTTACTATCAGGAAACAAGGTCTCGATTACAAAGGGCGATTCCGGCTCTCGATGTCTCGAGTTACCTTGCTATCGACTTAGAGCTTATCTTTCTACGTCCTAGGGTCTCGCCTTATATAGGGGACAAGACCTCCGAGTTACAAAGGATCCGGGTTACACACGTTATCGGAGTCCTGATCTAATCCGATCTAGTTCATCCTTTGCCGGCTCACCCCGTGACCTGGTCATCTCCGTCCGGCCTTGGGCTGACTTCCAGGCCTTGGGCCATTATGTTGCTTAACACAAACTCTAGGCCGGTTGACGTGGGGATGATTCCTGGACCTATCGGGTGAGCCTACCTGGTCCAAGACCCAAGACCTAGGCCCAAAGACAGGTGATATCCCGCGGTTCTAGAAGGCCCAACAGAAGCCCACCCGCAAGACTTGCGGGTCAAGAAAAGAACTCCTATACATAGTCTGCTAGGACTCATGTAACCCCCTCCTGGCTGCATATATAAAGCCAGGAGGGAGGAGAGAAAAAGAACATCTAATCGGGGATCCAATCTAGACAAGACAAGAGGAAGATACAATCCACAACTAAACTAGAAAACACGGGATACCCCGTACACACCACCATGGCATCGCCATTGTAACAGTTCGACTATCTCGCCATAATACAGACTAGACAAGCAGGAGTAAGGGTTTTACCTCTACGAGGGCCCCGAACCTGGGTAAATCTTGCCTCCTTGTTAGCCGTCGAGATCACCAGCGCGTACATCGTTCCTCTACTTGAAACCCTACCGGATCATCCGAGGGATTTGTCGACACGATACATCGACAATTGGCGCCGTCTGTGGGAACGACACGCGCTGGATCTACGGTCTCGCCGGCCTCATCTACGTCAATCTTCGGGTCCTTGACCCCATAGATTCGATCTACTTTCGGGTCCTTCAACTTCATCGATCACTCGCCGGCATCACGCACGGTCTTCATCATCTACATCGACATCGTTCTTCACGCGCAGACTGTAGGACATCAGCAACGTACATATTGCGGACGCCATCAACGGTGACTTAGAATTCATATGGGCAATTCCTTCGGTTGAAAGATGCAAAATAAAATTATCTATCAGCTCCAAAAAGAATCGGCGAATGCCGACGGTTAGATCTCTGTGGATGACCCGAACACTGAAGCCCTGTCAGAATCTGACGGAACTCCGCGTGACTTTGGGAAAACAATTCTCACAGTCGACTCGGAGATCAATTCAAATATCACACTGTTAAAAAGATGCGGAATACAATCCCGCATCACTCCTTATTTTTTGATCCAATTCCAATGGTTAGATCTCCATCGGCGGCTCGCGCACTGCGACACGTTTTGGATCTCTGCGAGTTCGCGAATTCAAATCGCGGATCCGGATACTATTTCGTCAATTTGCAAGTCGACACAAAGACCAAGGAGCGTCAACAAAACATGAATCTCCATACTAGTGCTCGGGGGCTCGACATCAACATTGCCCTCCGTGTATACACAACAAGCATCGTGACTCCGCCGCGTTGACTCGGTCCGCCGTGTCGAGTCCTTCGGGTAAACATCGCGACTCCGCCAAGTCGACTAGGTCCGCCGCGTCGAGTCCTTCGGGTAAACATCGTGACTCCGCCGTGTCAACTCGGTCCGCCGCATCGAGTCCTTCGGATAAACACCGCGACTCCGTCGCGTCGAGTCCTTCGGACAAACATCGCGACTTCGCCGCATCAACTTGGTCCGCCGCGTCGAGTCCTTCGGACAAACATCGCGACTCCGCCGCATCGACTCGGTCCACTGCGTCGAGTCTTTCGGGAAGCATCGCGACTCCACCGCGTCGACTCGGTCCGCTGCGTCGAGTCCTTCGGGCAAACATCGCGACTCCGCCACGTCCACTCGATCCGTCGCGTCGAGTCCTTTGGGTAAACATCACGACTCCGCCGCGTCGAATCGGTCCGCCGCGCCGAGTCCTTCAGACAAACATCGCGACTCCGCCGCGTCGACTCGGTCTGCCTCATCGAGTCCTTCCAGAAAACATCGCGACTCCGTCCAGAAAACATCGCGACTCTGCCACACAACTCCGCTTCATCGAATCCTCTCGACTAAGCGTCTTGGGGGATGTCCTTCGCCGCAGCCACACTCGTTGCTCGGGGGCTGTGCTGCAATATAGACGCACTCGAGAATTCGCCGCAGCCGCACTCGACACTCGGGGCTGAGGCGTGAAACAGCCGCACTCGACACACGTGTCTAGTTCATCAATTTCGGCGATATTTGTCGACTCCGTCACCCGACACCACCTCGTCGACTACGGCAGTGTCATACAAAGATAAGTTCCTCTCATACGAGTCAACAAATTTATCTTTTTATGTTTATAATCTGCTGTGAAGCTACATCTGACACTCGGGGGCTGCGCCCCGCAAACTACATAAATACTCGAGACCCGTCATGCTGCGTGTTACACTACCGCATTTACACGCTACAACCCGAGTAGCTGATACTGCCTGACGTCGACCCTTGACTCCGACCCGGTTTGCAGCAGCAACTGACAGGTTGACAAGGAGCATAGACAATGGCTGTCAGGCTAACGAAATGGCACAGCGTACAATGCAAAAGTGTCACGTAGGGTCAAATCATTGCCTATCAACAGGTCATACTCGACTCTGCGAGTCGATAGATTGTTGGTTCACAACCAATATTAACCCAAGCAACGATTTGTTCTGTACATTTTGCTAGACACTGCACTACTGTTACATTATCTAACCACATCCGATTATATAGCCGCAATTGCAACGCAGGAAACACAACGTCGGATGCAACTTCGACAGTCGACACAATCCTCCGCTCGGAGTCGACACAATCCTCCGCTCGGAGTCGAACATATCCTCCGCTCGGAGTCGGCAGTCGACACATATCCTCCGCTCGGAGTCGACAGTCGACACAATCCTCGCTCGGAGTCGACACATATCCTCCACTCGGAGTCGATAGTCGACACATATCCTCCGCTCGGAGTCGACAGTCGACAGTTGACACAGATCCTCCGCTCAAAGTCGACACATACCCTCCTCCGGGAGTCGACGCATGTCCTCATCCGCGAGCCAACAGAAGACAAGCACACGGGGTTAGCTTCAGAACAACTGAGGCTATGCCCGACTCTGCGAGTCAAACATAGCCTCGGGGGCTACATCATCGGGAGCACTGCCGTGCACCCGACAAATCGAAGAAGCGACGTTACAAGATCTTTGAGTCTATGACGGATTACAAATAATCACACATAGACTCATGGGCTACTCCCATCGGGAGCGCTGGCCGCGCACCCAATGAGCGTTGGTCACGCAACCGACGAGCGCTACGGGCTCCCTCGACGTACTACCGCGTCGGAAGGAAATGAAAACTGGCCGCGTATCTGAGGAGCTCTGTCAGATTTCTTCGTCCAGATCCTTATTGTGGTCGTACAAACCGCATATTAATTCGGATGAAAAAAAAGCAAAACATCAAACTTGTCCGTCCCAACGAGACGCATACGACTTCGCGGGCTAATTCGCGAAATCAGAACATCTACTTTTCCTGTCCATGTTCTTGTGTGGACTCGGTGGCTGAGCGTCCGCGTCAACTACACGACTTCCACGTCGTAGTGCGACTCCGCCACGTCCGCGTCAACTACACGACCTCCACCACGTCAAACACCGTACGCCTCGTCGACTACACGACTTTCTCGTCGACTCCGTCCGCCTTGTCGAGTACACCTCCACCGCGTCGACGCCATCCTCCTCGTCGACTCCGTCCGCCATGTCGAGTACACCTCCACCGCGTCGACTCTGTCCGCCGTGTCGAGTACATCTCCACCGCGTCGACTCCCTCCGCCGTGTCGAGTTCACCTCTTCCGCGTAATTACTGCACGTCCTGCGGAAAAACGGGCGCTCGACGACACGCTTCCGGTCAAAAGCTCACACGATGGGCCCTACGTGCCCTGCCCCACAACGTCACGTCCCATCGGGAGCAGCAGAGTGCGCGGTGACGTCATTGCGCACTTCACAAACACGAAAACTCTTTCGTATAAGCATCAAGACGCGAAATTTCATTCGCATGGGCACCCTAACACGAAATAACTTTCGTATGGGCACCCTGACACGAAATCTCTTTCGTATGGGCAACATCAAAGACGCGAAATTTCTTTCGCATAAGCACCCTGACACAAAATCTCTTTCGTTTGGGCACATCAAAGACGCGAAATTTCTTTCGCATAAGCACCCTGACACGAAATCTCTTTCGTATGGGCACATCAAAGACGCGAAACCTTTTTCGCATAAGCACCCTGACACGAAATCTCTTCGTATGAGCACATCAAAGACGCCAAAACTTCTTTCGCATAGGCACCCTGACACGAAATCTCTTTCATATGGGCACATCAAGACGAAATTTCTTTCGTGTAAGCTTCATAATGAGAAATCTCTTTCGCACAAGATAAAAAAGAAGGAATATCTTTTCACTCGAAGAATCGCAAGAACATGATTAAGGTAAAATCGCGAGTCTGCGGCTCCCGCAAATCTACCACACGATGTATTTACACGTCCTTATCCTGGATCATTCGGCCGACTAGGCACATCTGGATGCCGTATTCTTTTGAGTACGAAGGTAAGACCCAAGGATCTCACCTGTGGGCACGGAATTGCACTCAAGCTGCGTCATCCAGTGAACTTTCCGTGTCAACAACACGAAGAAAAATCCTAGCGGACGCGCCGGGTACCCCTTTAGGTCAAGTTCGACTCGGTAAGGCCTCCACGGCCCAGTCGCAATGATCACCTCGCTGGATTCGAGTCGGAGGTCTCGATTTCGTGTACGCCAGAACCGTTTTTGCTCTAGATGCAATTAATTGGCCTTGATCTTTCGGGAGAGTCAAGCGACTGAGCCACATCCTTCTGCGAAAACAGCCAACACAAGGCACATTTATCACTTGATGCTCGAGTACATGAGCGCGTCGCGCACAGGGTATAGACCCTCAAAACAAGGCGATTGAAGGACCAGTCGAAGAAATCCAAGAACGAACTTTGAGTGCTTACCCGACTGTTCCCAGTCGAATAAACACTCGGGGGCTACTGACGTGGGGATGATTCCTGGACCTATCGGGTGAGCCTACCCGGTCCAAGGCCCAGGATCTAGGCCCAAAGACAGGTGATATCCCGCGGTTCTAGAAGGCCCAACAGAAGCCCACCCGCAAGACTTGCGGGTCAAGACAAGAACTCCTATACGTAGTCTGCTAGGACTCATGTAACCCCCTCCTGGCTGCATATATAAAGCAGGAGGGAGGATAGAAAAAGGACATCCAATCGGGGATCCAATCTAGACAAGAGAAGAGGAAGATACAAGCCACAACTAGACTAGACAATACACGGGATACCCCGTACACACCACCATGGCATCTCCATTGTAACAGCTCGACTATCTCGCCATAATACAGATCAAGCAAGCAGGGTTTTACATATACGAGGGCCCCGAACCTGGGTAAATATTACCTCCTTGTTAGCCGTCGAGATCACCAGCGCGTACTTCGTTCCTCTACTCGAAACCCTACTGGATCACCCAAAGGATTGTCGACACGACACATCGACACCGGTCTTCTATCTTCTGCGGGTTACGGAATGGGTAACCCGGATCTTCTTCCTTTAGAGCTACAATCATAATCCGGATCTCCCTATTATAAACCGGACCAACAGTCTTGAGTCCCATTAAGTGGGTTCCGGTTTATATGAGGGGTAGGTGAGGCTCCCCCTCACCTATTCCCCCAACATTAGCCCCCAGGTTAAAGTGAACACTTAAATTTGGACTTACGATGTTCGCGTTAAACTTCTTGGAACGCAAGCCAGGCAAAAAATCATTTGCTTTTATAAGATAACTTTCAACAAGGTATCCAATCCAGATTTCACGGGCTGAGCTCTTTATCTCCAAGATCATATCTTTCCATTTCTTGGAAAGATAACTCCCGTGTTTTCATCTCCCAGATCTCCGGAACCAGAAAAACTCTTAACTTAGCCCGCATTTTTCTCCATGCAATTACTGCATTTTTTCAGAGAAAATTTTCTCCTTTGATCCAACCTCGCTGTATATTTCCCATAAAAAGTTTAATCTTGAGGGGCCCTTGTGCAAAAATCACCACTTAACCTTAGGGTTTAAGCCCCGCCTATAAATAGTCAAGGGTACGGCCCCCAGGGCTCATTCGCATCATGTACCCCCCGCTTCATCTTCTTCCTCTAGACCAAGCTCGAGAGCTCCACCTCTTCTCCTACGCCGCCGCGGCCGGAGCATCGCCGGCTTTCATCTCAAGATGGTGAAGGAGAAAAGCTTGGTGTCAAAGACCGGCAGAGCTGGAAAGAAGAAGAAAACCGGAGGTGCTTCCGGTTCTGGAGCGGCCGGGTCTGGGAGAGGAAAAAAATGCAAGTCAATTGGTGCAAGTCGGAGATAACCAAGTCCGCTCACAGAGATGGAGGACTCCGCGTTACTTCCCAAGAACCTATCTTGGCGTGCCCCTGGAAACGAGATCCGGCCCGAACCTAGGGCTGGTGAGGTAATAGTTTTTGAAGCCCACATTCTCCGTGGGTTTCGTCCACCCGGATCTCTCTTTTTCCGCCGGCTCCTAAGTTATTATGGCCTCCACCTTCAAGACCCTCCACCAAATTCTATCCTTAATGTTAGAAATTTTAGTCCTCTGTGAGGACTACCTCCAAGTAGAGCCCAACTTAGACCTCTTTCTTGAATACTTTTATTGCAACAAACACCCAGAGGTAGCTGGGGGTGAGCTTATTCACTGTGGGGGCGTTTCTTTTCATAGGCGGAAAGATATCGCCTATCCGGGCATTCCTCTGGCCAGTCACCCTAAACTGTGGCAAAAATCTTACTTCTACATAAAAAAAATACTTCTCCTGAAGATGAGCCGGCTCTTCCGGGTTATCGTCCTGAATGTTTAGTCTACACCAGTACCATGAACTCTTATGCCAAATCCTCTGATCGAGTTAAGATCCGGTCTCTCCTGAAGCGCGTAACCTCTTTGATAGTTCACGGGCTTACTGGTTTAGACTTAACAAAAACCTAGGTAGAATGGCGCATCCAACCCCTCAGTATCAGGAACCGGTTGTTCCATGAATATGCCGGTTTATCAGATTCTATGCGATATTCTCAGTCTCCAGTGTCTAAGTGAGATATGGTAACCTCCTTAAAGCTCCTGGTTGGAGTAAAGCAAGATAAATTATTTGACGTTGGCCTGGAGCCTTACAGCTCTTCTAACCCGTCTCCTCCTGTAAGTTTCTATACCTTTTGTTTTATAATTACTTTTTCATTCCTTTAACTGCTTAGGTCACAAACCCCTTCTGGGTTACCACAGAAGAACCGGCTTCACCACCTGAGGATGAAGAATCAGAAGAGCAGAGTGACGACGAGGAAGAAGTTTCTGAATTTGATTCCCTCGTTCACTTGCACAACCAATTTGCTGACGCTGATTACTCGCAAGATGAACATGCAGAACAAGAAGGCACCGGGTTAGGCAAATGATAGGTTGGTGAAGAAGCGTCAGGTCATGAAGCTCCGGATCAGACTATGCCGGATCTCGACCCCTCTACTCCCATCACCGGTTCCAACCTGGTGGCTGAGAAGGAGTCCCCCGCTGGCCAAAAGAGCACCCGGGAGGCTGTTGCAAAGGTGCCTATCTCTAGAGAGTCAAAAAATCCTTTGAAACCATCCTCACACACAGAGAAAACGCAGGATGATGAGGAGGGCAGCAAAAGAAGGAGGACCCGGAGCTCCGGCTCAAGTGAGTTAGAAACAGGTTTGCCTGAGAAAACTCCTCTTCGCTGGGTCTCCAAAGTTCGAGTTTCACCCACTGTTTCACATCCCTTAGCCGGACAAATAAGGCCAGAGCTGAGTCGTCCTTTTCATTCAGATTCTCCGAACTCAGATTCATCTCATTTTAGCGGGGCTAGTGAGTTCTCCATTAACTCTGGATAAGCTAACTTTTCCATCCCTTGTTTTATTTCTGCTAATTTCTTAATCATGCAATGTAACTTATGGTTTTCTTTTTGCTGCAGAGCTCAAGCTGTACTGAAAGCAAACCTTGTCTCATCTGCTACTCCCTGTGTGAACCTTGAAGAGAGAGTCCTTGGAGAAGAAAATGATGAACCGGCTGCTCCATCGCCGGGTCATATGGATGTTATGGTTGAAGAACATGAAGAAGAGGTGAACCCGGTTGATAATATTCCGGGTAATGATCCTCCAGTTGAAGAGGTTGCTGTTGAAGACCCGGATGCGGTCATAACCGGATCTCAGGCTGCCCAGGTTACTAGGCCTTCCACAGTGCTCTCCAAAATTACTGAAGACCTGAAAGTGAAGCCGGAAGAAAAGAGACCTACTCCTGGCCTGAATATTGAAGGCCAGGACTTTGATACGCTAGATCAAGAACTCTCTGAGAACCGGCGCCGCGCTGATGGTATTATAGAATTTCCGAAGCAGAAATATGAGGTAACCTCGATATGCATAACCTGTAGCCCTCAATCTTCTAGTTTATATTTGTAAAATATACTTGGAGATTTATCAATAACTTGGTTCTGATCAAAAAAAATCTTGTAACCTATAGGCAGAATGCATGGCAATACCTTCAACTTCTAGACTTCAAACTGAAGACTTTGTTCACCTTGATCCGGCAGCTATACGTTGGAGGCGGAGAATGTGTTAAAGCTGTCCGAAACTGGGACACTCCTCCTAAAAGGCTTAGTGAAATGCTTGTGGAGCTAACTCGGGTCCCTTAGTGGATAGAAGAGCATAAGCTATCATCCTGCCGCCGCGGAGCCATCAAGGTTATGTCCCTGGCGAAAGCCTATCACCCGGAATTGAATCCAGATCTTCTTGTGAAGGGCTTCCCAGAATATAAAGAGCATATGTCCAAGTATGACAAAAAAGACTTCACCAGGATCGAGAAGGAGTGCCGGTTTCAGGCTTGCACTATTGCTGAAAAGGTTAAGCTGAAGGATATGTGTCTGGGTTATAACTCATTGGGTGAGCGTAAAATTTCGTTTACTCCTCAAGTTATGGCTGTTGTCCGCCAAGCCCCGCAGAAGAGCCGGCTCTCTATAGCCTCTTCATCTGGTGTGCCTCAATCTGTTACTCCTTCTGTTTCTGCTCCACCTCGTCCTTTATATGAACCAGAGAACATTACTGATGCGCTGGCTCAGCTGGAGTGGAAGTACATTCCTGTCGATGAGGTTGAAGGAACAGAGGCCATCCAAGCGACAAATGAGCCGGAGACTCAAGCCTCGGAGCTGAAGACCCGGCGACTCAAGACGCGGCCCAGCATAAAGGAAAATCTGCTGTGAAGTAATCATTTGATTCCTGCAAAAACAATAATTTGACCCTGATGGGTGTGTAATAGGCTAGATGAAATGATTTATTTCTAGTCCTATTTTTGAAAGTGCACATGTGCACTTATTCTACAATTTGGTGTGTAATAACTCGGTTTCCCTTCGAGGTTATGCAAAGTGTTTCCGGTTTTACTTCATTTTTGCATCATCTTTTATTTGCATGTGAAACTTTTCTTAACTTGGTTTTTCTTTGCTTTCTAGCTCAGCCGTTTTTTCACATGACTTATTCTAGTGTGTACAACTCTGGTGAGTTCAGGGTCATACTAACCCGGTTTTGCCGGGTTATAACATGATTGACTCAACCAGGTTTAAACATCTAAGTCATAAAATTGTGTGTAACCACTGACTGGCAGACAAGTATAACCAATATATTTTGGCTTATACCAGATTCTTGAGATATAGACTGTGCTCTAGCATCAGCCCCCAAGTAATCATATAGAAAAAATGTTGTGACTTCCTGTCATAATGATATGAAAACAAATCCCAGTAACTTAGATGTTGTTAACTCTGCTTCTCATTGCCAAAATAATATAGTGATTACAATGATCCTATGTATAATATGGCCTCAGCTGGGCTATGTTCCCTGGTCTTCTAGTTTCTTCCTCAGATGTTCATGATTTATCAGCATCATGCATATCAATGAGGTAACAGGATCCATTATGTAGTTTTTTACTTACCACAAATGGTCCTTCCCATGGAGGACTTAGCTTGTGCATCCCGTCATTTTTCTGAATTAGGCGTAAAACCAAGTCCCCTTCCTGGAAACTTTGAGTCTTAACCCTGTGGCTATGATAGCGACGCAGGTCCTGCTGATATAGCTGAGCTGGATGCTGCGAGGTCACGTGCTTCCTCTAAAGCGTCTAGCGTGTCTTGACGAGCTATCTCATTATGGGTTTCCACATAAGCAGTCACTCATGGTGAACCGTGACAAATATCACTTGGCAAAACTGCCTCTGCTCCATAAACTATAAAGAAAGGTGTATAACCTGTTGACCTATTTGGGGTAGTTCTTATACTCCATAAAGCAGCAGGCAACTCTTCAACCCAACACCCAGCAGTTTTCTCCAACGGAACCTGAAGCCTAGGTTTGATACCTTTAAGTAACTCCTGGTTAGTCCGCTCTTCTTGTTTGTTAGACTGTGGATGTGCCACTGAAGCAAGATCTAGTCGTATATGATTCTGTTCACAAAACTTCTGCATTGCTCCTTCTGACAAATTTGTCCCATTATCTGTTATAATACTATGTGGGTAGCCAAATCTGAAAATCAGCTTTTTTAAGAACTTGACTGTTGTAACCGCATCGCATTTACTGATTGGTTCTGCTTCTACCCACTTTGTAAACTTGTCAACTGCCACCAGTAGATGAGTCTTTTTATCAGCTAACCTTTTAAAAGGTCCTACCATGTCAAGTCCCCAAAATGCAAAAGGCCAGGTTATGGGAATAATGCGTAAATCCTGAGCTGGCACGTGATCCTGCCTTGCATATCTTTGACATCCTTCACATGTTCTTACTATATGTTCTGCATCAGCATTCGCAGTTAACTAGAAAAATCCATGTCTGAAAGCTTTATTAACCAAAGATCTAGAACTTGCATGGTGACCGCAATCTCCTGAATGGATTTCTCTTAAAATTTTACATCCTTCTACTAGAGAGACACATCTTTGAAAAATTCCAGCCACACTTTGCTTGTGTAACTCACCATTTATAATTGTATAAGACTTGGATCTTCTTGTAACTTGGCGAGCGATAACCTCGTCCTGGGAGCTCGCCTCTCATAAGGTATGCCAAGTATGGCTCAGTCCACTCTGGGATTATATGCAGGGCAGCTACTAATTCTGATTCTGGATCTAGATTTGCTAGGACTTCCTCTGTTGGGACTTTAACAGATAGGCTATGAATTTCATCCAGAAAAACATTTGGTGGAACTTTCTTTTTCTGGGAACCTAGACGAGCCAGTGCATCAGCTACTTCATTGAGACGTCGACCGATATGATCAACCTGATATCCTTGAAAATGTCCAGCCAGCTGGGTAACCGCCCGTCTATAACCTGCCATAACTGGGTCTTTAGAATCCCAGGTTCCTGTAACTTGTTGAGAAACAAGATCGGAATCACCCAGAAATCGAATCCGGGTTATTCTGATTTCTTTTGCAATCCGAAGCCCATGGAGCAAAGCTTCATATTCAGCTGCATTATTAGTGCATTTTAATGAGATTTGCAAGACATAGCAAAAATTATCTCCTTTTCGGGATGTTAACACCACACCAGCTCCTGAACCTTCCAGTTGTCGAGACCCATCAAAATTCATAGTCCAGTATTTAGTATCTGGTTTATCCGGTGGAACCTGTAACTATGTCCAGTCATTTATAAACTCGATCAAGCTTGGGATTTTATTGCGATCCTTGGATCATATTTGATATGATACGACCCCATCTCAATAGCCCACTTGGCAACTCTCCCTGTTGCTTCTCTGTTTTGAATAATATCAGACAAAGGTGCTGAACTACCCACGGTAATAGGATGTTCCTGAAAATAATGTTTCAGCTTACGACTAGCCATGAATACTCCAAAAACCAGCTTCTACCAATGTGGGTAACGTTGTTTAGACTCTGTCAGGACCTCGCTCACATAGTAAACCGGCCGTTCAACAAGGCCTTCTTTACCTTCCAGCTTACGTTCCACAACTACCACCGCACTCACCGCCCTGTTATTTGCCGCTATGTACAGTATCATGGGCTCTTACTTCTCAGGCGCAACCAATATAGGTGCGTTGGAAAGTTGTTTTTTCAGATCCTCCAATGCCTCATCAGCCTCTTGACTCCACACAAAGGTGCCAGTTTTCTTCAAAAATCGGTATAAAGGTATAGCAACGCAACCTGTCAGCTTTTGAACGTCCTTCAGGCAAACCGGCTTTTTTCAGGTTATGTATGGCCTGAATTTTTTCCGGGTTTGCTTTAATGCCTCTCTAAAATAATGAAACCCAATAACTTCCCAGCCGGTACTCCAAAGACACATTTTGTTGGATTAAGCTTCATCTGGTACTTGCGCAAATTGGCGAACGTCTCTTCCAGGTCTGAGATCGAAGTGTCACCTTTTTGGGATTTGACTACTATGTCATCCACATAAGCGTGCACGTTTCGCCCAATCTGACTTTCCAAGCAATTCTGGATACACCTTTGATAAATTGCCCCTGCATTTTTCAAACCGAAGGGCATTGAGGTATAACAAAATGCTCCAAAGGGAGTAATGAATGAGGTCTTTTCTTGATCTTCTTCCTTCATTTTGATTTGATGATAACCTGAGTAGGCATCCAGATAACATAGCAGTTCGCAACCAGCCGTAGAGTCTATAATCTGGTCGATACGGGGTAACGTGAACGTGTCTTTAGGACATGCTTTGTTCAAATCTGTGTAGTCTATGCACATTCTTCAGGTTCCGTTTTTCTTGAGAAAGAGAACTGAATTGGCTAACCACTTTGGATGGAATACTTCTACTATGAACCCTGCTGCAAGTAACCTGGCAATCTCTTGTCCAGTTGCTTTCCTTCTCTCATCATTGAAACGATGGAGGAACTGACGAATAGGTTTCAAATTAGGATCCACATTTAAACTGTGCTCAGCAAGTTCCCTTGGGACACCTGGCATGTCAGAAGGTTTCCATGCGAAGATATCCCAATTCTCACGGAGGAACTTGATGAGCGTGCTTTCCTATTTTTCTGTCATGTGAGCCCCCACGCTGAACTGCTTAGATGAGTCACCGGGGGTAAAGTCCACCAGCTTGGTGTCTTGAGCAGACTTAAATTTTAACTTAGACTCAGCTGATGGCTTTTTGAGCGAGGTCATGTCTTCTGGATCAACTTGCAGTTTATACAATTTCAA
The DNA here is from genome assembly GCA_028641055.1 of Alopecurus myosuroides. Classification (NCBI taxonomy): domain Eukaryota; kingdom Viridiplantae; phylum Streptophyta; class Magnoliopsida; order Poales; family Poaceae; genus Alopecurus; species Alopecurus myosuroides. Next base: position 720,399,505 of record CM054057.1, read on the forward strand.
CTCCTCTTCTGCACAAGCAGTCTCTGCGTATGTTGCATAACCTTCCTCACATTCCAAAGCTATGTCTCTGTCACCATTAACAGTAATATTTCCATTAGGACCTGGCATCCTCAGCTTGAGGTAAACATAGCAGGGTCTGGCCATAAATTTGGCATAAGATGGCCGTCCGAACAAAGCATGGTATGGACTTTTGAACTTGACCACTTCAAATGCTAGCATCTATGTCCTGTAATTTTCAAATACTCCAAAAGCAACTTCAAGGAATATTTTCCGATAGGTTGCGCAGACTTACCAGGTACAATCCCATGAAACACAGTTGATGATGTCTGAAACTGTTTCTCTTGCAGGTTCATCCTGTTGAACGTGTCGTAGTAAAGTATGTTTATGCTGCTTCCTCCATCCATCAATACTTTGTCTAACTTATATCCTCCAACTTGTGGAGCCACAACCAGAGCCACTCCTCCTGGATTATCAACTCCCGGAGGATGATCAGCCCGACTCTAGGTTATGGGTTGTTCTGACCAGTTAGGGCACCTAGGAACAGCAGGAGCCACTGTATTGACAGCGTGTTTCTGCACCTTGCGTTCTCTCCTGCATGAACTGGTAGTGAATACATGATATTGGCCTGAGCTTAACTGCTTCAGATTTGTTTGAACACCAGAATTTCCTCCTTGGTGACTACCACCCGGGTTAGTTCCCTGGTTACCCTGACCGTGACGACCCGGATTATGATTTCCAGATCCAGAGCCGCCAGCTCCCGGATGTCCACCTCCCATATTTCCTAGGTTGCCTCCTCCACTGTTTCCTGGTCCGTAGTTGTTACTTCCGCTAGGTCTAAAACCCTGCATGATGAAACAATTTTCCCAAGAATGATTTGCTAACTTTCGTTTTTGGTGTGTCGAGGACATGGACCCTTCAGAGCCTGCTGAGCCTGTGCAAAGTTGTTTGGTCGAAAATTTTGATTTCCTCTGAAATTGTTGCCCTGACGTTGGTTTATGTAACATGTATTCGGGTTTGCCACCAAATCCGAAGTCCCATCTCCGTTTTACGCTTGTTATTATTCTGGTTCTGAGGGTTGCTATTGCTCTGATTCGGGTTCTGGCTACCCTTTGTCCCAGTTTTCTTTCCCTTCGCGGACTTCTCATCATCCGAGTCTGCATCCTTTGTTTTGTCAGATTCCGCATACTTGGTCATGGCATCCATCAACTCGCTCATATCACTTATGTATCGCTTAATGCGTCCTAGCTTATGCTTCAGAGGGTCAAATCTGCAATTTCTTTCCAATGCTATTACTGCTTGTTGGGCAGTGAGTCCGACAGATGAATGTATGATTTCTGCAACGCTTCGAGACCAATGCTGGGCAGACTCCTCTTCCTTCTGAACACAGTTTTCCAGGTCTGTAATAGTCGTCGGTCACTTACATGTTCCCTAAATTTTTTTGATGAACTGGTCCTTCAGCTCCTGCCAACTGTTAATGAATTTGCGGGAAAGTTCTTTAACCAGGACTTCGCAGGTCCTTCTAACATCACGCTTAGGTACCGTGCGCATACTGCGTCACTTACTTCCAATATTTCCATTGCCATCTCAGAACCTTCTATCCAATCTGCGGGCTCCATGTCTGGCGTATAGTTTACAACTCTACGAGGTCCTTTAAAATCAGTCGGTGTTCTCTCGTTCCTGATTGTTGGACCAAGACACTGGATGCCAATCCTGCGAGACCCAGTTGGGGGAAGGGTAGAGGCTATGTTCTAAAACTGTTGGTTGAACATGACCTGGATTCCTGTTTTCTGGTTCCGCAACTCTATGTCCTGCATTTATAACTCTAGGTGCGTAGGATACGGTCTGCCTGGGTGGGTTTGGTTGCTGCCGGTTTGCATTGCTAGAGCCGGCCGGAACTGGTGAATTTCCATGGTGACTTCTCGGCAAGGAATTCATGTTATTGTAAGGAGATGAGTGTATCTTGTCCTGATTACTGTAATTCATCTGCTGGACCACTGCTGTTTGTAACATCTCAATTGCCCTCCGAGTTTCAATTCCAATAGGATCATTGGGGTTGACTGGATCCGTGCCAGACTGTTTGTTGCTGCCCAAATATTATCCATTGGATTGTTGAAATGACCTGGCGGTGTATGAAACCTTTCCTGCAGAGGTTGTTCTGGGACCGGGACAGGATTCGGGTTACCATGCAGCTGGATAGGTGGCTGAAAACGTGTCGGATGAACTGGAACTGGAGCAACTGGTGGGTTCATGGTGTGAACCGGCTGGGCGGGGTAAGGTGCCCCAGGCGTCCCGACTGGAGACGCGAATAAGTTCTGTAGGTTGGTAGGTCCCAGTCCTGCGCCGAATTCGTTGTTCAGCCGGGTATGATAGCGCTTGTTCTGTATTGAAGCTAACTCCCTTTGTCTGAAGTTTAGATGAATCCCTTCTCTCTCCAGACGTGTTGCTTCCTCCAGGACTTCTGACCGAGCTTTGTTTATACATGTTACATCGTTCTCGATCTCCCGACGGGCACGAGTTATTTCCTGTCTAAGCCTTTCGATCTCTGCGTTACGCTGCACCATGTTCTCCGGGGTAATCGGAGTAGCCAAGACTTCATGTAGTGAATCCATTGCAGCCATCGGCTTGGGCCTTGGGTTATATGACGGGGGCGCTGTTAAGTCAATCACTGCCTCGGCCGGCCAGAGTTAGTCGGGCCGGGTCCTTTTGAGCGCGGTTCTGTTGGTCCGACTGGCGCTACTGTTGGGCCCGTTGATGCTATTCTCGCGCCTCCTGGTCCTCCTGGAACTGGATTCAAAGTTGAAACAGTGTCTGTAATTAGATTTCCACTAGCGTCATACCTGGGCTCCGTGGGTCGCGTTGGTGCAGCCATGTAAACAGTTGTGTGATGAGTTGTTTCCCTTAGACTCTGCAGATCTGGCTCAAGGTATCCTCCTAACCCGTCTTCAAAGAGCTGATGGATGGATCCCGTTTCATCACGATCATTGTTCCCAACTGAAGATTCACCATCAGAGTATATCATCGTAGCCTCCTCCGAGACTGAGTCTGTCTGCTGGTCTGGGTCCTGTGCTCCCATGAAGCCAACAAAGACGTGGATACCACCGAAGGGGACTCGAAATCCTGACTCCACCGAGGCGAACTCTGGACCCCATGTGTCATGGTTGTAGTAGTTTCCACGCCGGCTCCTCCTGAGCCGGCCTACCGCGAGCTTCTCGATCCCTGGTAAGGCTCCTTCTGAAAAGACGACGCTTCCGCGAGCAGGCCCCATGGTGGGCGCCAACTGTCGTGGTGTTGTCACGGCAAGTGTCCTCATGTGAGAACTAGATTGCGAGGGTATTTCTACTGAGCGAAGCTTCGAAAGGGTTAAGGCGGAAACGAGAGACGCGAGTTTACCTAGGTTCGGCCCCTCGATTGAGGGTAAAACCTACTCCTGCCTTATTACTATCAGGAAACAAGGTCTCGATTACAAAGGGCGATTCCGGCTCTCAATGTCTCGAGTTACCTTGTTATCTACTTAGAGCTTATCTTTCTACGTCCTAGGGTCTCGCCTTATATAGGGGACGAGACCTCCGGGTTACACCCGTTATCGGAGTCCTGATCTAATCTGGTTCTAGGTCATCCTTTGCCGGTTCACCCCGTGACCTGGTCATCTCCGTCCGGCCTTGGGCTGACCTCCAGGCCTTGGGCCTTTATGTTGCTTAACACAAACTCTGGGCTGGTCTTCTATCTTCTCCGGGTTACGGAATGGGTAACCCGGACCTTCTTCCTTTAGAGCAACAATCATAATCCGGATCTCCCTATTATAAACCGAACCAACAGTCTTGAGTCCCATTAAGTGGGTTCCGGTTTATGTGAGGGGTAGGCGAGGCTCCCCCTCACCTATTCCCCCAACAAGGCTCATGACAAGCCTTCTATAGGTCATCAAGTGGAAGTGAAACTTCGGATTAGAAGAACCGTGAGGCAACTTCTAGAATAGGTCACACAAGATCTCTCACGGAGAGTGGTTGTTCTTACCGATTCAAAGAGGGATATGACATTAGGCCTTCCGGCTAATTGTGTCAACCACAACATCAACCATGCCGGATTCTGAACAGGCCTAAGTCAATACCCTTGAGGACTTTGCTGCTTGAGATTCAGCTCTGGTTAGTGGGTTCATAAAAAGATTCAGTATCAATATGTTTAATCGAAGAGGTTGCACCGGTTATCAACGAGATACATTTACTAGATTCTCAAGATATGGACTACGATGCCACGCTCAAAAAGATGAGCGGGACTGCATAACTCATGTATTAGCAACTTTGGAAAAGTCAGTTGCACCTAAATGGTTTACTTGCAACGAAACACATCAGAGTCATTGTTGTGGAGATGATTAAAAAGATAACAAAGTTCTTGGAATTCTTCTCTTTTATGAATGATCAGTCATTGGCTTAGTGTGGATGGAAACTTCTTTCAGTAGACGGAGGTAACAGCCAACCATCTCAAGAATAGTCCACACATGCATAACTGACTTGAGATATTCCCGAGGGAACAAGAAAACTTTACTCGGATCCGTGGCGACAACTTTCACCATAAGCACATGAACCGGAGTAGTTATTTTGAACATCCAGAACACAAACTTTGTGATGACACGAAGATGGTTCTCGAAAGTTTCCAACATTAATGCCAATTGTTCAACATGAACCTCTTATAACTTGGAGGAGGTAGGAATGTTATCGATGGGCTTGACAACACACTTATCAAGATACTCCAAGAAGAGGGACTCATATGGTACATGAACAAGGCAGAGTATTGGTCAGACCAGAGGACATGAAGGTGTACTCGGCCAAAACACCATGAGTGAAACACCATCAAGATAGCCCTTGAATCTGGACTTGATCTGACGATAGCCCAAATCAAATTAAGGTAGGATGATAGCATGTCCACTAAGAAGATACTATCATGCTTCAACCCAAGAAAACTAGACATCCCATTGTAAAAGAACAAGTCAGGGAGAGCTCATGTCTTTCAACTCTCCAAGTTATTGTTTAAGCTCAACCAACTAGTTCAGGGTATCTAGCACTGTTTTCTTGGAGAGAGGAGTAGTTCAAATTACCCCTTGTTTAAACATCACGGTCAGGTAACAACCTGGTGATACTTCTAGAAAGACAACCAGAATATCATAACCCACCGGTATGTCTTGGGGTTCGAAAGAATTCTTGCTTTTCAAAGTAACCGATATGGTCTTGAGAGCTTTGGTGTGAACCTAACTTTCTGACCAAGAATTTGCACCGGAAGGAACGGATTTGTTAACACTGTCAACTTTAAGTAGAGACCGGGTGACCAATAGTGTTAAGAAGGATACAGATGTTTCTTAGATTTTTCAAAGCAATAAGAATTGCTAAGAATAACTGGTACACGCCTCAATGCACACCCAACATTCTTGAGCATTAAGCTTGGGGTGAAGGTGGTTAAGGATGTGTAAGAGCATCAATTCATAAATAAGGCCATGAAACTCAACACAACATATTGATATGTAAGAGTGTGCTACTCAAAGGTAGAATAGAACACAAGCTAATGAAACTTCTTTAATCTGCAAATTACAAAACTTTGACCTGGTCCTAGAGATGAACGAGGTACTAGAGTTTGTTTCTCCTGACATTCCAAGATGGAATGTTTTAACGGAACACCAGAGGAATGCATTGGCAGACTCCAACACACATATGCAACTTGGTGTTCAAAACAACGGATGAAGATCTGAAAGCAACTGAAAAAAATAGAAACGTGCTCAGGAGAATTCCTAAGATCACGTTGATTGCACAAGGTAATACTCATGTGTAGAACCCATGCCAATAAGAGAAATATAGCTGAATCAAGAAGAAAGATGTGGAGGCCATGGTGATCACTCTTGGTGTGACCCATTTTTGTTCCAAAATAAAACCTATGGCTATGAGAGTTGGAATGGCCTAGCCACCCTGAGGTGGAACCGATTCCTCGGGATCCAAAGACACTATGAGTAGAAATCATGAGGTATCTCGCAAAGGACAAACATAACTCCGAAAGAATTTGAGTAGAGGACAGAGGATACATCCGAGATGAAAATAAATCTCGAGGTTTCTGAATTTGAGACTTAAGAACGTGAGAATTTGTAATCCACACAACTCTGAGAGATTATGATGGAAAGGAAATCTCCCAGTTTAAGAGATAACAAAATATGGAACACACACGACTCTAGAAACTCAACACTAGGTCAACTTGGGTGAAAGAAACGTCTTGCCAAAGAAGGCACCTAGGTTTTGAATGACTAGAACCTTTTCAAATCAAAACAGGTAAGGTGACCCAGAGTTAGAGCGATACCAGATAAGGAGTAAAAAGAATCCTAAGAAGGTTTTTCGCAATCCATTTTGGAGTTTCAACATAGTTTTCACAAACACTAGACTCAACATCGACCAAGCAGTAAGGTTTTCTCACAGACAGTCCTGCTCTGATACCATGACTTGTCACGACCCCAAACCTAGAAGTATACATACTGTTATGCGCTCCTAGTCATGGACCCACAAGGGCTTCAGGGTTACCAGCCCCGGCCGCAACAAACAACGGCAGGCAGACCGGATTCATCGGCACGCAGGCCGAATCACCACGGTACTACGACTCCTTGCGTCCATGCTAGTCATAACCAACTATGCATATCAAAGCGTCCACGAATCGAATGAAACTGAAGGAACGAGACCAAAGCTATACAGAGATGCTATGTGTCCAAAAAATGCAACAACAATCGAGGGTTACTGGGTTACCAAGCCCCAGGCCGAATCACATCGGCAGGCGTGCTCGGAAATGGATCATTGGCTCCACAACCCCTCGACTGCGACAACTATGCAGGCATAGCCAAAGCTGTAAAACAATGAGCTCAAAACCAACAACCGATCAAAGCAGCACTATAGACATGGAAGTTGTATTAACATGTGTTACTAGAGTATAGCTTACAAACAGAGGTCACATGACCCAACATTACATCAGACAACGAAAGGCAAGTTATGTTGCTAATCAACAAGAACCAAAAAGGCCTAAGAGGCTGCAACATAAGGCGACGTCCCAGCCCATAGATCCCAGGCTGCTACCTGGGAAACCCAACCTACTCGTCGATGTCCACATTGAAACACCACCAAAGTAAGGAACTCCACCTGAACCAAAATTAAGCAAACCTAAGTACGGGAAGTACTAAGACTTAGTTAACCTTTTATATATCTTCTTCTTTTAGAAAGTGTTATGAAGGTTATTTTGCGTAAAGCCATCTTTGTTTTCCAAGTTGAGGAAGGAATAACACGTCTCATGGAGTATTTTGAAAACAGGTGAGAAAGTGATGCACTTTGTTGGGAACCCCAAGAGGAGGGTGTGATGAGCACAGTGGTAGGAGTTTTCCCCTTAGTTAAGAACCAGGGTTATCAATCCAGTAGGAGAAAGAGAATCTTCAGAAGGTTGATGCCACTGACGGTGGTGCTGGCGCTTCACCGGTGTCAGCAACAACGTGGACCCTGCACACAACACAATCAAAATACTTTGCCCCAGCGGTACAGTGAGGTTGTCAATCTCACCGGTCTTTCTGAAAACAAAGATTAGACGTATAGTGTGGAAAAACAGTGTATGCTTCCAGAAAGTAAAGAGAGCAGGGAATTGTTGTGGGTTGTTTAACAGTGTAGAAAATGGATCGAGGTTCGTGGTTTCACTAGTGGTGTCTCTCCATAAAAGATAGCATGCTGGGTGAACAAATTACAGCTGGGCAATTTATAAATAGAGGTTGCACCATAGTCCACAATAGGACATGAAGATTACTATGTCATTTAGTGCGGGCATTACAACAATATACATAGACCGACATCCATCTGCATCTATGACTAATAATCCACGCTTAGGTTATCATCTGCACACCCTCAGGTATTAACTTGCAAGCAACAGATAATTGCATTAAACAAAGTGTGTAATGTAAGCAATGATTATGCACGCGGGCACTCTCACCGCTGTTTTCTCCCTAATGGAACCAGCACATCCTCCCCCTTCACGTTTCTGTCACTCGAGCAAGGCAACAAGGAGGCATGAACCCACTATCGAGCATAAATACTCCCTCTTGGAGTCACTAACAATTACTTGGCCAGAATAACCACTAGCAACATAGAGCATGCAAGATCACAAATAACACATGCAAATAAAGACTATAATCATCTTGGCATAAGGTCAATATTCATCGGATCCCAGCAAACACAACACATAGAATTACATAAGATCAATCTCGATCATTATAGGAAGCTCACGAGATCTAAACATGGAGGCATATGAGGAGAAGACAACCATCTAGCTACAACTACGAACCTGTAGTCCAGGGATGAACTAATCACGCATCACTCCGGAGGAAGGCATGGTGATGTAGAGTCCTCCGGTGATGATCTCCTCTCTGGAAGGTTGCCGGAAACAGCTTCAGAACCCCTGATCTGGGGTTGACGGTGACGGCGGCTGCGAAACTTTTTCAGGGATTTTGATCAGGTGCCTACGATTTGATAGGCGAAAGGTAAAAGGTGGTGGAGGCCAGGGGGCCCACACCCATAGCTGGCGCGGCCAAGGGGAGGGCGCCACCCTATGGTGTGGCCCCCCTGTTGCCCGTCTTCGAAACCTCTTCGGTGTTCTGGATGCTCCCGGGGAAAATAGGAACTTAGGGCTTTGTGGGGTCCAATTCCGAGAATGTTTGCAGAACAACTTTTCTGAAACCAAAAACAACAGAAAACAGGGAACTGACACATGGCATCTTGTTAGTAGGTTAGTCCTGGAAAACGTATAAAAATGCTATAAATAAGGGAGAAAGCATGTATCAATTGGCAAAATATGATCGTGGAGCATCAGAAATTAGGGGTACGTTTATGACGTATCAAGCACCCCCAAGCTTACTTCCTACTCGTCCTCGAGTAGGTAAACGATAAAACTATAATTTCTGAGGTGACATGCTACTAACACAAACTTGATCAATCTAATGTAATAGCATATGCATGCTGAGATCATAAGACTTTAAACACATGCATGATAAATAAAACTTTTAATAATAAAGCATATCAATTACTTTGCATCACGAAAAGTAACTCAAATAAAGGATCATGAATAATAATGCAAAGAAAGGTAAACGTTTGTTTCAGGTATAGAGAAAGCATGTCAAAGTGATATTTCGATAGTCCTTAAGAGTGGGGCAAAACATAAATGCGAGGACACCTTCAAAGTTCAAGAGGAAGACTAGAACAAATAATATCACATCATGAAGTAATTATTGATGCTTATGGGACAAATGCACATAGAACTCAGAATGGAAAAAATGCTCTCTCAACTGTGCATAAAGTTAGAAGGTGGAGACCCAACATAAAAGTAAAAGAAATGCCCTTCGCGGAGGGAAGCAGGAATCACTCATGTGCTAGAGTTTTTATGTTATTAAACAGAGGCATTAAAAGTTTGACACTCCTCCCATCCATCTTTCACAAACCATACAAGCACCATACAAAACATGCTTTAACAAAAATACTCTTTATGATACAGAAATAAAACATGAGAGTACTCAAATAACACTACTAAAACTAACAACTCTAACAAGAGATGCATGCAAAACATAAGTTGAATAAATGCAGCAGTCAAACAGAGATTAAGAATACAACATATTCTCAAGAAAAAGCGGAGCGTGTCACTCTCCAATAAAAGAATGATGGGGTCCAACCAAGATTATTATGAAAGTAAAAACAAATTAAAGAAAAATAAAAATCAAACTGAAAACAAAAAGAAAAGACGCTCCAAGTAAAGCACATAAGATGCGACCGAATAAAAATATAGTTTCACTAGAAGTGACCTGATAATTCGTTGATGAAGAAGGGGATGCCTTGGGAATCCCCAAGCTTAGACGTTTGAGTCTTCTTGGAATTTTCTTGGATGTACCACCTGGGCATCCCCAAGCTTAGGCTTTTCACTCTTCTTGATCACATCATATCATCCTATTCTCTTGACCCTTGAAAACTTCCTTCACATCAAAATTCTCACAATCTTCATTAGCAACGTTAGTGCAATCGGAAATAATAAATCCACATTGTTCAGTTTCAACACAAGTATAACACTAAAAAACACATTAGCTACTGTCACAACTTCTTTCAAAACTCTTTTTCTCAAAAGAACACCAAAAGAAAGAGATTAAGATGCAAATGCGATAAATGGCTGAAATCTGTCAAAAACAGAACAGCAGGTAAAGATCGATTTTTTCAAAAATCTTCTGTTGCTCAAATAAAAAAGTGGTCTTCTAGAAAAAAAGTTGTGTATAACTCAGTATTAATCACAAAAACACTCAGGTCATTTTTAATTTTCTGTGATTTTTAAAGGAATTTACAATGGACAACAGAAATTTGTTTCCTGCACAGAAATCTGAAATATAGGCTCAACTTTCCACTAGTGGCTTTACTTGTCTCAACAAAAACTCAAAATAAAAGATACATCAGGGTTGCTAAGGAAATAGACAACAGCCAGGTGCAAGCACACCAAAGAAAACCAATGAAAACAGAGAAATAAAACAGGTTGTCTCCCGATAGCGCTTTTCTTTAAAGCCTTTCAGCTAGGCATAGAAAAATCAACTCAAGTATTTGCAAGTGAAGAAGCATCAACATCATATTTTGATCTAATAATAGAGTCAAAGGTTAGCTTCATCTTCTTTCTAGGAAAGTGTTCCAAACCTTTCTTGAGGGGAAGTTGATATTTAATACTCCCCTCTTTCATGTCAATAATAGCACCAACAGTTCTAAGAAACGGTCTTCCCAAAACAATAGGAAAAGAAGCACTGCATTGAATGTTCATAACAACAAAATAAACAGGGGCAAGGTTATTATTAACCATAATAAGAACATCATCAATTCTACCAAGAGGTTTCTTCTTAGCATTATCAGCAAGATGAACATCCAAATAACAGTGTTCCAACGGTGGAAAATCAAGCATATTATAAAGCTTTTGAGCCATAACAGAGATACTAGAACCAAGATCACACAAAGCATTGCAATCAAAATCATTTACTTTTATCTTAATGATAGGCTTCCAACCATCATCAAATTTTCTAGGGATAGATGTCTCAAGTTTCAAATTTTCTTCCCTAACTTTCATGAGAGCATTGGTAATATGTTTAGTAAAGACCATATTCATGGCACTAGCATTTGGACTTCTAGAAAGCTTTTGTAGAAACATAATAACTTAATATATATTGCAATCATCAATATCAAAATCATTTTCATAAAAATTAATGGAACCATTATCTCCCACATTTCTTTCAGCACTTTTATCAGAAGTAGTTTCAGCAGTTTTAGGCAATTTAGCACGTTTCACCAAAGGAGTAGGGACTTTATTAACACCAACTACTTTACCATTGATAGTAGGAGGTTTACTAGCACTTGGAACTTCAGTTTTACTAGTGGTTGTGATAATACAAACTCTAGGAATATTATTCTTTTCAGCTAGTTCTTCTTCTCTTTCCCACCTAGCACGTAATTCAGCCATCAATCTAACATTATTGTCTATTTGAACTTGGATGACGTTCAAAGTTTTTTTTTAACATCTTGTGGCAAAACCTCCAGTTTTAGAAAATCAACATCAATAGCAAGGCTATCTACTTTAGAGGCAAGAACATCTATTTTACAAAGCTTTTCCTCAACAGATTTATTAAAAGCAGTTTGTGTGCTAATAAATTCTTTAAGCATGTTTTCAAGATCATAGGTAGAGCTTTTATTATTATTGTAGGAGTTGCCATAAGAATTACCATAACCATTATTAGGAGGATAGGGCTTATATTTGTTTCCTCCAAAATTATTTCTATAAGCATTGTTGTTAAAATTATTATTTCTAATAAAGTTCACATAAACATGCTCTTCTTGAGCAACCAAATAGGCTAAAGGAACATATTAAGATCAACTTGATCTTTACCATTAACAATCATAGACATAATAGCATCAAGCCTTTCACTTAAAGAGGAGGTTTCCTCAACAGAATTTACCTTCTTACCTTGTGGAGCTCTCTCAGTGTGCCACTCTGAATAATTTATCATCATATCATCAAGAAGATTTGTTGCATTTCCCAAAGTGATGGACATAAAGGTACCTCCAGCAGCTGAATCCAATAGGTTCCTTGAGGAGAAATTCAGTCCTGCATAGAAGGTTTGTATAATCATCCAAGTAGTCAGTCCATGAGTGGGACAATTCTTCACCATAGTTTTCATTCTTTCCCAAGCTTTAGCAACATGTTCATTATCAAATTGCTTAAAATTCATTATGTCACTTCTCAGGGATATCATCTTAGCAGGAGGATAATATTTTCCAATGAAAGCATCTTTACACTTAGTCCATGAATCAATACTATTTCTAGGCAAAGATAGCAACCATTCTTTAGCTCTTCCTCTCAAAAAGAAAGGAAATAATTTCAGTTTAATAATATCTCCATCCACATCTTTATATTTTTGCATCTCATATAGTTCAACAAAATTATTAAGGTGAGCAGCAGCAGCATCAGTACTAATACCAATTTTTTTTTCTTTCATCACAAGATTTAATAAAGCAGGCTTAATCTCATGGACAGTTGAATCGACATGTAGCTAGAATTGTATCGATGTTTTCAAAAACAAAGGAAAATGGAAAATGGTGAAGTACCTGGAAGGTACTTGGAAATGGAATTTTGTACCTCGGAGGTACTGGATAATGTTAAACTTGTAAGTGTTTGTTTTCCAAGAAGTTTTGCAAAGAAAATTTCTTTTCTTCAAATGCCTTTACAAAAATCTTGTGGATATGCAGTATCTACAAGATAAAATTATATATGTTTTGAAGTATCTTCTTCAACAAAGTTTATAAAACTTTGTGCACCCATGATGAATCGTATATCCATCATGGCTAGTTGAACCCTTAGTGTAGCCTACCTATAACCACCCCATATGCAAGCTTGAATCTTTAAACTTCATTTAGGGTGTCTTGCAGAGTACAGTCAAATGTACTCACATTGGTTTTGTCCCTGGCTATTTACCTGGTCAGACTTCGAGGAGCAGCCACAGGATAATCTCTACGAGGAGGAGTACTTTGATGACCCTGCAAACTAGGCATGTCTCCCGACCAGCAGTCTATTTGTGTTAAGGCGTGACTTGGGTCCTGTCACGTTGTGTTTTGTCTTCCGCTTTCGTGTGTGTTGCCCCCCTTGCGTGGAATTTACCTAAGACTTGGTCAGGTGACCATTTATGTAAGACTTGTGTTTATTCATGTAATGGATGTTATAATCTGGTTACCAACTCTAAATACGTTGTTCACGACTGATTGATCCGGGAACGTGTATGTATGCATATTGGAGGTCTTGGACTACTAGTTCGGGGTCCCCCACATTGTCAAGGGGCCAGTACTGCACGCAACGGTATAGCCTGTGTTGGGTTGTATTACTACAGATGGTATCAGAGCAATATGTTGAGTGTAGGATCGAGCCATAGAAAATGGATAAGAAAATCCATAGGACGAAAACATATTTTTCAAATCCTTCACATAGTTCTTGAATTCATTCTCATAATCTTCTCATTTTTACCTTTTAGTTCCACCTCCCCCTCTTCAAAAATGTAACAGAGATCCCTATAGAGAAGAAGACTCGCTTCAAGATAGAGAAAAAAGCTCACTTCAAGAAGGAAACGCCGATGCATACTATTGGAGCTCTTAGAAGACACTAGGTTGCCCACCACAGTCTTTCTTAGTTATCAAGAACGTGTTAGGTGTTGACCATATTATTATATAGCATTGATAGTTCGAGTATTTTCAACTATTTTATTTTCAAACATTAGCTATCATTTTTGCGGGAAATTATACACTATTTTTGAAAAATATTTTAAAGTGGTTGGATGCTTGTTTAATTATTGTTTAAGTAATGATTTGTTCATACTAGCATAGGTAGCTATTTTATTTAGACATACTAGCAAAATGCCCGTGCGTTGCAACGGGAGAGAAAAAATATGAGTCACGAGCACGCACGCAGTACGGTTTTATTGGTATAACCCGGGATCAAAATGACTAAACCCAAAATTTCTTGTCAATATTTTGATCTTCAATTTTCAATTATATTTTGCAATTTAACACTGTGATTCCATTAGAGCATTGACTTCGCAAGATTGCCAGTTAAAACCAGAATTAACTCTATAATTTAGATCCGGTCCCTTGATTACCCAACAAACCAGAAAAATCCACAAGTACCAAGATGACTTGCAAGTTCTTCTCCAAATTGCTTCTGCCGGTCTTCTATCATCTTGACCTCAGGAGTCGCCGTTTGATGCCAATTAACTGTAGCAGTGTAACCTTATGCTGAAAAAGAGAAGAGTACATGGTGAGCAGCAACAGAAGAGCAATGGAAGAAACAGAAAGGATATCAAGAATATGGTATGTATGTACAAAGTAAAACATCAGGTTTTTAACATCCACATACAGATAATTGCCTTAATTAAATACCTCTTTTAACTTATGGAAATAGAAATGACTTCAATATCCCCCAATTTGTTCCTGTCATTCCCTCCAAATCTGAGATCACTAATGACTTTAGATAAGTATTACAAAGATTTTTTTCAAGAAATTGCAGCAATCAGTACCCAGTCGACACGCAATCAAACATGCTTTCACAATCAAACTGCCCATGTTACAGAGACCTGGAGAATGAACTCTTACGGGACAATAAAACATTTACTTGAGAACTCTTTCCAAGCTATGGCAGGGGTACAAGATTGCACGCAGCCACCTAGGTTTGAGTCTAATTTTGAGAAATCCAGGGACTAAGTCTTATCCCACCTCACTCAAAATTTATTCACCATTCGAAAGCAAGAACATACTTCATGCATATCCAGAGATTGTAGAAGTTATCATGACTCAACTAATCTAATCTTGAAACATAGATTTCAGCTAACAAATAAAAATATGATGATACCTTCTCGTGTGGGCCATCGATAATCAAGCAAAATACCCAGGAAGTAACACCCAAAAGAACCAGAGAGTTCAACCGAGCACCTTCTTTCAGAACACATGTACATGTTCTTCTTATATTCCGTCGAATGGCTAGCACAAATGATGCAACTGTTTTCAAGGGTTGGGATGTCAGTGTTAAACTCTCCAGCTCCAAGCAATGCGTATCACAAAGATCTGAAATATATGGTAAATCAATCATCATTAATGCACACAGATGTTCAGAAGTAATTTTATTTCATACAAACATGGAAAAGGTGAGGCACAATCTAAGCAACTTAACAGTTTTTTCATGGTTAGGTGAAAAGTATTTTTCCTTGCACCCTACAACATAGTTTACATCTGCACAGATGATACAACATATTTGAGTACATCACAGAGCACTAATGGTTGTACAGCTTCGGTACAGCCCAAGCACAGTATGGGTAAACAATAACCGAACTCCGGTGCCACCGACGGGATCACAATGTTTAGCGTATCAACCGGTGAGGCGTAGCATAAATAAGAAGCTCGAGATCCGATGTATTACCAGATTGGACGGGAACAGTCTGGTAGATCTGATCTAAGGGCCTCCTAGCATTGCACGACCGAGTGGGACTCCAAGCTCATCGGGGAAATGGATCCTGCAGCTGCCTCCCTGATCTTAGTGTCCATAGAATTGCTTTCCAATACCTCCCAAGCAGTCCACCTTGAATCTAAACATTGTAGTCCTCATAAACCTCCTCCTCTGCATTTTAACAACATCCCAGTTGCAAAAACATTCATAAGTATCGAATCAGCCCTTTTTATAAGACTTTGAAAGTATTCTGACTACATACTTTTCCTGTCTAGTTGATCACTTGATGATCGTCAATTGATTCACCAGTTTGGTGGGTGCCCAAACCACAAAATTTCCCCATATACGAAGCTGATTTTCTGGAGTTGTGCAAGCCATACAACATATGTCAGGGCAGGAATTTTCACAAGAGATGGTTCTCGTGGTGAATTATCGAAAGGATGAGAATCCTACGAAATTACCATGGCAATGATGGGCGCCGCATGTCACCTTCTCTACGCTCGTGTGGGCGGTCACCATCGTCTTGTCGTCGATCGCGCCTGCAACCGCACCCGCATTTTCCTCTTACCGAAATTATTATAATTTGTTTATGATTTAATAGTGAACACCGGAACTATCGCAGTTAATACTACATTTGGAACCAAATTTAAACCTCCAAAGTCAATTGTCCTGTGATAAAACTTTAAAACAATTATGGTTCACTCAAATAAGAGTACATTCTAAGCATTGTAAACTTCCAGGACCTTCATGTCATGCAAAATTAAGGGAATAAGTGTAATTGTGCTTGCCGCTGCTATTTTCTGGAATTCATCAATTCACCTACAATGGAAAAGCTATGTAATGAACTTATTCATCAGTGTCATATGTTGAGAACAATGGGAGAACTATACCTTTTCTTCGGTGAATGTCAAGACCTTGGAGCATGAGCTTGAATTGCAGGATAGTAGCCATTTGTTATATGACCATGACCGGTTGTACAACAACCATGTTGATCCTGATATTCTTTGCAACCAGAAAGAAATCTCCAACTCTGCATAATGAAAAAAATCAGAACAATCTTAACCATATCTAAGAGACAGACTGCATTAGAGGAAAATTTAAGAACAATCTTAACCATATCTAAGAGACAGACTGCATTAGAGGAAAATTCCACAATGCATCCGATTGGAATAAGCTGCATGGACATAATATCATTAGTGATGAGATAGTCTGCTGGAAAAAAGACGACGGAAGATAAAGTGATGCCATGGTTATCACTAAACATATCACTGCCTCAATATTGCCAACCGGTATACCATATTCCATATGTCCTTATCAAGTTACCGGTGAAGAAATTTCTTGCCAATAGACAAAGACTAACAGTAAGCCCGATTTGGTGAGGTTGGGCCGGGAGCTAGGCGGACATGAGAAGGATGGGTGGTAAATAAGAGGGGATTAATTGGTGTGTAAGCTAACCTGGATGCTCCATTGTCGTCCTTGGTTGATGTCGTTTCTGTCAATGGTCACGTGGAGGCAGAGAGGGCAAATTCGGGGCAGGGCCAGGGAGGCGGTCCTTGGCCACAGAGACGGGATTCGGCTGTGTGTCGAACCTCCTGAAGCTGCAGAGCTGGTGAAGTCGGGAGGAGAGGCGCGAGATCTCATCCTCGATGTGGCCAATCTCGGCATCCACGTTGTCGCACTCGGGGCGACTGTTCTCCTTGTCGTCCCTAGAGTGAACGGGGGTAGCGTGCGCATGTTAGATAGAGGCGGAGGAGGGTGAGGAGTGGTTGAAGGCGGCGTTGTCCGGACGTGCACCAGCAGGATCAGCGGGCCGATCTGGTGCGGTGCTGCTGGCACGTACGGATCTTGTGTGGTGCATGGGCTCGGAGGACGTCCCCATCTGCTCCATTCCCGGCCATGTGGGATGGCCGGTGGAGGTGAAGCAGTGACAAGAGTGGCTGACAGACTATCGGCGGCGGCGAGCTCAAGGTGGAGCTGCTCACTGGTAGAGAGAGGTGGTCGGGGAGAGGGATAGGATGCCGGCGAGGGAGCAGACGGGGGAGGGGATCTAAGGCTGGTACCAATGCATCTCCCACTATTCACGGGCTATAGCCCCGCCACGTCACCGTTTTTCACCACTCTCACGCCACTCTCACAGCACGGTGCCAGTGCACGGGCTATAGCCCACACTATCACACTCCTCTCCCCACTATCGCCCGGACTATCGCCCCCATTGGCACCGCGTCGCCCCGCTATCGCCCCTCACTCTCGCCCCAGGCAGCCGCTGTCGCCCCGCCAACGCGGGCGGGAAGCCGGGCGACAGCGCCCTCTCGCCGGGCGCCAGCGCCACCGCCCGGCGGCTCCCTCTCGCCCGCCATCTCGCCTCCTCTCGCCCCGCGCGGGGCGATAGCGCCCCCTACCGCCCCCCTTACAACCCCGGTTGGCACCAGCCTTAGCCGCGGGGTGAGCGATGTCAGCAGGCGAGATCTATGGGAGAGCATGAGAGCGAGGAGCGGTGACGTCGGGAGCATTATCTTCTTGGTCCCACTAGTCGGTGCCAAAATTTGTTCGAGAGGTGCGACGAAGGAGCTAGACGAAGCAGGAAGCCGAGTGCCTGTGTGGGCGAAAAAGGAACAAAATTCCTTTTATTTAGGTAGTAGAGATAGAGAAGATAGGAAGAGATAGGATGAGAGAAGAGAAGATAAGGCTGCATGCATCTAACAAATCTAACAAACTTAACAAGATAAGCCTCCATTCAACGTAGAGTTGGCAAAAAAAATAGTGTGGTGGCATTTGATGCGTAATTATGTTGAAGTGTGACACTATCGCCACTGTAACCTTAATAGTAAAGATCTATCTAAACTCATCTATTATAAACCCAATAGATGCCTTTCTACAACAATCGCTACATCAACCACCCTAAGATGCCACTTGCAATTCGACAACTATTGGAGATGACCTAGAACCTAGCCAAAAAGCAAGACAAGGAATTCATATATTCTAGACAAATGAGTCAGCACGACACAACTACGTCGATCCAAAAGATAGAAGAAACAATGAAGGATGTCACTGTTGTTGCTAATGTGATGGTTCGTTCTGCCACACAATTTATAGGTGGAGATTCTCTATACTGGTGAACGATGCACAACACAATTGAAAAAACAAGGAGTGAAGATCATCAAATACAGATCTACGCATGCCTTCAATGATACCAAGTTGAATTCCTACACATTCAACGTTGAATCTTGTAATCGCGTGAACCATAAACGTCGTAATCAATTACTTATATCTCGCGATATTTTACTTGTCCAAGATCCGATTATTGTTATCAACCATACCTAGTTCGATCGTGTTACCGAGAAGTACTCTTTTACTCGTTCTGTGATATGATATCCTTGTGACCTAGTCAAGTTCTTGCAAGCGGTGTCGATGTGATATCGTAATCAATTACTTATATCTCGCGATATTTTACTTGTACGAGATCCGGTCATTGTTATCAACCATACCTAGTTCGATCTCGTTACCGACAAGTACTCTTTTACTCGTTCTGTGATATGATATTCTTGTGACCTAGTCACATTCTTGCAAGCGGTGTCGATGTGATATCACCGAGAGAGCCTAGAGTATATCTTTCCGTAATCTGGATGGACAAATCCCACTTTTGATCCATTAGCCTCAACTAATACTTTCAGAGTACCAACGCCACCTTTATAGTCACCCTTTTACAGTATGGCACTTGATGTCATCAAAGCACTCCTCCGGTGTTACTGATTGGCATGATCTCATGGTTTAAGGATTAGGGTTACTTCATATGCATATAAAAACGTAAACTTAATGGCTTGATCGCATTGTTATACTTTCTTTGGGTATGTGTTCATCACAACATCCAATTTTCATGATGAGGAAACCATGTCATCAGTTAATCAACGGGCTAGTTAAACAAGAGAAGTTACTAGAAACTCTTGTTTGTTTATTAGACACAGATGTATTAACGTTTCCGGTTAATACAATTATAGCATGAGAAATAAACATTCATAAACATGGAATAAGATAATAAACTCTTTATTATTGCCTCTTTGGCATATTCCTTTCAGTAGGCGCATCCACCACCACACCATGAGTCCTCGATGACGAGCCGCTTCCCCGGTGCCTACTCTACTTCATCTACGTTGCGGGAGGTCTGCCAGATCACTGCCTTGGTGTGACCTAGTTCTCGCCTGTGATCGTGGAGAGTCTCAAATCTTCATCGACAACATCCCGACTTCGTCAACGGTGCTTGATCATCTTACGAGGTTGTGTTGGTTATCACGTACGTGTGGATACGTTGAGGTGTTGCGCTGATGTTACTTGATCGCGGGATAATAGATCTCCGCGCGATTAGACGCGTCAAATTGCGGGGATCGACTACGTCTACTTCCACATCGACCTCGTCACACATAATCTTCCGCTAGTTCGACATACGAGGGTATGTACTGTTGTCTCCCGCCTTGCTTTGGATCTTGGTTTATGCGCTAGATTTTTCTATCATTCTAAAAAGCATCAAGCAGTCTTTCAGAACACGGTTATGATACAGTCCCGTAATATAAATATAAACAATATTCATCAATTATTTCGAAGTTTTACTCAACCGGTGAGTGGAAGCATTAGGTCATGGCATCAGAAAATTATGGCTAAAAAATATTATGTGATGTTTGGAAGGTCAATGAAAGATAATCTCACACAACTGAAAGTGGTCATTAGACGAATGAAAGTCTTATAACCAATGTTATGTAAGGAGTAGTGACTGCCACACAACGGATGCACTAGAATTATAAGTGTATGAAATCTCTCTAAGAAGTGACAATGTGGTGGGTAATTTAATTACATTGTTGTTATGTGTGTTTAATTGTTATCCCGACCTTGCCTAATATTATAAACTTGTATTTTTCTGCGATGTGAATCATGCATGCTTAACTATGTTGTTATGCCATATATGATCTTCTTGTCTTGCTTAATTATGATATATGGTCATGCAACTCTTGTGTCTTTGTAGATGGGATGGTATGCAGTGTACACATAGGGGGTTCGAGGAGTCTAAAGCTAATGGATGGAGTGTTAGGCACAGGTGGAGAAGTAGGAGAGCAACAACTTCAAATCGTCTGAGACAAGAGAGGAGGGAGAAGCGATATGCTCGAGTTCCTATAGTCGCAGGAGAGCGGTGACAACCATGAATATGCGAAGGGTGCAGCTCAGATCCGGCCTTGTAGGCTCAAGGACTTCATAATCCCCATCATATTCATCATAATCGTTTATTTGTTGTTGTCTGAATTAGTGTCTGCCTAAAAAAAACAACGCTTGTGTGATCATAATTTGACTTGTTGAGAACTGTTAGTTAAGATGATGAGCCCATGTTTGATAACTTGTTTTTTGCATGTTATGAACTATTTACATATCTTTATTGACTCTTTTCATGTATAAAATATGATGCCACGCCAGCCAAATGTTGTTGACATACATCCCTTTCAAAACGAATAACGGTGTGAGTACACAAGCCATATCTATGATTCATAGTGTTAGAGATATATTCCGGTACATGTATTTGGCATTATAGGATTTGAAATCCATCTCCTACTCTATCTCTACGAGGATTCTTGCACTCCAAGTTTGTACCCCAATATATACTCGCCCATGAGGCTCAATAATACATCCAACATAGTACGTCAGTCTCATCGTCCTACATGGTATCAGAGCGGCGAGATCCTTGACCTAGCCGCCGCACACGCTTTCGCACCGCGCCGCCCCCGGGAAGGTCGATCTCCATGATCTCAGCCGGGGGCGCGCCGCCGTACATAGGGTTTGTTCGCAGGTCATGTTGACCGGCTGCGCTAGAAGTCTTTTTTTTTTTGCCTGATGCGGTGGCCTTAACGGCCACCTTCCGCGCGTGTGCCCGTCCGTCGCCTTGTGCAGATCGTCGTTGCCCCTGCTCCGGTCGGTATTCCTCCACCACCCCGCCTTCACCGTGGCTGCCCCACGCACAGAGTTTCCTTGGACTCAGGCGCCGGCGCTGCGTTGGCTGCTCGGCTAATCCGTTCCATCCAGGGTGTGCGGCTGATCCGTACAGTCGCCTGCGTGCGCCTCCCCAGGTTCCCGTGAAGACCGTCCCCGATTGTGCGTCGATCACCGATCGAGCAAACGGGCTGCCGCTACGTCGTCCCGTTGGGCTGCAGCGCCGCCGCTCCATGGTTCTCACCGTGGCTGCATCAACCCGTGTGTCGCCGCTGCGTCGCCCCTTCGAGCTGTAGCGACGCAACACGCGGTCTCCGCCACCGCCCCAAGGCCATCCCTGCGGCTGCCCTGGCGGCGTGTTGCCGATGCGTCGCCCCTTCGGGCCGTAGCACCGCGGCACGTGGTCCACACTGCCGCCCTGAGGTCTTCCCCGCCATCGCCCGACACGCGCGTCGCTGCTGCCTCGCTCCTTCGAGCCGTAGTGCAACGACACGGGGTCCACTCCGCCGTCCCCGCGCGTTGACCTCTTCGTGGTATGCGCCGCGCCGTCTTCCTAGGCATGGGAACGCCACCATCCGTGCATGGTCTTTTTTGAGCTGTTGGGTTCTTCTTCGCCTATGTCGAGCATCACTGCCGCGCTTCTAGAGGTGACCGACACCCCCCCCCCATGGGCTGCCTCTGGTTCCGCCGTCTACATCGTCGTCCACCTCTTCGTCTACGTCCAGCACCAGCTCAACGCCAGCGTCGCCGTTCTTCGCCGACCACTTCATCTACTCCGACAACCATGGTTGACATCGGCACCTTGGACCACCACGCCGATTGGCGCCGCAACCGTCGTTGAGTCCTTCTCTGCTGGTCCCTCCGACATGGTGTATAGTTTGTGCTGGTTCCGTTTACGCATGCCCGGTGCTGGCAACACCGACGCTTGACTTCGTCTACGACGTGTCCCCGGGCCCGGAAAGTTTGGTGCGACGCCTCGTCAACATCGACTTCGTCCTTCTATGCATGCCCGATACTGGCAACACCAACGCTTGACTTTGTCCACGACGTGTCCACGGGCTTGGCAAGCCCGGCGCGACGCCTCATCCATACTGTCTTTTCCCCGGCGCACCACTACCTCAACACCACTGCGCCCATGTCTAACTTGGCGGCTTCTTGCGCCCCGCGGCTTCACGGCGACTACCTCGACACCGGCTAACCCAAGTCGACATCGACCTCGGCGATCCAACATATTGAACCAATCTCATCCTTCTACAATAAGCACACACGCCTCAAATAGCCATCCACATGTGAATCCGGCATGCCTAACTGTACACGCCACCGGTAACCGTTATGAGTGCCACACAATAATGACGTGCCCGAAAAAGGCCTTTTTCGTACCCCACGGCAAAAGTTCTTTTTACTAGCGAAAGCTTTGAGATTCTACCGTGGATCTACCACGAGGTTGCTGAACGCCCCGTGGTCATGTTGTTGGGCAGACGCATAACTGAAGATTTGTATTCGCATTGTCATGACTCGTGAAAGGAGTGTGGACCGGGCAGTCCATGTTACGTATTTTCATATCCGCCTTGATTTCATCTCCGGGGTGGCAAACGTGTAATCTTCGAGAGTTAGTGAGAAAAGTTCAGAGGGTATATATATCAACCATCAGACGGAATTAATGGAAAATAAGCGGTTGCCATGTGTCCGAGCAGAATGTAAAATCGTAAGTACTCATTATGAGAGAGTTTTCCGTGTTTTATGAGTTCCAAAATGGAAGGAAATGCTTCTCTCAAAAAAAATGGAAGGAAATGCATGTAAAACGAAATGGAATAAAAATGGAGACGAGGCTCACCTAACGTGCATGTTGTGGGTGCGCGTCTGGAGTTGTATGTTTTGCGTGCGAACATGGAGCGTTCCACCGACCACAAAGATACCCACCAGCTCTCACAACAAAGTCTCCACCCTGTCCCATGCAGTACCGTCCAAAATAACATGGAGCGCGTTTCATCCTGCATGAAAGGCGGCCGTACTTCAGGGAATTTCAATTTGTTAATCCAACTTGTGATCCGCGTTTTCACATTAACACAGCCTCTTTTTTTGATTGAAGAAGCTGGAAGCAATTGTAAAATTATTCTGTAAGATAATAAGATTATTTTGTCACAGGAGACGATACTAACTATGATCTTGTAACGTGGTGGATCGTGACTATGATATTGTAACATGGCGGATCATGAACTGATCAAATTAAGTTGCATTGTTACGACGAGTATCACATGGTCAGCGCTCATGTACTAATAGCATTTTTGGCCGAAAGTTAAGCAGCCGGGCGCTAACTTCGACGCGCGGGGAGGGGGGGCCATTTCCCAGCCGACTCCAATAGGCCAAGAAGAAAGTGTACGAAAATTTCAAAAATCGACGAACTTTTGATCAAATTTTAGGCGATTCCATTAAAATGGCCAGAATATAGACAATTACATAGTAGATGGGGTTAAAAAACTAAAATCAGCTAGTTGACGCCGAGGGCCCGGTAGACCTTGGTGTAGTCGCCGCCGTCATCGTCGGAGTCGCTCGACGGCTCGTCCTTCGGGGAGCGGCCAGAGCTCCGCCCTGAGTCTCCGGCGTGTGCTACCGGCGGTGGGATGGGGAGAACGCCATCCTCCTCCTCATCACTGCAGAGAGGACAACAATATCATTCCCCGGCGGAGCCCGCCTTTCATCGATGACGATGCTTCGATTCCGATGACACGACGGCTCTTCCTCTGGCTCGGGATTGACGACGGCGAGAGGAACGAAAGACGAGGACGAGCGTCGGCGGTGGCGGGAGGGGGCAGGGGCGGGCCTACTCAGCTGCCGCTTTATGTGGGCGAGGACGGCGGGGAGACTATGCCCGGGCTTGTTTCAGTAGATACGGCGGTCTGGGTGTTGTTACGCCCCGACACCGGGTTGTCGGCTGGGAGCGCCGCCATCTGATGCTCGTGGCGCTTCTCGAAGCACAATGTCCACGCGGCGTCGTGCCTGGGTCCCAGCGTGGCTGGCGCCGCACGGCTTCCGTTAGGCCCACCCTTATGTCCTCGATCTCGGCGCTCGGGGCCGGTGGGCGGCGGAGGCACAGGGACACCACCTGCGCCGAGACGCCATGTCCTCGGCGCTCATGTGGGGCGGCGCGTGGTAGTTCGACCGGTGTAGCAGCCGGGCCTCCCACAGATGAAGTGTGCGGCGGCCGAAGCCGTTGGTGACCGAACCATCGACTGGGAACCTATGAACCACCGTTCGTGGCCGAGAAGGTGGGCAAGAAGGTGAGCGGGAATGGCGAGAGAGAAGTGTGTGGCTGGCTCGCTGACACGTGGGGCGGTAGGCGAGGAAAATGGCCGGTAGACCTTGGTGTAGTCGGAGAAAATGGCCCCTCGGGCGTGCTGGGTTTGGACCGGTACGTCGACGCTGTTTTTGGTCCAAACCGACGCTATTTAGATTCATGGAGGCGCGACTGGGCGAAAAACCGTGCGCATGTGGAAAAAAAATGGCGCGGCTCGAGATGCTCTAATCTTGTGTTCCCACCATTTTTCCTCGAGGAGATGCTGAGCCACGTTCCACACCCCTGCGTCTAAGGGATTTTTTTTACAAGGCAATCACGAGACCAGTTGGTTAGTCAAACACATCCAGTCCTTAACAAAGCACCGGCTTTGAGTAGATTTCAAAAAAAAAAAAAAAGCACCGGCTTTGAGTAGCATTTATAACCGGCTTTGGGCAGTCTTGTGCCTTGCACACGCATCAAACTGCATCACCATCTCTACGTCTGCGCGCTCCAAATAGCTTAGTGAGATCCGTTTTGAGTTTGAGGCTGGGAGAGAAATGGGAATGAAATGGCACGCCCTTGCGGTGCTGTGCATATTGTCCTACATTGTCGCCGCTGCTGTCGCCGTCGACGATAAGGCCCTGTCCTCCGCCGGCAACATGGCAGCAGCGCCGGAGGAAGCGGGCTCCCAGGGCAAGGTGGCAAGTTCAGGTGGGACGCCTTATCACCATGTGTGGCCGGTACGTACGTAGTGGTAGAAATTAGTAGGCCATCTGTTGTTTCAAATTATGTCTTGTATATTTGCCCAAGCTAGATAATCAAGGTTGAAGGAACTAGTTAGAATTTGCCACCTTTCTTGAGTGGGCTCTGGACGTCTGACACATGACTTGCAATTAATTTGGTGTATTTTGTTTTCTACATAGCCCATGAAATTTGGATGGCGGATATTGTTGGGTTCATTCGTTGGATTCTTAGGAGCGGCGTTTGGCAGCATCGGCGGAGTAGGTGGTGGTGGGATCTTCGTACCGATGCTCACCTTGATCATTGGCTTCGATCCCAAGTCATCGACGGCAATGTCAAAATGTGAGGGTTAAGTCCATGTACTTTACGAATTTTTTCTATCTTTCCAAGTATCTTGTTCTTGAAATTTATATAATCCCTCCTTTTCGGAGTTATTGTCGTTGGTTTAGTTCAAATTTGAACTAAAACCACGACAATAATTATGGAACAGAGGTAGTACTTAGTTTGTAAGAGGGGCAATCCAGAAAATCCCCAAGTCTTCTTCTGTAATATGGACTGCAAGATATATCTCAAATGTATCCCATCAATTAGTTATCATGGATTCTCTCTTAACACCTACCCTAGAACAACAACATAGAAGTAAGTAACAGAAAAATAGTCATGACAGAATGTACCGATCAAAGGAATGATGTGCTAGTTTTCTGACTGTTTCCAAGAAACTCTTCCACAGGTATGATCACAGGAGCTGCTGTCTCAACCGTCTACTGCAACCTCAAGCTGAAACACCCAACTTTGGACATGCCAGTGATAGATTATGATCTAGCCCTGCTCATACAGCCCATGCTCATGCTGGGGGTCAGCATTGGGGTTATTTGCAATGTGATATTCCCCGACTGGCTTGTCACGGTTCTCTTGATCATCCTCTTTCTAGGTTCTCAGACTTGTCCCGAAACCGCGACAAAATTTTTGCTTTTTCTAGATCTAGCTAACATCATAATGCATTTCCACTGTAAATTTCAGTTACCTCGACTAAAGCTTTTCTGAAGGGTATAGAAACATGGAAGAAAGAGACACTAATAAAAAGGGTAATACTTTGCTATGTACCTTTCATTAAATTTCCTTAGCAGTACCTATCCTTATAGGGATGCTGATAATCTCCGTAATTTGGTTACTCATTTCAGGAGGCAGCCACAAAACAAGCAGCGAAATCCAGTAAAAAAAAACAACCTACTATTCATCATTTATAGAATGCAGAAAATCGTTGCTTATATTTTCTTGATTTACCAGGTGACGAAATTGTGTACACGCCACCGCCTACCGAGACAAAAAACCCATCAGATGCAGCGGTAAACTAAAAATCATGAACATTTCTATATTCCGTAGCCGTAGCAGAAATTTTCTCATGTACCCATGAGTAAGACTATATTTTGGCTGATGATGTAGGAATCCATTTGGAAGAACATTTACTGGAAGGAGTTTGGCCTTCTCGCCTTTGTTTGGGTTGCTTTCCTTGCGCTTCAGGTTACTAAGGTGAGAAAACAGTAAAATTTCAAAATGTAACAAGAAATCTAGTAATAATTATCTAGTACACTTTAAGGTTTTCAATGATCAGTTGCTTTATTCAGAATTTTAGATATGTCAATTTCCGTGCAGTTATTCCCTTTTATAACATGAAGCTCTATGTACGCTGACACGATTAGGATCATACACTTTAAAAATATTTGATATGATGTAAAATTATTTTGAAGAAAATTTCACACATATTATTTAAAGTGTGGAATTTCTTGCAATGATGATCGCTACGAAACCGTTGGATATTGTCCATCTTAAATTGTCAGCTGATAGGAAAAACATAACCTGTGTTGGACATTTTTTAGGCATGACCCAAAAATTCACGCCTAAATGATCCTCAACACACACAAAAATGACCCAAAAAAGCAACATGAATTGGATATTAATTTTGTTTCTCGGGATAACTTGGCATTTTCTAAAGAACATGTATTTGGTATATAAGTTAATAATAAATTTCTTCAAGAAAGATCCACAAATATTGTGGTACTACTGATTTAAGATAAGATATATTCAGAGACACAGTTATCATGATGTTAGAAATACACTCTGACATCCTGAGAAATTATAACACCGACGGCAACATCCGTCTTATGTCGATTTTCATGTTTGCAGAACTATATGAAAATTTGCTCCACGTGGTACTGGGTATTGAGCTTATTACAGGTAAATTACTGCCTTTCTGCAACTCATTATTTGACGATATTGCTTATAACATTGACCCATAATTAGGTATTTGAGATTGTTATGTGATTCCAGGAAATTTGCATGCCACTGACTAAACTGACTGAACATATTATTATCCATTGTAGCTTAACCATACTCTCCTGGGTTGTATGGGTTGTAACCATTAGGGGCTGTTTGCAATGGCCGTAAAATTATTGTGGCACCGGCATCAACTTTGAGTTAACTGCTTTCAGTTTCTTACGATTTGTGTTTTGGCTGCAAGAAAAACATACATACCATAGCAAAGCTTGTATCATCTGAACTGAGATTCGATATGTAAGCAGATCCCGGTGTCAGTTGGAGTGTCCATGTACCAAGCAGTTGGTCTGGCGCAGGGGAAGAGGGTGATATCATCGAGCGCAAATAAGCAGAAAAGCCCGAAAGCTCACCAGCTAGTGGTATACTGCTTCTTTGGTGTAACTGCCGGTGTCCTCGCTGGTCTTCTTGGCGTCGGTGGGGGCACCGTCATGGGGCCTCTCTTCCTGGAGCTCGGTATCCATCCACAGGTAAAATTTGTGTTTGTTCATGTCAAGAACCTGATGCCTCAATCACGGTTTCTCACTCTTTAAACTGTTGCAGGTCTCAAGTGCTACAGCCACCTTTGCAATGATGTTCTCTTCTTCCATAGCTGTCGTAGAATACTACCTCCTGAACCGGTTCCCTGTACCATACGGTACTGTCTCTTCTATTCTGTTCCTTCTATGATAACCATGTGCTAATTTTTTTTCCTGAATTTCTTGCAGCTCTATTTTTCACCAGTCTCGCATTTCTTGCTGCAATTGTTGGCCAGCGGGTTGCAAGGAAGGTGATCAAGTTGTTAGGGCGGGCATCATTTATCATCTTCATATTGTCCTCTTTGATATTCGTCAGCGCGATTTCCCTAGGTACAATTTTCCTCCCCTGGAGTACCCTCACTGCAACCATTCCATTCATGGTGTCACGTGGTCCATTTAAAACCCAACATAAGCTCCTAAATCTGATTTCTGTAGGTGGAGTGGGCATCTCCAAAACGAGTCACAAGATGGCGCGACACGAGTACATGGGGTTCGACAGTTTTTGCAAATATGATGCATAGGAAGATGCAGCCTGCACACATACAAGAACAATGTAATTAGTCATGCAGTTTCAGTTAAACCAGAGGGATAGGAGATCAACAATGTAAGCGATGATTAGATGCCATGTACTCACAGATGGATATACAAATGTTCAAGCAATTTCTTTCTTGGTAGCTTTATGCTACTTCTGACTTCTGATAAATTGAGAGATTGCTTTTCTCTTAATTACCCATATTACTTCTGAAGATACCTTTATTCGTAGAGCCAGCAAACTAATCATGTCACAGTAATCTGGATCTTCTATGGGTTTTGTACCTTTAGAACTTCACATAACTGATTTGCGTCAGCAGAAAGTAACTCAATATCTAGGTCCGACATCTGATTCATCCCAGGTAAAGTAGAGGTAGCGAAGCATCTGGTTAATCCCAAGAATCAAAGCAAGATTGTACAAGCATTTGATAGTTATAGAGAGTCAACAGAAAGCCGTCTGCCCAGAGGGACCCACCAGCAAGGGACTTTACATCACTGTATGGTTCCTGCATCGATTCAGAGTCATTCTCAGTTTCAGAGTTGCCTACACAGTACATATAGGACGCAATATCTGTGCATAAACATCTGATTTTCTCAAGCGAAAAAGTCTCCAGAAGCTTCAAGTTCCTAAACTCCCAGGCCATATACTCATGCGGATCAAGGAAATCTGGTGCTTTAAACTGTTTGAGGAGCTCTAGGGGGAAATCACAAAGAAGAAAAAACTGCAATTAATCATAAAGTTCAAACTCTTTTTAAGTTGAGAGCATAGATGAATTAGTTCAAAGCATATGACTCACTCAGCTATACTGCTCTACATAATTCATTCCCAAAATAAAATGCTTGCTAGTGTTAGAGCTTGGCAAGTTCGGATTAGAATAAGCGCAAGTAATTCTATGAGAGACATACATTTCACCTTTTGCATGCCAACAATGCACTCAGATCACAAGCACCGCCGATGGATCCTCGCCTGCCATGTCGGTGAGTCTCATCCAGGCGTGCACGGATGGAACCGCTGCCCCGATCTAGCGCAGTACTGTAACGGCTGCCTGGCGGGCACAGCATAGGGGTCGCCACGGATCTCCGGGGGCAAACAAGGGTACACCCCTGGCTCCTACTCACCTTGCGCCATGCGAGCTCAGCTCTTAGCTCAGAGCTTGGAGATGCAACCCGCATCCATGGCGGCGCCGGCGAGTGCGTACAGACGGGAGGAACAAAACGCCCTAACGCTTCATGGGCCTGGGCCAGCTCGTTAACACATTAATGAGTTTTCAAAAGCAACAACAACTACTGCGAGCATGCACTCTGGTGTTTTTCTCCAAGGAAAAAAAAACACTTGAGCAGCCTACAAAAAAAAGGGTCCCATTTGGCAAAAGAAAGCAAAGACTCATCTTTGATCTTACCGCGACACTCCTTGGACTCGGTGGGTCCGGGGGAGCTACCTCTGCGCACACGCCCCCAGCCATCCATTCCGTCGTGGCGCCATTTCGAGGCCTTGATACCCCTATACCGTTCCTTCACACATGTAGAGCCTGACGACGGTGTGTTGGCTTCGCTGTGGCATGACACGTGGACGTCGTTGGGCCGCTGGATTCTGCGCTCCCTGCAGCATTCTCCCACTGCACCGCCCCTGGGGCGACACTCGCTGGCATCTCAGCCGGGGGTGAGGCGCATCTGGGGCTTCGAGCTCTCATTTCCGCTCAGGCTGAGGTGGAGCTGACCTTCCTTCGCAACCAGCTGCGCACGATCCATCTCGTGGATGCTCCGGATCGGCGGGTCGTCTCCAGCGGGAGTTCCCAGGAATTCCGGACTGGTGAGGTCTACCGTGCTCTCCGATCCTCAGGCGTTGGTGTTCCGTTACAGGGGCTTAACTGGGACAACTTCGCCCCCCCCCCCGCCCCCAAGTGCGTGTCTTCTTTTGGATCCTCCGACTTGGTCGGACTAGGAAGCGCGCTCGCCTTTTTCGCCTCGGTTGCCTCCCCTCGCCGCACTGTCCCCTTCTGCCCTAGTCGCGTGGAGGATCGAGATCACCTATTCGTCCGCTGTCCGCGACTGACCGAGGTCTGGCTGCGCTTCGTCCCAGGTCTACGCCTTGACCGTGACGCTGGGCTAGGAGACCTCGCGCTAGAGCTCATGGATCGCCTGCCCCCTGTTACACCTTGATGGTTCCTTGACAGGGAGACTTCTTGATGATGAATTTTAAGTCCCTGGCAACGGCGCCAGAAATTCTTGATGCTATGGATGGCGTGTTGGGAACCCCAAGAGGAGCGTGTGATGAGTACAACGGTAAGAATTTCCCTCAATTAAGAACCAAGGTTATCAATCCAGTAGGAGAAAGAGGATCTTCGGAAAGTTGATACCACTGCCGGTAGTGATGGAGCCTCACCGATGTCAGCAACAACGCGGAACCTGCACACAACACAACCAAACAACTTTGTCCGAACGGTCGAGTGAGGTTGTCAATCTCACCGGTCTTACTGAAAACAAAGATTAGACGTATAGTGTGGAAAGAAAGCAGGGAATTGTAGTGGTTTGTTTAACAGTGTAGGAAAATGGACTGGGGTTCATAGGTTCACTAGTGGTGTCTCTCCATAAAAGATAGCATGTTGGGTGAACAAATTACAGTTGGGCAATTGACAAATAGAGGTTTCGCCGTAGTGCACATTCATGACATGATGACTACTATGATATTTAGTGCAGGCATTACAACAATATACATAAACCGTAATCCAACTGCATCTATGACTAATAATCCACCCTCAGGTTATTATCCGAACCCCCTTAGGTATTAAGTTGCAAGCAACAGATAATCGCATTAAGCAATGTGTGTAATGTAAGCAATGATTGTGCACGCGGGCACTCACACCGCTATTTTCTCCCTAGTGGCAGCAGCACATCCTCCCCCGTCACGTTTCTGTCACTCGGGCACAGGCGAAAAGGAGGCATGAACCCATCTATCAAGCATAAATACTCCCTCTTGGAGTCACTAGCAACTACTTAGCCAGAGCAACCACTAGCAACGGAAATCATGCAAGATCACAAATAACATATGCAATAAAGACTATAATCAACTTGGCATAAGTTCAATATTCATCGGATCCCAGCAAACACAACACACAGAATTACATAAGAACAATCTCGATCATGTTAGGCAGCTCACGAGATCTAAACATTGAGGCATAGGAGGAGAAGACAACCATCTAGCTACTGCTATGGACCCGTAGTCCAAGGATGAACTACTCATGCATCACTCCGGAGGCAGGAATGGTGATGAAGAGGCCTCCGGTGATGATCTCCTCTCCGGTAGGGTGCCAGGAGACAGCTTCAGAACCCCCTGATCTAGGGTTGACGACGACGGCGGTTGTGGAACTTTTTGGGGATTTTTTATCAGGTGCCTAGGATTTTCCTTCGGAGGGGAATAAATAGGCGAAAGGGCGACGTCGGTGGGCCACCAGGGCGGCCTCACCACCCCTAGGCGCGGCCAAGGGGGGTCGCGTCTGGCTATGGTGAGGGCCCCCTGGTGCCCGTCTTCGAATCCTCTTCGGACTTCTGGATGCTTCCGGGGAAAATAAGAACTTCGGGATTCGTGGGGTCCAATTCCGAGAATATTTCCAGAACAACTTTTCTGAACTAAAAAATAGCAGAAAATAGGGAACTGGCACTTGGCATCTTGTTAATAGGTTAGTCCCGGAAAACATGTAAAAAATGCTATAAAGAAGAGAGAAAACATGTAGCAATTGGCATAATATCAACATGGAACATCAAAAATTATAGATACGTTGAAGACGTATCAAGCATCCCCAAGCTTAGTTCCTACTCGTCCTCGAGTAGGTAAACGATAAAACAAAATAATGTCTGAGGTGACATGCTACCACATAATCTTGATCATAATATGTAAAGCAGAGCATGTAAACTAGGATCAAATGAACTAAAGTTGTGATCTATATTTGATATCAACAAGTAATGCATAAACAAAGAAGAAAGAAGTAAAACTTTTAATGAATCAATACTAAAAGACTATCAACCATGCAAAGTTTATTAGAGATGATTTAACCTTTCAAGAACAACAATATCATGCACGTCAAACAATCTTCACAACCCCTGTTAGGATCAAGTCAAGCTTTCCACACGATGCAATGCTTGAATCTTAAACTATTTGCGCACTAAAAAGAAGCAAGTGTTCTGCGTTGGTCCCTGGCATCGGGATGTTATGGCAAAGAGAACATTAGGGGGGGTTGGAAGGTCAATGGAAGAAAGTCGCACAAAGCTGAAAATGGTCATCAGACAAGAGAAAGTCTTACAACCGAAGCTATGCAAGGAGTAGGGATTGCCACACAACGGATGCACATAGAGCTATAAGTGTATGAAAGCTCTCCAATAGAACTAGTGGGGGTGCAACTTGCTTGCTCACGAGACCTAGAGCTCATTTGAGGAGGCTCATCATTGGAATATACAAGCCAAGTTCTATAATGTAAAATTTCCCACATAGTTATGAATGAATGATAATATGAAAACTTTCTCCAAACTGAAGCATTGGTGCTAAACATGAAGCACAAGTATGGTATAAAGGATAGTGATGCGCCCCCTCTCTCTTTATTCTCTCTTTGGCCCTTTTTTTTCTTTTTGGGCTTTTTTTATATATATATCCTCACCGGTAGGGGCATCATCCTATATTACAATGAATCATCACACTTTTAGTACTCATAACTCATAATGGAATATCTCTGATGTATCCAACTGCATGCTCGTGCCAGTGTACCAGTATGCATAAATAACCATAATGTTCATCATCAAGTAACATAATGGAGGTGGATGTTGTACATCAATATATCTCGGAATGGCTATGGAAATGCCATGATAGGTAGGTATGGTGGTTGTTCTGAGGAAGAATATATGGGCTTATGTGTAGGAGAACAAAGTCCTCCCACGGGATTTGGAAGCACTGGCAAAGTTTGCACCAACTCTCAATGTGAGAAAGGGCAATGCACAGTACCAAAGAGGCTAGCAAATATGGATGGTGGAAGTGTCAGGAACCGCAACATAGACTCACGAGTTAAAAGGTTGCAGCAAGCAAATCATCTTTACAAGGCACAATGCAAATCACTCTAAGAGGGTCCGTGGCAGTGACAAGTAACTGTTAGCTACCCCGACCGTAGCGTGTAACAAAAGGCCGATCAGACATGTATCACTCGTAGCAATCATATATTATTATTTCTATCAGCTGGTAATTTAAGTGTGGCACAGTGAAGTAGTTTAGTGATCTACAAGACCATGCAAATTTTTCCACTATACCAACTACCACATAAGCATTTCTATTCCCAACCAAGCACATATATATGACAACAACAACTCTCTCTAAGCATATAGAAAAGAAAACTAGAGAGTACTAACAGCTCTGAATAAGATATGAATGCAAACCAGGAGCTAAATAAATGCAGCAACCAGACAAACATTAAGAATACAAAGTATTCCCATGAAAAAGCGGAGCGCGTCACTCTTCAATAAAAGAATGATGGGGTCCAACCAAGATTATTGCAAAAATAAAAACAAAATAAACTCAAAAATAAAAGACGCTCCAAGTAAAGCACATAAGATGTGACTCAATAAAAATATAGTTTCACTAGAAGTGACCTGATAATTTATCGATGAAGAAGGGGATGCCTTGGGCATCCCCAAGCTTAGATGCTTGAGTATTCTTGGAATTTGCTGATATGTACCTACGGGGAATCCCAAGATTAGTCTCTTCACTCTTCTTGATCACGTCATATCATCCTCTTCTCTTGACCCTTGAAAACTTCCTTCACACCAAACTTCTCACATTCTTCATTAGCAACGTTAGTGCAATCGAAATAATAAATTCACATGGTTCAGTTTCAACACAAGACTAACACTCATAAACATATTAGCTACTGTCACAAATACTTTTAAAACTCTTTCTCAAAAGAACACGAAAAGAAAGAGATTAAGATGCAAATGCAATTATTGGCAGAAATTTGTCAAAACAGGACGTAAAGATGATTTTTTTCGAAAATATTCTGTTGCTAAAATCAAAAAGCGTTCAACTAAGAAAAGTTGTGTATATATCCCAGGATTACTCACAAAAACAGTCAGGTCATTTTGAATTTTCTGTGATTTTATACGAATTTAACAGTGGATAGCAGAAATCTGTTTTCTGCGCAGAAATCCGAAATATAGAATCAACTTTCCACTAGAGGCTTTACTAGGCTCAACAAAGACACAAAATAAAAGATACAGCGGGGTTGCTAAGGAAATAGACAACACCCAGGTGCAAAGCACACAGAAAGAAACGACGGAAAACGGGTTGAAAACGGAGAAATAAAACGGGTTGTTGTCGCACCCGGACTTCTAGGGGATACTCACAGTCGCTGAATAGTAGAACAAATGGCTTACGGGGCATACCGGCACCCGCATCTCAATATGAGCAGGCCAACACGTGAACGTGTGACAACCATTCTCTACTATCCATCGTCTGCGCAAACCATCCCATAGAAATCAGGACACTTCCGTTGACGTACTTCAAAACATACACACATGGTACGTCAACGGCATTTGAACAAGTGATATCACAACAGATCTCTAAGACACAAAAGATTGAAATAAGTTGCAAATGGCTCTCACTAGAGCAGAGATAGCAAATACAATCATCCAGAGGACACATGTCCCAACATATCATCATTACAACACAGCGGAAGCATTCAACATGTCTGAGTACAGACAAGATCCAACTAGGCCTAAGAGGCCGGAAACGAAAAGACGGAGCCCATCCACGAAGTCTCGGATCCTGCCCGGGTCCGCTATCTACTCGTCAGCAGCCTCGTCATACTCCACGTAGTAGCCACCATGGAGATCCTCGGAAAACGTAGTCTGCGGAAACCACAGCCCCAAAGGGGTCAGTACATAAACGTACTGGCAAGCAAGACTCACAGTTCACCAAAGTGTAGCCCGTCAACACCAAGCACATATGCTCTGGGTTCAACGGAAGGAAGGGGATACAAAAGATGCTGCAACTGGCTGCTCTAACCAACTACAGAGACATGCTACAACTTCCGGCTATCAGAAAAGGGATAAGATAGCGTATCGTAACCAACTATACTAACCACCAAACAAACCCATCCTGGATCTCGCCCCTTATCCAAAGAAGCAATCCGAGGATAACTCACACAGTGGATTAGTGATGGTTCAGATTGTTGTGTCAATAAGCCTATTACTAGTCAAGTTATCATTAGTTAGGTGTAAGTTGTTCTGAGTACTTGTTAGCCAGTACTTTCACCAAGTAATCCATAACCGCGGAAAACACGGCTTCTCGAGAAGATTTATCCCTGCAGGGGTGCACCAATTTGGCCGTACACGTAAGAATAACCCGCCAGATGGAATGGCCTTTCCACCAAGCGGGGCACTCAACACAACTCAACTCTTCTTCGCATCAAGCCCAAAGAACCCCGTGCAGTGAGCGCACGGCTAATCAAGCCCCACGAAGAAAGGGGACCCTCATAGCACTCTAAGAACGTGTCTCCCTAAATGCCGACTACAAAAGTTCCACCCTGGCGCCAAGGGTTCGCACCTGCAATATGCATGCGGCAAATGGAAACCCGAACTAAATGAGGCGATTTGGACGAGATGCGAATCGAATCAAATTGAGGGGGGCGCCCTACTCGCTTCCCACATGCGGTTAGTGCGCTCATCATGGATCAGTAGACAAGACCCTTTTCCTAATTAGGGTCGACACTAGCAGGCTTCAAAACCACGCCGGGCCTCCTGCCGGTGCCTTATCAGCAAATTATTATTACCTCAAAATTAACAGGTTGTTGTTTTTAACATCGAGCCCCAGAACATAAAGAATATAGTAACAGAAAGTAACGGGTGACAGACTCGAGCAAAACAACCCTAAGCATGCTAGTAAGACACGGGCACAAGCAAAGGGGTTATAGGAGTGGGGGTGAGGCAATATCAGGGTTAAAGGGTACATGTGATAGGTTCGTAACAGGAGCAACGATTCATAGGGCTAGCAGAATAGACAACGGAAAGTATCGGTATCCAATGTTGAAAGGAACGCAATGGTTCATGTGAGTGAATACTTGCCTGCAAACTCAGCAGCCTGGTACTGAGCTAGATCCTTAGAAGGGGTGTCGTAAGTATCGTCGGTCTCAACGTCGTCGTTTATGCGAGAAGAAGCAAACAAACAATGCAAAGAGATAAACAATCAATAACATGGCAGAGTGCACAAACATGGGATGATGCATGACCATATAATTGATGCATCAGAAATAAACTAGTTGACAGGATAGCAACATGATTAAATGGACCCATATGCAATTGGATTGCATACGGAAAGCCCATGAATTAAGGGTGAAACAATTGTTCTATAACTAATCATCATGTGTAAGTGAATTAGCATGATGCATGGAGGAGAAAAAACAGTAAAATAACAACAATAGAATCAATTGGAAATAAGGTTTACCAATTTTGGAATTTTATTTATTAAGTTAAGAAATTTTGGTTTCTTAAAGGTGTCACACAAGCATTTGTTGTTTTCACCACTTTAAATTGTTCAAAACAGATAACAAAAGTCACATTTGATAAGAACACACAATTTTAGGTGGAATACATGTTTCACTTGTTGAAAAAGGATTTCAAATAAATTATTTATGAATTAAACAAGTTTAAGCAAGAATTAAATGAATTTAATTCAAACATGAACTTATTTGAATTTTTTATTTGTGCAAAACATTAAGTGAGATTCATATTTGAAAAGCTTATACTTTTATGGTTTGAAAACATATTTTATATGTCCCAAAAGAATTTAATTTGATCAAGTTATGAATTTAACCATATTAAATGATTTAAACAAGGTTTAATTTATTTAACCAATTTTAATTATTCAAAACATGAAACAAAATTTATATTTGGAAAGGTGGTTTAATTTTTCATGGAAAACATATTTCATTTGTTGCAATTGGATTTAAAATGAGCAAGTTATTAATTTGGCAATTTTAAATGCAATAAATAAGAAACAGTTATTTTCAGCAATTTAAATTATTCAAAACAGCAAACAAAGTTGATATTTGGAAAGTACATGAAAAATTGAGTGGAAAACATATTTAGTTTGTGGAATTTGGAATTTTTATGCCCAAGTTATGAATTTTGCAAAATTAAGTGAATTAAACAAGTTTTCAAATATTGCACCAATTTAAAATATTCAAAACAGTAAACAAATTTTATTGATAAGGTTGAAAACATGTAGAAAATGTTTCACTGAACATTTTGAGCTATTAAACATAATTTTTGGGTGATTATTGAATTTATTATGCAATTTTCCATAATCATTCTTATTCTGCCATTTTTAGTAAACAGAGGGAAACATGCTCAAAATTAATTCAATTGTGACCAAATAAAATACCAATGTGTAGAGTTTGTTAAGACAAATTTTTAGAGCCCAAGTTTGCTTAAATTGGATGAACCAAACTCAAGTTATGAAATTCGAAAGTTTCCAAATTTTATTGCATTTTCAGTAATTAATTATTTAGTGCAAAAATTGTTACAGAAACATGTTGCAATTTTGTTACTAATGGAAAGGGCACAAGATTTTGAATCCACAGAAATTTGAATCATTCAATTTGGAGCAAAATTGGATTTGTTATGGATTTTAGAGTTAATTGCTCAGATCTGACTTTTTGAACTTCGGGCAGAAAAGAACAAAACAGAAATAAAAAGGTGGGGGTTAGCGGGATCGAATGGCGCGCAAGGGTTCTAGCCAGTGGGGTGGTGACTCGAGTTGTGATAGGAAGGGAGCAGCGGTGAGGATAAGGTGTTGCGCGCGGATGTTGGTCTGAAACTGAACGGAACGTTCTGTTCCTCGACCACGACAGGGACAGCGATCGGTGGCGGCTCGCCGTGGCTCGCCGGAGGCGCTGTCCGTGGGGGGGTGCGGTTGCGGTAGGCTGCGAAGGGAAGGGAGGTGAGGGAGGAGAGCGAGTGGGGGATGGAGGGGATGGCGCTCACCTCGAGCTGGTACAGAGGGAGGCGCAGGTCGTGGCAGGGAGTCGCCGGCGACTTGGCCTTGACGGCGGCGGCGGCACAGCCCCTCCCGGCCCGTGCCGAGGGGTGGAGGAGGAAGAGGGCGGCCGGGCGTTTCCATTCCCGCGCTCGCCCGTGCCGGAGGGAGCCCGGATCGCCGGCGATCGCCAGAGGAGAAGGGGCTCGGGTGTGGAGGTTCAGGTACAGAGGATACAGAGGAGAGAAGAAAGAGAGGAAAGAATGGAGGCGGGGGAGAAGAGAGGAGGGAGAAGAGGGCAGAGGGGAACCCTAGGGTTAGGGCTTAGGTTTATAGGGAGGGGAGGAGAGGTGCTGGCCGTTCGTGCCCCTCTCTGGCTACGTGGCTATGGTGGATGGGGAGCCGTACATGAGGTTGAAGAAGGGTGGGTCGAAGGGGTATTTGGGCTGAGGGGGAGTTGGGATGGTTTGGGGTGGGCCTCTCTCCCTTTGCTTTCTTTTTATTAATTTTGTTCTGTTTTTTTTTTGCAGGAATAGAATTAGGAAGAAAAGAATGGTTTTGGAGTTAGGAAAAATTAGGGAAAATTTGTGTTAGCTATTTAAGTTAACAGCAACAACTTGCCAAGTCTAGCTTTTCAAAAAGTTCAAAATTTAAATTGTTGTTTGCAATTTGATTCAAATTTGAATGATGTTGAGATTAAGTGATTAATGAAAACAAGATTTTAAATAGGGTGAACATTATTGTTTAATTAGAAACAAATGATTATAATTGTTGTGTAATTGTCATTAATTCCAAAAGGTTGCTGTTTGGAATTTGAATTGAATTTGAAAAGGGTTTGGTATTAAATGAATTTTTGATAGAAACAAAACAATAGTTTTGAAATCACAACTCCAATGGAAACAATTGATTGTTTTGATTTGAAATATCATTTTGGAAATTGTAACATCACAAGTATGAAACAAAAGGTTTGAAATTTGATTTGAAATTCAAATAGAAAACAAAGGAAAACAAAGGAAAACAGAGGGAAACAGTTGGAAAACAAAGCAAAACAAATGCAATGAACATGATGTCATGATGCAAAACATAAAATAACAGATAGCAAACATTCTAATGGCTATTTTTCATACTTGGGATGTTACAAAACGCCCCCCCCCCCCCTTGAAGGAATCGCACCCCGAGATTCCTACTGAGAAAAGAAAAGGTCCGGATACTTCTTGCGAAGATCCTCTTGAGCTGTGACACGTGAAACACATCGTGCACCTTGGCTAGCTTTTTTGGAAGTTCAAAACGATAGGCATTCCTGGCAACTCTTCTGGAAAGACGTCAGGGAATTTGCAAACCACCGGAACATTTTCAAGTAAAGGGAGAGGTTTTGTATCGAGGGTGTATAGCTGGATAGAATTTGATTCATTTGGAGAATATACTATCTGGTCAGAAGGGTTGAACAGAGTTATTGATTAGGCGCCAGTAAAAGAACCGAATTGGAAAGCAACAACAAGGTTTCAACGGACGAAAAGGATGTTGAGAAGGACAGGATAACGAAGCAACAACGGGAAACACGAGAACAAAACACTCCTGAGGTACTACGGAAAACCCATCCGGGCTTCTAAAGGATCAATATCTACTGCTTAAGGAATAGACGATCTGCTTCCGGGGCTTACACGCCTCCGTTCTCAATCGTGAGTAGGCAACATGAGAAATCATGTCACAACCACCTCCATTCCTATGGTCTAGTAGATATAACTATCCTAGAGAAATCAGGATTCGTGAAATCCTAACTTGAAATTTTAGATGATAAGGGAAAACAACGTTGCACTTCATTACCAGAAAAGGGAGGGTGGGTGGGGAAAGAAGAAAAAGAACAGAATTCCTACTCTCACGTTTCATTGTTCCTATATAGCTACAAAATAGTTTCTAGACTCAACTGCGACCAGTAAAAAGGGATCCTACAGGCAGACAGGCTCTGATACCATTTGTCGCACCCGGACTTCTAGGGGATACACACAGTCCGCTGAATAGAAGAACAAATGGCTTACGGGGCATACCGGCACCCGCATCTCAATATGAGCAGGCCAACACGTGAACGTGTGACAACCATTCTCTACTATCCATCGTCTGCGCAAACCATCCCATAGAAATCAGGACACTTCCGTTGACGTACTTCAAAACATACACACATGGTACGTCAACGGCATTTGAACAAGTGATATCACAACAGATCTCTAAGACACAAAAGATTGAAATAAGTTGCAAATGGCTCTCACTAGAGCAGAGATAGCAAATACAATCATCCAGAGGACACATGTCCCAACATATCATCATTACAACACAGCGGAAGCATTCTACATGTCTGAGTACAGACAAGATCCAACTAGGCCTAAGAGGCCGGAAACGAAAAGACGGATCCCATCCACGAAGTCTCGGATCCTGCCCGGGTCCGCTATCTACTCGTCAGCAGCCTCGTCATACTCCACGTAGTAGCCACCATGGAGATCCTCGGAAAACGTAGTCTGCGAAAACCACAGCCCCAAAGGGGTCAGTACATAAACATACTGGCAAGCAAGACTCACAGTTCACCAAAGTGTAACCCGTCAACACCAAGCACAGATGCTCTGGGTTCAACGGAAGGAAGGGGATACAAAAGATGCTGCAACTGGCTCTCTAACCACTACAGAGACATGCTACAACTTCCGGCTATCAGAAAAGGGATAAGATAGCGTATCGTAACCAACTATACTAACCACCAAACAAACCCATCCTGGATCTCGCCCCTTAGCCAAAGAAGCAATCCGAGGATAACTCACA
This sequence comes from Alopecurus myosuroides, assembly GCA_028641055.1. Lineage (NCBI taxonomy): Eukaryota > Viridiplantae > Streptophyta > Magnoliopsida > Poales > Poaceae > Alopecurus > Alopecurus myosuroides. Next base: position 720,441,221 of record CM054057.1, read on the forward strand.
CAGTGGATTAGTGATGGTTCAGATTGTTGTGTCAATAAGCCTATTACTAGTCAAGTTATCATTAGTTAGGTGTAAGTTGTTCTGAGTACTTGTTAGCCAGTACTTTCACCAAGTAATCCATAACCGCGGAAAACACGGCTTCTCGAGAAGATTTATCCCTGCAGGGGTGCACCAATTTGGCCGTACACGTAAGAATAACCCGCCAGATGGAATGGCCTTTCCACCAAGCGGGGCACTCAACACAACTCAACTCTTCTTCGCATCAAGCCCAAAGAACCCCGTGCAGTGAGCGCACGGCTAATCAAGCCCCACGAAGAAAAGGGGACCCTCATAGCACTCTAAGAACGTGTCTCCCTAAATGCCGACTACAAAAGTTCCACCCTGGCGCCAAGGGTTCGCATCTGCAATATGCATGCGGCAAATGGAAAACCCGAACTAAATGAGGCGATTTGGACGAGATGCGAGTCGAATCAAATTGAGGGGGGCGCCCATACTCGCTTCCCACATGCGGTTAGTGCGCTCATCATGAATCAGTAGACAAGACCCTTTTCCTAATTAGGGTCGACACTAGCAGGCTTCAAAACCACGCCGGGCCTCCTGCCGGTGCCTTATCAGCAAATTATTATTACCTCAAAATTAACAGGTTGTTGTTTAACATCGAGCCCCAGAACATAAAAGAATATAGTAACAGAAAGTAACGGGTGACAGACTCGAGCAAAACAACCCTAAGCATGCTAGTAAGACACGGGCACAAGCAAAGGGGTTATAGGAGTGGGGGTGAGGCAATATCAGGGTTAAAGGGTACATGTGATAGGTTCGTAACAGGAGCAACGATTCATAGGGCTAGCAGAATAGACAACGGAAAGTATCGGTATCCAATGTTGAAAGGAACGCAATGGTTCATGTGAGTGAATACTTGCCTGCAAACTCAGCAGCCTGGTACTGAGCTAGATCCTTAGAAGGGGTGTCGTAAGTATCGTCGGTCTCAACTACGGATGGCAATGGGGCCCCGAAACCCGCAAACCCGGTGGGTACCCGCCTTAAATGGGGAGGGTTTGGTAAAATGTTCGACCCGCCAGGTCTAATGGGGCGGGTATGGGGGTGGCAAACCCGTACCCGCATACCCGCAGACCCGCTCTAAGTCCTAATCATATCCCTAATAATCATATGCATAACCACACGTCGACGAGCTATGGACCACAAACCTCACACATCACATGGACGCGTTGAAATCTGGAACCCCGGAGACAACAAACATACACACGTGTCTATTCCCACCAACCTCATCCCAATATTCTATTGTTTTATTCCCCACATGTGTCGGTGTCGCTTCTTAAATGGGTACCCGTTGGGGCCCCGAACCCGGCCGGGTCGTGGGTATGGTAAAAAATGAGACCCGACAAGTTAAATGGGGCGGGTATGGGGGAGCCGACCCGGCCCCGAACCCGGTGGGTGCCATCCGGAGTCTCAACGTCGTCGTTTATCCGAGAAGAAGCAAACAAACAATGCAAAGAGATAAACAATCAATAACATGGCAGAGTGCACAAACATGGGATGATGCATGACCATATAATTGATGCATCAGAAATAAACTAGTTGACAGGATAGCAACAATATTAAATGGACCCATATGCAATTGGATTGCATACGGAAAGCCCATGAATTAAGGGTGAAACAATTGTTCTATAACTATTCATCATGTGTAAGTGAATTAGCATGATGCATGGAGGAGAAAAAACAGCAAAATAACAACAATAGAATCAATTGGAAATAAGGTTTACCAATTTTGGAATTTTATTTATTAAGTTAAGAAATTTTGGTTTCTTAAAGGTGTCACACAAGCATTTGTTGTTTTCACCACTTTAAATTGTTCAAAACAGATAACAAAAGTCACATTTGATAAGAACACACAATTTTAGGTGGAATACATGTTTCACTTGTTGAAAAAGGATTTCAAATAAATTATTTATGAATTAAACAAGTTTAAGCAAGAATTAAATGAATTTAATTCAAACATGAACTTATTTGAATTTTTTATTTGTGCAAAACATTAAGTGAGATTCATATTTGAAAAGCTTATACTTTTATGGTTTGAAAACATATTTTATATGTCCCAAAAGAATTTAATTTGATCAAGTTATGAATTTAACCATATTAAATGATTCAAACAAGGTTTCATTTATTTAACCAATTTTAATTATCCAAAACATGAAACAAAATTTATATTTGGAAAGGTGGTTTAATTTTGCATGGAAAACATATTTCATTTGTTGAAATTGGATTTAAAATGAGCAAGTTATTAATTTGGCAATTTTAAATGCAATAAATAAGAAACAGTTGTTTTCAGCAATTTAAATTATTCAAAACAGCAAACAAAGTTGATATTTGGAAAGTACATGAAAAATTGAGTGGAAAACATATTTAGTTTGTGGAATTTGGAATTTTTATGCCCAAGTTATGAATTTTGCAAAATTAAGTGAATTAAACAAGTTTTCAAATATTGCACCAATTTAAAATATTCAAAGCAGTAAAAAAAATTTATTGAAAAGGTTGAAAACATGTAGCAAATGTTTCACTGAACATTTTGAGCTATTAAACATAATTTTTGGGTGATTATTGAATTTATTATGCAATTTTCCATAATCATTCTTATTCTGCCATTTTTAGTAAACAGAGGGAAACATGCTCAAAATTAATTCAATTGTGACCAAATAAAATACCAATGTGTAGAGTTTGTTAAGACAAATTTTTAGAGCCCAAGTTTGCTTAAATTGGATGAACCAAACTCAAGTTATGAAATTCCAAAGTTTCCAATTTTTATTGCATTTTCAGTAATTAATTATTTAGTGCAAAAATTGTTACAGAAACATGTTGCAATTTTGTTACTAATGGAAAGGGCACAAGATTTTTAATCCACAGGAATTTGAATCATTCAATTTGGAGCAAAATTGGATTTGTTATGGATTTTAGAGTTAATTGCTCAGATCTGACTTTCTGAACTTCGGGCAGAAAAGAACAAAACAGAAATAAAAAGGTGGGGGTTAGGGGGATCGAACCCAGGACCTGGGTCTGGCGCGGAAGGGTTCTAGCCAGTGGGGTGGTGACTCGAGTTGTGATAGGAAGGGAGCAGCGGTGAGGATAAGGTGTTGCGCGCGGATGTTGGTCTGAAACTGAACGGAACGTTCTGTTCCTCGACCACGACAGGGACAACGATCGGTGGCGGCTCGCCGTGGCTCACCGGAGGCGCTGTCCGGGGGGGAGGGTGCGGTTGCGGTAGGCTGCGAAGGGAAGGGAGGTGAGGGAGGAGAGCGAGTGGGGGATGGAGGGGATGGCGCTCACCTCGAGCTGGTACAGAGGGAGGCGCAGGTCGTGGCAGGGAGTCGCCGGCGACTTGGCCTTGACGGCGGCGGCGGCACAGCCCCTCCCGGCCCGTGCCGAGGGGTGGAGGAGGAAGAGGGCGGCCGGGCTTTTCCATTCCCGCGCTCGCCCGTGCCGGAGGGAGCCCGGATCGCCGGCGATCGCCGGAGGAGAAGGGGCTCGGGTGTGGAGGCTTAGGTCCAGAGGATACAGAGCAGAGAAGAAAGAGAGGAAAGAATGGAGGCGGGGGAGAAGAGAGGAGGGAGAAGAAGAGGGCAGAGGGGAACCCTAGGGTTAGGGCTTAGGTTTATAGGGAGGGGAGGAGAGGTGCTGGCCGTTCGTGCCCCTCTCTGGCTACGTGGCTATGGTGGATGGGGAGCCGTACATGAGGTTGAAGAAGGGTGGGTCGAAGGGGTATTTGGGCTGAGGGGGAGTTGGGCTGGTTTGGGGTGGGCCTCTCTCCCTTTGCTTTCTTTTTATTAATTTTGTTCTCTTTATTTTTTTTGCAGGAATAGAATTACGAAGAAAAGAATGGTTTTGGAGTTAGGAAAAATTAGGGAAAATTTGTGTTAGCTATTTAAGTTAACAGCAACAACTTGCCAAGTCTAGCTTTTCAAAAAGTTTAAAATTTAAATTGCTGTTTGCAATTTGATTCAAATTTGAATGATGTTGAGATTAAGTGATTAATGAAAACAAGATTTTAAATAGGGTGAACATTATTGTTTAATTAGAAACAAATGATTATAATTGTTGTGTAATTGTCATTAATTCCAAAAGGTTGCTGTTTGGAATTTGAATTGAATTTGAAAAGGGTTTGGTATTAAATGAATTTTTGATAGAAACAAAACAATAGTTTTGAAATCACAACTCCAATGGAAACAATTGATTGTTTTGATTTGAAATATCATTTTGGAAATTGTAACATCACAAGTATGAAACAAAAGGTTTGAAATTTGATTTGAAATTCAAATAGAAAACAAAGGAAAACAAAGGAAAACAGAGGGAAACAGTTGGAAAACAAAGCAAAACAAATGCAATGAACATGATGTCATGATGCAAAACATAAAATAACAGATAGCAAACATTCTAATGGCTATTTTTCATACTTGGGATGTTACAGTTGTCTCCCGGTAGCGCTTTTCTTCAATGCCTTTCAGCTAGGCATAGAAACCAAATCAAGTATTTTCAAGTGAGGAAGCATCAAAATCATAACTTTCTCTAATAATAGAGTCAAAAGGTAGCTTCATTGTCTTTCTAGGAAAGTGTTCCATACCTTTCTTGAGTGGGAATTGATATTTAATACTCCCCTCTTTCATATCAATAACAGCACCAACAGTTCTAAGAAAATATCTCCCCAAAACAATAGGACAAGAAAAATTACATTAAATGTTCATAACAACAAAATAAACAGGGACAAGGCTATTGTTAACCATAATAAGAACATCATCAATTCTACCAAAAGGTTTATTCTTAGCATTATCAGCAAGATGAACATCCAAATAACAGTGTTCCAACGGTGGTAGATCAAGCATATCATAAAGCTTTTGAGGCATAACAGAGATACTAGCACCAAGATCACACAAATCATTGCAATAAAAATCATTTACTTTTATCTTAATGATGGGCTCCCAACCATCATCTAATTTCCTAGGGATAGATGTTTCAAGTTTCAACTTTTCTTCTCTAACTTTCATGAGAGCATTGGTAATATGTTTAGTAAATGGCATATTCATGGCACTAGCATGGGACTTCTAGCAAGATTTTGTAGAGACATGATAACTTAGAGATATTGCAATCATCAAAATTAAAATTATTATCATCAAAAGTAATGGGACCATTATCTCCCACATCTCTAAAAATTTCAGCACTTTTATCAGGAGCAATTTCAGCAATTTGAGGCAATTTAGCACGTTTCACCAAAGGGGTGGAGACTTTGTTAACACCAACTACTTTACCATTGATAGTAGGAGGTTTACTAGCACTTGGAGCTTCAGGTTTACTAGTGGTGGTGATAGTGCAAACTCTAGCAATATTATTCTTTCTAGCCAATTCATCTTCTCTTTCCCACCTAGCACGTAATTCAGCCATCAACCTAACACTATTATCAATTCGAACTTGGATGGCATTCAAAGTTTTACTTTCTTTAACATCATGTGGCAAAACCTTCAGTTTTAGAAAATCAACATCAATAGCTAGGCTATCTACTTTAGAGGCAAGAACATCTATTTTACCAAGCTTTTCCTCAACATATTTATTAAAAGCAGTTTTTGTGCTAATAAATTCTCTAAGCATGTTTTCAAGATCAGAGGTAGAGCTTTTATTATTATTATTGTAGGAATTGCCATCAGAATTATCATAACCATTATTAGGAGGATAGGGCTTATAATTGTTTCCACCAAAATTATTTGTATAAGCATTGTTGTTAAAATTATTATTTCTAATAAAGTTCACATCAACATGCTCTTCTTGAGCAACCAAAGAGGCTAAAGGAACATTATTTGGATCAACTTGAGCTTTACCATTAACAAGCATAGACATAATAGCATATAGCCTTTCACTCAAAGAGGAGGTTTCCTCAACAGAATTTACCTTCTTACCTTGTGGAGCTCTCTCAGTGTGCCACTCTGAATAATTTATCATCATATCATAAAGAAGCTTTGTTGCATTGCCCAAAGTGATGGACATAAAGGTAACTCCAGCAGCTGAATCCAATAGGATCCTTGAGGAGAAATTCAGTCATGCATAAAAGGTTTGTATAATCATCCAAGTAGTCAGTCCATGAGTGGGACAATTCTTCACCATAGTATTCATTCTTTCCCAAGCTTTAGCAACATGTTCATTATCAAATTGTTTAAAGTTCATTATGTCACTTCTCAGGGATATAATCTTAGCAGGAGGATAATATTTTCCAATCAAAGCATCTTTATACTTAGTCCATGAATCAATACTATTTCTAGGCAAAGATAGCAACCATTCTTTAGCTCTTCCTCTCAAAGAGAAAGGAAATAATTTCAGTTTAATAATATCTCCATCCACATCTTTATATTTTTGCATCTCACATAGTTCAACAAAATTATTAAGGTGAGCAGCAGCATTATAAGTACTAACACCAAAAAATTGCGCTTTCATAACAAGATTTAAAAAGCAGGTTTAATTTCACAGAAAGTAGCAGTAGGAGCAGGTGGAGCAATAGGTGTGCAAATAAAATCATTGTTGTTTGTGCTAGTGAAGTCACACAACTTAGTATTCTCAGAGGAACTCATTTTAGCAAAATAAAATCAAGCAAATAAATAACAGCTATAAAGTATTTTTTTTGTGTTTTTGATATAAAGAAGCAAAACAAGACAATAAACAAAATAAAGAGGTTGAGAGTGAGAGACTCCCCTTGCCAGAAGACTTATTTCTCCCCGGCAACGGCGCCAGAAATTCTTTGCTACGCCTTGATGGTGCCTTGACGGGGAGACTTCTTGATGATGAATTTTAAGTCCTCGGCAATGGCACCAGAAATCTTGATGCTATGGATGGTGTGTTGAGAACCCCAAGAGGAGGGTGTGATGAGTACATCGGTAAGAATTTCCCTAAGTTAAGAACCAAGGTTATCAATCCAGTAGGAGAAAGAGGATCTTCGGAAAGTTGATGCCACTGACGGTGGTGATGGCGCCTCACCGGTGTCAGCAACAACGCGGAACCTGCACACAACACAACCAAAATACTTTCTCCCAACGGTACAGTGAGGTTGTCAATCTCACCGGTCTTGCTGAAAACAAAGATTAGACGTATAGTGTGGACAATGGTGTATGGTAAAGAAAGTAGGAAATTGTAGTGGTTTGTTTAACAGTGTAGGAAAATGGACCGGGGTTCATAGGTTCACTAGTGGTGTCTCTCCATAAAAGATAGCATGCTGGGTGAACAAATTACAACAGGTCAATTGACAAATAGAGGTTGCACCGGAGTGCACATTAATGACATGATGACTACTATGATATTTAGTGCGGGCATTACAACAATATACATAGACCGTAATCTAACTGCATCTATGACTAATAATCCATCCTCAGGTTATCATCTGAACCCCCTTAGGTATTAAGTTGCAAGCAACAAATAATCGCATTAAGCAATGTGTGTAATGTAAGCAATGATTGTGCACGCGGGCACTCACACCGTTGTTTTCTCCCTAGTGGCAACAACACATCCTCCCCCGTCATGTTTCTCTCACTCGAGCACAGGCGAAAAGGAGGCATGAACCCAACTATCGAGCATAAATACTCCCTCTTGGAGTCACTAGCAACTACTTGGCCAAAGCAACCACTAGCAACAGAAAGCATGCAAGATCACAAATAACATATGCAATAAAGATTATAATAAACTTGGCATAAGTTCAATATTCATCGGATCCAAGCAAACACAGCACATAGAATTACATAAGAACAATCTCGATCATGTTAGGCAGCTCACGAGATCTAAACATTGAGGCATAGGAGGGGAAGAACCATCTAGCTACTGCTATGGATCTGTAGTCTAAGGATGAACTACTCACGCATCACTCCGGAGGCAGGCATGGTGATGAAGAGGCCTCTGACGATGATCTGCTCTCTGGCAGGGTGCCGGGAGACAGCTTCAGAACCCCCCTGATCTAGGGTTGACGATGACGGTGGCTGCGGAACTTTTCGGGGATATTTGATCAGGTGCCTAGGGTTTTCCTTTGGAGGGGAATAAATAGGCAAAAGGGTGACGTCGGTGGGCCACCAGGGTGGCCTCGCCACCCCTAGGCGCGGCCAAGGGGGGCCGCGCCTGGCTATGGTGAGGGCCCCCTGGTGTCCGTCTTCGACTCCTCTTCGGACTTCTGGATGCTTCCGGGGAAAATAGGAACTTCGAGATTCGTGGGGTCCAATTCCGATAATATTTCCAAAACAACTTTTCTGAAATAAAAAACAACAGAAAACAGGGAACTGGCACTTGGCATCTTGTTAATAGGTTAGTCCCGGAAAACGTGTAAAAAATGCTATAAAGAAGGAAGAAAACATGTAGCAATTGGCATAATATCAACATGGAACATCAGAAATTATAGATACGTTGGAGACGTATCACCCCCTCCCACCCCCGCGCCCTTCACATGACCATCCTCCCGATTGTGTGGTCGGTCTGTAGATCGCGAAACCGCATGGTGTTCAACTCTGACAGGCTTTCCGATGCGCGCGTTGCCGCCATGGTTTCAGACCACATGAAGCTTTGGATGGTACGTGCTCCCCGTCAGATTGACCTCGGTTGTCTCCGGGCCTGGTGTGACTCCTTACAGGACTAGCCCCCCCTGTAACCCTCCCGTAATCCTCTTACCCCCTTCTCGGGGGCCTATTAATGAAAAATGTTCAGGTGGGCTTTTCTGCCCTCTGTTGCGCTCTCAAAAAAAGAGATGGGAATGCAACAGTTTACTCCATGCCAAAGTAGATTATGGGTGATTTGTTTTGCTCTTATGGGGTGGCTTATAGGTTCCAGAGTGTTGGAACTCAAAAGAAGTCTCCATTTTAAGTCAGCCTTATTGTACCGAGAAGACCAACTCTGGAATAGTTGGAGAAACTTTTAATTTTTAGGAAGCAATTGGAGAAAATGGTTGGGATCAGTTTCCCGCAGAAGCAAAATCAAAACGGTACATATATCCACCCCAATTCCTTGTTCCTATTTACAGAGTAATGCCACCGCAGGTCGTCTGGCTCGTTCCATCGTGTGCACGTGTACGAAGCTGGCTAGCTCGGCCCACCACAATCGCTCGTGGCGTGCGCTCATACGGAGCTGCCTAGGTCGGTCCACCACCTAGGTACATACTTGAGTACAACGAAGCCCTGCATTAGTTAACCAGTTTTCGTGTACACAACAGAGGGAAAAACGACATTTCTTTTATTTTCTGGTTGGTTAGTATGTACGTGTATTTATATCCACATACATGTGTTTACTTTCAAATTTTTTTAGTTAAATATGCTGATATAAATCAACACGCATATGTATTTATAAGGATAGTACATACAATACATAGCTCAACATAGAGAATGAGCCAAAACTTTAGAAACCCAAAAGAAGTCTCCCATCAGTTTCTGGGAGCTTCTCCCCACAACAGTTTCTCCCCACAGAAATCCATAAGTAGGCTTAACACATGGAAATATGGGCTTGTGATTTACCTCCGGATTTTAAGTAGTATATAAGCTATTAAATGTTTAAAGTCTATGTTTGTATTTTCTTATAAGCCTTTATGTTTTTTGTGTTAGTAACAATGTGGTTGAATTTTCACTTACATAATTTTTCCTTAAAAGTGAGGTTCAAATACAATTTAACCATAAAATCTTCCTCGCTAACTCAAAATTCTAGATCAACTAGTTTGTTTAGGGGGCATGTGGTGGGCGTGGATACAAACGCTATTTGAACATGCTTGATTTTGAACGCAGTGGAGGTAGTCAGATAGCCCCGCTAACCACAGGAAGACGTGACCGGAAGTTTTCACCTTCTTCGAAAGTAAGAAATAAAACACAACTTGAGGCTCATAGATGATCACACTTCCTAGAATGTGATATAATTAAGACACCTACCATTTTTCTGGATCTAGGTGCTGACCATCTACACATCCGGATCTCTCGTTGATCTCGTAAAAAAATATAGATGGATGTAATAGTCTAGGTTGTAGGTGATTGCCTAGGAAACGAGGAATGGTCGGCATCTTGTCCTCATGCTAGCAGAAAAAATTAAATCATGTTTCGAGAGGAGAGAAAGATGATAATGTAAGGGTTTTAACCCATATTGTGAAGAGATTCTCTCCGGTTTGTTCGAAGAGTGAGTTTCAAGCTCTAAGTCTAAAATTTATTGACTCGACACAACGAAAGCCAAAGAATATTTATAAGAGTTAGCAACTGATTTTTCAATCCAGTCACACTTGTGAGTATACTTGCTTGGTACAATTTGATAGTAACAACTGTGATAAAATAGCAATAGTAAAGTGATAATAATAGTAGTAGTAAAATAATAGTAGCAATAGTAATAACAGAAGTAATTAATTGTGGCTGGAGGATTAAAACAAATGTAGGCTCAGGGACAGATCAACGGGTGTTGCATGGATGAAATAGCTCATCTAATGGTAGTAACATAGGGCATGTCTGATGGCGTGTAGACACACGTTCGTTGGGAGATACTAAGAGAAAGGTATGAAGAGTACATCAGCTAGTTTTCGCTCAGTAACAAACCAAGCTTTAATCGGACCAGTAGGAGAAAGAAATCACTTGTGAAGGTTTTTGACAGCTGATGTTGGCAGTGCGCACTACCAGGCTCAGCAGCAACGTGGAATCTGCACACAGCACAACCAAGATACTTTGCCCCAATGAAAAAGTGAGGTTGTCAATCTCACCGGTTTTGCTGGACACAAAAGATTTGATGTATAGTATGGAAAAATGATGTTTGTTTGCAGTGAATGAAAAGAGAACAGTGATTGCAGTAGGTTGTATTATCAGTGTAAAAGAATGGACCGGGGTCCACAGTTCACTAGTGTCTCTCCGAAACAGATAAATAACAAGTTGGGTAAAAATAATTACAGCTGAGCAATTGACAGAGATAGAGGCTGCACCGTAGTGCATATACAAAACACGATGATTACTATGAGATTTATTTGGGCATTACAACATGATACATAGACCGTAATCCAACTGCATCATGACTAATAATCCACCATGAGAACGTAATCCAAGCAGACTTTGGATATTAAGTTGTAAGCAACAAATTATTGCATTAATTAAAGTGTGTAATGTAAACAATAGAATTATTCTTAGACAAAACATTGTTGTTTTCTCCCTAGTGGCAACATCACATCCACAATCTTAGAAGTTATTGTCACTCTCCCAGATAACTGGAGGCATGAACCCACTATTGAGCATAAATACTCCCTCTTGGAGTTACAAACATCAACTTGGCCAGAGCATCTACTAGTAACGAAGAGTATGCAAGAACATAAATAACATAAACATGATAGATTCATAATCAACTTGAAATAACATTCAATATTCATCGATCCCAGCAAACACAACATGTAGCATTACAATAAGATGATCTTGATAATGTTAGACAGTTCACGAGATCTAAACATGATGGCACAAAAGGAGGAGAAGACAACCATCTAGCTACTGGTATGGACCCGTAGTCCAAGGATGAACTACTCACGCATCACTCCGGAGGCATGCATGGTGATGTAGAGCCCTACGGTGATGATTTCCCCTCCCGGCAGGGTGCCGGGAAGAGCTTCAAAACCCTCCCGAACTAGGGTTGACGACGGAGGCGGCTACTGAACATTTCGTGGATGGAGGCTCGGTTATTTAGGGTTTTCCCGAGGAGGAGTTTATATAGGTGAAAGGGCAACGCCGGTGGTCACCCGAGGGTCCCACGCCACGTGGTGGCACGGCCAAGGGAGGGTCGCGCCACCCTATGGTGTGGCTGCCCCGGAGCCCCTTCGGGTCTACTCCGGACTCTGGGTACGTGACAGAAAAATAGGACCCTATTTTGTTTCGTCCAATTCCGAGAATATTTCTAGAACAACTATTCTAAAACAAAAACAACAGAAAAACTGGCGGTGTGGCATCTTGTTAATAGGTTAGTTTCAGGAAATTCATAAAAATGGTATAAAGTGTATAGAAAACATGTAGCTATTGGCATAATAACAAAATGGAACATAAAAAATTATAGATACGTCAGAGACGTATCAATGTCTCGCAAATGTAGTCGTGCGTGCTTGCTATAAGAAATTGCACGACATATTTTGTCCAACCATCCCATTTCAACGATACAATCATAGAACTAATGTTAATTAAGGTGCTCATTTTAGAAAGCACTGGAACAAAGCATTAATGAATAATGGATACATGTAATCCTCGTATTAAATCACTTCTTTGTTGAATATCCCAACATGTAAGCTTGGGGCCTCGGTTTCGAACTATAATAGGTGCATACAACTTGCAGATATAAACTAAAATAATGGATATACCCATGAAAATATAACACGTTCAGTTATGATATCATGGCACTCGGTTCGTAGCATCAAGCATTAAGCATAACAAGTTGCAAAAACCGACTACATTAGTGTATTAGTCACACATGAATGGAGAAGTCATGGTTGGTTGATGGAGAGCCGTTGGTGATGAGGATGGTGACGATCTCCCCTCTCCGAAGGCCGAAATCAACCTCCAGATTAGCTCTCCAAGGAAAAACAGAGGGTCTCGGCGGCTCAGTATCGTGAACACAGGGACATGACTGCGTGCTTAGGGTTTTTGGTCAAGGAGAAGGCTTTTAAATTGAAGGGGGCCTAGGGGTGGGGTCCACACCCATCAGGCAACCAGGGGTGCAGCCAGGAGTGGACCCACGCCCTCAAGTCGCCTGGTGGCTATGGGGCCACCTCTAGGGCTCCCCTTCTGTCTTCGTGACTCTCTTCTCCCAAAACTCTTTTTCTGAAATATTCGGGATTAATCCTCGAAATACGATTTCTGCACAAAAACAAGACACCAAAGAAATTCTGCTAAAAACATCGCCAGTACATATTAGTTTTTTTCCAAATTACACAAATTAGAGGCAAAACAATATCAATAGTGTTTGAAAACGTAGATACGTTTGGGACGTGTCATCTCCCCCAAGCTTAGCTTATTGCTTGTCCTCAAGCAATAAGGTTGACAAACTGGACACGATAAAAAAATTGACAAATATATTTTCTTCATATGATGCTCATAAGTTTATGCGATGATCAGGTTTTTACTAGTATATGACAACAACTAAAAAAATAAATGCAACTTAGCGAATAGATTAACTCGTGAAAAGAACACAAAGAACTAAGAATTAATAAGATGAAATTTTAAACACCAACAAAGTTGCAATAATCATGATACAACATGGAAGAGTGATATCTCGCTTTCTCTTTATTGCAAAGCAAAACATAAATGCTAGAACACCTCCGAAGTTTAAATGGCGACTAGATATAAAGATTTGAAAACAAGCAATAGCACAATCATACCTCAATAAATAATATTTTCGAACAATACACATTACACTCAGAATGAAAATTATGATTATTTAATCGGTTCTTAAAGAAGGATGAAGACTCAACATAAATGTAAAGGATATGCCCTTTGTAGAGACGACTGCGATAAAGCTTTTCATTTAAAAAAAGATGTTATGAAAATAATTATGAGAGCTGTGTGTTTTTGTCAACGAATGATAAGTAATAACGTGATATTTCCTATGCTAACTTGATATCTTCTGTTAAAATGATCGATATCATTTGACAATGGGGCGTTATGGTTCTTAGCTGATTTTTGGTGCATATTATGTCTTGTATATTCGACATTGGTGTGTGCTTGTAATCTCTTGTTGTTATTTATCTTATGTTTATTTTCTTGTTTCGGAAACACTCATGAGATATACAGGAATCTTGCCATTCATGGATGCGCTAAATGGGTCGTTGAGATTTATAGTAATTCAACCAAATTTTGTCAACATTCGAGCAAATACCACGTCACATGATTGACTCTATGTGTATGCCATTTTTAGTCCGAGCTCGCTTAGAGAGCAGAAGTAGGACCAATTTTTTCACATGGGGGAGTGAGACCAGTTTAAATACCAACGAGAGGGGGGCAAGGAGGAACGAACGAAAAATATGGGTATGCTTGACTCTCCGACTCCGCTAAGGTTTTCTTTTTATGGCACTCAGGTAGTTGGGCCGCAGGCTCTAATGGGCCTTTCTCTACGGAGGAGGATCCCACCACGTTGGCGACGGGTGCTCTTGTATGACGCTCTAGTGCGGCGCTATCCGCCCCTGCCGCCTGAAGCAACCGCTTCCCAAGCCGCTTCAAATAAGACCGAATAAAAAAAGGTATGTACCATTATTTAATTTTTTTATGTTATAACAAATTTCAAATATGAAACTTTAAAATTTGAACAATTTTCTAATATGAACATATTTTAATTTTCAAATGGTTTTCAAATCTGAACTAAATTTTCATTTGAACAATTTTAAATATAAACAATTTCTAAATAAAAAAATTGGTTGAAACAATTTTTTAAAATTAATCTAAACAAAATTTTGATTTGAACGATATTAAATCTGGACATAATTTTGATCTGAACAATATTTGAATTTACATTTTTTTTTAACTCGCATGTTCTTGAAAAACATAAAAAGTGGAAAAAAACTGTAACAAAAAATAATATACAATAGAAAACATAAGACAAGAACAAAAAAGGAAACGAAAAAAAAAAAAGGAAATAGATAAATAAAAACAACCGAAATGGAAAGTTCCGGGACTGAGCCGGCCCACCAGCGTCGCTTGTACCGCAGCGCGGCCGTCTCGCACCACCTACCGGCCGTATATAGGGTTTGCCGTTGCCGACATTACATATTGGAAAGGTCACGTGGGCTAAGTTTATTTTTGAAGGCCTATTTGTATTGTGGGCATCTACAGCTCGTGTACTACCGAATGAAGCAGGTCAACTACCAACGTTTGGATTTTCTCAAAAAAAAAAACTACTTGTTTGGATGGAATCGATGCCCGGTCAAGATGAGCAATTATGAACCAACGTGCATGGCGCAGATCTCAAGTTATATCGGTGGACTTACATACTCGAGCCTTTTATCTAGTTTAGCCTAGCAATTTCGTTTAGCCTATAAGTAGGATCGTTCTACTCGTTCCTATTTACTCCACCACTTAGTCCATCCTCAAATTCTTCTCTGACAATATGGCTGCAGGTTCAGCCACTCGCGCTCTCAAGGTGGCCGCCTTTGCTGCTGTCTTCGCCGTGCTGATCCTGCCATCCATGGCGCGCTGTGGGTCGCAGGGCCCAAAACCCGTGGCACCTCCGGCGCCGGCGCCGGCACCGGTGCCCGCACCATCGCCGGAAATAAAGTGCAGCGAATGTGATTCGTACTGCAACTCGACCTGTGGCGTTGAGGTTCTCGCAAGATGCGACTTCTGCGGCCCTTCCAACTGTGATGACTGCAAATCCGAAGCGGCCAAGGATTGCAGGGCCAAGTGCACCGGCATCAACTGCCACGCCTGCGACAGCGGAGATTTCCCACAATGCCGCAGCATCTGCAATGGATCTTTATGCTCGTTCTGCCGAGAGCAAGGTGCTAAGAACTGCCGTACCTCCTACGCACGCCGGTGCGCCGACACCTGCATATGAAGCAAAGCAAGAAAACGATCGACGAGGTTGCATCTCTTGCCTGGTCCAATCTCGGTGCTTGTGTTGTGTACGCATCTACCTTATGTTGTGACAGGTAACAATGTTGGAGTACCTTATCATTTAGTAGTACTAATTCTCATCAAATACTTGGCAAAGTATCGCACATACAACTCGGTATTTTGATTTGGATCGACCTTCACTTTTCAGGTTTTGCGTGCACCTGTTTTTTATATTTTTTGATAAAGGAAATATATTAATATCGCTGAGATACCAATTACACCCAACCTATGCACGAACAAGATGTTACAAACGACATCCAAGATACACACAACCTAAAAGAGAAAAAGAACAAAAAAAAGGCCCCACCACGGTAATCAACTCCTTGTAGCAGCAGCCCAACAAACCAACGCCAAAGACAAAAACGTTGTGCAAAAGCGACGTCTCCAAGAAGAGAAACAAGCCACAAGCTCCATCGTCGCCTGACCCAAGATCATAGGTTTTCACACTAGACAAAGTCAAAACTCTCAGAACAATATCTTCAGCAAGGTATTGACATACACAACCAATGAAGAAAAGTCAAGACTCGACACTCGAGGAGCGCCACCAAACTTGAATTTCTCCAGTGATGCCAAGTCAAGCCTACTCCTGCAAGTCATCAAACATCAGCCTCACAGGTACCATATCCTAAATTGGATCTGAATACCGGGCTCTGTGAAGCAAAATCTTCATCGCCTCGAAGACCCCCTGCCTTCAATCTCAGTCACAATGACCTTCTCCACTGTCGTGTACAACATAAAAATCCTGTAGCCCACATGTCCCATACTGTCAACATCTAGTGGAGCTTCGCACCGCATCCTCATGAAGCCACACTGGCTGATATAGGTGAGGTGAGCATGAATGCATCCGTGAACATTCATGAGCCAATCCGTGAAGATTTCTGACAGAAGATCCGGAACACGGCAATGGCCAGATCGAAGAGGATCAGACACGTAGAACATTGCCTCGTGAGCTAGAAGAACACTAGGAGCACCACCTTTGTTCTCAAGACTCGCATGACCCCACGCCGCTAGTAATCTCTTAGCAGGAATGGAAACTGAGAAGAGCGCAACCCAATGCGCGATTGCAGATCGTCGCCGACGTGGCCAAAGCAGAGGCAGACTTCCCAGCATCAAAAGCCTGGGTTTCCTACAAGCACAGATCGAGGCCCTGCGGCCCGGACCGAACGCCAAACATACCAAAGACGGCAACACTGATGGCGCGCCTCCGCCTCCTCTTCGCCACTCCATCGGAGATCCTCGGGCGTCGGCAATCGTGGCTGCGCCTCCTGGCCGACTGCCGCCACCACCACGCAAACGCGCAATAGGAGGCAACAAGCACCTTCGCACCGCTAGCCACATCACCGCCGCTCCATAGGTCCGCCCAAACCCATCCTGGAGCGAGGCATTAGGGAGCCACGGATCCCAGGCTCCCAGCCGAAGAGCGACGAATCCCGTCCTCCCACGCGTCGTCGCCTATCCACAGGCCGCAGTTGAAGACCAAGATCTGCCGCAGCCACGATGTGGGAGATCCTCGTCGCCACCACGATGGAAGAGTCCTCATTGTTATGCGTAATTATACTATTTCTCTATTTTTTCCTGCATAATTACGCCATCGGGTGACCTTTCCGTAAAAAAAAACAGGGTCAAACTACCATGGTTAGATGAGGAATCGTGCCCGGCCAAGATGAGCTATTCTGACCAACGTGCATGGCGCTCAAGTTGTAACTTGGTGTACTTGCATATAAAGTATGTGTAGTTTAGCCTATAAGTAACATCGCTGTGCTCCTTCTTTTGTATACCACTTAATCCATCCTCAAATTCTTCTCTAACAATATGGCTTCAGGTTCAGCCGGATCTCGAGCTCAAGGCGGCCGCCATGGCTGCCGTCCTAGCCTTGCTAGTCCTCCCCTGCTTGGCGCACTGTGGGTCACAGGGCCCGAAACCCGTGCCACCTTCCGCGCCGGCACCAGCGCCCGCACCGTCGCTGACAATGAAGTGCAGCGATTGTGAGTCGTAGTGCGACTCGAGGTGTGACGTCGAGGTTCCCGCATGATGCACCTGTTAGACATTATACGATCTAGATGCAATCTAGATCATGAGTGACAGACAAACCTAGAACACATAATTGGATCAGATCAAGAAAACAGAGAGGTTTAGGGGATTTACAGGCTCCAGCATTAGAAGACATCGCCGCCTGCTTGGTGCAGGCGAGGTTGAGGGTCGGTGTAGATGTAGCAGGGGTCGATGAAGATCGCTGGATCACGCGGTGACCCTCAGGCCTCCACCGGCACTGTCCGGGGACGGCACGGCGAGGTTCCAGCTCTTCCTGTTGCTTGTGCGCAGCTGCGATCGGGGCAGAACGTGGGAGTGTTGGGGGAGCAGGGTGACTGAGCGCTAACTCTCGTAGATCGCCAGCAGCCAGGCTCCCCCCTTAATATATGCGCATGCAAACAGGGGGCCAGAACCATTAGTTGGTTAGGGCGCCCCCGATCGGGGCGTTTTAGATGCGTACGTGAAGGTCACGAACGTTGGTTCGTGGGCCTTCACTTATCTCTTTATTTTCGTCTTTATCTCTTTATTTATTTTTTTCCCTAACGTTTATCTCTTTGACTCGGTTCAGTTTGAACCGTGAGATCAACCAACATTCTCCCCCTTGATCATTCGGTTTAAACTTCATTTGCCCATTCTCCATAGGAATAATATACCAAAGTGAGGTGTTACAACAACTAATAAAATGTCGTTGAACCTCAACACCTATGGTACACCAGCCTATTTCGAATGGATATCATATTTCTTATTGGGAGTGGTTCTTGTAATGGTCCCTTTATTCCAGAATCATAGGGCTTCCAGTAATCCCATGCCGGCAACATGCTCATGAAAAATACTGGGTGGTAAGCCCTTTCGTTAGCGGATCCGCAAGCATACGAGTCGTACTTATATGCTTAACCTCAATTGTATGATCCTGGTTCTATCTTTCACAACATGATACTTAATGTCAATGTGCTTGGCAGCAGCACTTGACTTGTTGTTACTTGTATAGAAAACTGCGGGTTCGTTATCGCAGTACAGGACAAGTGGTTTCGAAATGCTGTCTACCACTTTAAGTCCGGGAATGAAATTCTTCAGCCATACAGCCTGCCCAGTGGCCTCGAAACATGCTATAAATTCTGCCTGCATCGTAGATGAAGCAGTCAACGTTTGTTTGGAGCTTTTCCACGATATGGCTCCTCCGGCTAGTGTGAATACATAACCTGATGTGGATTTCTTACTATCCACACAACCGGCATAATCAGCGTCTGAATAACCAAGAACTTGCAAGTTATCAGACTTCTTATATGTAAGCATGTAATCTTTTGTGCCTTGCATAACGCAAGACTTTCTTTGCGGCCTTCCAGTGGTCTGGTCCTGGATTTGATTGGAATCTGCCAAGCATTCCCGTTATAAAAGCCAAGTCAGGGCGTGTGCAAACTTGTGCATACATGATGCTTCCGACAGCTGAAGCATAAGGAACCGACTTCATCTGATCAGTTTCAATATGGTTCCTCGGACATTGGAATGTCCCAAACTTATCGCCCTTAACTATTGGAGCAGGTGAGGGAGAGCACTTATGCATATTGTATTTCTTCAGTACTCGCTCAAAGTATGCCTTTTGGGATAGTCCTAACATCCCCTTTGACCTATCTCGGTAAATCTCAATGCCAAGGACATAAGAGGCTTCACCGAGATCCTTCATATCAAAATTTGACGACAGGAAATTCTTGGTATCATGCAGCATATCTTATCGCTGCAGGCCAACAATATGTCGTCTACGTATAGGACTAAAATTGTGAACCTACTGCCTTTAAACTTAACATATATGCAGTTGTCCACAACATTTTCCGTAAAACCAAAAGTTCGAATAATCTTGTCGAACTTGAGGTACCACTGTCTTGAAGCTTGCTTCAAGCCATAGATGGATTTCTTCAGACGACATGCCAGGTGTTCCTTTCCTTTCACGACAAAACCTTCCGGTTGAGTCATGTAAACATCTTCATTAAGATCACCATTTAGAAATGCCGTTTTAACGTCCATTTGATGCAACTCTAGGTTGAAATGAGCTACTAGAGCCATGACAATCCTAAAAGAATCCTTTGATGACACAGGAGAGGTCTCGTTGTAATCGATACCTTCTCTCTGTGTGAAACCTTTCGCCACAAGTCTTGCTTTAAACCTTTCGACGTTCCCTTTGGAATCATACTTGGTTTTGTAGACCCATTTGCAGCCTACCCTTTTAGCGCCATTGGAACTTCTACTAAGTCCCAAACATCGTTTGAGCTCATAGATTTTAACTCATCTTCCATGGCAACTAGCCATTTAGATGAATTCGTACTTTTAATGGCTCCTTTATGAGATTGGATCATCCACCTTCCCGACATCACACACATCCTCACTCATGTAGGTGACATAATCTTCTGGGATGGCTTCTTCCTAGGTCGCTGTGATCTTCTCACAGGAGGGGGTGGTGGAGGAGCGTCATTTTCAGGATTTTCTTCGTTATCGGTATGGTGATCCTCTCCTTCTGGTATGTCATTATTGTTTTCAGGATTACCATTGGGTTCATGATCTAAATCACAAGATTCAGAACCATCATTAGACGTCACTCTATTTTGAATGGGCAAAACGATCTCTTGGATGGACGGGCATGGAGCACATACCCGCTTCTCCTCAAGGTCGATCTTTCTTAATTCAGTGACCTCATTATCTTCAAAAAACACCGCTTGTCGCGTCTCCACAAACTTAGTGGTATGACCTGGACAATAGAAGCGATATCCTTTTCCCCTATGTGGGTATCCAATAAAAGAAACAGCTAACTGTTTTTGGATCTAACTTCTTAAGTTGTGGATTGAATACTCTAGCTTCAGCAGGACAGCCCCACACACGTAAGTAGTTCAAGCTCGGTTTCCTTCCCGTCCACATCTCATAAGGCGTGTTCGGTGCTGACTTAGTGGGAGCAAGATTTAATATATGTGCGGCAGTCTTTAATGCCTCCATCCATAGGCTTACTGGCAAACTTGCATGACTAAGCATACTTCGCACCATATCCATAAGTGTGCGATTTCGACGCTCAGCCACTCCATTCTGCTGAGGTTCACCAGGCATTGAGTATTGGGCAACAATTCCATTCTCAGCGAGAAACCTTGCAAAAGGTCCTGGAATTTGCCCATAAGGAGCATGTCTACCATAATACTCTCCCCCGCGATCAGATCGTACAACTTTTATTTTAACATTTAGTTGGTTCTCAACTTCGGCTTTGTACAATTTGAACTTGTCCAAAGCTTCCGATCGATCACGTATAGGGTAAATACCCATATCGGGAAGTCGTCTGTAAACGTGATGAATGAATCAAAACCGTCTATAGACTTAACGTTAAGGGGTCCACATATGTCAGTATGAATAAGTTCTAGGACACCTGTTGCTCGTACTGCTCCTTTCTTAATTGTTTTTGCGTATTTTCCTTTTATGCAGTCAACACATTTTTCTGCATCGGAGAAGTCTAATGGAAGTAGTACATCATTTTTAATGAGTCGTTCAATTCTCCCCCTCGAAATGTGGCCCAGACGGTGCCACAATTTCGAAGAAGTGCTAGTACCCTTCCATTTATTCTCATCAATACACACATTACTCACATGCATAACATGATCATTCAATGATAACATATATAATTTGCCTCGTCTGACACCGAAACCAACATCTTTATTACAATATTTCAAAACAAATTGTTTGTGACCAAACAAACATTCATACATGTTATCATCAAGACAAGAGACTGAAATCAAATTCCTACTCAAAGTAGGTACATAAAGAACATTATTTAAATGAAGACGATGGGTTGGTGTGGAGCTCCAAGGTGAGTGACCCTACAGCTTCAACATCAACTTCAACTCCATTTGCTACTTTAAGCCTTCTTGTACCGTTTGCTGTAGTTTGGATCATATGGAATCCCTGCATAGAGTTAGCAACATGAGTAGTTGCTCCTGAATCAATCCACCATGATCTAGAGGAGAAATCAGCATAAAATAATTCATCAACAAAAGTGATTTCATCTGTACCTTTCTTCATCATCCATTTAATATAGGCTGAACAATCCTTTCTGACATGACCCTCTTTCTTGCAATGAAAGCAAGTGTTTTCAACAACAGCCGAGCTTCCAGAAGACTGTCCAACCTCCTTTCCTTTAGACTTGTGCATATCCTTTTTTGAAGGTCTTCTTTGGAGGCTTGGAAGGACTAGGCCCATCATATTTTCTCTTGTTAGAGCCAACATGAAAAGCTTGGTCCTTGTTTTGTTTCATCAGCCTTTCCTCCTCCTGGACAATTCGAGGACATATCTCATCGAGTGACCACTTTTCCTTCATGGAATTATAGTTGATCTTGAATTGATCGAACTCTTCAGGGAGGGACTCCAAAATCATTATGGTGAGTAGGTTATCACTTAGTTCACATTGTAAAGCCTTCAGCTTGCGCGAAGCATTAATCATTCTCAGTACATGACTCCTTACTTCACCATCACATTTATACTTCCCAAGGAGCTTCTGAAAAAGCTCAGTTGCATAGACCTTCTCGGAGCCTTTGAATTGCTCCTCCAAGGCTGCCATGAATTCTTTAGGAGTATCTTTCTTGGGGAGAGCCCCAATAATCTCAGGTGAAATGGATGATCGCATCAGAAGCATTGCTACATGACTTGATTTGTTCCACTTCTCCATTTTGGAGTCATAAGTTTTCTTAAGTTCATCATACCCCGACACCATTTTCAGGTGCCGTGGGCTTATCCTCCCTTAAGGCATAATCAAATTCGCTGAAAGCCAAACTTAGCTCGATTGAATTCTTCCAGCGTGGGAAATTACTCCCCGTCAGTTGCTCGACAGTGTCGTAGCGTATCGCAGTGGAAGCTGAAAATTTACATGGACGTTAAGTTGCATGAATACAAAACTTTACGTTGGTAAGTAAGTATAAACATGCCATAATCATCAAAAAATTCTAATTCCATGTCAAAACACCGTTGGGCAGAAATGACACAAAGATAGAACAACATAATAGGATGACATACAAAATTAAAACAACGTTGGTCAGAATTAATTTTACAGTCATGACATTATCAAAATTAAGCATCAATCTTAATAACATAAGGTAAATAACATTATTTAATGCTTAAAATTGATTATATAACATTTAAACATATTAAAATATTCTAAACAAAAAATCTCGTTGGTTCATTTTTATTCAGAACAATAACATGTTTATTATCATAAATTTAGGCAATTGTTTTCTGTTATTTAAACAGTGCACAGAACATAATAATGAAACTTAAAAAAAATGCACTGAAATAAAAGAAACAGAAACTTAAAATGCAGAAAAGAAGAAAAAACATCTAGAGCAGCCCAAAACCGCTCTATCGCAGCCCAAAAAAATAACAGCCCAGCCCAACAATTCCCCACAGTGGCCCGCAGAGATCTCCACCGTCGGATTGGATCCGACGGTCGCCCTTCTTTAGCGGCTGAACAAAACCGTGTCAAACCCTAACCCTAATTCCCCAATCTTCATTCTGAATCGCTCCCGAGATAGAGAGAGAGAGCAGTGGCGACGGCCACGACGGCGCGCCGCCCTCTCCTTTCCACTCCGGCGCGGCGACGTTCGTGAGGGAGACGAAAAGGCGACGGCTGCAACGGCGCGCCACCCTCCTCCTTTCCATTCCGGCGCGGTGGCCGTGGCCGCCCCTTGTCCTTCCGGCGCGGTGGCCGTGCTCAACGGAGGAGCGTGCGGCGGACAAAGTCCTGCGCGCTCGTCCGTTGAGGGTGGCTGCCGGCGCCGTTTGCTTACGGGGCGTCGACGAGTGGTGCACGCCGGCAAAAACCGGCGTCTGTTCGAGCGACGACGACGAGCACGAAGCCACGGTGCCGTCTTCTTCCATTCCGCGCTCGAGGCGCGCTCTTGATTCGACGGCAACAAGCACACGGGCCCGGCGTCCTTCCGCGACGAGCGCGTCTGCAGCGCTCCGTGCTAGCGCATGGGGTCGAGGAGGTGGTGCCCGCCGGTGAACCGGCGGCCTCTTTCATTCCACACGCCCTTCTCCGATGGGAGATGAACGGCGTTGTGCTTTCGTACGTGCCTACCTCCTCTCTCTTAATGTTTTTGTTGTGTGCAGAATTGCATCTGAAATTTGGGGAGCTAGGGTTTGGGCAGTAGGGGATTTGAGCTTCTTTTTCTAATTGTTTTCGTACTCCCTTCCTAATTGCTTAAACGTGATTAACATGAGATCAAAAAATTAACCGAAAACATGATTTGCTTTGACTAAAACAAAAAATTGTTAATTAAATTTGATCATTAACAGTGCACGTTCAAGGAGCAATTGGGCCAACCCGAGGATTAGGTTTGCATCATTAGTAACTCATAAAGGTTAATGGACTTGATGTTTGACATAACAGGGCAATAATGGGACTAATCCAAGGCTGATCATAAACATAATTGCCTAAAACATGAACTTAATCAAACCAAAACTTGATCAACCAGATCCTAGTTAGGGTTCTAGTGCTATCACAGAGGCGACTGATACCATTGTTAGACATTATACGATCTAGATGCAATCTAGATCATGAGTGACAGACAAACCTAGAACACATAATTGGATCAGATCAAGAAAACAGAGAGGTTTAGGGGATTTACAGGCTCCAGCATTAGAAGACATCGTCGCCTGCTTGGTGCAGGCGAGGTTGAGGGTCGGTGTAGATGTAGCAGGGGTCGATGAAGATCGCTGGATCACGCGGTGACCCTCAGGCCTCCACCGGCACTGTCCGGGGACGGCACGGCGAGGTTCCAGCTCTTCCTGTTGCTTGTGCGCAGCTGCGATCGGGGCAGAACGTGGGAGTGTTGGGGGAGCAGGGTGACTGAGCGCTAACTCTCGTAGATCGCCAGCAGCCAGGCTCCCCCCTTAATATATGCGCATGCAAACAGGGGGCCAGAACCATTAGTTGGTTAGGGCGCCCCCGATCGGGGCGTTTTAGATGCGTACGTGAAGGTCACGAACGTTGGTTCGTGGGCCTTCACTTATCTCTTTATTTTCGTCTTTATCTCTTTATTTATTTTTTTCCCTAACGTTTATCTCTTTGACTCGGTTCAGTTTGAACCGTGAGATCAACCAACAGCACCCAGTTAGGAAACTGTAGGCCTTCCAGCTGCGGTGACCGCAAGTCCAAAGCGAACAAGGATTGCAGGGCCAGGTGTAAAGGCAGCCCCCGTGACGACTGCGATAAGGACGCAAACCTACAACAATGCGGCGGCATCTGCTCCGGCGAGGCATGCCCAGTGTGCCTAGAGGAAGGAGCTAAAAACTGCCGTATCCTTTGCCGAGGCCAATGCGCCGACACCTGCATATGAACAAAATCAAGAAATAAAATTAGGTTGGGCTATGTATGCATATGTTGTATGATCCAATCATTTCTACTACTTGTTGACGTATCTGCATTGCCGGTAGGCCGATATTTTGATTCGGAGTGAACTACACTTTGTACAATGTATCTGTCATATGATCTCATATATTTTTTCCCGCAAAAGAAATGAATATAATCTATTTTACCAGATTTAATTTTCCGCATTAAAAGATTCAGATTTAAGATTTTTTTTTGTGAAACACGGTACGATGCAAGCGCCGACAAACACGTGCACACACTCAACCCTATGAACGCACGCACGCACACCCGACCCCTATAAACACCTCCGAGAGATTGAGCTGGCAAATAAGTCTTGAGATTATGAAGTCACCATGGACACCTTGCTGTCGATTAGAACATCAGCTCACACTGAAAAACATTCTGCCTTAATAAGAAACACGGGTGTCAAACCTAGGATTTAAAATGCATCACGTGTACAAATCTGGCGAGCCAAAGTGGCCTGACCGAGCCGAGACTAGGTCAGTCAGAACTCGGTGTGATCCAGTAAGGTGAAGTCGCTCGGTCAGACTGATTAGCAAGCCAAGCCCAACTTGCAGTGAGCCGGGCTAAGGTCGGGCCGAGCTGAAAAGGCCAAGCTGGACGTTTAGTCTTAACTACACTCAATGTATTCTCAAAAAAAAAAAACTACACTCAATGTATTCAAAATTAATTTTTTTTGAGGTGCTTATGAAACTCTTCACCGTTGAGGTCTCCTGCTTCGCTTCTCAATTGGTCGCATACCTCTTCATAGTTGGTATTGCAATTGTTCATCAGCTGTTTTTCATCTGATCATTTACTCAAAAAAAAAAAATCCTTCCAATTCTGGGCATTATAGTGGCGATCTTTTACTGCTTTCTGAAACAACGTGGAGGATGTTCTGATCCTGAGCATGAGACAGTTCAGGGTCAAGCTGCAAGTAGGGGCGAAACAACACCCATTCTGCCAAGCAAAGAAGTGTTGTTTATCTACATAGCAACTGAAGCCCGAGTCTAGCATGTGCTCTGCTGCCGTCCCTGAAGATTTGTTAATGCCCATAGCTTAACAACTTTGTTAATGCCCGGTGATTTTATATTCCCAGGTCATCAGCCGTTTCTCAGTATCTTCACCACACCTTTTGCTTCAATAATTAGGAAGCTTGTTTGTTTCTTAACATGACTTCTGAAAAAAAAACATAAACCATGCTTGTCGATGCTACCTGCTACTTGGATTATCAGAGGCTTGTCTCGCGCGGCAAGCCGCACTTCCCAAAAATATCGGGTCAACACCCAAAAAATTGGGGCCACGCTAGGCGTAGCTCGCACTAAAAGCGTCCAGATCTAGGTCCCCTCGTGGACCGTTGGATCTCCATCGTACGGCCATAAAAAGTGTTTCGTATTTTTGCATTTTAGCCCCTCTAATTTTCCTATATAAAACCCGCACTCCACTGCAGCCCCACTTAAACGAAGGGGTATATTGTGTTGGCACCGAACATCTCGGTAATTACAGCAAAACTGCCATCGCAACAAATTTACTTGTGTCGTAACAAAAATTATCACCTCATGTAAAAAAAAGTATTGCAACAATTTTTTCTAAATTTTTTTTGAACAATAAATAATGTTACAAATAATAGTTAAAACAATATGTTATTGCGTTGCAACAAAAAAGTTTAAACAATTCAACAAAAATCACAAACTTTTGCAACAATTTTTTTTTGCATTAATTAAAAAGTTGGTAAGCAACAAAACAATTTGTCACTGTTTCCGTTGCAACAAAAATCATCAACTATTTGAACAAAAAGGTAAATCGATAGCAACAAATAATTACATGTTTACAACATGTAAAGGAGCCATAAACATGTCGTTCCAAATGAATTCTAATAAACATATAAAACATTTTCTAGAAAATCATCCAGAAAACATTACAACATTTCATTTATGGTTTCTCTACAAATTACGTGCAAAATTGTAACAAATTTTAAAGACGTACGCAACATTGTCCAAAATGGTGAAGAACACTTAGCGTTATATATGTTGCACTCATATATTATATTGGGCTGCCAAAAATATACACTGACGCAAAAACTGGGCCAAAAGAACCAAATTCCTGCTAGTTGGGCCTCTATAAGGTGCACAGGCCGGCCCAAGTGTGCTCCAACTCGAGTGGAAGCGGCGCGAGAGCAGGGCGACCTACGTGAGCGCTGTCTAGGTCCCCCTAGGACAAGTCTTTTCTAAAAAATTGCTAGTAAAAGAGAACCAAACCCAGTTTTTTTTCAAATCAAATTCTTTGAAATGTTCGAAGGAAGATGGCAATGCACTCCAATTGACAATGGCTTCTTGCAGCGTAGCTTGCGCGGTTTTGAAGTCCAAATCAGATCCAGGAATTATCTTCAGCGACCTATTGGGCTACCAAAGGTCAAACATCCTCTGGGTCGTGGCCAGGATGGAGTATATTTTACTCGGTTCGTTTTCTTAATCCCCGAGGTGGGATGCCACGATGTAGGAGTAGGCTAATTTTCAACAAAGTCTTGAGTCATAACATAGACTAAAAACGTTAGCGGCTTTGGGTGTTAGTCTGCCTCTCGGAGACCAAGTGTTGCCGACTTCGTGCTACCCAACTCCTGTAACACGTATGGTGACCGGCACTCTTGTCACGTCTTGAATGGAATACATGTGTTCTATGAAAAAAAAAGGGCATAAATGGTACAATGTTTCGAATTACTCCATTTGTTGCATATTAGTTGACATTCTAATAGATGCATCCAGATATATTTAGTGCTAAATACACTATTTTATGTCATCTAATATGAAACGTAGGGAGTAGTTTAACCCTGCTTTGGTTTCCTAATTTTATTATGAACTAGACTATATGGCGTGTGGGTCCCATCTCCATGATTAAGAGGAGAGATGCCAAATTATATGTACTCTCCATAGATTACATTAATTCAATTTTGTTCGACCAAATGGGGATGCTTTGTTTAAATCGTGAGCCTAATGGATAGAGTAATTGAGAACTGGCCAAATGGTTCTGCCCAGTACGTAAGATCACATATTGGTCCATATCAAAATATAAGATTTTTTAGCATTTTCTAAACAATCTGTAGTTAGACATGTTTTACCGTATAGATTCATACTTATCTTAAACTAAAACATGTTTTAATACATTTTGTTTAGAAAATGTTAAAATATTTTACAATTCGATAGGGTGAGTATTGTATAAAAAAGTGAGGTCATCACCAATACGTAATGGCAACGTCCGCCAATGCCTCCGTCGCCACTCCTCTTTAAACTGCTTACCAGCAGCAGCAGCAGCAGCACAATAGAGGAGCTCGCTAAACCTCCAAGAAAACCAAAATGGTGATTACCATCCCCTCGCAGCTCCTCACGCAGCTGGCCCAGCTTCTCCAACAATGGCAGCTCCTGCTCGGCCTTCTACTGCCTGTCCTGATATCCTTGGCTCTCCTAGCAAGGAGCGGCGGGAAAGGTCTGAAGCTGCCGCCCTGCCCCGCGCGGCTGCCGGTGATTGGGAACCTGCACCAGCTCAGCTCGCTGCCGCACCGGAGCTTGCGGGAGCTCGCGCGCCACGGCCCTGTGATGCTGCTCCGCCTCGGCGCGACCCGCATGCTGGTGGTGTCTTCGGCGTCCGCGGCGCGCGAGGTGCTCAAGACGCACGACGCCGACTGCTGCAGCCGGCCGGCGTGCCCCGGGCCGAAGCGCCTGTCCTACGGGTTCAAGGACATGGCCTTCGCGCCCTACGACGAGCGCTGGCGCGAGATGCGCAAGATCTTCATGGTCGAGCTCCTGAGCATGCGCCGGGTCAAGGCCTCGTGGATCGCGCGCCAGGAGCAGGTGGGCAAGACCATGGCCGCCCTGGCCGCCTGCGGCAGCAAGCCGGTGGCGATCGGTGAGCACGTGTTCAAGCTCACCGACGGCATCATCGGCACGGTGGCGCTCGGGAGCATCTACGGCTCGGACGTACTGGCGCGCGATAAGAAGCATTTCCAGCACGTGCTCGACGAGACTATGGACATGCTGGTCAGCTTCTCCGCCGAGGACTTCTTCCCCAACGCAGCCGGCCGCCTCGTCGACCGCCTCACCGGCCTCGTCGCCCGCCGCGAACGGCTCTTCCGCGACCTCGATGCATTCTACGAGACGATCATCGAGCAGCACCTGGATCCCGCGCGGCCCAACAAGCCCGAGGACGGCGGCGACGACCTCGTGGACGTCCTCATCGACCTCTGGAAGCAGGAGCGCCGTGGCTTCACGAGAGAGCACGTCAAGGCCATCATCATGGTAAGCATTACTGCGCGTTATTATCAATCGATTAGTTTAGTTTATCCTCCTGTCGACTGCCGTGACTTGTGAGTCCTGATTAAAGTTAGGAAATACTCCACTGCGTTGACACTGACGGCCGCGTCTTACTATTACGCTCGCATTTATTGTTGCTCTAATCATATAAGCTGATCAGGACACGTTCGTTGGCGGCATCGACACGACCGCTGTGACGATCGTGTGGGCCATGTCGGAGCTGATACGTCACCCGCGGGTGCTGAAGAAGGCGCAGGATGAGGTCAGGGCGGTGGCCGCCGGCAGCGGCAACGGGCAGAGGGTGCAGCCGGACGACCTGCCCAAGCTGACCTACCTCAAGATGGTCGTCAAGGAGACCCTGCGGCTGTACCCGCCGGCCACGCTCCTGCTGCCGCGGGAGACGATGCGGCACGTCAAGATCGGCGGCTACGACGTGCCGGCGGGGACGAGGGTAGTCGTGAACGTGTGGGCCATCGGGAAGGACCCCGCGAGCTGGGGCGAGCGCGCAGAGGAGTTCGACCCGGACAGGTTCGAGACGGGAGGTAGTCACAGCGAGGTGGAGATGCACGGCGCCCACTTCGAGCTTGTCCCGTTCGGCGCCGGGCGGCGGATCTGCCCGGGCCTGGCGATGGCGCTGATGAACGCGGAGTTCACGCTGGCCAACCTGCTGTGCGGCTTCGACTGGGCGCTGCCGGAGGGGACCAAGCCGGAGGAGCTGT
This sequence comes from Alopecurus myosuroides, assembly GCA_028641055.1. NCBI lineage: Eukaryota > Viridiplantae > Streptophyta > Magnoliopsida > Poales > Poaceae > Alopecurus > Alopecurus myosuroides. The sequence continues at coordinate 720,471,273 of CM054057.1, forward strand.
GCATGGAGGAGGCCGGCGGGCTCACCTTCCACCGCAAGACGCCGCTCCTTCTCGTGCCCACTCCATACGTGCCGCAGGCCGCGCGAGGGCTTAATTAATTGATTTCCTCACGCGTTTCTTACGTGCATTGCTCCGGCCAGTTCGTTTTTGCCTTTTTCTACGTTGAATTGCAGGCCGAATAATTCAACAAGTGATCTGTGTTTCATTCAGCACCAATTCATATTGGGGAAATGCGTTTTTTCTTTTTCTTCAGTGGACTGTAATCACCACGTATTTTGTTTGTTTGTGCCTGATGATTGGGGCAAATGTGTTGATAGAAGGAATCACATTGGGAATTGCACTAATATACGACAGCAACTTTCATACATCATTTACATCTATGGGGTTATCAAGAATATTTTCTAACGTCGTTGTCGGAGAATGTGTACATATTGGTATTGATAAGATTTTTGTTTACTATAAGTGATTTTTTTAAATTCGGCTTGTTACTTTACTTTATTCTGAAACGTTCACCTTTAATTTCGCTGTTTCAGAGTAATACCTCCACCACTCCCGTGGTGGATAAGGTTCCTCCACCTACTGAAGTTATCTTTTTAAAATAGCCATGGGTATAGTCGATGGTGGTATGAGTAATTGTTAACAGGATATGGAGTTGTTCATCTTGGTTATCACTTACTTTATTGTAAGGAATTACCCGGCGTAGAACCAAAGACTATTTTCACGTCCATGATATAACTTACAAACGTGCAAAACCACAACACGAAATTATTTATATTATGAGCTACATAAAAATGACAAAAATCTTAAATTTTTTAGAGATTTGAAAACTATATTATAGATCTGTATAATTGTCATGTTTGTGCAGCTTAAAATATAAAATTTTTCAAATTAAAAGTTTGCACTTTATACAATAAATTATTGAGAATAACAAGGATTTTTTCATTTTAATTCTAAATATGATTTTCGATAAAATAATTAGATGCAGGCAGCAGTGGAGCTCATGTGCACAAAATCCCCACTGCTATAGTGTCCAATTTGTACTTTTATTGGTGTGTAAGGCATGGAACATTTTTCTTTTTCATCTTTATTTTTTCCCGTTAGTTGGAATTTGAACACCCAAAGTTAAATTTCTGGATCCGTCCCTGCGTTTGAAGCAGAGCACGCATCAGGGCACGCAGCCAAGCGTGTCGCTATGGGCGGATGCAGGACAGACAGGTTGGGGACGAGCTCGGCGTCGTCGCTGGGGCTAGATGCCGGGCGGGCAGACGGCGAACGGATGCAGGAGGACGGCGGCCGGATGTGGTAGGGCGGGTGGACATGACGGGGCGGCCGGATAGGGGGTGGACGGCGGCTGGATGCGGCGATGCAAACCCTAGTCTCTGCCATGTCGCGAGAGACAGGGAGGGTTCGGGTCGGGGTCGAGAGCGAGCGACGAGTTGCGAGCGATCGATTCGTTCTCCATTTTTTTTCTCTCGAAACGTTACCTGGCGGTGGCAGGTTCCTTGTAAATAAAACGAAAACCCGGGGTGAGCCTCCATACCGATTCGAGCATTTGCGGGAAGCCCTCAAGAAACTACTCCAGACCAGTTTCTGCAAATGTGAAGGATAGCCGCTTCTCGGTGGAAATAAGCCAACCAACACCGGACACTTCTTTTGGGATTGTGCTGTCCCCAACCTCGAAGTTGTCCGGGAAGCCCAAAAGAAGTCACCCGTAGCATGATGTATACTATTAAATTGTGGCCATTGGTTGGATTAGAGACGACTTGCAGGTTGTGCGTAGCTAGCTAGCGGTTTGAGGGGATTCTCGTTGCTCCCGTGAGTGACAGGTGCCACGGTGACGGGGCCGTGGTGGCGTGGCGGAGCTCCTCGCTCAGGGCTCGGCGGCGGGACAGGCTTCGTGGTGGCGGTGCGTGGCCATGGTGGTGGGGTGAAGGTCCCGGCTCCACAGAACTGGCGGCGCTCTCCCTGGCGGCAGCGGTTTGGAGCGCGATGTGCCGCAGGACCACGGCGGCGGGCGCGGCTTGACGACCGCGGTGGAGCTGCGTGGAAGATGCCCCCGCGACGGCCAGGACCTCAGGGCCCGCTCGCGGCCCAGATGGGCCTGGGAGGGCCGGCGGCTCTTGGCTTCCTGGCGGGTTGGCGTGGTGGCGCCTGGAGATGTCGGCTGTCACTACTAGCAAAATGGCTATAGATGGACTAGCATCAGTGGCGCACCATGTAGACGTGCGCCACTGATACGGCTGGGAGAAAACAGGTCCAGGTATCAGTGGCGCACCATGTATTCATGCGCCACTGATGCTATGAGCATCAGTGGCGCACCGTGCACAGGTGCGCCACTGATACCATGCACCCATGTATGTCCATTAGTATCAGTGGCGCACCAGTGCACGGTGCGCCACTGATTCTCAATAGTATCAGTGGCGCACCATGCACGGTGCGCCACTGATACCTGACACCCATGTATGTCCATTAGTATCAGTGGCGCATGGTGTATGGTGCGCCACTGATGCTATGAAGAATCAGTGGCGCACCGTGCATGATGCGCCACTGATACTAATGGATATACATGAGTGCCTAGTATCAGTGGCGCACCATGCATGGTGCGCCACTGATGCTATGAAGAATCAGTGGCGCACCGTGCACTGGTGCGCCACTGATACTAATGGACATACATGAGTGCCTAGTATCAGTGGCGCACCGTGCATGGTGCGCCACTGATGCTCTGGTCAAACTATGGTCAAACTATTGAAATTTTGGTCAAACTATGGTCAACGAGTGGTCAAACTAGTCAAACTATGGTCAACATGTGGTCAAACTCTCGTCAAACTATTCAAATGATGGTCAAACTATTCAAACTATGGTCAAACGTTGGTTTTTTTTTCGAGGGTATGCAATTGCATACCTGATTTTTATAGAAGGAGAAAGTTGTACAAGGAAAGCCGACAGCGATCGTTACAAGCAACGAAGCTGTCGAACACACTCCACCCCACTCCTAAGTGACTACTCGCGAAGAAGTGCTCCGACTCCTGCTCCTACTTGGGCCCAGCGCTTCAGCTCCTCAAGAACAAGTTGTGCTAGAACCTCCTCGCTGCAAATCTGGTTTGCATTATGGAAAACCCTGGCGTTGCGTTGTTTCCAAACCATCCAAGAAACCAAAATGAAGAGGGAATCAACTTGCTTCCTCTGTTTGTCTCTGAATCTTGCTCTAACTGAAATCCACCAGTTTTCTAGCGTGTCTGAAGCAGATGGCATAGGGATCTGGACACTCAGACGACTCACGCAATTCCACCACACCTGCTTGGTGAAAACACAATGAACAAGGATGTGGTCCGTCGTCTCAACCTCTTGAAGACACAGCTTGCAAGCCTCCGGGTGTTCCTGCAGTCCGTGCCTTGCTCTTCTATCTGAAGTCCAAATCCTGTACTGGAGTGCAAGCCAAAGGAAGATTTTGCACTTTACTGGTGCCCAGCACTTCCAAACTCCATTAGCTAAGGGGAAGCGTATGTGTCCCTGCAACAGAGCCTTATAGGTAGAGCTTGCCGAGTATCTCCCAGAAGCCGCAACCGACCACTGAAACTCATCTGCTATGGTAACATCTCGTGGCAATTCCTGGATGGCTAACCATAGCCTAACTCCTTGGGAGCGCATAGCGTCGGACCATACTCCCCTGACATCCGAAGTCCAACGGTTATCCCTCAGCGCTTCCTCCACTGTTCTCTTATTGGCGGTTCTGGCGATCACAGCAGCTCGCAGAAGGGGAGCCAAATCCTGGATTGCCAAGCCTCCAATCCATCTGTCTTTCCAAAAAAGTGTACTCTTGCCATCACCCACTTTGATACGAACCAGACTATTGAACACGTCTGCAGCAAGGGTGTCCTTTAGCATGGGCAGCCCGCTCCAGGGCCTAGAATGGTCGGTCCTCCTCAGCCACTCCCATCTAACTCGTAAGGCCAGCCCATGCGTTTCCAGGTTTTTAATTCCTAGCCCCCCAAAACAGTAAGGCTTGCAGACAGAGTCCCAAGCTACGAGGCACTGTCCGCCTCTCGCGTGCTCTGAACCGGCCCAAAGTAGACCACGCATCCATTTATTGATCTCCTCTAGCAGCCAACATGGTGCTTCTGCCACCAAAAGCTGGTGTACTGGCCTAGCTGCTATGACCGACTTAACTAAGGTCAGTCTGCCAGATCTCTGGATCATCCCGCTCTGCCAGGAAGGTACACATCTCAGCACTTGATCCAGGAGGGGCTGCCATTCGTCTTTGGTTAGAGGGCGTAAAGCCAATTGCAACCCAAGATATCTTATTGGGAATTTGGTGATATTGCACCCTAACATTTGTGCAACCCTTTCCTCATCTCCCTCCTCTCCACGGATGAGGGTGGCTGAAGTTTTTGTGTAATTGACTTTGAGCCCCGAGGCCTCTCCGAACAACTGCAAGATACTCTGGATTACAGTCAGCTCCGACTCTGAAGGTCTAGCAAAGAGAACCACGTCATCTGCATAGACAGAGAGCCTTTGTGTTCCGGTACAACGAGCCAATGGGGAGAAAAGACCTTCCTCAACTGCCTTTGCTATGGTGATAGATAAAACCTCCATGGCCAGCACAAATAACATGGGGGAAATGGGGTCCCCTTGTCTCAAGCCCCTCACGTGTGTGATCCGCCTGCCGGGCACTCCATTCACAATCACCTTTGTGCTAGCAGTTTGGAGCAGGATAGCAATCATTCTGCACCACCAGCCACTAAAACCTTTCTGTCTGAGAACCTCCAACAAGAAGGCCCAGGAGAGTGTATCGAACGCCTTTGAGATATCTAGCTTTAGTAAAACTCCTTTCTCCCTTCTTGTGTTGATCTTCCGAGCCAGCTGCCTAACGAGCATGAAATTATCATGCAAACTCCTGCCTTTGATGAAGGCAGACTGATTTGTACTCACGAGCTCTCCAAGCTTAGTCCTCAAGCGGTTGGCCAGCAACTTGGAGAACAGTTTTGAGAAGCTGTGTACAAGGGTGATGGGTCTGAAGTCCCCAGTTTCAACAGCATCCTGTTTTTTGGGGATCAGTGTGATGAGGGCTCTATTAAGCTTGGAGAAACCCCGACTGTCTCCAACTGCTAATTTATGGATACCAGCCATAATGTCAGCTTTTATTATAGGCCAAGCTTTGTGATAGAAGGCTCCCACAAAACCATCCGGCCCCGGAGCTCTGTCCGGAGGTAATTCTTTGATGGTGGCCCAAACCTCCTCCTCTGTGAACAAACCCTCCAGCTCCTGCAAGTTTTTAGGGAGCACACCAATGAAGTCGAGGTCCAAAGAATGCTCCCTCGTCTGTAATTTCCCTAACAAGTTTTGGAAATTTTGGAAGAATGCTTCCTCTTTCTCAGCTTGATCTGTAACTAGCCTCCCTTCAAATCTGACTGCCGGAATGAAGTTCTTTGCTCTTCTTCCATTTGCCACCGCATGAAAAAGTCTAGTGTTGGCATCTCCCTCTTTTAGCCATCTCATCCTGGATCTCTGTCTAGCCATAGTGCGCTCAAGGGATGCCAGACCAAGGATCGCCAGTTTGAGCATGCGCCGAAGCCATAACTCTCCTTCCGAAAGTTGCCTCCTATCCTGGGCTGCCTCCAAGCGAAAGATGATACTATTTGCAATGGCCAGCTGGATTTTAATGTTCCCAACCTTGCGTTGCCCCCACGACTGAAGGTGAGCAGCTAAATGCCGGAACAGAGCGTCTAGGCGTTTGAACGGATCCACAATCGCGTCGTCGCACACCCAACCTTCCTTAACGGCCTCCTCAAAGCCCTCAAGCTTCAGCCAGAACATCTCGAATCTAAACCTCCGTTTGGGTTTGACAACAGCACTCAACGAGAGGTGCAGGAGGGTATGGTCTGAGATGTTACTCGATAGAGCCTGCAGGATACAGTCGGGGTAAAGGATCCCCCAATCAACCGATGCAAGGGCTTTATCAATTCTGGTCATGGTTGGAGTAGTCCTCTCATTAGACCAGGTGAACAGTCTACCATGCAGGTAAACGTCACGTAGCTCGTGCGAATTGACGAAATTCCTGAAACGACTCATCATGTTTCTGTTCAGGTTTGCATTGTTTTTCTCAGCAGCCGAGAGGATCATATTGAAGTCACCAATAATGATCCAAGGGCCAGGGCAAAGAGTCCTTCTCTCCGTGAGCTCCTGAAGAAAAAGGATCTTCTCGGCATCGGACTGTGGAGCATACACCACTGACAGCCACCAACTCTTATTCTCCTTAGTAGTAATCTCCCCAGTCAGCATATAAGAATCTTTGCTGACATGGGTAAAACTGAGAACTGTCGTATCCCAAGCAACAATTACCCCTCCCCTAGTATCAATAGCCGGGAGGTACTCAAACCCATCAAATTTTTGTCCAAGGCATTGGAGGATAACAAAGCGATCGACCGTTTGCAATTTAGTTTCCTGAAGACAAACTAGATTGACCTCCAAGGACTCCACAAATTCCCTCACAGCATTTTTCTTAGCTGGCTGATTTAAACCACGAGGGTTCCAACTCAAGATGTCAATGTTCGGATCCATAAAAATGACATCTAAGAGCTCCACTCCTGAACTAGCCTCATCCAATCAGTGTACACACACTGCTGGGGCGCTCAGCTCCTGTAACGTCCCAAGAGGCGGCAACTCCTTGCCGAAGATCGAAGCCACCACACGTAAGTGCTCATCCTTCAATGGAGAATCAAAGAGGTCCCTGAACTGCTGCAGAGCAGCTTCATCCACCACCATGTTATCTGGGACTACTCCAAGGGCCTTAAGGAGGACATTCTCCGCTGCAGAAGCTTTTTTGAGCGGCTTGCTTGCTGGGCAAGGCATGCTAGAGCTGCGGGTGTGTCTACGTGGAGTACATGGGACCAGATCTGGCCGCGAAGTCTCAACCTCACGTAGGAGGGGGGCGCCAGCTTTTTTAAGACGTTTGCACAGAACGACTTCAGTCTACTGAATTGCTGAAGCTCAAGGGTGGGCGTCTCACGAATGGTGACGAAAGGGTCCCTGGAAACTACCTCGTTATCTCCACCCAGATCGGCCGGGTCTGACACAATGATCTCAGAATCAGCATGTGTCGAGAGTGACACCTCAAAGTATTCTTCTCCCTCATCCTGCGTAATCGGGCAGCCTTGACTGGCAGTCGAAGCGACAGACACTGGGGTGGAACAGGCGCTAGAGGATACAGTGGTTCCCGCCTTCTCTGTTAAGTCTAGAACGTACAACTCCATCGAAGAACTAGTGGGGCCCGCGAACATAGCGGTCGCACCCAACACGAGAGGATCCTCCTCGGGCATCCTCCTCTGTAGCAGTACTGGTGGAACGCTCGTGGGGCCCACCAGCGTGGCTGTAACGTCCACAGAGGACGAAGCACATGCGCGAGCAGCCATATCAGCCACATCGTCCTCGGGATCCTTCCACTGCGGGTCGACCAACGGGAGCTCAACTCCCCCACCCGGGCCTCCTACCACGGCCGTTGCTCCAGGGGAAGAGTGAGCCAACACCCCAGCTCCACGTGGCGAGGAGACAGCCGTAGCTGCGCATGCCCCCACCACTTCCTTACCGCGGGCGGTTTCCAGCCCACTCCCAGCCACACACGAACTGATTTGAACCGGTCTTCCACTGGGAACCGCACCTGGTCCCACCACGCTTTTTCCAGGGCCTTTATCAGAACGGCAGGCTGCCATGGACGCATCCGAACAAAACGGAGCAGGCGGAGATGCCTCTTTTGCAGGCGGTGGCCCCCTGCTAAAAAACTGCCTTGACCGCAGAGGAGCCACACCTCCAGGATTCGCCAGCTGGTACGCAGGGAATGGGCGAAGCTCCGAGCGGTTCTCACCCCGGACAGAGGGCGCTGGCTCACTTTCCACCTGGCGAGACGTCATAGGCGGAAGCCTCCAATCCACACCGGGAGGCCCACCGAGCACAGCCGCACGCGATCCCCATCCCCGCTCTGTGGGCCCTGCCACCACGGTGCGAGAGTCCCGAACTCCCCTGGTCCATGGCAACTGACGCCATTGCCGGCCGTCGGAAGCTCCAAGCTCGTCCGCGTTCCGCCAGTCGCTGCTCGCGGGAGGGACGGCGGCCACCGGCCGCTCCGGTCTCAGGACCTCCTCCACGCCGTCAAGATGAATGAGAACTCGGTATTTGAGGGCGTCCACCACATTGCCGTCTGCCACTGGGGTTGTGCTGCGGGTGCTGTACGAGCTCGAGGACGGTGGCGGCGAGGGCGTGCGGTCTCCCAGCCCGGCCGGCTCCGGGATAACGAGAGTGCGAGCCGTTGGGATCGAAGGGAGCTCCGCCGTCCACGCTGTAAGCTTGAGCAGCGCCAAATCTTCTCTTGAGCCGGATTCCGGCGCGAAGTCCCCGATCAGACAGGCGGAGCCGATGAGGTTCTCAACAATCTCAGCCTCCCAGGCATGCGGCGGAACACCTTCCAAAACGAGGCTCACTTTCTTGCTTAGGCAACCCATCGAGGCTTGATCGAACCGGCTCCATGGACGAAAGAAAAGCTTGAATCCATCGCACTGCAAGAAAGGTCTCGACATCACCCTGTTCTTGCCCTCCTCAGCGGCGAACGAAAGTAGGAAGTCTGCCGGCTGAAACTCGTGAACAGACACATGGTTGGGCGAGAGACCTAGGACTCCTTCGAGCGCGGCATGGACCTGCTCGCGAGTCACCGCCGGACGACCACCACCAACATAGGCAACCAGTGCGTGGCAGAGCCTGTGCTCCAGCTCGTTCATGCTCGGCGTGCGCCTCACCACGCAGAGCGGGGCGTCCTGCTCGTCCAACGCCGGCGTGGTCACCGCCCGCGCGTTCTGCGCAGACAACGCTGGCGAGGTCCGCTGCGCGTCAACCGCTGGCATGGCCCAAGCTCGGGGGGGAGACAATGGCCGTCGCGCAACCTCAGCTGCTGCGACGCCTCTGTGCTGCCCACCTTCCCCTGGCCTTACCAGCGTAGACTGCACCAAGACTCCGGCCCTCCTCGCCAGCAGCTCGCGCCGGAGCGCGTCTTCGGTGGACGCCGAGCTTCGGGGCCTGCCGCAGCTCTTGGCGCCGTGTCCCTCCTCCCAACATCGATTACAGACAGTGGGATTGGTGCAGCTCACTTTGACATGGCCAGGTCTGTAACAATTGAAGCACAAACCCTCGAGTTCCGGCGGGACCGGCGATCTCGGTGGCGGCGGCGCGGCCAGCGCGGCGAGAGCGGCCTCCGCAGCTCTCTGCACGGCCTTCCTCTTCCGCCAGAGAGTTTTGCGCGACGGAGCCGCCGGCGCCCAGGTGAGACGGTCTCTCAAGTTTCGACCCGCCGCCGGTGCCGCCGTCTCCAGGGCCCTCGAGCTCACCACCTCGTCCCGGCCGCCCGACGCAGGAGAGTCCGCATCGGAGGACAGACCAAGCCCCGACACGACCGGACGCCCCATCGAGGCGCGCGAGGAGGACGCACCCGCCCCAGGGCTGCACAAGTTCATGTCGTCGCCGTGCTGGCCACCTCCGGCCAGCTGCAGGTTCGTGCGTGCTGCGGACATGGCGCGTGCGTTGGGTGGACGCCGGGGCCGGAGTGGCCACCGGCGTGAGGGGGGAGGGGAGGGTGCAAGACGCGCGCTAGCGGGCGGGAGCTAGACGAAGCTCGGGTGCTGATTCCCTGCGTGGTCAAACGTTGGTCAATGTGTGGTCAATGTATATTCCAACTATGGTCAAACGTTGGTCAAACTCTGGTCAACATGTGGTCAAACTAGTCAAACTCTAGTCAATGTGTGGTCAAACTATTCAAACTTGGGTCAAACTTTTCAAATTATTGTTATCAAACTTTAACAGTAAATGTGTGACATCATGCTCAAGGGCTTAATAGGATTGATATGATACATATATCAATAAGTTATAACTTCTTTCCCGGGACTGCAGTCGAATGGAACTAAGATGTTAAGTGTGCTAGGGCTGGAGTAGTTTGAGGATGGGTGACCTAGTGGGAAGTTGACCAAAATTGGTGAGTGAATAAAAAACATTTTAAAAAATAAAATTTTGGGGAATCAGTGGCGCACCAAACGGGTGCGCCACTGATAAGGAATCAGTGGCGCATCACACTGGTGCGCCTGATACTATGGGGAATCAGTGGCGCACCACACTAGTGCGCCACTGATGAGGAATCAGTGGCGCACCACTGGTGCGCCACTGATGCTCTGGAGTATCAGTGGCGCAATAGTAGTGGCGCACCATGGTGCGCCACTGATTGTCCAAAGTGGTGCGCCACTGATGCCCTTTTTCCTAGTAGTGTGTTGGGCATCGTGGTGGTGTCGGCGGCCGGCCAGGCGACGGCGAGCTGGATGCTCACCGTCTAGATCCCGTCTCGGTGGTGGTGGTGAGGCAGTGGACAGTACGTCCTACCCCATTGTTGGCAATCCCAGCTCGTTTCTCGTCGGTGGTGAGGCTAAAGGAGGCTCCTTGCGGCACATGTCCGAGGTGCTTCGGGGTCGACGCCAGGACTGGGGCGAAATCCCCGCTTGTAGCTGATGACTTTGTTCTTCATTTGGAATCCTTAGACAGATCATTGCATTAAGTGGGTTATATTATTTCTTGAGGTTCTGTTAAGAATGATCAGGACATTCATGAACTGAACCATTGCATCCGGAGGCGCACCGGCTCATGCTGCCACCACACACGGCGTCGCCTCGCTACCCTCGTCAGCGCCGCTAATTAAGGAGAGGAACCCTCACCTTTTCATGAAGATTCGGAAAGCCAAGAGAAGTAGCATCGGTGAAAAACTATGAGCTTTGGTATAGTTTTTCACCGATGCTACTTCTCTTGGCTTTATAAATCTTCAGGAAAAGGTGAGGTTTCCTCTTCTTAATTACCGGTGCTGACGAGGGTAGCGAGGCGACGCCGTGTGTGGTGGCAGCATGAGCCAGTGCGCCTCCGGTTGGTCGCCGCCGCTCTATGCATTGCTCTGGATAGATTCGCTTAATTAGTAGTATATATGTTGTTTATTAACACTACATCTTCCCTTTTGCAGGAAATGGATCGAGGTTGAGGATCGAGGCCAGGAGCGTCGGCGCAGGTGGGGATTTGCTGAGGAGGGTCGTCGCAGGCCGGGAGCGTCTGCGATCATCTTCGTTGACAGCCGGCCACGCTTTGAGGGTTAAAACCTCCCCCTCGGCCATCACTCCTTTTCTCCCTATATTGTTTTTTTGTAGATCACCAAACTAGTCGCGTTACGCTAGGCGTCTCCCGTTCGGAAGAGTTGTAGTTATTAAAATAGAACTCTTTGTATATATTTATATACAAAGATCTATATTTTTATAACCGCGACTGTTTCGAATTGTCCATGTTTTTGGACAGCTCGTGGATGTGTAGCTGTGTTTGTTTTCCATGTTCTACTCCTATCCGAGACAGATTTCGGTGCGCCTCTCTGTTGTTCTCCGAGTACACATTCTCTCAACCCCGTGGTCGAGTGTGTATTAGGAGAACAGGGGAGGTGCTGCCGAAATTTGTCTCGGATAGGAGTAGACATGGAAAACAAACACAAGCTACACATCCACACGGGTGGGATTAGGACCTATCTTTACCTAGTAGGCATGTAGGATTGCATTCAAAGCGTAAACTTGCAGTATGTTGTAGATAATTTAAACAAACTTGTTAAATTTTAAACACATGTTAATATGTCTGAGCATTCATCAGCGTGGAAATGGAGGAACGCGAGTGGATGTACAGTGGCCGACCGAGTGTGAAGGATATGACAATGGATTGGGTTACAAAGACCAACCAGTTCTTGGATTTTGCATGTGCTAGAGTTGACGATTCGTCTGATGTATGGTGCCCCTGTAGTCGTTGTCGTAACATGACAGAGAAAACTGAGGATAGTCATTTCTGATCACCTTGGGGAGTACGGGTTTTATGCCAAACTATTACCGTTGGGTGTACCATGGCGAGTCTGCGATCCCGTTACGCCGGAGAAAGAAGAAGAAAGAAGGTGGCACCTAGCACTGAGGATGCATCGACCGATTTTGATACCGGTTTTGACAGGATGTTAGACGATTTCACTACTGCACATGCACCTGAAAATCCAACCGGTGAGGGAGATGCCCCCGGGTATGCGGAGGAGAGCACGAAAGAGTTCTATGACACATTGTTTGAGACACAAAAACCATTGCACGAGCATACACGAGTTTCTCAACTTGATGCCATCGGCGGCTTATGGCGGTCAAAAGCCAGCACAATGTAAGCATAGCCGCCTTTGATGCATTTCTGACCGTTATTGCCACCCTCTTGCCGGCGGAACACCTTCTTCCAAAGAACATGTACGAGTCGAAAAAAATCCTCGGTTCCCTTAAGATGCCGTATGAAAAGATAGATTGTTGTCCGAAGAGTTGCATGTTGTTCAGGAAAGAGCATGAGAAGACAAAGTACTGTGTCAAATGCGGGGCCTCTAGGTTTCTGGAGGTGGACTCCGGTAATGGTCAGAAGACGCAGCTAACAGTCGCCAAAAAGATCCTTCGGTATCTTCCATTCATACCGCGGATCCAAAGGCTTTTTATGACCGAGGAATCTGCGAAACAGATGAGATGGCCGTCAGACGGGAAGAGGTACCGTCCTCATAAGATGATACATCCGTATGATGGTGAAGCATGCAAGGACTTTGTTGGCAAACATAAGAAGAAAGCGGGTGACCCCAGGAGTGTAGCCGTTGTGTTATCAACCGATGGTTTCAACCCATATGGTATGACGTCTGCCTCATACAGCTGTTGGCCGATGTTTGTTATCCCGATGAACCTCCCCCCCCCCCGGCGTGTGCATGCAACGGCAGAACATGTTCATGTCGCTGATAATTCCAGGGCCTGAGTATCCAGGGAAGAATATGTCCGTGTTCATGGAGCCGCTGGTAGATGATCTGCTCATTGCTTGGAACACCGGGGTACGAACATACGACGCCGCAGAAAAGAAGCACTTCGATATGTATGTTTGGTACTTCACTTCCCTGCATGACCTTCCGGCTCGCGCGATATTCTGCGGCTGGTGCACTCATGGGAAGTGGCCTTGTCCGGTGTGCTACCAGGCTGTGACTTTTGTTTGGCTCAAAAAGGGTGGAAAATACTCATTCTTTGACCAACATCGTCAGTTCCTTCGTCTTGGTCACAAATACCGGCGAAATAAAAAGAAGTGGACGAAAGATGTAGCTGTCGATGCTCCACGACCAACTTTGATGACCGGTGTAGACGTGAAGGCTCAGCTAGAAAGTCTGGAGCTCAATGCCGAGGGGACTGGCTTTCTGGGATATGGAGAGTGGCACCAGTGGACTCACATCTCATGCCTGTGGAAGCTCCCTTACATGCAGGATCTTCTTCTTCCACATAACATTGATGTCATGCACACGGAAAAAAATATCGCCGAGGCCCTTTCGGCAACACTTATGGATCTTGAGAAGACGAAGGATAACGTTAAGGCAAGAGTCGATCAAGAGGAGCTATGTGACAGGGAACATTTAAACATGAAGCCTCCCACCAAAACCAAAAAAACGTGGACGAAGCCACCGGCCCCTTTCTGCCTGACTAGGGCCCAAAGGAAGGAAGTTCTCCAATGGATCTTGGACTGTCTCTTCTTCCCTGATGGGTACGCAGCTAATATAATGAGGGGAGTGAATCTTGCAGGGCTTCGGATAACAGGGCTCAAGAGTCATGACTACCACGTATGGATTGAGCGGATCATGCCTGTCATGATTCGAGGATACGTTGATGAGGAAATTTGGCTAGTGCTAGCCAAGTTGAGTTTTTTCTTTCGCCAGCTTTGTGCCAAGGAATTAGATAGAGTTGTGGTTGCTAAGTTGGAGGAACAGGTTGCCGGCTTACTGGTGGACCTAGAGGCGATCTTTCCTCCCGACTTCTTTAATCCGATGCAACACTTGCTCTTGCATCTCGCTGAAGAGGCACGATTGGGTGTCCCTGTGCAGTACCGCTGTATGTTTTCAACCGAGAGAGAGCAGAAGAAACTTAGAGAGAAAAGCACGAACAAATGTCGCATCGAAATCCATATGTGAGGCAACCCTCAACGAGGAGGGTACCAAAGTACTATCAAATCCACCATAATCCAGTTTGTACAATTATGACCCCAACTCCGCGGATGCACCCGAGCTTAGCATACTTGCAGGGCTTGGTGGCAGATCAAGTGGCGCGAAGCAAGAGCAAGTAGACTCACATGAACAGTGGACGGCTATTCTCTCGTGTGTCTTGAAGAACACGACGGAAGTAAAGCCCTACATTGAGTAAGTGCTCAACACCTTCTTTTCACAAGCTTTCATTCCCATAGTTTGTGTCTAACTCCGATTTTTGTCATTCGGCACCTAGGTTATTTGAGAAAGAAACCTGGAAACATCATTCCCGAGAACCTACCTACGACGAGAAGACGACTATTTTTAAGAAGGGTGGCAAAGGAGGCGGCGGTTTCATTAGTTGGTTCGCCACAAAAGTAACACTCTATCTTACATGGTTTCTAGTGGGACATATTTTAAGGCGATCTTAGCTTTAAGTAACACTCCTATTGACCTTGTAGGCTTTAACCGACAAGGAAATGAGTCCCGAGTTAAGGCAACTTGCCCGCAGCTTCACCTACTCCCTCAAGACATTCACATCTTACGATGTGAATGGGTATCGCTTCCATACCCGTTCTTACGATGAGAAACGGCCGAACCAGAAGACAAATAATTTCGGGGTCTTCACGAAGGCCGGTGGTGATTACTTCGGCATCGTCGAGGGAATTTATGAGCTTGATTTCCATTTCGGCACGAAGAACCCGGTTGTATTCAAATGCCATTGGTTCGATCCAACGAGAGTGAGACAAAATCCTGAAATTGGATTGATCGAAATTGAACGAGCATCTGTCTATGGGGGAGATGATGTCTACATCATTGCACAACATGCCACCCAAGTATTCTATCTCCCCTACCCATGCAAAACTATGAAACGTCTCCAGGGGTGGGATGTGGTGATCACGGTGCCACCGCGTAATAGACCACCTCCTCCAAACGATGAAGATTACCACCAGCGCATAAACCCCATCACCTATGAGGGAGAGTTCTATCAAGAGGACGACGATGGGCTCACCGGCCGGTTCAGCATCGACTTGCCCACAATTGACGAAATGGTAGAAGACTACGATGATAATGGCATGGGCGCCGAGAGTGAGCAAGACGACGATCCAGCTGTTCCTAACTCTAAGGACGTGGAACTACTTGAACGTCTCCACATACCCGATGTTGAGGAGCCGAGGGGTCCACCATCGAACTACATGGAAGAGTGGTGGTACACTCGTGATAGCGACGATGATGATGATCCCGGTCCAAGTTATGATCCCAAGGATGTAGACAATGGGTTCTGAACCATTTGTGTTCCAACTATGTAACCGTCAATGTATAATCTATATTTACAAGGAATAGAGTGGTAGAAGTTCATACAAAAATGAAATTCACCTTATCCTGGCAAGGATAATTTCACCTTTTCTGTACTTAAATATCTAAATATAAACTAGCACAAGCGCTATTCGTAACCACGGTCAGCTTAAAATCCTGACATTTGTCATGGTGCTTAGAGTCTCCAAGCACTTACGATTTTCTGCTGAAAATCTCCTCCCATGAGCTTGAAGAACCTGATCTTGTTAACATCCATGTGCTCCCAGTAGTAACCAAAATAATAGTGCAGGGAGTGGCAAGAGCACTACTACTGGGAGCACATGGATGTGAACAAGATCAGGTTCTTCAAGCTCATGGGAGGAGATTTTCAGCAGAAAATCGTAAGTGCTAGCACCATGACAAATGTCAGGATTTTAAGCAGCCCTGGTTACGATGAGCGCTTGTGCTAGTTTATATTTAGATATTTAAGTACAGAAAAGGTGAAATTGTCCTTGCCAGGATAAGGTCAATTTCATTTTTGTATGAACGATTTAGCATTTAGTTTTCACTATTTGTGTGCCACTTCGAAACTTATAGCTTGTAATATTTTTCTATTCCGAACTTCTTATTGCTATTACATTACTTGCGCTTCAACTATTGTCACACTTTAATATTTTAATTGCGCTTTAATTTATTTTTGCATGTACATAATATGCTTTGTATGAATTACTCTTTGTTTATTTAACTTTTTAACATTTGTTATCACCTGTACTAAATCGGGTTCCCTCTTGTGTCATAACAGGTGAAACATGGCAGGTTCCAAGGCCCCCAAGGGGGTAAAGCGCACCGCACACCAAGAAGGCCCATGTGACGGGCTTGTACGCCAGATCTGAGGATGGCGCGCGCACACTGATAGGGCGACGACGGGTTGCGACGCCCGGCGCGGGCACGGAGGAGACCTCTAGCTCACGGAGAGCCCCGGCCCGTCGCCCAGGGGGGCGTGGTTCGCACCGGGCTGCTCGCTCACAGAGCCCCTTGCCCGAGGTTACTTCTTCTGACTCGGAGGAGGAGCAGGAGGATGAGGAGCAGCAGGAGGAGGAGGAGCACGAGCAGGAGGGGTCAGACGCCGAGGACGGGTCTGACCGGGACGAGGAGGAGGAGCAGCAGCCCTCGGACCCGGAGTCCGAGGAGGACGAGGACTTGTTCGCACACCCGCTCCCCCAGCTAGGGAAAGTGTGGCCCGCGGACAAGAAACCTTTTCTGCGTGGGCCCACGCGGCTACCTGAGCCGCCATACCCCCACCGGCACCACTTGGTCAGACCGGACGGCGACACGTAAGTGATTGTTAATCATTGTTGCTACATTTTTGCTATATTAATTTTTCATCAAAACATAACTAACTAGCTTGTTTTTCTTTTGTGCACGTGCAGGTCCTTGGCGTATGTGGGGCCCAGGCCACCACGGCCCATGAGCGGCATCCTTGGGCTTCTTTGCAAGAAGCATTTCCCAGGCTTGGTCACCCTGGATGGCAAGGAGGAGCCAGCTGCTTCCTGGAAGCACTACGAGCAGGTGCCCGATGTGGCGGACAAGTGGGGCCGGGTGTACGACCACTTAGGCACCCGGTTGATTACAGATTTCTGGGTTAGTATATTTTCCAATGCTAAATGGTTTTAGGGCAATATCTTTCGTGAAATATATATATATCGTGCTAATGTATTCAATTTCTGCAATGGTTGTAGGACTACTTCACCTGCGTCGAGGGGGAAGAGGGTAGGGCCACGGCTGTGCTGATCAAGATGGCCAAGAAGCTTATCCGTGACATGCACTACGAGGCGCGTGTGCTGTGGGTGGTTAAGTTCTACGCCAAATACTTGAACACCACGTTGTCCAAGAAGGACGCCCGACAGATTCACATGTCGGAGGTCCAATACTTGAAGGTAAGGACATAGTCTTTAAAGTTATTCGTATATGGCCGCCGGGTGGTCTCACGTGGCTCTAATTTTTTTAAACAGGTGGTGCCTCAGTGGCTGGCCAACAAGCTGCCTTGCTATAAGGTGATGGTCGCGAAGTGGGTGAGCGACGGGTACAAGGCGGAACACGCCGCGTGCCGGGCCCGACGTCTTCTGCTAGGCGAGGGACACCGTCAGGGTGGCCTCACCCTCACCGGCATCGTCCAGAGAGAGGTAAATAACCGTTTCAATCAATGCAATGTTCTTTGTAACTTTATAGGTTTTTGCTAATATAATTCTGCTTTCAATTGTAGGCCGAGAAGGGCAATGAGATCACTCGCATGCAGGCCTTCCGTAGGACCCGGACCCCCAAGGTGCTGAAACCTGATGTACCGGCTGATCAGCAGTGGATCAACTCGCAAACCAGCAAGAAGTGGGACAAGTACGTCGAGAAGATGAAGGAGAAGCACGGCCCTGACTGTGACCCCTTCACGGCCCCCTATGATCCACAGGTTGCTATGGTTGCGGGAGAGGGTCGAAGGAACGGCAGATTTGCCTTCGCCAATGGCGCCTTCGATACCACAGGTACGCCCACACTCTCCCAGATCCGTGCGAGGTCGGTCAGCTCATCGCCCTCTATCGAGCGCCGCCCACGGCCAGGACTAGATGCCATCGCCGCTATGCAGGTACAATCATTCTTTAGCACCCGTATATCTTGTTTCCTTTGCGCAATTGTTGACATTAAACATCCCGTAGGATGAAGTTGATGAAAACAAGCGGATCGCGATGGAGTCCCAAGAGAAGGTCCAAAGAATGGAGGCGCAGATGAGTAGCCAGCATGCATGGATGCAGGCAATGATGCATGTATTATTTTCACCCCTTTTAGTTCCATTCATCATTATATGCGTGTAAACTCACCGGTCTATCTCTTTTCATCTTTGCAGATGGTCAGCGCTCTTCCACGGGATCCATCAGCTCCTCCTCTACCTCCTCTACCGCCGTTCAACCTCAACTTGGTAAGTTGGCTTGCAGCTTGTTAACTGATTCATTTTTCCAGCTTAGTCGACTAATATGGATCTTTATAGGGAAATGCTTCATCATCGGGAACCCAGAACGACATGGACCAGGACGGATCTCGAGCTGACGGTGACGAGTCGGCTCCGTAGACCTCTGTCATTGTTGTGGATCCATAGATGATGATGAACTTGTGAACTTGTGAACTACTTAGGATGCTTGTAGGATGGCGTTTAAACCTTTGTGTCATGCATTCTGTGTTTGTGGAGCTAAATATTAAGTATATTATGCATTTGTTTCTATTTTGGTGCAAATATGTGTGTTCTGTGTTTGTGGAGCTAAATATGAAGTATATGTGTGTTCTGTGTATTCTGGTACTGAAACATTTGAAAAATATGTGATTTGTGATTTGATTGCAGGGAATGAAGCAAATGCAAACAGTTTCTGTTAAAATTGCAACCTCTTTGCCGAGTGTTGCACTCGGCAAAGACCCAAATGGTCACTATGCCGAGTGTTACACTCGGCAAAGCGGTTGCCCAGGCGACCAAATGGCACCTGGGACTATGCCGAGTGTCACGGCACTCGGCATAGTCCCCACTCGGTGGAGTGAGCACGCTCGGCGAACAGACACTCGGCAAACTCAGGCACTCGGCATAGTGTTTCTGATCTTTGCCGAGTGCCACGACACTCGGCCTACAGGCCACTCGGCTGAGCACTATGCCACTCGGCGAAAGGACACTCGGCAAAGCGGCCACTCGGCGAACAGGGCCTGCCTCTTTGCCGAGTGTCACGACACTCGGCGTACAGGACACGTGGCGCTACCGTGGACGCCTCGTGTCAGGATCTTTGCCGAGTGTTGCACTCGGCAAAGGGTGACACGTGGCGCTACCATGGACGCCTGGGCCCAGGAACTTTGCCGAGTGTTGCACTCGGCAAAGTGTCGAGCACCGTTCCGTTATAGACTAAGGAACGGAACATGTTCCAGGAAACTTTGCCGAGTGTACACGGAAAATACTCGGCAAAGAGGTTGCCGAGCATCCCGTGGTCTGACACTCGGCAAAGTTTCGATTGCCGAGATGAACGTCGCCGAGTACTCTGTGCCGAGTGTGGCACTCGGCAAAGAGTATGCCGAGTATTTTTGGGCCTTCGCCGAGTATTTATGATACACGGCGAACTGCCAGATTCCAGTAGTGAGAGAACACACAACGACAAGTCCTCCCATTTCTGAATTGTATTTGATGTGTTCATGTGTTCTTACAGCGGCGGGCACATGATATTAACAAAGAGTATTAAGAGTAGGGAAAAAGTGCAATAGAAATCGCTTGCCGGCTGTGATTCTTTTCTCATAGCCCTACTGCACGCCCCCCCCCCTCTCGTAGCGGATAAGGAGGCGACTAGAAGAGTCCAGTCTTCGGGCCCGGCCCGATCCCGGATCTCCGCCGCCGGCGCCGCCGGAGGAGGATGAGAAAGGTGAGGTGCCCGGTGCGCCGGTGTACATACTACTCTTAGCTAGTAGGTTTGAGGTTAGATTCCCTAGTTTTCCCTTTGTGGTGTTGGGCGTGATGCCGCGGGGAAGGCCATCGCCGGAGCTCACAGGCGCTCGCCGGTGTTGGAAGGAAGTTATTCTGGCGCTGCTCAAGCTCCCAAGTAGGGAGATGTCTGCTGCTGCGGCTCCCGCTTCCCCTCCCCCCCTTCTAAATAAGTCTGTTTTTTTCCGGATCCATTGCGGCGGCCACCATCTTGTTCTGCCTCCTCCGTGCCGTGGCAGGTCTCGGAGTTCTGACGGCGGCCTGGATTTCACCGATGCGCGCTGCTGGATCTTGTCTGTTTTGTTTTCGAGCTTTGTTTGGTGCTTCGATCTGTTAGCTGCGGTGGTTGCAGTGTCAGATCGTGGTGGTACGGCGGAGCTTGGGGCAGAGCAGGCGTGGAGAACGGAAGCTTCATCTCGATCGAGTTCATCCATGGTCTTTGTTGACCAGGATCTGCTGGTTCGATCCAGCGCTAAATCAACCTCTGTGAGGCCCCTACAGTGGTCAGCTGTTGCTGTCGTGCGTGCCGGCGTCGATGCAAGTGGCGTAGTCCCCGCGGAGGCGTCGTGCGACGGCAAGCTTGACTGCTCTCTGCTCGACAGTGGGGAAGGAGAAGGACCCCGTTGTAATTCAAATTTCTGTAGTAGGGTGCAATTTCTGGGGACCTATGTGCTATTTCAGATGTTTTGAGGTCCCTTGTATGTTTCTTTGTACACCCACTGCTGGTTAATACGAGAAGCTTCTAGCCCTTTCGGGGGCGCTCCTTGTTCAAAAAAAAAAAAAAATCGCTTGCCACCTTACTGTACTAGCTTATTCATTGTCGCGGTCTTTAGTGGAGCGTGGAGGTTAGACGCTAGAACAAGCCTGGAGGACGCACATGAGCAAAGCTGCCGCTGTTGTTCGGCCGGATGCTTCGCTAGAGATTCTATGAGCCAAGTGGATAGCTAGATTTGCTGGGCTAGATGAGCAGAATACTAGATGGTTTATTTTTTCTGGAAATAATCGGTATTGATTTGCATACCCATGAATCTATTTGTGCCCACCAGTTCTTACCTACATGTGACCATAAGAATATATCGAGATGCCTAATTAGTGCGATTAACTTTGCAATGAATTTCCAATAAATATCTGTTGGATTATTATACCTTTTTGATAATACATGTTCGTCACGTGGTAGTGACGTAATATTTTGTGTTGTTCCCACTTCTGTACTCAGATTATAGAAGAACATCTTTACTATTAAGGTTGTTGCGGCGGTGGTGTCACACTTCTAAGAAATTACAGAGCAATGCCATCCCACTCAAATTACTACGCACTAATTACACAACAAATGCCACCACCATAAATTGCTAAACAACTTTTATAGTTACGGGAATAACAATATTCCCACAAACCAGGATGACACCTCCAAATGGATCGCGACCAAACAAATTACATAGCGAAATGCCACCTTGTTCTGTTAACCGACAACTAATCCTCAAAAGCCTCCCGTAGCCATTCCCTCCCGATAACCCTCCCCATGATTCTCTCGCTTTACAAATTACAACTAACTCCCCCACCAGAATTTTAAGATCTCAATTTTTTCGGATCTCGATCCGCCCCTCCCTCTCTGCTCTGCTCTCTCTCTCGATTGGCCGATGACAGCACGGCGGAGCGCCCCTTGCATGAAGGTGGAACAGCAGCCGCTGACAAAGGAAAAGCAAGAGGGACTGAGTCCGTGAGTGTTGATGGCTGAGTCATCATCTCCTCTCAGATGGACGAAGGCCGATGTCATTTTGTGGGGGTGGCCACGATGGTGAACGAAGACGGAGGAGCCAGCTCATGGAGGGGATGGAGACACAACGACCCCATCTGTTGCACACTTAGTTGCCTAGGTACACACTTTTGACCCCTCTCTCTCACCTTCTCTCTCTCAGGCAGGAGGTCGCGGCGGGGATGGAGACGTTCGTGTCGACCACGGGACAAGCGACTACATTGAAGTAGAGCACGAGGACATGGGGCCAGCGGCTGCGCTGGCGGCGGGAGGAGGTGTGCGGAGGCGCTCGACGTGCGGATGTGTGTGCTGCCTCGGCCGCTCCCTCCACGTGCCTGAGAAGAGCGCACCGACGCGTATCCGTATTGCGGCGGGCGGTGACTGCGGCGTGGGTGAGGCGGCCATCGCAACCTCCGACGATCCTGCCAATACCCTCAAGATCTGAACGCACCTGCCCCCGCGCCTCCTCGGCATTCCTGTGGGAGAGATGGTCCGGATGCTTGAGGTCTGTAACCATGTGCTCCGAGTGTCTGTTTCTGGTTCATCAACATCTCCACACTCTGTTGTTCTCTAATACTGTCTAGATTTATTGTTCTTGCAGGAGTTTGGAGATCAAGCAGATGATTGCCTTATCCGGTCACCGCGGCTGAAGGGGATCTCAAGTCCTGAGCGCTATGCTGCCCTCTTGTTCCTAGGTACACAGACAAGCATGCACATAAGGATGGGCGACAACGAGCTTACGGGCGCCAGATTTGACGGATGCGTGCATGATGGATGCCGATTGTAGGGACAAGCACGCCATGGGGGATTTCACCATCGCCAGCCAAGCATGTGTCAGTATTTCATTGCCAAGTAAAATCACAACTGTTTTATAGATTACAGTGTCATTCGGGACTACCAAATAAAGCTTGATTTTGATTTTTATTACAAACAGACTGGACTGGTGCTATAATGGCACAACAAGGCAAAATTATGTTGAGCGAATGGACTTCCTACTGAAGCTAGGACGTGTTAGCGGTGCAGAAAATGGGTACTGCAAGAAAAGGATATTCAAGTGTACCACGTATCCTTTGCTCTATTCCT
Organism: Alopecurus myosuroides; assembly: GCA_028641055.1. NCBI lineage: Eukaryota > Viridiplantae > Streptophyta > Magnoliopsida > Poales > Poaceae > Alopecurus > Alopecurus myosuroides. The sequence continues at coordinate 720,493,998 of CM054057.1, forward strand.
GACTTCTCTTAGTGTTTGCAGCTGCCAGTGTCACCTGGTGATTCTTGTATACACTGTTTCCTAAACCTATTTTCGCGCATTGCAGGTTGTAATTATGTTGGTCAGTGGAAGAGAAAATGACAATGCTCTCTTAAGCTGTGAATCAAGATTTGGAGGTCAAATTGAGTTGTCTTGCTGGTTTTATGGAGGTGAAAATAACATAGTATCTCTTATCTTATTTGTTGTGGTTCAAGCATATATGATACTAGCTAAGTGCCCGCGCGCGTTGCCGCTTACCACTTTGAATTGACTGCTAATGTAGTCTCTCTGGCTCACACATCTCCGCACGGGCGCCCAGAGTCACAGTCCAAGCGTACAGTACCAAGGTCTAGAGCGCTGCCGCGTTTCCCAGTGCCGCCCCACGTGTAGCTGCTGCTCCTTCCCGCGCTCTCGCATGTGCCGACGGCCGGCCACCATGGAGCATGTGAAGCACTCCTGCTCGGGATGAAGGTTTGTGACTCCCCCATGGCACCCTCCGTTTTCTCCCTAGGTCCCTCCATGCATCGCCGGTCCGAAGAAGCCGGGATCTCGCCATGGAAGCCATGGATGGCTCCCGGAATTCAAAACCAACATTTCTCTGTATTTTCTCTCAATGGTATTGTTGATTAGTTTTCCACATCACAGATATCCTTTTGTTTTATACTATTTTTTTCCAGGCTTTAAGCACGTCTTTTTTGCATGAGTGTAGCCTCTAAAATGCAGACTGGGTCTCCCCTGGCAGGCTGATTCGTAATCAATAGCCAATGGTAATCATCTATATGCCATTAGTGTTAACTAGAAGAAACTACTCCAGTGCCACCATTGATAGGCTCAAAGGTTATGAAACCATGTTTTCTGCAAAGCCTTATAGCTTTCCTGTGTGCCTACCTTCTATTACGTTTGCTTACAAACTATGAGCTCTATGCAGTTGATGGGGCGCTTAATCTATTGTGCAGTTATGCTCCACAACGAGCGGCAGTGCCTCCTCCGTGATGAGCACCAATGTATCATTTGCTTGGCCTAGGAGCACGGGTGTCACCATGCTGTTGGATATAGCTCCCTTTCTCTATGGAAGTTTTAGTTATATATCCAGTCAAGAGTCAGAGTGACTCCACTATACACATGATATGGTGGACAAATTTTGTTGGTCCTTTTTGTTTCGGGACCATTTATTTATTTGTTTTCCGATCATCTTTTGTAGTGTTGTAAAGTTGCATAATGATTGTCGTGTTGTAGTGTTTTTATTCACTTTTTCCTGCAACGACTTTGTAAGCTCAACTAGGCACCATGCGATTCTTGGAGGGTATAAGCAAGTTCTAGAGCTAATAGATATTTGTACTATATTCCTTAATAGATATGTGTTTCATAATCATAATTTGGCCGATGACTTCATTTGTTTCTGTAACAATTCGCTGGTCCTTGCACCATTCTTCTGTTATTGAGTTAAAAAAAATTATAGTCAACAACTATGAGGCACGGTATTAATTATTTTTTCCCTTCAGCCTGGGTGAGTGAAATTGAAGATTTAAATGGGTTTCTTTCAATTAGTTACTAATGTCTGCATAATGAGCTTATAATTAGTTTCCTTTGTTGAAATTCAACACTGCAGAAACTCAAGCATCACTAAACTTGGTTGGAGTATCTCATATCAGAATTTTATTTTCATATTCCTAATTTGATCATTGAGCAAGTACCCCTCTCAGCAAAACAACTACGCCGTCCGTCAGACAGTCGACATGACCATAGATCAGAGTTGTAGTTGGTTGAGTTAAATAGAATTAACTGCAATGGGTCACTTTTCTGGGACTTTCTGAAAACTGAAATATGGTTGGATGCTTAAATGTCCGTACATAATTCTTTGATTTTTTTTTTTTGAATGGGACGTGTAACGATGCAGCAGTGTATAGACAAAAGATGATAGATCCTCTTCTTGAAATGTGGCAGTAAAAGGATGTGTGATATGAAAGCCGAGTGCTTTTGTGAACAAGATGATGATCGATACATTTTATCCGTGGCAACGCACGGGCATTCAGCTAGTAGATAGAATTTCTATAGGAGTACACTCGGGTACGACCCAATATGTTGGATTTTATGAAGTATACGTTGTTGTAAATTATCTGAATCATATATATCATATACCTTGCAGGTCCTTCTCCGGTGGCACAAGTTGACATCCAGCCTGAACCATATAGAATATGTAGAATTTCCATAGTAGTACACTGAGGTACGGCCAAATATGTTGGATGTTATGAAGTATACGTTGTCGTAAATTCTCTGAATCATATATATCATATACCTTGCAGGTCCTTCTCCGGTGGCACAGGTTGAAATCCAGCCTGAACCATATCAGAACAGGTCCTTCTCCGGTGGCACAAGTTATCCAGCCTAAACCATATCACAATGCAGTCCCATCTATTTTGATTGAATGTAACTTTTGAGCTGAACTTGTATACCCGATTATTCTCAAGGGAACTCGAATCTGAATGTAACTTTTGAGCTGAACTTGTATACCCGATTATTCTCAAGGGAACTCGAATCTTTTTTAGCACTTAATTCGTATGTGACTGCCTGGTGAATGTTCAGTCGTTACTCCAGTCATGTGTAGGTGTTAAAAGTAGCAGATTTTTGTCTAAAAAAAAGTGAACATGTATCCAGTAAAATTGATATACTTAATTGTATTATTAGCAACTGCATTTCGGGTGATTGTACTCATACCTTTTTTATTTCAGGATGCTTAAGATTTCTTTGAATGAGCGGTGCTTCTCATATAGTTCTGCACTGTTAAATACAGATTTCTATTTTTTTTGTAGTAAGCATAATATTTCTGTGAGACCTTTAATTCAAGTATTTGGTAGTTGTCTGCAAGTTCATTGTGCGAGAGTAATTGTTGAATTAAAGATTTAATGCAATGCAGTCGGCTGAGGGTTCTTGTAAGTGTCTAGCTATGATCGAAGAACTAGGAACGAATCGATTCTGGAATTGATGGATTAGGCTCGTTCCTCCCAACCGCCCCCGAGCCAATTCTTACACGGCATCAGCCGATTCTTTCTTCAGTTACAAGCCAAGAACAAAAGGAAGACAGGGACCTCCCTAAATAGCACTCACGCCGCTCCCTCCGTGGCCCACTCGCCAGTGAGCATCCAGCTGGGCTTCACATGCCTTCTCTTGGGCCGTTGTCCTTCAAGGCCCGCCCCGTCCTCGTCACGGCCAGCGTCGCCTACGCTGGCAGGTGTGGAAGGTGCGTTGACAATCTCCCCCGCTTGAGAACCTGCTTGCCCCCAAGCAGGGGCCTGAGGGAATCGTTGACGGAGTGGTTCGACGTCCTCCCAGGTAGCTTGCTCCTCCGGCGCGCCACTCCAGCGCACCAACACTTGCTGGACAGCACGACGCCCCCTCTGCTGCACGCGGCGTCGCAACACCTGGACCGGAAACTGAAACAAGGCATCGACGGCTGGCAGTTGGGGTGATACCTGCGGTCGCGGACCAATACACGGCTTGAGCTGCGAGACGTGGAAGACGGGGTGGATGCGGCTGGATTCGGGCAACGCCAATTTGTACGCCACCTCCCCCACACGCTCGATGATGCGATACGGGCCGAAGAACTTGAAAGAGAGCTTGTGGTTGGCGCGGCGGGCCACAGACGACTGAATGTACGGCTGAAGGCGAAGGAAAACTTCATCCCCCACAGCGAACGTCCGCTCACGGCGGTGCTTATCCGCCTGCGCCTTCATGCGCTGCTGCATGCGGAGCAGATGTTGCTTGACGGAATCCAATATCAAGGCACGCTCCTGCAGCCACTCGTTGATGTCCATAGAGTAATTCGAAGGGAGATTTCCCCAACGACGAATGCCAGTTCGTATTGTACCAGAATTCACAAAAAGAAACCCATTTGGCCCAATGCTGCGGGCAAGCACTGATAAAGCATCTGAGATAGCATTCGATGGATTGGTTCACGCGCTCGGTCTGACCATCCGTCTCAGGGTGATTCGCCGTGCTAAGCTTCAGTTGAGTCCCTGTTGCACGGAATACAGACTGCCAGAACGTGCTGGTAAAGACAGGATCGCGATCAGAGACAAGCGAACCTGGTAGCCCGTGGAGCTTGTAGATGTTGTCGATGAACAGCTCAGCCACTTTACTCGCTGTGTATGGATGACGAAGCGGAATAAAGTGGGTGTATTTCGTGAGCTTATCCACGACGACAAGGAGGCAATTGTACTGGCGAGAGGTTGGCAGGCCATCAATGAAATCCATCGTAGCGACCTCCCATGGCTCCGATGGAATAGGAAGGGGCTGAAGCAGCCCTGCCGGCGGCAAGCGCTCAGATTTGGCCTGCTGACAAGTATGACAAGACCTGACATACTCACGCACCATCGCCTTCATGCCGTGCCAGCTGAAGAGAGACACTAGCCTTCTGTAGGTCACCGGAAACCCAGAATGCCCCCCTTGCGGGCTGTCGTGAAACGCCGCGAGAATTTGTTTCTGTATCTGCACATCTTTGCCAACAAAAATCATGTTCTTGTAACGCAACACGCCTTTGTCCAGATTGTAATTTGGCACTGCTGCAGGTTCGATTGCGAGCTGCTGCAACAGCTGTTGTGCGAAGGCGTCAGACTCGTAACTGTCTGCTACTGACGCCATCCAAACCGGCTGTACCAGGGAAACAGCAAAAATTTCAGAACTAGATGGATCTTTGCGCGACAGGGCGTCAGCTGCTCCATTCTGAATTCCTTTTTTATACTGCACTGTGTATTGTAATCCCATCATCTTCGTCAGGGCTTTGCGCTGCCAATCAGTGTGGAGGCGCTGATCTGTCAGGTGAATCAAACTCTTGTGATCCGTGCGAATAACGAACTCTCGAAGCTGAAGGTAAGATCTCCACTGTTGCACTGCGAGGAGGATCGCCAGGTACTCCTTCTCGTAGACTGAAAGTCCTCTGTTCCTTGGGCCAAGAGCTCTGCTGACAAAAGCGACTGGGTGTCCTTTTTGTGACAGCACAGCACCAATTCCTATGTCACAAGCATCTGTGTCGATTACAAACTGTTCACTGAAGTCAGGCAAACACAACACAGGCGACGTTATCAGAGCTTGCTTCAGGACCTGGAATGCGTTGTCAGTGTCTGGTGTCCATACAAACAGCACTCCTTTTTTGAGCAGTGAGGTGAGGGGCTTGCTGATCACGGCGTAGTGGCGTATGAATTTCCTATAGTACCCCGTGATGCCTAAGAACCCGCGGAGCTCTCGTTGGTTCGTGGGCGTTGGCCAGCTTGCAATCGTCGAGATCTTGGATGGATCCGTGGCCACCCCTGCTACTGAGATCACATGTCCTAAATACGACACTTGTTGCTGCACAAAGGTACATTTAGTCAACTTGACTTGCCATTGGTCCTTCTGTAATATTTCCAAGACTGACGCCAGGTGCTGAAGATGATCATCATAGGACGGGCTGTAGATCAAGATGTCATCCAAGAAGACGAGAGCGAAGCGACGCAGCACCGGTGCCAGAGTGGCATTCATTGCGTGCTGGAAGGTTGCAGGCGCACCCGTCAGCCCGAACGCCATGACCTTAAATTCATAGTGGCCACTGTGGGTCTGGAAGGCTGTCTTATGTTCCTCGCCGGGCTCTAGACAGATTTGATGATAACCAGCCTTCAGATCAAGCTTCGAAAACCACCTCGCGCCTGCCAACTCGTCAAGCAGTTCGTCGATGATCGGTAGCGGGTACTTCCCCTTGACTGTCAGGGCATTCAATGGTCGATAGTCAATCACTAACCACCATGATTTTGCTCCTGGATCTTCTTCCTTCTTCTTGACTAGCAAGACAGGAGCTGCGAATGCGCTATCACTGTGCGAGATCACTCCTTGCTCCAGGAGCTCTCTGATCTGATTTTCAATTTCCGTTTTGAGCTCTGGTGCAACCCGGTACGGCCTGACAGAGACCGGTCTTGCTCCAGGAACAAGTGGAATACGATGGTCGTATTGACGCCTGGGCGGTAAACCTGATGGTGCAGCAAATACTGAAGAAAATCTGTCGAGTATCACCTGCACTTCTGGGGGAATGAGTTGTGGATTTGCCTCTCGTTCCTGTAACAAGTGGAGCTCCACTAAGGCATGTGTACACAGGCGAGGGTCATCACCGTGCAGCACCACCTGTCGCCCTTCACACTGAAATGCCAGCCAGCCCTGTTCCCAGTGCGTAAGCATGGGACTGTATTTCCCAAGCCAATCCAGCCCAACGATGCCGTCATAACCACCAAGTTGCAGCACCCTGAATGTGTCTGTAAAGGAAGCCCCGTCAGCCGACCACGACAGTGCTGGAAAATATTCAGTACTGTGCAATAGGGACCCTCCTGCAACCTGAACTGTAGTGGGTGTTGGCAATTGTTCAGCTCCTGACAATAGCTTGGCATTCTGTGCATCGATGAAGCACGATGAACTGCCTGAGTCGACCAGAAACAGGAAGGAACGGCCTTGGATCTGGACCTGAAGCTGCATCGTACGTGGTGCTGGCATTCCATGCTCCAGAGCTGCTGCAGATAACACATTGATTGTTGATGCGGTTGATTTTCAGTCGTTGGAGCTTCTGTTGCTGGCGTTTCCTCATACTCAGAGAGCTTCATATAATCTACCATTTCCTGTACCACGTGCAACGAAACTGTATTCTTACAGACATGTTCTCTACTGAACTTTTCCCCACAAGTAAAACACAGCCCCTTTGCACGTCGATATGCCTTCAGGCTGTTCCACCTTTCATCAGCTGCACCCTTCTGTTGCTCTGTTGTGCGATTTTCCTCAACAGTCCGGGAGATCCATCTGTTTGGAGGAGGAGGCAGTATAGGTGGTACATTGCGCCGCCACTGAGGTGTGGACGACGATGGCACATCCACAGGTCACACTCCATCCCCAAGCTCTTCATACAACAACGCGAGCGTGTACGCTGCCTCCAGAGTCTGCGGTTGCTGTATGGCGACAAGAACACGAACCCCAGGCTGCAACCCATCGAGGAATCGTGTGGTATAGTGAACAGGATCTGGCCTTGGCTCATACACTGCGATCTGATCCACTAATTCCGAGAATCTCTGGACATAATCTTCGACGGTGGATGTTTGACTGATATGGAACAGACGACGAACCAATATGGAGTGTTGATTGCGACTGAACCTCGCACTGACATCAGCAACGAACTGAGACCACAACGGCGTTGCGACTTCTGCAAGTATGATTCCAACCAGGTGGCGGCTGCGGCAGTGAAGAGCGATGAAGCATTCGACACCTAGAACTGCGTCGGTGTCTGCCAACGAGCAAAGTATTCCTCGCAGCGAATTTGCCACAGTTTGGGATTTGCGCGATCGAATTGAGGAAGACCAGCACGGTATCCAGAGAGGTAGGCGTCAGAATTCGTTTGAGGATGATGAGAATGTTCGATTTGCGACGAATTTGGTCGGTCAGAAGAGTTACCTCCACCCGGGGAAGACGCGTTATGCACGAACGTCGTTCCCCGGCCTGTTGATGCATTGTGGCGCCACGATGGGCTTGCGGATCCAAGCTCGGATTCCTTCGATGGCGCTCCGGTGGGGCGCGATCCGGCTGCCCCCGGGTCAGGGCGAGGAATCCGCTCCAACATCGCCGCCAGCGAGGAGATCTCAGCGCTCAGCGACTCCTTAGCGACCGCGAGATCGCCCCCGATCGAAGTCTTGAGAGCCTCCAGATCGGACGCCGCTGTTGATTTGGCCGCGTCCACGGCTTCGCTGACGGCCTTGATCTGCTTCCCCGTGTCGCAGACAAACTTCCTCACCTCATCCAGCGTCTTCTTCTGGTACTCCATGAATCGAGCTTCGAACTGCTCCTGGGTCTCCAAGTGGATGAGGTCGTAGATCACGCGTGACTCCGGCGTGAGTTGCTCCATAGTTGCCGTGCGAACACGGTCGGCGAAACGAGTAGGGTACGGGTGGGTGGGAAGATCCAGATTGGAAGGGAAGGAAGAAAAAATAAGGCTCTGATTACCACTTGTAAGTGTCTAGCTATGATCGAAGAACTAGGAACGAATCGATTCTGGAATTGATGGATTAGGCTCGTTCCTCCCAACCGCCCTCGAGCCAATTCCTACACGGCATCAGCCGATTCTTTCTTCAGTTACAAGCCAAGAACAAAAGGAAGACAGGGACCTCCCTAAATAGCACTCACGCCGCTCCCTCCGTGGCCCACTCGCCAGTGAGCATCCAGCTGGGCTTCACATGCCTTCTCTTGGGCCGTTGTCCTTCAAGGCCCGCCCCGTCCTCGTCACGGCCAGCGTCGCCTACGCTGGCAGGTGTGGAAGGTGCGTTGACAGTTCTACGCTCCTAATAACAATCACCTCGATGAGGATTCTGCACTCCTAATAACTGACAACGGATGATCTGGTACTTCGTCTGGTACACAAAGTGTAGAGTTCAAAACTCAGGGCAAAACCATTGAGATAAATAAATAAAAATGGTAACACAGCGCGGCGTGCGCCGCGCCGAATCTTGCTAGTCTTTGTAGACATGCTGTCCGGCAAGCCGGAGGCATGCGTACATGAAGTCTGATGATTGCGGTGATCGTTCTAAACCTTGGACGTCATTGTACCGGACGACCGACCGCCCAGGCGTAGTCGAACTTACCATAGAGTGCTAGGGAAATATGGAATGTATTATTTAGAGCAGGTCATGAATTAAAAATCAAGATTTGGTTACCAAGATTGTAGGCTAAATTAATGGAATATGTGTATTTGATCCTCTCAAATGGACGACTAGATATAAATTTATACTACTCGCATCACACGGCTAGTAAAAGGTACCGTAGAACTGGCCATTTTTACATTTGTGTTATGGTCAAAAAAAAATTTTGAGGAAGTGACCAAGTTTGGAGTTCGTACCTACCATTAATTCTCTGCGTTGTCTCTGTTTCACTTTGCTACTCCCTCCGATCCATAAAATCTGTCGTGAAAAATGAACTAGCTAGGCACAAGTCACAGTATACCTTCCGACAGATTTTTCGGATCGGAGGTAGTACTTAGCACAGCAAACTTGCGTGAGAAAGATGGAGAGTGTAACCCACCTCTTTTCCTGGTCGATCACCACCCCCTCCACCCAACCAGCGCCCTCGAACTCCTCGGGAGAAAGCAATGCACCAGCAGCCTCCCCACTATCCCATTAGGGCATCTCCAATAGTTGTAAGATAGACGTTGGTAGATTTTTCCACATTGGATTTTTGATGATGTGGCATAAAATAAATGATGTGAGAGAGTGAGGTTGTATGTAGATTAACCAACAACCCCTGCACAAGCTCCAAGGTAGAACAGAGAGAGGTCTTGCACATTCTCTCACCTCCTATTGACCAAACTACATACAACCATTGGAGTGGTTGTAAGATGTGTAGTTAGTTGATGACATGTCCAATTTTACCAACAAGCTAACCAACAAACTGTTAAAGATGCCATTATCTCCCTGGCACGACCCCGTCGCTTCTTCTTGTCCCTAGACTCATGTGTGAGTGCCACACCACTCGTCTGACCACAGGTAAGCACGTCCCTCTCCTTTCGACCGCATGGTCTCACACCTCTACTCTCAACCGTGTCTTATAGGACCACGAGAGTACCAGGAATTCCACGGTGGCAACTTTTTGCTCTCTCACACTCTCCTTCTTCCTCTCGCAGTTATCGAGCACCTACGGCTTAAAACAGCGTCCCACGTCTCCTGCCTTCCCAAGGTTGTTCCGAGCATGATGCTCTCTCCCTAGTATCCCCTCATCGTGTGCCATTCCCCAGACATGGTTTTCCCCTCTCAATTCGCCGAGCAGAGTTGCCAAACCACCAGAGGGCACCGTTTTTTCCACAAACTTGATGCCCCACCTCCTACAACCTATAATCGAACCCCAAGAACCCACGATTGTCCACTAGCTAGCTCCCTCTCCGGAATCAACTCGTAGTTGGCTGCCGAGCACCTTCGTGTCGGCAGGAGAACAATCCACCTTGATGCCTCTCGCTTCTTCCTATCTCTTCCTCATGACTCTTATCTGCCATGCCTCTACTTAATTTAAGTTTAGGGACGACGCCATCTCGACCTAGCTCGGCACCTCCACCGTCTGACGAGCTCCGAGATCCAAGCTCCCTCTAGAGGACGACGACATGGAAAAATCGGAGACATCGCACCACGCCTCCTGGTACAGGCCTCGGTTGCTGGCGTGCCCTAGAGCCACCGGCGAAGATCTCACCGTCCTTCTGTGGCGCTAGAAGCGAACTCTGCCCGTCAAATGGCCGCCCCCGACGCGACTCGACTCGGGCAACTCTCGGCCGTCCGATCCTGATTCTACAGCGAGATACCGGCACTTACTAACGGATGGGGCCCTACGTAATAATTTTGATTTTTTTTAGCAAGGGTAAAAATCCTCTTGGGCTGCTGGCACTTCTCAGCCCAGTAAGGACTAGATCTGGCCCGTGACTTTTTTCCTGCCCGATTAATCTTTCTATCACAGATCTGTTACTAGTGTCTTGGTTTAAATATGTTTAAAATAATTATGTTGAAAATATTGCAAAACAAAAACGACAGGGGTGCCCGGTGAGTTGTTAACCACTAGGAACTTGCATATCTAGATTTTATGTTATATTTTTGGAGAAATTAAATAAATTTCAGCACTGCTATGTTTCACCATTGAAATCATAACTTAAGTTTTAGATGCTCAAAACTGGAAAATAAAAAATTCCGGGTATCCCTAGGTGTTATCTGCCAGCATAACTTGACCTTGTGTGCTAGTGAATTTTATTTTGATAGTGGAATGGATGTTTCTATTAGCAGAAGAGCTCTACTTTTTGATTTATTTGATTTTATTGGTAATGATATTTTATATGATTCCAATTTTTTTGGCTTGCAAGTGTTTATTAGTATCTAGATGTAGCTCTTCTTGATTTTATGAGTAACATAATAGGTTTAGTGAATTTTCTAGTATTTAGGTGTTTTCTCTCCTAGTTTTTAGTTGTTTAATAATTCCTCTTATTATGGTTTGTTATTATAGTTTTTTTTCTAGAATGTGTAGGATGTTTCTTATCTGTTAACAAGTTGTTGTTGATACAGTATCTTGTTTTAAAGAGATAACACTTTTTAGATGTTGATTTAATTGGTTTAGCCTGAGTTGTTTGCTAATAACCTTTTTATAAGTGTTACTTTTGTACTAGCATGTTAATAATTTTAATGTGTTGTTATCCTAGGATTCTTAGAAAAAGGTTTATAATGCTATTAATAGCATGCCTCAGTGGTGTGATTCGGACTTAAGAAGTTGTGTGCTTAAAAGTACCTAGCTAGCATGTTGCCTAGTTTATCTATTAGTGTTTGTTATTCCACTACTAGCATGCTAGTGATATTTTTGGGTGTGGTTTTTAACTCATGTTAAGTGGCTGTGTGTTCTATTAGTTTTAGAGAACAATCAAATGCTTTATTGTAACTTTATTCCTTGAGTGCTCATTGCTTGTCTAGATAATGTCTAGTCTTGGTGAATTTTCTTCTATTACTTGTTGTTTTACTTAAAGCATGTTAGTACGTAATTAACTATGATTTTAAGGGTTCCTTAGTAGGTTTGATTCTATCGCGTTTCTGTAATTTATAGTATTATCTAATAGCTGATTTATAGTGTTAATACAAAACTAGAGCCTTCATTGCTTGCTATTAGCATAAGTAGAATTTGTTTGCGTTGCTTGGTGAGCAAGTCTATGATTGTTTTGGTACTGATATTGTGTTGTTCTAGTTGCTTAACATGTTTAATTTTTTTAGTAGTTCTTATTTTCTCTAGTACTTGCTTTTATATTTGTGTGTGTACAATTGGTATTTTGATAAAAAATAACGTGTGTGCTTTGTCTCTTGTTTTTTAGTAGTACTTAGTCACATGTTCTAATACATTTCCTTCAGATTTTGTTCTGATTTTATAAGTGTGATTAGTTGTGTAGTGAATTACATTTTTTAGTGGCATCTCAATGTGCCTAGTACCACCTAAATACAAATAACAAGACTGGTGTCTCTTTGCTTGCAAACTTGTTTGTTTTGGTTTTGCTCTAGCCTCATGTGTTGGTGTAATGCTCGCTAGATTGTGTGCATCCTTGCGATGTTGATTGTGCGTTCTTTTCTTTTCCGACGTTAGATAACGACGAGGATGAGGTGCCACCTCAGAAATTATGTGTTTTTTATCGCTTACCTACTCGAGGACGAGCAGGAACTAAGCATGGATGCTGATACGTCATAAATGTATCCTTAATTTCTGATGTTCCATGTTATTTTCACGCAATATGTACATGTTTTCCTTACACTTTATGTCATTCTTATAGATTTCTCGGAACTAACCTATTGATAAGATTCTATAGAGCTAGTTCCCGTTTTCTGCTATTTTTAGTTTCAGAAAATTTGTTCTAAAAATATTGTCGGAATTGGAAAATTTGAAGCTCGAAAGTCTTAGAATCTCGATGGTTCCACGGAGTCCCGAAGAGGCCGGGAGGGGGGCCACACCATAGGGAGGCGCCCCCGGCCGTGCCTGGGGGTGGTTTGGGCCCCTCGGGCGCCCACCGCCATCGCCATTTTTCCCATAAAATCCCCCAGATGCGTGAACCCTAAAAATATACCACTTTTCCACGAAAAATACCCGAGGCGGCCGTCATCGTCAACCCGAGATCGGGAGGGTTCTGGATTTCTCCCTGGCACGCTGCCGGGAGGGAAAATCATCACCGGAGTGATGCGTGAGTAGTTCATCCTTGGACTACGGGTCTATAGCAGTAGCTAGATGGTTGTCCTCTCCTCTTTATGCCTCATGTTTGGATCTCATGAGCTTCCTCACATGATCGAGATCATCTTATTGTAATGCTACATTTTCTGTTTGTTGGGATCCGATGATTATTGAATGCTATGTCTCTTGATTATCAATCTATCATGTTGTCTTCATACGTATTTTTAATGATCTTGCATACTCTCCGTTGTTAGTAGATGCACTTGCCAAGTAGATTCTAGTGACTCCAAGAGGAAGTATTTATGCTCAATAGTGGGTTCATGCCTCCTTTGCATCTATGCTCGAGTGACAGAAACGTGACGGATGGATGATGTGTTGTTGCCATTAGGGTGGAAACAACAATGTTTACTTTGTTTACATTGCTTACATTACAAACTTTGCTTACTGCAATAATCTGTTGCTTGCAACTTAATGCCCAACATTTGTTCGGATGATATTCGGAGGGTGGATTATTAGTCATAGATGTAGTTGGATGATGATCTATGTATTTTGTTGTAATGCCCGCATGAATCTCATAGTAATCATCATGTCAGGCATGTTTCATTATCTATCAATTGCTCAACTATAATTTGTTCAACACACATGTTAGCTATCTTTTATGGAGAGAGACCTCTAGTGAACTGTGGACCCGGTCCATTTTCTCATACTGATAATACACCACTACTTCCACTGTTTTGACACTTCTACTGTTGTCTTCATATTGTTCTCATACTGTTTTCCATACCATACGTTTAACCTCTTTGTGTTCAGCAAAACCGGTGAGATTGACAACCTCACTGCTTCGTTGGGGCAAAGTAAATTGATTGTGTTGTGTAGGTTCCATGTTGGTGCTGAATCGGTAGTGCGCCCTGCCACCTCAGCTGCATCAATCTTCAGAAGTTACATCTTTATCCTACTGGTCGATTCAACCTTGGTTTATTTTCTGAGGGAAACTTGTTGTTGTGCTCATCAAACCTTCCTCTTCGGGTCTCCCAACGAGTGCAAGACCTGCACCATATGGCCCCTCTCCGGAGAAACCCTAGCCCCACTGGGGAAAAGGCGTAACTACCGTTCCGACCCCTCTACGTGAGCCGGAAGGGGGTAGAAAAGTGGAACCAATTTCTTGGTGTGTTAGATTATTCCCAAGGAACACCCAAGACAATGGTAGGGTCACCTCTTAGCAAGATTCCCCCTGTTCCATAATATATGGGAGTTTCGGGTCCTAAGTACTCCTGGAACCCGCCAAAGAAAATCTAACGTCGGTGAAGCCCAAACATAGAGAGAGAGGAAATCTTGCGCATCCAAGACCCATTCCACACTCTAACACACATGGTATGGCATACCATGGGATTTGGTGGAATTCAGACGGTCCAGAGCCCCTCTCCGGAGAAAGCATAGCCCCGCTGGGGAAAAAGGCGGGACTGCCGTTCTGGCCCCTCTACGTGAGCCGGAAGGGGGTTGTAAAGTGGAACCAATTGTTTGGTTGTATTAGTTTAGTCCCAAGGAACACCCAATACAATGGCAGGGCCCACCTCTTGGCAAGATTGCCCCTGTTCCGCCATATCCGGGAGTTTCAGGCTCTAAGTAGTCCTGGAACCCGCGAGAGAGAAACCAACGTCGGTGAATCCCTAACACAAACAATGATGGAATCTTGGGCATCCAAGAACCATGCCATACTCTAACACAAATATTATGGCATACCATTGTTGTGGTTGCATTCACACGCTCTAGAGCCCCTCTCCGGAGAAACACTATCCCCGCTGGAGATAGAGGCGGAACTGCCATTCTGGCCCCTCTACGTGAGCTCGAAGGGTGTAGAAAAGTGGAACCAATTGCTTGGTTGTGTTATGTTAGGCCCAAGGAACACCCATGACAATGGAAGGGACCACCTCTTGGAAAAATTCTCCGTTTCGTCAGACCCGAGAGTTTCACGTTCTAAGTAGTCCTGGAACCCGCCAGAAAGAATCTGACGCCGGTGAAGCCCTAACACAGTGAGCGAGGAAATCTTGGGCATCCAATACCCATTCCACACTCCAACACACATTAAATGGCACACCATGGGATTTGGTGGCATTCAGACGATCCGGAGCCCCTCTCCGGAGAAACCCTAGCCCCGCTGGGGAAAAAGGCGTAACTGCCGTTCTAGCCCCTCTACGTGAGCTGGAAGGGGGTAGCAAAGTGGAACCAATTGTTTGGTTGTGTTAGGTTAGGCCCAAGGAACAACCAAGACAATGGTAGGGCCCACCTCTTGGCATGATTCCCCTTGTTCCATCAGATCCGGGAGTTTTGGGATCTAAATAGTCCTAGAACTCGCGAGAGAGAATCCGACGCCGGTGAATCCCTAACACAAAGATTGAGGCAATATTGGGAATCCAAGACCCATTCCACACTCTAACACGCATGTTATCACATACCATGTGTTGTGGTGGCGTTCAGACGCTCCACATCCCCTCTCCGGAGAAACCCTAGCCCCGTTGGGGGAAAACGCGTAACTATAGTTCTGGCCCCTCTACGTGAGCCGGAAGGGGTTGCAAAGTGGAACCAGTTTCTTTTTTGTGTTATTTTAGGCCCAAAGAACACCCAATACAATGGTAGGGACCACCTCTTGGAAAAATTCTCCGTTTCGTCAGATCCGGGAGTTTCGGGCTCTAAGTTGTCCTAGAAGCCTCCAAGACACATGGTTTCCAATACCCATGCCACACTCCAAGACACATGCTACAGCACACCATGGGATTTGGTGGCATTCAGACGATCCGGAGGCCCTCTCCGGAGAAACCCTAGGCCCACTAGGGAAAAAGATGGAACTGCCATTCTGGCCCCACTACGTGAGCCGGAATGGGGTAGAAAAGTGGAACCAATTGCTTGGTTATGTTAGTTTAGGCCCAAGGAACACCCAAGACAATGCTAGGTCCACCTCTTGGAAAGATTCCCCTTGTTCCGCTAGATCCGAGAATTCCAGGCTCTTAGTAGTCCTCGAACCTGCGAGAGAGAATCCAACGCCGGTGAAACCCTAACACAGAGAGTGAGGGAATCTTGCGCATCCAAGCCCCATGCCACACTCTAACACAAACTATATGACATACTATGTGTTGTGGTTGCATTCAGACGCTCCGGAGAAAAGTGGAACCAATTGCTTGGTTGTGTCAGTTTAGGCCCAAGACAATGGTAGGGTCCACCTCTTGGCAATATTCCCCCTGTTCCGTCAGATCCAGGAGTTTCGGGCTCTAAGTAGTCCTGGAACCCGCTAGAGAGAATGTGACGCTGGTGAAGCCCTAACACACAAAGTGAGGTAATCTTGGTCATCCAAGACCCATTCCAAACTCTAACACACATTTTTTGGTATACCATGTGTTTTCATAGGATTAAGAGGCTCTTGAGCCCCTCTCGGCAGAAACCCTAGCCCCGCTGGGGAAAAAGGCGGAACTACCGTTTTGGCCCCTCTACGTGAGCCGGAAGGGGCTAACAAAGTGGAACCAATTTATTTTTTGTGTTATGTTAGGCCCAAGTAACATCCAAGACAATGGTAGGGCGCACCTTTTGTCAATATTCCCCATGTTCTGTCAGATCCGGGAGTTTTGGGCTCTAAATAGTCCTGGAACCTGCTAGAGAGAATCTGACGTCGCTAAAGCCCTAACACATGAAGTGAGGGAATCTTGGTAATACAAGATCCATGACACACTCTAACACACATGTTATGGCATACCATGTGTTGTGGTGGCATTGAGACTCTCCATAGCCCCTCTCTGGAGAAACCCTAATTCCTCTAGGAAAAAGACGAAACTATTGTTCTGGCCCCTCTACATGAGCCGGAAGGGGTAGCAAACTGGAACCAATTGTTTGGTTGTGTTAGGTTAGTCCCAAGGAACACCCAAGAAAATGGTAGGGCCCACCTGTTGGCAAGATTCCCCCGTTCCGTCAGATCCGGGAGTTCCGGGATCTAAGTAGTCATGTAACCCGCTAGAGATAATCCGGCACCGGTGAAGCCCTACCATAGAGAATAAAGGAATCATGGGCATCCAAGACCCATGCCACATTCTAACACACATGGTATGGCATACCATGTGTTTAGGTGGATCTTAGACGCTCTGGAGCCCCTCGACGGAGAAACCCTAGCCCCGCTAGGGAAAAAGGCGGAACTGCCGTTCTGGCCCCTCTACATTACAAGGAAGACCCAAGACAATGTTAGGTCCCACCTCTTAGCAAGATTCCCCTTGTTCCGCCAGATCCGGAAATTTCAGGCTCTTTGTAGTCCTCGAACCCGCGAGAGAGAATCCGACGCTGGTGAAGCCCTAACACAGAGAGTGAGGGAATCTTGGGCATCTAAGACCCATGCCACACTCTAAAACAAATTATATGGCATACCATGTGTTGTGGTCGCATTAAGACGCTCCGGAGCTCCACTCTGGAGAAACCCTAGCCCTGCTGGGGAAAAAGGCGGAACTGCCGTTCTGGCCCCTCTACGTGAGCCGGAAGGGGGTAGCAAAGTGGATCCAATTGCTTATTTGTGTTAGGTTAGGCCCAGGAACACCCAATACAATGGTAGGGCCAACCTCTTGGAAAGATTCCCCCCGTTCTGAACCAGCTAGAGAGAATCTGATGCCGGTGAAGCTCTAACACGGAGAGTAACATAATCTTGGGCATCCAAGACCATTGCCACACTCTAACACACATGGTATGGAATACCATGGGATTTTGTGGCATTCAGACGATCGGAGCCCCTCTTCGGAGAAGCCCTAGGACAACGGGGGAAAAAGACGGAACTGCCGTCTGGCCCTTATATGTGAGCCACAAGGGGGTAGAAAGGTGGACCAATTTCTTGGTTGTGTTAGGTTATCCCAAGGAACACTCAAGACAATGTTAGGGCCCACCTCTTGGCAACATTCCCCATGTTCCGTCAGATCCGGGAGTTTTGGGCTCTGTAGTCCTAGAACCCGCAAGAGAGAATCTGACGCCGGTGAAGCCTTAACACAGAGAGTAAAGTAATCTTTGGTATCCAAGACCCATTCCACACTCTAAAAGACACAGTATGGCACAACATGTGTTGTGGTAGCATTCAGACGCTCCGGAGCCCCTCTCCGGAGAAACCCTAGCCACGATGGGGAAAAAGGCGGAACTGTCGTTCTGGCCCCTCTACGTGAGCCGGAAGGGGGTTGCAAAGTGGAACCAATTTCTTGGTTGTGTTAGGTTAGTCCCAAGGAACACCCAATACAATGGTAGGAGCACCTCTTGGCAAGATTCCCCATGTTCCGTCAGATCCGGGAGTTTCGGGCTCTAAATAGTTTTGGAACCCGGTAGAGAGAATCTAACGTCGGTGAAGCCCTAACACAGAGACTCAGGGAATATTGGGCATCCAAGACCATTCCACACTTTAACACAAATGATATGGCATACATGTGTTGTGGTGGCATTCAGACGATCCGGAGCTCCTCTCTGGAGAAACCCTAGCCTTGTTGGGGAAAAAGGTGGACCTACCGTTCTGGCCCTCTACGAGAGCCAAAAGGGGGTAACAAGTGGAAAAAAATTCTTAGTTGAATTAGGTTAGTCCCAAGGAACTCCCAAAAAATTTAGGGCCCACCTCTTGGCAAGATTCTCCCTGTTCCTCGAGATCCAGGATTTTTAGGCTCTAAATAGTCCTAGAACCCGCGAGAGAGAATCCGACGTCGGTAAATCCCTAACATAGAGAGTGAAGGAATCTTGTGAATCCAAGACCCATGACACATTGTAACACAAATTTTATGTCATACCACGTGTTGTGGTGGTATTCACACGCTCCGGAGCCCCTCTCCGGAGAAACCCAAGCCCCGTTGGGGAAAAAGTGTCGTTCTGGCCCCTCTACGTGAGCCGGATGGGGATAGCAAAGTGGAACCAATGTCTTGGTTTTGTTTAATTTGGCCCAAGTAACACCCAAGACAACGGTCGGGCCCAGCTCTTGGCAAGATTTCCTCCGTTACGTCAGATCCGGGAGTTTCAGGCTCTAAGGAGTCTTGGAACCCACGAGAGGGAATCTGACGCCGGTGAAGTCCTAACTCAGAGATTGAGGGAATATTGGTCATCCAATAACCATTACATACTCTAACACACATGTTATGTCATACCATGTTTTGTCATGGCGTTCAGACGCTCCGCAGCCCCTCTCCGGAGAAACCCTAGCCCCGCTGGGGAAAAGGCGTAACTATCGTTCTGGCCCTTCTACGTGAGCCGGAAAGGGTAGAAAAGTGGAACAAATTGCTTGGTTGTGTTAGTTTAGGCCCAAGGAACAACCAATACTGTCGTGGGATGATCACGGCAGATGTTACCAGGGGTAACTGATATTGGGGCAAGTCGACACAGGCGTTTGGGAGAGGGTTTAGCTCAGAGGAAAGCATGATGGAATTCAATCTGGTAGCCGGCGATGAAGTCGCCGAGTCTCCAAACTCGCTTTATTAACTCGATCTCTTTGTGTACAATGGGTACTCGATATTCGGCGATATGATTACTACTTGGATCTCTGCAAAGCTAAGATAGGGCTGGTTTATAAAGCACCCGTTCCCCTACCTGGCTTGCCCTCCAAGGCGCAGCTTGAGTCCTATCCGAACACCACTTACAAACCCTAGCTTTCCTTGCTGCAACCCACAATCTGGGTTACAAGGCCTATAAACCTTGGGCCTTCTAGAAGTTTCTTTATCCTTAGCCGGATCCTGCGCAGCGTCCTTTGGGCCGGGTTATACCTTGGAGTTGGCCTACCGGGTTATCATCCCCCCATCAGTAGTCCCCAGAATAGCATGGGCTTCAAAGATCCCTCCTTGAAGCGCTGGCTATTCCCTGCAAAAAATATCAATCACACGAATGTGCGGAAACCGAGTTGAAGTACTTCATGAAATGACTAGGCCCAACTCCCTGGTGGCCACATAATAACCCGGCTTTCCTTCCAGATGCCTTGCTCTACCTCCCGGTCTAAGCCTTGATAAGAATAGCAAAACTTTATACTTTTCTCGATAATTTGCCTTGACACCGTGAAGAGGATCCGCTTCCCTTTTTCATTCGGAGACCTCGATCTACACCTAAGGCGTATCTCACAGATTTCACACAAATAGCCGTTACCCCGTAATTTCCGGGTTCCACCCGTTGGGATGAGTTTTTCCACCCCGACCGTTATAAATAATCCCTTAGAGGTAACCCTAACCCCAACGGCTCACTTTCCCCCATTTCTCCTCCTTCCTTCTTTCGAGCTCGAGCTCCCAGAGCGTCACCACGGAAGCCTCGCGCGCATCACCGGAGCCCATCCGTTGCCGGTTGCGCTCCGCCACAGCGCGCTCCAATCCGCCGCCCAGATCCACCGCAAGACCCCCAGCCTGTCCGCCAGGAGTCGCGAAGGGGCACCAAGCTTGCGCCATTTGCCTCCGCAAAGCTTCGCTTCAATCTCCTCCGGTAAGTCTCTCACATTCTCTAATTTTCCCTCACAACTTCTTAGTTCTCCCTTAGATTGGATCTGGATTGGGCCGCCCACGATTTCTCGGGTCGCGCCGAATTAGGCCACTAGCATTCACTCTAACCCACCCAATAGGTAGGATATACCCTCCAACTCATTCTCCTGCCAACTGTAATCATTAATTTCACCAATAACCTGGAAATAGAATTCCCAATCTGGGCTTGAGCCGCCCAAACCTTCCGCCCCTGTTCCTATCACCCGGAAATTCCTCCTTCTCCGGCTCATTTGCTCATAGCAGATGTACGGACACCCACTTATCACCCCCAAACGCTCATCCATGCATAAAATTCTACAACTTTTGTAATAATGCACGATACCCGGACAATTCATACCTTGCTTAGCAAAATAATACCCGGATCATATTTAACTTCCAGGCTAACTTGACACCACTCGTCAATACTCGGTCAACGGATAATTTCCGAGTTTTGTTTCTCACATCTTTTCTTCTGACGCTTTTTCAGGTTAACCCCATGGCACCCAAGAAGCAGGGAAAGCTGCCGGCTAAAGCCAAAACCACAAGCTCCATATCCGCCAACTGGGCGCGGTCCTCCGTCACCAAGGCCAAACTGGAGGAACTGGTCGAACTAGGGGTTCTCCCCTCTCAAGAAATTATCCACTGGAGGGTACCGGGTAACGAAACCCGGCCCACCCCGGCAGAAAATGAGGTAATTTGTTTTGTTGAACACGTGACCCGGGGCTTCCGGCCTCCGGGTCACCCTTTCTTCCGCGACGTTTTAAGCCATTACGGCCTTCGCATTTTCGACATAGGACCCAACTCTGTACTAAACATCTCACATTTTATCGTTCTCTCCGAGTCTTACTTGTGCACTCCGCCAAGTTTGGCTCTATTTGTCGAACTTTTCCAGTGCAAACCGTGCCGCGAAAGCGGCGATGGTGCACTTCTTACTTGCGGCGGGGTTTCTATCCAACGCCGCAAGAACTCTTTAATGCCTCCTCTCACCCTCAACTCCCACGTCAAGCACTGGCAGCTCTCGTACTTTTACTGCCGGAACACCTCCCCACCCGGCGAAAAGAAGTTGCCGGGTTACTCGGAGGGTCAGCTTGACATTTCTGAAACCTTCAATGGGTTTGCCCCTGACCCGGAAAGGGAAGAAATTCTGCCTCTATTGGCTAAATCTCCATCCTTTCTGCCCAAGGCCTCATCGGGCTTAACCTGGTGAAGACTTGGGTCGATTTTCGCATCCAACCCAACTCCATTCGCACAAAATTGATGTGCGAATACTCGGGGCAAACCACGGACCCCATTCGATACTCCGCCAGCAGCTTCGCTCCTAGTGACACCAACAAGACAATCAAGGGCTTTCTGACAGAGAAGCTCGAGGTAATCCGGAACATAGCCGGATTAGAGCCCTTCACTCTCGAGAACCCGGCCCCCGCGGTAAGGACCTGGTTTTCTCGATTCCATGCTTATCTTCTTTACTTGATACAATCATTAACCCTCGCTCTTATGCTTTTACTTCAGGCCGATGATGATTTCTGGAAGATGGACGCTTCTCCTAACTCCGGAAACCCGGAGGAAAAGGAGGAGGCCGTTAACTTGGACGAAGGTACATGCTCAGTTCTTTTGAGTTCGTCACATCCCACCTTTCATTTTCCTATTGTAACCATGGTAATTTTCAGAACAAGAAGACCAAGACGAGGAAGGAGAAGCTGACGGCAAAGTGGAGTCCGCCAGCGATGAAGATGAACCAGAGCCGGCAATTAAGGCCGGATCTAAAAGAAAACCCCAAGGGGTCGCCTTCAAGGTTTTGCATCAATTTCTCACATCTAATTCGCGTTCCTGTGGTAATATTCCTGAGCTGACCATGGCATTACCCCTTTTGCCATACCTGAAGGAGTCGCCTATGACCAAGCGCAGGGTAACTCGGAACCACCCGGGCGATGATACCCTTAACCCGGGTATTTCCTCCCCTCCAACTCGACATGCTGGTACTGACCACACCCTTATTTAAACATAAAGATCCTTCTAGAATACTCCCTCGCAAGGTAACCTCACGCCTCGTTTGGCATTTTTCAGTTTCATCTGGTTCTAGCAGCGAGTTCCCTGCAGACCTTATGGTGAATCCCGGGTAAAGTTCTTTTCCTAATGTTATACCATACTCTCGCTGTCTTTTTAACGGCTATGTGCTAACTGTGCCCTCATATTTTTTACAGGGCCACGGTCGTTGTTAGCGACCAAGAAGACATGGAAACCGAGGACCCGGGCAAAGAGAAGCCAACTGATGACGTGTTCGCCGCAGCTGGTGATGGACAAGCATCACCGACAGACCCGGCTGGGCGAGAAGCCGGGTATCCGATAGCCTCGCACGCAAGCGAGAAAGAAGATACTGCCACTTTGGGCGCGAGAGGAGGAGCAGACCCCGACATTCGAATGACCCGGGCCATCTCCGCTAAGAGGAAAACTTTTTCTCCAAGTTTCCGCGACCCCGAGACTTCTAACTCGGGTAACGATGATTTTGACCAGCTGATGAGCGCTCTCCTCACCATGAAAGCTTCAGAGAACAACCTCCTAAAACGTATGTCTGCAGCGCATTAGGTAATTGACACCGGGTATCTCTTGGTACATACCTAGTCCCCAAGTTCCGGGCATAACTTACCGAAGTTGTGCTCGGTACTTCACGCAATACCCGGTTTTTCATGATATCCGACTGACACTTTCCGTTCCTTACAGGCGGAAGTGACCCGGTCCGATGAGGTTTTACTCAAGACCGAACAGCTCCTACTTGCTGAGGTAAAACGAAGGGAAGCCCTTGAGGCCAACATGGAAACTTTGAAAAAAGACGTTTCCAAATACAAAAAGAAGTACCACACTGCTCAATCCGCGCTGAAGAACTTATCGAACCAGATTGCGGATACTTATCGCATCTTGCTAAGTGAGCTTTTTGTCTTCGACTAACTTAATTTCCTCTTATATGTTATGACAATCGGGATAACTGATATACTTTCCTTTTGTTTCAACTGCAGGTGCGAACCTCGCTGCTCCAGAGGACGATGCCATTGCCAAGGTAAAAACATTGAAGACTGTGCTCCGGACCTTTTTGCCGGCACAAAGCTTATATTGGACGCTGTGAAGTGGCCTTCCGAGGTATACCCGGTGAAGAGAATCTTGTGCAAGCTTGCTCAACGGTTCCTGGATGGATTGAGATATGGAAGCGCTCGTCCTGCCGGATCGGTATGACCCGGGCCTTGACGCTGGCGAAGGCTTACTTTCCTAAGCTTGACCCGGCAAAGGTAGTATCCGGGTTTCCAGAATTAAAGGCTGATGGCTCCAAGTTTACACCCAAGGACTTCAAGGCCATACAATCCGCAGTACGCCCCTCGGCCACCGCTTTAGCCGATAAGATGGACCTAGACACAATCATGAGCTCATACGATGCTGAAGGAAAAATCATATTGGAAGAGGCACCCCCTCCCTTTGATATGTTGGAAAAATGGGCGACTGATCTGGCCAGGAAAAGAAGAGGCTGCTAAGAGGGAGGCCGAGCTAGGATTACGGCCGTCTACCTCTACGCCAGCTGTCCCTCCACCTATCTGTCCTGACGCGGAAAGTCCGGTAATGCTGCTGGAAAGGCTAAGGAGCAGATCCAGGACCAAGACCGGAAGACCGCTCTCAGGATACCGAGTAGAGCGTTTGGTACTTTTGTGTTTTAAAACTAATATGATTTGATGGTGCGTCTGTGCACCCTTGATATTGGTACCATCACTTGTAACATACTTTTGGTTCGGAACATGTTTGTGCCTCTCCCGGCTTTTGATAGTCTTGACACTTGTCTTATTCTTTAAACTTATTCTCGATACCCAACTATTTGTTGATTCCCTTTGCGAGACTCGGCTTTCCGAGCGTCACGGGTTTGATAAGTGGACTTTTCTTTAAGTCCCCAAGACTCGGAAGCTAGGGTCTCTCGAGCTTTGATAGCTAAACGTTTGTTTCTGTTTCGAAGTCCCCAGTCCCCCATGACCCAAAGTACGAGCCAGGGGGTGCGGCCTTTCTCAGAGGACAAATTGCTCTTTACCAAGCCGGAAACCGATAGCCGTTTGCGTAAATACTGAAGTCATGCTTAATACTCGTTGAGTTTTCCGGCTATTAGCCTTGTACTCTGCATAGACTTGTGGTTTAGATGACCCTTTTGATTATCTTGTACTGTAAGCCGGCTTTCGCGTGGATACCATGTTGTTACATCTATACGAAAAACAGGGTCAAGCAAATCCCATTGGGCTGCGTGGTTGATTGTAATCGTAAGCGAACAGATCATGCCACTTTAGTGCGAGTCACATCGAGCTTAAGTAAGAATAACCAAGAAATTTGGCTCCTTCGTCCGGTTATAAGATTGCAACCGTACCCGCCTTGCGAGTAATCGGCCCTCATAACTCATAGGCATCAAGGCCGGGTATTTGGGTTCGTGTCTGCTATTTAAGCAGCTTAGCCAAAGACCTATGTATGTGCAATGTATTTTGATGATACTGATGTATTGATAATAACAAGCACCACTTACCCGTAATCGAAGCAAAGACCATGACAATACTTGAAAACCATCTCTTTTTATTGGTACGATAAAGTTTGGGTCAGCAAGCCGCCTCATTAAAAACCTTCCAGTCCCCTTAGGTACCCTGGGTAGGAAAAGAGCGCGTCTGAAACCTGCTGCCCGTTACACTGTCTAGTTCTTTTCGACAATCGGTCCCGGGCTGGCGCGACCGACGCACATTCCACTTGTTAGACCCTTTCATGACGAGTACCGAGTTTGCTAGCCAATCCGGGTGTGTCGTTATCGCAGCGCTGCTAGCCGTAGATGACGGTGTGATTTCCCCTTCTATGCCGGACAATTTGGAGGGATAGTTCCTGATGAAAACCACCATCTTAGCATCTTGCTCTGCCCTGGGTTTTGCTTTTTCTTCCTCAGGGCTCGGCCTTTTTGAAGTTGCCCTTCCTCCAGGTCCGCCTGAGATCGGTAATGCCTGAGTTCCTCTTTCCTACAGGCTTGCTCAGCCATTGCTGCATCTCCTTCATTGCACTCGGCCGCTATATCTCGATTTCCATGTATGGTAATGGTCTTCTTAGGACCGGAATTTTCAGCTGTAGATACACATAGCACGGCCTTGCCATGAATTTGGCATAAGCCGGTCTTCCAAACAATGCGTGATAAGGACTGCGCAACTTAACCACCTCAAAAGTAAGCCACTCAACTCGATAATTGTCCTTTGATTCCCCAAGCTACCTCCAACGCAATTTTTCCTTCCGGGCACGCTGAATGACCCGGCACTATCCCGTGAAAAACTGTTGTACTTTTTTGTAGCTGAGATTCCTTTAGACCCATGCGCAGGAAAGTTTCCCAGTACAGGATATTGATGCTGCTCCCTCCATCCATCAAGACTTTTTTCAGCTCGTACCCATTGACCTGTGGCGCCACTACCAATGCTAAGACTCCCGGGTGATCCACTCTATCCGGGTGATCCCTCCTCCTCCATGTTACCTCCTGTTCTGACCATCTCAAATACCTCGGAACAGCAGAAGAAACTGAGTTAACCGCCTGCTTTAGCATCTTTTTGTCCTTGTTAGAGCCTCCCGTAGTATGCACATGATACTGACCCAACTGTTTGGGGTTAGCCTGGAAACCTCCCGCTCCCCCTTGATTGTTGCC
Source organism: Alopecurus myosuroides (assembly GCA_028641055.1). Classification (NCBI taxonomy): domain Eukaryota; kingdom Viridiplantae; phylum Streptophyta; class Magnoliopsida; order Poales; family Poaceae; genus Alopecurus; species Alopecurus myosuroides. Next base: position 720,519,897 of record CM054057.1, read on the forward strand.
CGAATTTCCTGCTGCCGGGTTACCGGCTGGGGGTGGACCGTTGCCCAGATTTCCTGCTGGACCCGGGCCCCCTCCCCGACCCACACCTCGCATGGCTCTGTTTACTTCCTCGTTCTTCCATCTCTGTAAGTCGGCGCATTGCTCCAAGGAGTGATTAGCCGGCTTGCCGTTCCTGCTGTGATTTGGGCACGCCATCCTGAATATGTCCCAACTGTTGCCTGGCCTCGGAGGTCCCTGATAGTGTCCTCCATTATGGTTTCCGGTATTAAAATTCCCTTCAGATCTGGGTCTCGAAGACCCGGCTTCAGTATTAGCTACAAACTCGGAACCTCCTTCAAATGGGCGCTTGTTCTGACTATTTCCGTTATTACTCGGTGCCGACCCATTGCCGGTTCTTCCACTATTACTGGTATTCACCTTCGCTTTCTTGTCATCAACTTCCTCCTCTGTAGTGTCCGTTGCGGCGTGTTTGTTGCACGCATCCATTAATTCTCCCATCGTAACCTCCGATGCATTCCTACTGGGCTTCATGCGAGTTAACTTTTGTACTAAAGGAATATACTTGCATGTTTTTGCCATAGCTTGTAGCGCATCTTTGGGCTGAATATCTGTGGATGAGTGAAGTATCTCCATGGCCCGGCGTACCCAACTGCGTGCTGATTCTCCCTTCTTCTGAACGCATCGCTCTAAATCATCAATAGTGAATAGCTTCCTGCACGTTCCATGAAAGTGCTTGACGAACGCGGTCTTCAATTCTTCCCAGGACTTGATCGATTTTTCTGGCAGGTTGGTGAACCATAACTTTGCTGCCCCTTCTGACATCATCAAGTACATGAACTTGGCTTGAAGATTCTCGGACGCGTTGCGGATTGACATTGCCATCTCATAGCTACTCAACCATGTTTCCGGATCCATGGTCGGTTCATAATTCACTATTTTCCCGGCTCTTTGAATTTTTCCGGGTAAGGTTCAGCTCTGATGTCGTCCGAGAGACACTTGGGCCCTGCGAGGACGGTTGAGGCTGGCCTTACTCGGGAAGCGTGCGATCCAGCCGGGGGCGCAGCGGGGCGTGGTGCTGCAGGCAACCCATGTGCAGCAGACCCGGCCCTGGCTCTCCGAGCCCTGGAGCTATCCACAACGGCCTGCGCCACCGACGCTGCCGGAACACGGGGAGGAGGCGGCATTTGCTGCTGCTCTTCCCTCCGCCGCGCCGAGTTTGCTTGAATATTCCCTTGTTGTTGACTGGCGTATGGCGTCCCATGCATCCCGCTTCTGTGGTCCGGGTAATTGGCTTGCTGCGCCACCACAGTGTGCAGTAGATCGATCGCTTGCCGGGTCCTTTCTGCATGGGGCGATTCTCCTACCGGGATCTGGTTCAATGCAAGCGTTGCTGGATACACGTTGTCCATGTGATTGTTGTAGTGGCCTGCTGGTGTGCGAAACCGTGACGGTGGCTGTGGTGGCAACTCGTTGCCGGTTGTGACTCTGGTTCGTGGTGGGGGTAACCCGGCCTGCATGTTGCCGCGTGGGCTTCCCCTGTTGCCGGCTGAGGCGCACTTCCCTGGTTTACCGCTGGGATCGGTTGGTCCTGAGGCGTAATAAACAAAGCTGCCGGGTTAATGACCCCACCCGTGGCCGGTAGTCTAGTTTGATGTCTCTGGTGTACTCTAGATGTTTCCTCTCGGAGCCGGGTTTCCAATGCATCCAGCTCGCGTTGACGCGTAGCCATCCCTCGTTTCTCCGCCTCCACTTGCCTTCTTTGCTGTTCCAACGCGCGGTGGGCTACATCCAGGTCCCTGACACGTTCAGCTGCGTTTTCTAGAGTGATAACCGTAGCAAGGACCGTGGGGTCTAGGATCAGATTATTTTCGAACAAGGCCGGGTGGCGCGGGTTTGAAGGACCCGCCCCCGGTGTCCGGTTTCCCAGGAATCCGAACGTATTCGCGTGCAACTCCTCATCCGCCGCACGGCTAGTCACTGATGCCGACTCTCCATCGACCCGGGCCGGGTCCGGGTTTCCGTTAGCTGCGTCCTGCCGCTGCGCCAATGCCTGAGCCGCCCCGACCGGAGCCGTGGTCGCGTTTCCCTGATTAAGGTTGGCTGCGGGAGCCGTGTAGACCGCGGCTCGGCGTATTACGCTTGTTGTGAGTTCATGCTGTTCTTCTCCGCTGTTATCTTCTCCGTACCGATCTTCCAGCAGGTCCCGGATAGATTCAGTATCATCCTTTCCACCGTCCGGGTTACACGGGGCCCATGCCGGCTCCTCCGGCTGTTCCCACTGCGCGATGGATTCCTCTATCTGGTCTGTTGCTCCAACTGATTCTTCTCTATCTGACTGGGCGCAAGTAGCCTCCCCTGACACAGAATCAGATTCAACATCGTCAGGAGCCAAGCCAGGGGTACATACCATACCGATGAAGACGCTGATCCGACCGATTGTCACAACAGATCCGGACTCGAGGCGATCCGATTCTGGCCCCCAGCCGGAATCGTCCACCACCTTCTCTCCTTTGTGGTCGTCGTAGATCTCTCCGACGACGAGGTTCCTCATGCTTTTCCGAGCTTCTCCCGTGATGTAAACACCTTTGGACGCAGGCCCCACGGTGGGCGCCAACTGTCGTGGGATGATCACGGCAGATGTTACCAGGGGTAACTGATCTTGGGGCAAGTCGACACAGGCGTTTGGGAGAGGGTTTAGCTCAGAGGAAAGCATGATGGAATTCAATCTGGTAGCCGGCGATGAAGTCGCCGAGTCTCCAATCTCGCTTTATTAACTCGATCTCTTTGTGTACAATGGGTACTCGATATTTGGCGATATGATTACTACTTGGATCTCTGCAAAGCTAAGCATAGGGCTGGTTTATAAAGCACCCGTTCCCCTACCTGGCTTGCCCTCCAAGGCGCAGCTTGAGTCCTATCCTAACACCACTTACAAACCCTAGCTTTCCTTGCTGCAACCCACAATCCGGGTTACAAGGCCTATAAACCTTGGGCCTTCTAGAAGTTTCTTTATCCTTAGCCGGATCCTGCGCAGCGTCCTTTGGGCCGGGTTATACCTTGGAGTTGGCCTACCGGGTTATTATCCCCCCATCAAGAGTAGTGATTCTTTTATGCATGTGGCTCATGATAAGAATGTTTTATGTGATATTCATATTGTTGAATCTATTCATGATGCCACTGAAAATTATTATGAGAGAGGGAAACATGGTTACACATATTTCAACAATATTAAGTTTCCCCTCTTTATGCTGAAAGTATTGAAGTTGCATTTGATCTACCTTTCTATGCTTGCTATTATGTGCTTCTTTTATTTGTTTCATTACAAAATGCCAATGCATAGGAAATGGGTTAGACTTAAAAATAAATTGTTTAATATTTTTTTTTGGTGTGTTCCTTATGCTTTAATTTCCTATTCGGTTTGAGCACACATTTATGTCTTTACAACATGTAAAATGCCTTTACCTACTGTTATGTATCATTTAGTTTAAGATTTTCATTTTATAAAAAATTTGGGAAAGTAAATGAGAAGATTGAGTAATGGAGAAGTTGGGGTCGACCTTGAACATGTGTTGTTCATGCCAATGAAACCATTGCAAAGTATCTATCATTAAAACTTTTTCCAAAGCTAAAAACAATAAAAATATTAGTTCACTACTGTAACATCACATTTCTGTCTTATTTCTCATCTTAAATGGCAAGAATAATCTTATATGAGAGATAGGATTAAACAATAGTAATTAGCTGTCAAGAAAACAGATTCCTGAACTTCACTGCGAATAATGTTTAAAATCACAGAAGTGGAATTTTGACCTGGTAATTTACGACAGCAATATTTAGTTATCACTACATATTTCATTATCTTTAAGTTTTCTGATTTGAGCAACTTAAGTGCCTCTAAAAATTCACTCTTTACGGGCTGTTCAGTTTTTGGCAGATTATGTCTTTATTTTGCATTGCTCTCATTACTTGTGTTTTGTGTGGTTCTTTTGATCAAGGAGCAATGCACAACCGTAGTAACAGTAGTTAATATTTAGAATCAACTCATGATGTGTCTTTGCTGTACCTATGTGGATTTTATTTATGGAGGCACTAACCCCTCTAATCAAGTTTTATGTTGAGATTTGTGTAAGAAGAATTATTCAGGAGGAAGAGTTGAGTGAGATGAACAAAGATCAAGAGGGACAACCAATCAAGCTTGGGGATGTACCCCTGGGCTCACCCTACATGTATCAAATAAGTACAAGAATCCAATCTTGGGGATGCCGAGCCACCTCACTCCAACCATCATGATGTTAAGTAAGTAAAGCCTAGCTATATGGCTATAAAGAAAGCGCTTTACGGGAGGCAACCCGGTTGTTTTTGTTTGGATTTTCCTAGTGTCCTCTTGCTGTCTCAAGAGATTAGTTTTTTTTGTTTTAATTCTGGAGTTCTCAATAAAGAGTCAAGTCAAACCCATTTGGACTTATAAGTTGCTATCCTAGTGCATGAAATTTCTGTTTCAGCACGAGTCTGCTCACCGTATGATTTTACGTTTTTATTGGTATGTAGGATTGAGCTAATTTTTTAGTATGTTCTGCAACTTTTTGTCCTCTGTAAGCACAAAAATGGTTTAATTTTTTGACGAGTCTAGCTTAGGGAAAAAACGTTAGTTTTGCTGCTGTTGCTTTTCTGGACAGATTCTGCCTTCTTTAGTTTTATGCACTCTTTGGGCTTGGGAATCGAATTTCCATGATTCTTTCAAGCAAGAGAGTGAACATAAAACATAATGAAACTTATTGTCTATCTACTGGAGCATTTTATTTGGAATTTTGCATAGAAAGCATGTTATTTGTTTGTCCTTGCTAATCTCACCCCACAGAAAAAGAATGGGAGAAACATGTTTTGTGAAGTTTTTTCACAGGGAATAGAGGAGCTGCGCCTCAAGACATCCAAGAATGGTGAAAGCCATAAGCTTGGGGATGTGATGAACACCCCACTGGAGCTACACTCTTTTGGTTAGCACACGTCTACTTTCTGTTTTTCTAAGCAAAGCATTTATCGTAGAGACTTGAAGCGTCTAGTTTTTGTTTTTATTTTTGTTTTGATAAGACCACACCCATCATTTTATATGAGATTGAGCTACTGGAGTTTGGGGTTGGAAATATATTGGATGCTAGTATTATGACTTGGAATAGGGATGCCATGGTTGATTTGAAGAGCTACATATGTTTGCATGATTTATAGGCTTTTTATGTGTTGAAATTTGCAAGAATGTTGTCTTGAGCTATCTCTTATTCATGTCCTTGATGTTAATTGCTGGTTTATTTAGTTTGTCATGAAATGAGTAGTTCTATGGACATATGCATGCATAGTAGCTGATCAACTATCTCCCTCTTGCTAGCCAAAAATTTAAAAATTCCAACAAGTAAAAACTTGTTTCCAACACTCCTTAGCCAAGTATTTCCAGTGAGTCCATATCTTCCCATTAGCTTCATTGCTATTCCGAGTATGTTCACCATGTTATTGTGTTATTTATGTTCTAAATTAATATATTCACTTTATTGATTGTCATGGGTTGAACTTGGGATAGGACTCTCACGAACTTTTGAAGGCACACTTTACTTTTTATGCATCTAATAAACATGACCCAATAATGGGAGCCACAAGTTTTGCGTTTCACAAGTGTGTGGTTGGGAGCTAGCTATAAACGTGTATCACCGGAAATCTTTCAACATTGCACAAAAATTTACATTTGGTTGATATCATGTACTTTTGTTTTTGGACTCCTGCCATGCCGAAATGAAATAGAGGAATAGTAAGTTTTGATGAGTAAGTATCTATATGACTAGAGAAACTCATTGGGCCGCTAACCCAAGCCATGCTTTATCATGGTGGAAATTTACTTACAGCTTGAGTGACTCTACAACACATCCTACAATAAAATAAGAAGCTATGCATAATAGTGAATGAAAATAAAAAGGATGATGAGTCTACTCCGTTTGTTTGTCTTGTCATTGTGACATGGGCTTGTTTCCATGTCATGGGGCAAGAGGTACCTCTTTGTGGTTCTCTATGATGTCATTATATACTTATGATTGTACAAAGCTTATTAGGAATCTTAAAAAGTAGTTTTCAGTAGGGTAGGTTTTCACACTCACGGGGCATTAGGCTTTCAACCACCTTGTCATTCACATTACTTCAACATTCACAATTTAAGATGCTAGTGATAAAGGGGCAATGAGAGTCCTAGATCAATGGATACCTCATTTCAATTAGTTGAATAATTTAGAGGCTAAATAAGACTTGATCATGTTTTACCTCTACTCAATTTTCTCCAAAGTGTCCACCATATTTTCTATTTTCCATTATACTATTCTTTGACCATTATAGGATTTTATTTTTCATTTTGTGTATGCATTTGGTCCATAGTGCTTTTATTTCATTATACACTTTGTGAACTTTCATAAAGCATCTTTGCTTTCATATTTGATATTTCTTACAACATGAGTTGTATATTGCTACTAATTTCTAGTATTAATAATTTGATTATATGTAGCATGAATAATCCTCCTTGATATCCCATGATTGTTTCAATATGCAAAGTCCGTGTTAGTTTTATCACCTTCATACTCGAGGACGAGCATGGGTTAAGCTTGGGGATATTGATGCATGTAAAATGCATACATGAACTTTGCATGTTATTACTTGTTTTTCCTACATATTAGCAACTTATATTCATGTTTTATAATGATTAGGGGGATTTTCTAAACAATCCCCCTTCTTTTGGTTCTAACCCTGTTTTTCCAGAAAACGTACTTCTTAGTATTTCAGACTTTCCGGGAGCTTCGGGACTCCAAAAAGGGCAAGGCCAAAGAGCACGGTTCAGAATTTTCGAGACGAAGACCATGGGACAAAGTAGAGGGCCAAAAGGCCAACTAGGTGGCAAAGAGGACCCTCCATGCGGCCAGATTCCTTGGCCGCGTGAGAGGCCCCCTTTTTGCCCCCGTGGCTCCGATGTCGTCGATCTTTCTTCTCCCGAGTGTCACGTGACCTAAAAACGACTATATAAAGGGTCCCCTGGCCTTTTCGAGAGGGAGGCGGCACCGAGAGATGAAACCACGAAACAGAGAGACAGAAGGCTGCCGCCGGAGAAGATCGGAGGGGGGAAACGCCGCCGGGATCACCCCCGGAGGGCTCCACCCCCCTGCGGCGTGTTCATCATCAACATCTACAGCAAGATCAGCTCCATCTCTCCACTGTAATATCTTGGCAAACACGATGTATGATGCAATACTATATTCCCTTGATGTATTGTGTCTCCCCGTCTATGTTTGAGTAGTGAATTGTTCTTGGCAATGGTGAAATAGTTCGTTGATTGGTTGCATACAAGTTTGTTATCTTCTATGATTGTCTTTATGTACAATATATGAGTGCACACATATGTTGGGGAATGCATGTAAGGTGATCACCGGTAGCATAATGGAGTGGTGGTGACTTGGGAGTGACAGTAACCTGAGACCGAGCCACAAAGTTAAGTTATTGGGGGATATATATAGGGGACCTTAGAACGTAAGGCTATGGTGGGACTTTATGTCTTAATCAATCTTGTGCAGTCATTTACTTGGCCACATGATCCATCATAAGGGGTTGTAGATCATTTACTTGACTATACCTATTCATGGCTCCTTCCTAGAATAAACAACTAAGACTAAAACATGTGCTTCACTAATTGTGACAACCACACGAAGGAAACACCTATTGCTAGAACACTTGCTCCCTTAAGATATGCGTGCACTCATATATTGTACATAAAGACAATCATAGAAGATAACAAGTAACACTTGCTCCCTATATATCCCCCAAGACGAGTGTGGTTTCGTCTCAGGTTACTTGCATTTTAAACTTGCTTCACTAGTTACTAGACAAACCACACTCCACGTCACTTGCTTTTAATTAGTTAGTTCCTTTTAGTCAAACTTATTGCTTTGCATAAAAAGCCATATAAGAGGGTTATAGGGCTTTAGAGAATAGATAGCTTACCTTCAGCTCCTCGTGGGTTCAACACTCAAATACTTATCGAAAGGTACTACAATTGATCTCCTGCACTTGGGAGTCATCACATGCCCGTTATTAGTAGATGCTCTGGCCAAGTAGATGCTAGTAAATCCAAGAGGGAGTATTTATACTCGATAGTGGGTTCATGCCTCCTTTGCATCTGTGCTCGAGTGACAGAAACGTGACGGACGGAGGATGTGTTTTTGCCATTAGGGAGAAAACAATGGTGTTTACTTAGTTTACATTGTTTACATTACACACTTTTCTTACTGCGATAATCTGTTGCTTGCAACTTAATACCCAACGTTTGTTTGGATGATATTTGTAGGGTGGATTATTAGTCATAGATGAAGTTGGATGACGGTCTATGTATTTTGTTGTAATGCCCGCATGAATGACATAGTAATCTTTATGTCTGGCATATGCACTACGGTGCAACCTTCATTTCTGTCAATTGCCCAGCTGTAATTTGTTCACCACACATGTTATTTATCTTTCACGGAGAGACACCACTAGTAAACTATGGACCCCAGTCCATTTTCTCATTCTGATAATACACACACTGCTTTCACACTGCTTCCACTATTTTCATATTGTTGCTACTACTTTCATATTGTTCTCATACTGGTTTCCACACCATACGTTTAAGCTCTTTGTATTCAGCAAAACCGGCGAGATTGACAACCTCACTGCTTCGTTGGGGCAAAGTGATTTCATTGTGTTGTGTAGGTTCCATGTTGCTGCTGAACCGGTAGTGCGCCCTGCCATCTCAGCTGCATCAACCTTATGAAGTTACCCCTTCCTCCTACTTGTCGATTAAACCTTGGTTTCTTACTGACGGAAAACTGCCGATGTGCTCATCATACCTTCCTCTTGGGGTTTCCCAACGAGTGCAAGATCTGCACCATCAAGCTATTTTTCTGGCGCCGTTACTGGGGAGGAAGGGAATTTCTGCAAGGGGAGTCTCTCACTTCCAATCTCTTTTTTAGTTTTTCTTAGTATATTTTACTTTGTCTTGTTTGGTTCTCTTTAACAAAATCACAAAAAATAGTTCTTATTCTAGCTGTAGTTTTATTCCTGTTTTTAGTCCTGAGATCACTAAGTTGTGTGACTTTACTAGCACCAACAACAATGATTTCATTAGTACACCTATTGCTCCACCTGCTCCTGCTGCCGATTTTTATTAGATTAGGCATGCACTATTAAATCTTGTTATGAGAGAGAAATTTCTTGGTGTTAGTACCGATGATTCTGTTGCCCATCTTAATAATTTTGTTAAACTATGTGAGATGCAAAAATATAAGGATGTAGATGGAGATATTATTAAACTGAAATTTTTTCCTTTCTCTCTGAGAGGAAGAGCTAAAGAATGGTTGCTATCTTTTCCTAGAAATAGTATTGATTCTTGGACTAAGTGTAAAGATTCTTTCATTGGAAAATATTATCCTCCTGCTAAGATTATATCTTTAAGAAGTAGCATTATGAATTTTAAGCAACTTGATAATGAGCATGTTGCTAAAACTTGGTAAAGAATGAAATCTTTAGTAAAGAATTGTCCCACTAATGGACTGACTACTTGGATGATCGTCCAAAACTTTTATGCAGGTCTGAATTTTTCTTCAAGAAACCTTCTAGATTCATCTGCTGGAGGAACCTTTATGTCCATTACCTTGGGGGCAGCAACAAAGCTTCTTGATGATATGATGGTAAATTATTCTGAATGGCACACTAAGAGAGCTACAACTGGTAAGAAGGTAAACTCTGTTGAAGAAACCTCCTCTTTGAGTGATAGACTTGATGCTATTACGTCTATGCTTGTGAATGGCCATGCTCCTATTGATCCAAATAATGTTCCTTTAGCCTCTTTGGTTGCTCAAGAAGAGCATGTTGATGTGAACTTCATTAAAAATAATAGTTTCAACACCAATGCTTATAGGAAAAATTTTGGTAGCAACAATTATAGGCCATATCCTCCCAATAATAGTAATGCTTATGGTAATTCCTACAACATCAATAAAATTGTACCCTCTGATCTTGAAAACATGCTCAAGAATTTTATTAGTACACAAACTGCTTTTGATAAATCTGTTCAGGAAAAGTTTGGCAAAATTGATGTTCTTGCTTCTAAAGTTGATAGCCTTGCTCTTGATGTTGATTTTCTGAAACTAAAGGTTATGCCTCATGATTTTAAAGAAAGCAAAACTTTGAATGCCATCCAAATTCGAATTGATGATAATGTTAGGATGTTAGCTGAATTGCATGCTAGATGGGAAAGAGAAGATGGAATAGCTAGAAAGAATAATATAGCTAATGTTTGCACCATTACCACCACTAGTAAAACTGAAGCCTCTCATGCTAGTAAACCTTCTACTATCAATGGTAAAGTAATTGGTGTTGGAAATACTCCCGCTTCTGCTATTAAAAATGCAAAACTGTCTGAAACTGCTAAAAATGTTCCCGGTAAAAGTGCTAAATTTTTTAGAAACTTGGGAGACAATGGTCCCATTACCTTTGATAAAAATGATCTTGAATTTGATGATTGCAACATAACTAAAGTGATTAAGTGCTTACAAAAGCTTGCTAATTTTCCTAATGCTAGTTCTATGAATATGGCTTTCACAAAACATATTACAAATACTCTCATGCAAATTAGAGAGGATGAATTAAGGTGTGAAGCCTCTATCCCTAGGAATCTATATGATGGTTGGGAAACCATCATTAAAATGAAAGTGAATGATTTTGATTGCAATGCTCTTTGTGATCTTGGTGCTAGTATCTCTGTTATACCTAAGAAACTTTATGATATTCTTTATTTGCCATCTTTGGAGCACTCTTATTTGGATGTTCGTCTTATTGATAATGTTAGAAAGCAATATTTGGGGAGAATTGTTGATGTTATTATCATGGTTAATAATAATCTTGTTCCGTTTGAATTTTTTGTTTTGAATATTGAATGCAATGCTTTTTGCCTAATTGTTTTGGGAAGACCTTTTCTTAGAACTGTTGGTGCTGTTATTGATATCAAGGAGGGGAATATTAAAGTTCAATTCCCACTCAAGAAAGGTATGGAAAACTTTACTAGAAAGAGAATGAAGTTTACTTTTGACTCTATTATTCGAACAACTTACAATTTGGATGCTTCTTCACTTAAAAACACTTGATTCCACTTTTCTGGGCCTAGCTAAAAGGCGTTAAAGAAAAGCACTTCTTGGAAGATAACCCATGGTTTTATTTTTTTTGCTTTGTTTTTCTCTGTTTTCTTTGAGTAAAGGGTTTGTATACTTATGTAGAAACTCATTTTTATCTTTATTTTCATGTTTTAGTTGTGCCAAGTAAATTTTCTGACGAGAGTTGGAGTTGGTTTTGGATTTCTGCGCAGGAAACATATTTCTGCTGTTCACCGTAAAAAATCATATAATTCACAGGAAAATCAGAATGGCCTGAAATTTTCTGTACTTATTACTGAACTAATTATGCAGATTTTTCATTCTTTAAGTTTTTTATCTGAGAAACATAAGTGCTCCAAAAAAATTCATCATTACAGACTGTTCTGGTTTTGACAGATTCTGCCAGTTTTTCTTGCATTTGCTCTTTTATGATGTCAAGTGGATTTCTTTACTTCACGAAACATCAGTAGATGTAGCTAAAGTTTAAAAGTATAAATAGCACTTATTCCCATACATAATACATGGATTTTTGACTGTTGCACTAACCCTCTAATGTGAATTACTCTTTGAGTGTGGTGTGAAGGAAGTTTTCAAGGGTCAAGAGAAGAGGGGTGATATATGTGACCAAGAAGGGTGCAAGGTCAAAGCTTGGGGATGCCCCCTTGTTTCATCCAAGCATATTTTTAGAAGACTCAAGCATCTAAGCTTGGGGATGCCCAAGGCATCCCCTTCTTCATCAACTATCTATCAGGTCACTTCTCGTGAAACTATATTTTTATTCGTTCACATCATATGAAGTTTACTTGGAGCGTCTGTTTGTTTTTCTTTTGTTTTCTCTTGTTTTCTTTTGTTTTCCTTGTTGCAATAATATACTTGGACCCTAGCATTTCTTGTTTTGGATAGAGACTGTGACGCCCCGGGATCGGGCACTATGAGGATTTCAGCATTTCCGCCAAAATCCGCATAATAACCGATTCCAGGTTGCCACTTGTGATAACATTACAACAGTTCACGAATAATCCACAACAACAACAGAGGATGTATATACAAGACGACTCAAACGAGTCAAGGATACAACTGATACAATACAAAGATCCAAATAACAGCGGAAGAAACAACATAGTGTCCGACTACGGACAAGATACAAATTGGACTAAGAGTCCTGAAGATAACCGATGGCGTCCAATCCCTGCCCAGGCCAAGCCGGAGGGAATCCCAAGCTAACGTCGTCAGACTTCAAACCTGTTGACTGCAATGTGGAATATGCAGCCACGAAATGGATTCGTGGGTCAGTACTATTAAGTACTGGCAAGTGGATAAACCATACTCATAAGATACCAGCATAACCAATCATCACAAGATACAAATACTTTGGGTACAACGGAAAGGAAGGGATTATGGCAAAGAAGCGGCAGCGGGCTGCACTAACTAACTACAGAGACGCGCTACAACATCCGGCTAAAAGAAAGGGATAAGATAGCGCGACAAAACCAACTATAACTACTCACCAAACAATACCCATCCAATGTTACCCCCTACTAAGGAAGCAACCCAAGGAAACTCGCACTGTTGATTAAGGTGACATTCATTTTTATGGTGGAGGTAATCTATATTACTAGTCAAGTTATCATCGTTAAGTGTAAGTTGTCTGAGTACTTGTTAGCCAGCACTTTCACCAAGTCATCCATAACCGCGGACAACACGGCTTCTCGAGAAGATTTAACCCTGTAGGGATGCACCAATTTGTCCGTACACGTAAGAATGACCCGCCAGGCGGGGAGCAAACCCACCAAGCAGGCCACTCAACACAACCCAACTCTTCTTTGCATCAAGCCCAAAGAACCACGTGTTGTGCGTGCGCGGCTAATCGAGCCCCCACGAAGAAAAGGGGGACCCTCATAGCACTGGAAGACCACGCCGCCCTAAATGCCGACTACAAAAGTTCCACCCTGGCGCCAAGGGTTCGCACCTGCATATGCATGCATCAAATGGAAAGCCCGAACTAAGTGTGGCGATTTGGACGAGATGCGAATCGAATCAAAGTTGCGGGGGGCGCCCATACTCGCTTCCCACATGCGGTTAGTGCGCTCATCATGGATCGGAGGACAAGACCCTTTTCCTAATTAGGGTCGACACTAGCAGGCCTCAAAACCACGCCGGGCCTCCTGCCGGTGCCTTATCATCAAATTATTATTACCCAAAACATTAACATGTTGTTGATTAAGTTGAAACCCAACTATCAAACTAAACAGGTGATAAGACGGACAACAAGACTTGAGCGCAAACAACACTAAGCATGCAACTACGACACGAGGGCCAACAAGGTAAACAAACAACAGTTAATAGGAAGTGGAAGGAAGGCTATATCATGGCTGCAAGGTAAACATATGATAGGATCGAGACACAAGCATCGAAAATACTAGGCTAGCATAAAGGCAACGGAAAGAATCGGTAACAAGTGATGAAAGGCAGCCATGGGTAGCAAGTGAGTATACTTGCCTGAGATCCAGCAAGTAGAGGTACATCCGGAGAACTTGTCGTTGCTCACATCATCTCAACATCCTGTCCGCGAAGAAGCAACGAACTAGAACAAACACCGGATGCAACAATTACTTCTACGGCAAAAGATCCAGCATGATCAAGATATGGATGCATGACATGCGGGGATGCAACTTAACCAATTTAAGTTGAGACAAAAGCCCAACATTTAATTAGGAAGGTTTAAGTTATTTATCTGACCATCAATTTAAATGTTGATTAGCAATGAAAACAAATAATAGATGAGCTAAACCAAATTAAATGGAATAGGGACCAATTTAATTGAGCACCCCAACACATTCCATGTTTGTTATTTAGGTGAACATGCATAACCCTAGTAAAATGCAATATGGAAGATGCAAACAAAGGCATGGATGGCATGAACAGATTAAGTGCATTTTTCTGGTATGAAAACATATTTTATTTGTTGGATTTGGAATTAAAATGAGCAAGTTATCAAATTAGCAATTTTAAATGCATTAAATAAATAATTAGTTGTTTTCAGCAATTTAACTTATTTAAAACAGAAAACAAAGTTGATATTTCCAAAGTTCATGAAAAATGGGATGGAAAACATATTTTACATGTTCAAAAAGAAATTAGTTTGACCAAGTTATTAATTTAGCAATTTTAAATGAATTAAACAAGATTTAAATTATTTAACCAAGTTTAATTATTCAAAACAGGAAACAAAGTTTATATTTGGAAAGCTTGTTCAATTTTGCATGGAAACCATATTTTTCATGTTGGAATTGGATTTGAATTGCCCAAGTTATGAATTTTGCAATTTAAAAGGTGTAATTAAAGTATTGAGTTATTGCTCCAATTTTAATTAGGAAAAACAGTGAACAAATTGCATATTTGAAAAGTACAGGAAATTTGGAATGGAATACATATTTTACTTTTCAAAATTGGAGTTTAAATGAGTTTGTTATGGACATTTGAATTTCAGGGACCTTACTGTAATTTTCCAGGGACTTGTGTGCGAAAACAGAGGACAGAAAAAAGGAATTGCACCTCGCAGAGCTACCCAGGCCCTATGACGCGTGGGCCAGGGCCAGGCTGGCAGCCACACGGGCGCGGGTGGAAGCTGGGTGGCCACGGGGGTCACTGACATGCGGGGCCTGCCCGCGCGCGAGGGAAACCAAAAAAGGTGGCCTTTATTCGGCCTAGGGGGGGTTCGAACTCGAGATCCAGGGGGTGCGGATCAGTTGCGCTGCCATTAGGCTAACTTGGTTGGTGCGATGGATGCAGGTATCGTGGATACAAGAGGTAGCTCCTCGGGTGTTAACTGGACCTGACGGAAAAACACATGTTTCAGAATCGTAGATGAACCACGACGGGCGGAAGGACCATGTCGGCCTCGATCTGGTGGCATCGTGTGTGGTGCTGGTACGTTGCTAGAGGGGTGGGGTTGATGTGTATCTGCGTGCGTGTGGCCTTGGGGCTTGGACGAGGCACCGCGTGTGCACCATCAGCACCAAGGGCAAAGCCTAAAGCTTGCCATGGCGTTCATGGCTGTCATAGAAAGAACGGATGCTAGCGCGACGTACCGGATGCGAACGGACAGGGAAACCATGGGGATCGAGAGGCATGCTCACCGAGAGGCCATACAGCAGGTCGGAGAGGACGGAGGAAGACGGCAGACGACGAATTTCGCCGGCGAAGGGATGCGGCCGTAGAACGTGTCGAGGATGCCGGAGACAAACGGGAGTGAACCAGCTCGATTGCTCCGGTGCGAACGAAGAGGACGACGAGGCGCATCTTCTGGCGTCCTTGCATGGGCGCGGGAGGGCCCATAGCAGTGGCGCCACGGTGAGGTGCTCTGGTGCCCTCTTCTCCGTTCGGAAAATTTCAGAGAAAGAAATTAGGGGAGAAGGAAGAAGGGAGGTGGCGGCGGCGGTTGAAAGGAAGAGAGGAGGCTAGGGCAACAGGAGGGGAGGCTGGGTAGTTAAAGGAGGAGGAGAGGGAGGGGGACCATGGCCGTGGGGTTGTGGACAGCGACAGGAGGGTGCTCTCCTCGTGCTACCGTACGGAGAAGAAGGGGAGAGTGGGCTGGGTGGAGAGGAGGTGGGCTGGGTTTGCTGCTGGGGGTTGTAGGTGGGCCGAAAAGGCCTGCCTCCCCCCAGCGGGTTCTCTTTTTATTTTTATTTTTATTTTTCCTCTCTTTTTTTTGTAGAAGATGAATAAAAGAGAGAGAAATAGAAGGGATTTTTAGGGTTTATAAAATTATGAAAATAAGTTGATTGCACTGAACATTGGAAACGCCCATATGCACCAACTTTGGTTTTTCAAAATGTCAAATATTTATTTGGTGTTTGAATTTGAATTTGAAATTCAAATTAGTGTTTTAATAAAAGGAATTTTTATTAACCAAGTCAATTTTTAATTTCAATTCAATTTTTATGGAAACAATTTGATTTGAAAACAAAGGTGTATTGTTTGAAAATTTAAATTGGTTTGAATTTTTAAGTTGGTTTGCAAACAAGTGCACTACATGCATGATGCAATGCAATGCAATGCCAAAAGAAAAAAAACAATCAACTTCTAATTGGGGAAAATCCCCCGGGTGTTACAGAGACATGCTCCGGTTTTACGTTTCAATACTTGCTATGCTCGTATTCTTAGCTTTTTTTCTAGCTGCTGTAAAATTTCTGTTTAGCTCTTGTTTTATTTGCATCTCTTGTTCAGAGCTGTTAGTTTTAGTAGTGTTGTGTGAGTACTCTAATGTTTTCTTTCTGTATCATTTAGAGAGTTTTTGTTAAAAACATACTTTGTATGGTGCTTGTTGGGAAAAGAAACTGCTGCTTGAAGTAGAATTTATAACAGTGCAAGTAGAACCTTGTATAGACTGTGCCTAGACTTTTTCATACCAAGCTAGATGTTATTTTAATTCTAAATCCTAGTGGTTATTTAGTAGCATGATTAGTCTCAAATATCTGAGAGTGTTTAATGTTCCATTGAAAGAATCATGAGTTGTTCTTGTCATATTGAAGCATAAATTTGTGGTGTTCTCCTTTGAATGTTTTATTTGGTTGACTTGGCGCATTCTCACACCATGTTTATGACTATGAACCAGTCACTTATAGCCTCTATGATCATTTAGTTTCTGAAGTTGTGGTACCACTTATGCTTCGATTAATGATGTTTATGTCGCTATGCATGATTACGTCTCTTATGCTATCTTGATTTTTCGCTCCGAGTCTTTTTCTAGCCTCCACCTGTACTGAGTATGAGCTCTACTCGTGCATCCAACTCCCAAAAACAAAAGTATGCCAAATGTGTCCACCATACCTACCTACATGTGGTATTTAACCGCCACTCCAAAGTAAATTGCTCATGTGTTACCTTGAAAACTTTCAAAATTACTCTTGTTTTGTGCTCCTGTTTTAGCTCATGAGGACGTAAATAGAGAATCTTTATCTCACTTGTTGATTGGACTTTCACACCCTGTACTAGTGGCTTCATCCACTTATCCAATTGATAGAAGAACTGGCAGCGGGGTCACCAGCCCCAAATTAATAACAACAAATTCTCTTCACTATTTTTACCCCTGATTTATCAGTAAAACCATAATTATGTAAACAAAAGAGAAACATGGATGACCTTCTGCCCAGATGCGTCCTTCTATGGGAGCCGCTCTTGTGAAGTCTAGTTGGCTTGTGACGTACTGTATTTTCTATTTACCATTCGTTGACATGAGCATACACCTCTCTAAAAAATATAGACACTCCTCCACGGTATGTGATTGTTGGCAGGCACCCGAGGATTCGGTTAGCCATGGTTTGTGTAAGATGGATGGGAGGAGTGTCTAACATTTTATACCTCTGTTTAATAAAATAAAAGCTCAAGCACATGAGTTATCCATGCTTCCCTCTGCGAAGGACCTTTATTTTACTTTTATGTTGAGTCTCCATCTTCTAACTTTATGCACAGTTGAGAGAGCATAGTTTCCATTCTGAGTTTAATGTGCATTTGTCCCAGAAACATTACTAATTGATTCATGATGTGTTATTGTTTGTTCTCTAATTATTTGTTCTAGTCTTCCTCATGAACTTTGAAGGTGTCCTGGCATTTATGTTTTGCCCCGCCCTTAAGGACTAGCGAAAATCACTTTGCCATGTTTTCTCTATACTTGAAACAAACGTATAACTTTCGATGCATTATTATTCATGATATTTTATTTGTGTTACTTCGCATGATTAAAGGTGATTGCTATGCTTTATTGTTAAAATTTATTTATCATGCTTGTGTTGAAGTTCTATGATCTCAGCTTACTTATGCTTTTACATTATTGATGATCAAGTTTATGTTGGTAGCATGTCACCTCAGAAATTATGTGTTTTTATCGTTTACCTAATCGAGGACGAGTAGGAACTAAGCTTGGGGATGTTGATACGTCATAAACGTATCCTTAATTTCTGATGTTCCATGTTGTTTCCATCTTTTTTCCTACATATTTGATATACACTTTATGTCATTTTTATCGATTTTCCGAACTACCTATTCACAGGATGCCACAGAGCCAGTTCCCTGTTTTATGCTGTTTTTAGTTTCAGAAAAGTTGTTCTGGAAATATTCTCGGAATTGGAAAATTCGAATCTCGGAATTCTTAGAATTCCTGAAGGTTCCACGGAGTCCCGAAGAGGCCCGGAGGGGGGCCACACCATAGGGCGGCGCCCCCCCTCCCGGCCGTGCGTGGGGGTGTTGTGGGCCCCTCGAGCGTCCATCGCCATAGCTCTTTCGCCTATTAATACCCCCCGATATGTCAACCCTAAATATATACCACTTCATCCCGAGAAACACCCGAGGCCAATGCCATCGTCATCCCAAGATCAGGAGGGTTCTGGAGGTCTCCCCCGCACCGTGTCGAGAGGGGAATTCATCACCGGAGGGGTCTACACCACCATGCCCTCCTCCAGAGTGATGCGTGACTAGTTCATCCCTGGACTACGGTTCCATAGCAGTAGCTAGTTGGTTGTCTTATCCACTCTGTACCTCATGTTTAGATCTCGTGAGCTTCCCTACATGATCGAGATCATCTTTATGTAATGCTACATGTTGTGTTTGCTGGATCTGATGAACGTTAAATGCTATGTCTTCTGATTATCAATCTATCATTTTATCTTCATGCATAGTTATTTATGATCTTGCATGCTCTCTGTTATTAGTAGATGATCTTGCATGCTCTCTGTTATTAGTAGATGCTCTTGCCAAGTAGATGCTAGTAACTCCAAGAGGGATTATTTATGCCCGATAGTGGGTTCATGCCTCCTTTGCATCTGTGCTCGAGTGACAGAAACATGACGAATGGAGGATGTGTTGTTGCCATTAGGGAGAAAACAACGGTGTTTACTTAGTTTACAATCTTTACATTACACACTTTGCTTACTGCGATAATCTGTTGCTTGCAACTTAATACCCAACGTTTGTTCGGATGATATTCGGAGGGTGGATTATTAGTCATAGATGAATTTGGCTGACGGTCTATGTATTTTGTTGTAATGCCCGCATGAATCACATAGTAATCTTTATGTCTTGCATATGCACTACGGTACAACCTTCAAATCTGTCAATTGCCCAGCTGTAATTTGTTCACCACACATGTTATTTATCTTTCACGGAGAGCCACCACTAGTGAACTGTGGACCCCGGTCCATTTTCTCATTCTAATAATACATACACTGCTTCCACTACTTTCACACTGCTTCCACTATTTTCATATTGTTGCTACTACTTTCATACTGTTCTCGTACCGTTTTCCACACCATACATTTAACCTCTTTGTGTTCAGCAAAACCGGTGAGATTAACAACCTCACTGCTTTGTTGTGGCAAAGTAATTTGATTGTGTTGTGTAGGTTCCACGTTGCTGCAGAACCGATAGTGCGCCCAGCCACCTTAGCTGCATCAAACTTCCGAAGTTACTCCTTCCTCCTACTGGTCGATTAAACCTTGGTTTCTTACTGAGGGAAAACTGTTGTTGTGCTCATCATACCTTCCTCTTGGGGTTTCCCAACGAGTGCAAGATCTGCACCATCAGTAGGAACTAAGCTTGGGGATGTTGATACGTCCAAAACGTATCTATAATTTTTTATGGTTTCATGCTACTTTTATGCTTTTGATAATTGTTTTAATATTAAGTTTATTACTTATTTGGACTAACCTACTAATAGTTGCAAAAGTGCACAATGTTCTTGTTATACACTTTGATGTGTAGGAATTATCAAAAATAAAAGAGGAATATCACCTTTGTATTCGACTATTTGATCATGGACAAATCCATCACACTTTCCACCACTTTTCCACACTCATGTTACTGTCAGTTTATAGTCATTTAGTGTAGTTTATCGATGCAACAACTAACTTTACTTTCATGTATTTATTATCCTACAAAACTATCTTGTTTACCCGTATTGTTGCTCTAGTATTATTTCCTAGGTAAAGTAAACGTTTAGTGTGCGTAGAGTTGTATCAGTGGTCGATAGAACTTGAGAGAATACTTATCCTACCTTTAGCTCCTCGTTGGGTTCGGCACTCTTATTATCGAAAAGTCTACATACGACCCCCTATACTTGTGGGATATCAGTTAGTCCTAGAAAATCCATAAATATGATATAAAGTGTATAGAGAACATGTAGCAATTGGCATAATAACAACATGGAACACCAGAAATCATAAATACATCTAAAACGTATCAAGCATTCCCAAGCTTAGTTCTACTCGTTCTTGAGTAGCTAAAACGATAAAAACACAATAATTTGTGAGGTGACATTCTACCAACACAATCTTGATCATCATTATTGTAAAATCATTATAAGCTAAGATCTTAGTACTCTAAACATAGGCATGATAGACATAATTCTAACAATGTAACTTAGCAACTACGTTGCAACATGAAAAGTGACACAAACAAAAGATCATTAATAATAATGCACTTGAAAGTTATACGTTTGTTTCGAGCATAAAGACAACATGGCAAAGTGGTATTCCGGTTGTCCTTAAAGTGATAGAAAAATATAAACTCCAGGACACCTTCAAAGTTCAAGTGGTGACTAGATACAAATAATTTGATCACAAGTGATAACATATCATGAATCAATCAATAATCATTTTTGGAACTGATGCACATTATACTCAGAATGACAACTATGCTCTCTTAATTGGTGCATAAAGTTAGAAGATGAAGACTCAATATAACACTAAAAGAAAGGCCCTTCACAGAGGGAATCGGAGATTACTCATTTGCTAGAGATTTCTATTTGATTAAAACAGAGGCACTGAAAACAATTTTGAGAGAGGTGTATGTCTATGTCAACGAATGGGAAATAAACAATACATTAAGTCACAAGTTATCTAGACTTTACAAGAGCGACTCGCATTTAAGGGATGTTCTTTCTATTAGGGTCAGTATATTATCCATCTTCTCTTCTGTTTACACACTTATGCTTAATTGATAAATCAGGGGCAAAAACAGTGAAGAGAATTGTGAAGTAATCAAATTTGGGGCTGGGCACCCCGTTGCCAGCTCTTCTAGCGAATTGGATAAGCGGATGTGCCAGTAGTCCAGGTGTGTAAATTCTAATCAACAAGTGAAATAAAGAACGTCTACCTATGTCCTCATGAGCTAAAACAGAGCACAAAACATGTATTAATTTTGAAGGTTTCAAAGGTAGCACATGAGAAATTTACTTTGGAGTAGCGCTTATATACCACATATAAGTAGGTATGGTGGACACATTTGGCAAACTTTGGGTTTTGGGGAGTTGGATGCATGAGTAGAGCTCATACTCAGTACAGATGAAGGCCAGCAAGAGACTGGGAGTGATACGTCATAAAAATATCCTTAATTTCTGATGTTCCATGTTGTTTTCATGTTGTTTGCTACATATTTTCTATACACTTTATGTCATTTTTATCGATTTTCTGGACTAATCTATTGACAAGATGCCACAGAGTCAGTTCCCTGTTTTCTGCTATTTTTAGTTTTAGAAAAGTTGTTCTAGAAATATTCTCAGAATTGGAAAATTTTGAAGTCCGGAAGTCTTAGAATTCCCGAAGGTTCCACGGAGTCCCAAAGAAGCTCGGAGGGGGGCCACACCATTGGGTAGCGCATCCCCTCGGCCGCACCAAGGGGTGGTGTGGGCCCCTCGGGACTCTACCGCCTTCGCCCTTTCGCCTATTTATACCCCCCCGATACGTCAACCCTAAAAATTTACCACTTCGTCCCGAGAAACACCTGAGGCCGACGTCATCGTCATCCCGAGATCAGGAGGGCTCTGGAGGTCTCCCCGGCACCCTGCCGGGAAGGGAATTCATCACCGGAAGGGTCTACACCACCATGCCCTCCTACGAAGTGATGCGTGAGTAGTTCATCTCGTCCATAGCAGTAGCTAGATGGTTGTCTTCTCCACTTTGTACCAACACTACATGTTGTGTTTGCTGGGATCTAATGAATGTTGAATGCTTTGTCTTCTGATTATCAATCTATCATGTTATCTTCATGCGTATGTTATTTATAATCTTGCATGCTCTCCGTTATTAGTAGATGCTCTGGCCAAGTAGATGCTAATAACTCCAAGAGGGAGTATTTATGCTCGATAGTGGGTTCATGCCTCCTTTGCATCTGTGCTCGAGTGAAAAAAACGTGACGGATGGAGGATGTGTTGTTGCCACTACGAGAAAACAACGGTGTTTACTTAGTTTACATTGTTTACATTACACACTTTTCTTACTGCGATAATATGTTGCTTGCAACTTAATACCCAAAGTTTGTTTGGATGATATTCGGAGGGTGGATCATTAGTCATAGATGCAGTTGGATGACGGTTTATGTATTTTGTTGTAATGCTCGCATGAATCACATAGTAATCTTTATGTCTTGCATATGTACTACGGTGCAGCCTTCATTTCTGTCAATTGCCCAGCTGTAATTTGTTCACCACACATGTTATTTATCTTTCACGGAGAGACACCACTAGTGAATTGTGGACCCGGTCCATTTTCTCATTCTGATAATACACACACTTCTTCCACTACT
Source organism: Alopecurus myosuroides (assembly GCA_028641055.1). Lineage (NCBI taxonomy): Eukaryota > Viridiplantae > Streptophyta > Magnoliopsida > Poales > Poaceae > Alopecurus > Alopecurus myosuroides. The sequence continues at coordinate 720,542,675 of CM054057.1, forward strand.
TTCACACTGCTTCCACTACTTTCATATTGTTTCTACTACTTTCATGATGTTCTCATACTGTTTTCCACACCATACGTTTAACCTCTTTGTGTTCAGCAAAACCAGTGAGATTGACAACCTCACTGCTTTTGGGGCAAATTGATTTGATTGTGTTGTGTAGGTTCCACGTTGTTGCTGAACCGGTAGTGCGCCCTGCCACCTCAGCTGCATCAACCTTCTGAAGTTACTCCTTCCTCCTACTGGTCGATTAAACCTTGGTTTCTTACTGAGGTAAAACTGGTTATTTTCTTATCATACCTTCATGTTGGGATTTCCCAACGAGTGCAAGATCTGCACCATCAGTAGGAACTAAGCTTGGGGATGTTGATACGTCCAAAACGTATCTATAAGTTTTGATGGTTTCATGCTACTTTTATGCTTTTGATAATTATTTTAATATTAACTTTATAATTTTTTTTGGACTAGTGGTACAAAAGTGCACAATGTGTTTGTTATACACTTTGATGTGTAGGAATTATCACAAATAAAAGAGGAATATCAACTTTGTATTCGACTATTTGATCATGGACAAATCCATCACACTTTCCACCACTTTTCCACACTCATGTTACTGTCAGTTTATAGTCATTTAGTGTACTTTATTTCTGCAGCAACTAACTTTACTTTCATGTATGTATTATCCTGCAAAACTATCTTGTTTACCCGTATTATTCCTCTAGTATTATTTCCTAGGTAAAGTAAACGTTTAGTGTGCGTTGAGTTGTATCTGTGGTTGATAGAACTTGAGAGAATACTTATCCTACCTTTAGATCCTCGTTGGGTTCGACACTCTTACTTTCGAAAAGGCTACATACGACCCCCTATACTTGTGGGATATCAGTTAGTCCCATAAAATCCATAAATATGATATAAAGTGTATAGAAAACATGTAGCAATTGGCATAATAACAACATGGAACACCAAAAATCATAGATACATCAGAAACGTATCAAGCATCCCCAATCTTAGTTCTACTCGTTCTTGAGTAGCTAAAACGATAAAAACAAAATAATTTATGAGGTGACATGCTACCAACACAATCTTGATCATTATTATTGTAAAAGCATTGTAAGCTGAGATCATAGTACTCTAAACATAGGCATGATAGATATAATTCTAACAATATAACTTAGCAACTACGTTGCAACATGAAAAGTAACACAAACAAAAGATCATAAATAATAATGCACTTGAAAGTTATACGTTTGTTTCGAGCATAAAGAAATCATAGCAAAGTGGTATTCTGGTTGTCCTTAAAGTGACAGCAAAATATAAATCCCAGGACACCTTCAAAGTTCCAGTGGTGACTAGATACAAATAATTTTAGAACAAGTAATAACATATCATGAATCAATCAATAATAATTTTTTGAACTGATGCACATTATACTCAGAACGACAACTATGCTCTCTTAATTGGTGCATAAAGTTAGAAGATGAAGACTCAACATAAAACTAAAATAAAGGCCCTTCGCATAGGGAAGCAAACATTACTCATTTCCTAGAGATTTTTATTTGATTAAAACAAAGGTACTGAAAACAATTTTGAGAGAGGTGTGATTATGCAGGTCTTGCACTCGTTGGGAGACTTCAAGAGGAAGGTAAGATGAGTACAACAACAGTTTTCCCTTAGTAAGAAACCAATGTTTAATCGACCAGTAGGAGGAAGGTGTAACTTCAGAAGGTTGAAGCAGCTGAGATGGTATGGCGCACTACCGGTTCAGAGGAAACGTGGAACCTACACAACACAATCAAATCACTTTGCCCCAACAAAGTAGTGAGGTTTTCAATCTCACCGGTTTTTCTAAACACAAAGAGGTTAAACGTATGGTGTGGAAAACAGTAGGAAAGCAGTAGCTGCACTATGAAAGTAGTATGAAAGGAGTAGGCATTTTATCAGTATGAGGAAAAAGGACCAGGGTCCACAGTTCACTAGTGGTGTCTCTCCGTGAAAGATAAATAACATGCGTGGTGAACAAATTACAGCTGGGCAATTGACAGAAATGAAGGCTGCACCGTAGTGCATTTGCAAGACATAAAGATTACTATGTGATTCATGCGGGCATTACAACAAAATACATAGACCGTCATCCAACTGCATCTATGTCTAATAATCAACCCTCCGAATATCATCCGAACAATCGTTGGGTATTAAGTTGCAAGCAACAGATTATCGTAGTAAGCAAATTGTGTAATGTAAACAATGTAAACTAAGTAAACACCGTTGTTTTCTCCCTAATGGCAACATCACATCCTCCATCTGTCACGTTTCTGTCACTCGAGCACAGATGCAAAGGAGGCATGAACCCACTATCGAGCATAAATACTCCCTCTTGGAGTTACTAGCATCTACTTGGCTAGATCATCTACTAATAACGAAGAGCATGCAAGATCATAAATAACATATGTATGAAGATAACATGATAGATTGATAATAAGACATAGCATTCAACATTCATCAAATCTCAGCAAACACAACATGTAGCATTGCATAAAGATGATCTCGATCATGCATGACAGCTCACGAGATCTAAACATGAGGTAGAAAGTGGAGAAGACAACCATATAGCTACTGCTATGGACCCGTAGTGTCGCACCCGGACTTCTAGAGGATACTCACAGCCCGCTAAACAGTAGATAAATGGCTTACGGGGCATACCGGCACCCGCCTCTCAATATGAGTATGCCAACACGTAAACGTGTGACAACCATTCTCTACTATTCATCGTCTGCGTAAACCATCCCATAGAAATCCGACTACTTCCATTGACGTACTTCATAACATACACACATGGTACGTCAACGGCATTTGAACAAGTGATATCACAACAAATCTCTAAGACACAAAGAAATAGAAATAAATGGCAAATAGCTCTCACTAGAGCAGAGATAGCAAATACAATCATCCAGAGGACACATGTCCCAACAAGTCATCATTACATCACCGCGGAAGCATCCAAAGTGTCTGAGTACAGACAAGATCCAAATAGGCCTAAGAGGCCGGAAACGAAAAGACGGAGCCCATCCACGATGTCTCGGATCCTGCCCGGGTCCGCTATCTACTCGTCAGCAGCCTCGTCATACTCCACGTAGTAGCCACCATGGGGATCCTCGGAAACGTAGTCTGCAGAACACGCAGCCCCAAAGGGGTCAGTACAGACGAGTACTGGCAAGCAAGACGCACAAGCTACCAAAGTGTACCCGGCAACACCAAGTACAGATGCTTTGGGTTCAACGGAAGATAGGTGATACAAAGGTGTGGCAGTGGCTGCTCTAACCAACTAAAGAGACACGCTACCACATCCGGCTAAAAGAAGGGGATAAGATAGCGTATCGTAACCAACTACCACTATCCTCAAACAAACCCATCCTGGATCTCGCCCCTTATCCAAAGAAGCAATCCGAGGATAACTCACACAGTTGGATTAGTGAAGGTGCCAGTTATTGTGTCATTAAGCCTATTACTAGTCAAATTATTAGTATTAAGGTGTAAGTTGTCTAATCCTTGTTAGCCAGCCCTATCACCAAGTCATCCATAACCGCGGACAACACGGCTTCTTGAGAAGATTTAACCCTGCAGGGATGCACCAATTTGGCCGTACACGTAAGAATATCCTGCCAGACGGGAGATCAACCCACCAAGCGAGGTACTCAACACAACCCAACTCTTCTTCGCATCAAGCCCAAAGAACCCCGTGCAATTGAGCGCACGGCTAATCAAGCCCCACGAAGAAAAGGGGACCCTCATAGCACTCTAAGAACGTGTCTCCCTAAATGCCGACTACAAAAGTTACCACCCTGGCCTCGGGTTCGCACCTGCATATGCATGCGGCAAATGGAAAACCCGAACTAAAAGAGGCGATTTGGACGAGATGCGAATCGAATCAAAGTTGAGGGGGGCGCCCATACACGCTTCCCACATGCGGTTAGCGCGCTCATCATGGATCTAGAGGACAAGAACTTTTCCTGAGTTCGACACTAGCAGGCCTCAAAACCATACCCGGCCTCCTGCCGGTGCCTTATCATCAAATTAGCATTACCTCAAACATTATCAGGTTATTGTTTAAACATCGAGCCCCAGAACATATTAAATATGGTAACAGAAATAACGGACACCAGACTCGAGCATAAACAACCCTAAGCATGCTAGTAAGACACAGGAAACAAGCAACAGGGTTATAGGTGTGGAGGATAGGCCATATCAGGGTTACAGGATAACATGTGATAGGATCGGAACACAAGCAACGAATCTTAAGGCTAGCAGGATAGACAACGGAAAGTATCGATAACCAGTGTGGAAAGGACACAATGGTTCTTGTGAGTGAATACTTGCCTGCAAACTCAGTAGCCTGGTACTGGGCTAACTCCTCAGAAGTAGTGTCGTAAACCTCGTCTGTCTCAACGTCGTCGTCTATTCGAGAAGAAGCAAACAAACAACACAGAGAGACAAACAATCAATAACATGGCATAATGCACAAACATGGAATGATGCATGGCAATTTAATTGATGCATCAAAGATAAGCTAGTTGATATGGTAACATAATTAAATGGGCCCATAGGCAATTTGGATTGCATATGGAAGGGCCCATGAATTAGGGTTGAATTAAATGATCTACAACTAACCATCATGTGAAAGTTGATTAGAATGATGCATGGATGAGGAAAACAATAATAAAACAACAATAGCTTCAATTTGAAATGTGGTTTACCAGGTTTGGAATTTTATTTATTAAGTTATGAAATTTGGCTTCTTAAATGAGTTACACAAGCATTTGTTGTTTTCACCAATTTTAATTGTTCAAAATAGATAACAAAATTTATATTTAGAAAGAGCACAAAATTTTAGGTGGAATACATGTTTCATTTGTTGAAAATGGATTTAAATGAATTAATTATGAATTAAACAAGTTTAAACAAGATTTAAATGAATTTAATTCAAGTATGAATTTATTTAAATTTTTATTTGTTCAAAACATTCAATAATATTCATATTTGAAAAGATTATATTTTTCTGGTTTGAAAACATATTTTATATGTTCAAAAAGAAATTAGTTTGACCAAGTTATGATCTTAGCAATTTTAAATGATTTAAACAAGGTTCGAATTAATTAACTAATTTTAATTATTCAAAACAGGAAACAAAGTTTATATTTGGAAAGCTTGTTCAAATTTGCATGGAAAACATATTTTATATGTGACATTTGAATTAAATTTGAATTAGTTATGAATTTGACCAAATTTGAAATAGTAGTTTGAATTTGAATTTTTGAAAACATTTGAAATGTTCAAAACAGTAAACAAATGATTTGAACATGTAGAGAATTAAATTTGGTTTGGCAAACATATTTTATTTATTATATTTGGATTTGAAATGCAAAAGTTATTTAAATTTGAAATTACAGGGGCTAATTTGTGAATTTAAAAGTTTTAAAATTGTTCCAGGGGCTTAGGTGCGAAAAGAATGTTTCAGAAAGGTCCCTGGAACCTTTCCTACGCATCCGGAGCAGCCCCTGGGTCACTGGCAGTGGGCCAGTGCCCAGCTGGCGCTGCGTGGCGCGCGTGTGTGTGTCTGCGTGGCCACCACTGCCAATGGCAGGTGGGGCCTGCGTGCATGCGTGGCAAAGGAGCAAAAAGGTTGGTTTTAATCTGCGCCGCGGGGGTTCGAACCCGCGCCGATGCGCTGCGCGCCGTTAGATCTAGCCACTACGGTGTGGATCGGTTCGTGACAGCAGAGAGGCGCGCGCGGTTTTGATGTGGATCTGTTCTGTCTAACTGAAACTGACGAAAGTTTCAGACTTTCGTCTGAAACTCGACGACAGACGGCGGTGCAGCAACGCACGGTGACCACTAACGGGCGGCGCTGGGGCGTTTGTGCGTGCGTGTTGGCATCTGGAAGAGGTGGGGTGTGCGTGCGCGTGCTCGGAGCAGCAGGGACGCACAGAGGCGTGCCCGATTCCGGTCATGGCGGCACGGTGGCGCGCGGTTCAGACGAGGCCACCACGACGGAGGGCGCTAGAGGGCGAGTGGTCGAGGGGGACGGAAGCAGGAGCTCACCGTGGGGCTGTCGGAGGCGAGGGTTGGACGGGAGGGTGACAGAGTCGATGGCGCGGCGGCAAACTTCAGAGCAGTCGCGGCGGTGACGAGCTCGCCGTCGAGGATCAAAGGCTCCTGGGGCGCGCTGCAGTTGTCGACGATGACGAGGGAGAGGTGGTGGTCGCGCTCGTGTCCCTGGCTCGCACGGAGGCGCTCCCTAGCGTGCTGTCGACGGCGGCGCCATGCTCGGCCACTTCCCCCAACGGTCGCCTGTGACGCCCCGAGATCGGGCACTATGCAGATTTCAGCATTCCCGCCAAAATCCACATAATAACCGATTCCAGGTTGCCATTTATGATAACATTACAATAGTTCACGAATAATCCACAATTACAACAGAATCAGAAAGATACAAGATGACTCAACAAGCCAGGGATACAACTGATACATTACGAAGATCCAAATAACAACGGAAGAAACAAACGTCCGGCTACGGACAAGATACAAACTGGACTAAGAGTCCTGAAGATAACTGAGAGCGTCCAATCCCTGCCCAGGCCAAGCCGGAGGGATTCCCAAGCTAACGTCGTCAGACTTCAAACCTGTTGACTGCAATTTGGAATTTGCAGCCACGAAAGAGATTCGTGGGTCAGTACGGTTAAGTACTGGCAAGGGGGATAAAACCCATACTCACAAGAATACCGGCGTAGCCAGTCATCACAAGATACAAATACTTTAGGATCAACGGGAAGGAAGGTTGTTATTGCAAATAAGCGACAGCAGGCTGCACTAATCAACTACAGAGAGATACTACAACTTCCGGCTAACAGAAAGGGGATAAGATCGAGGATTGTAACCAACGGAAAGTAAATCCAAACAAACCCATCCTGGATGTCGCCCCTTATCCAAAGAAGCAATCCGAGGATAACTCACACAGTTGGATTAGTGATGGTTCATATTATTGTGTCAATAAGCCTATTACTATTCAAGTTGTTGATCATTGGGTGTAAGGTTGTTAATCATTAGGTTTAAGTTGTCCTGAGTACTTGTTAGCCAGTACTTTCACCAAGTAATCCATAACCGCGGAAAACACGGCTTCTCGAGAAGATTATCCCTGCAGGGGTGCACCATAGTAACCGTACACGCATGAATATCCCGCCAGATGGGAAGCGATCCCACCAAGCGGGACACTCAACACAACCAACCCTTCTTCGCATCAGGCCCAAAGCACCGCGTGCTGTGCGTGCGCGGCTAATCGAGCCCCCCGAAGAAAAGGAGGACCCTCATAGCACTGGAAGACCACGCCGCCCTAAATGCCGACTACAAAAGTTCCACCCTGGCGCCAAGGGTTCGTACCTGCATATGATGCAGCAAATGGAACACCCGAACTAGTACGGCGATTTGGACGAGATGCGAATCGAGTCAGTTGAGGGGGGCGCCCATACTCGCTTCCCACATGCGGGTAGTGCGCTCATCATGGATCAGTAGACAAGACCCTTTTCCTATTAGGGTCGACACTAGCAGGCCTCAAAACCACAAAGGGCCTCCTGCCGGTGCCTTATCATCAAATTTATTATTAAACAATTAACAGTAGCATGATTGAGTGATTGATTAAACATCGAGCCCCCAGAACATAATAGAGTAATAACAGAAAGTAACGGGTAACAGACTCGAGCAAAACAACCCTAAGCAAGATAGTAAGACACGGGCAACAAGCAATGGTTATAGGTATGGAGGTGAGGCAATAACAAGGTTAAGGGATTCATGTGATGGGTTCGTAACAGAAACAACTACCACTAAGGCTAGCAGAAAAGAACAACGGAAAGAATCGGTAACAAGTGATGAAAGGCAGCCATTTGGCAGCAAGTGAGTATACTTGCCTGAGATCCCGCAAGGTAGCAGAACTTGTCGTTGCTCACATCATCTCAACGTCCTATCCGAGAAGAAGCAACGAACCTCGAACAAACACCGGATGCAACAATTACTACTACGGCAAAAGATCCAGCATGATCAAGATATGGATGCATGACAGGTTTAAAGATGCATCAAGGTAAACTAGTTGACATGATAAACAAATTTAAATGGACCCATATGCAATTTGAGTTGCATATGAAAAGCCCATGGATTAGGGTTGAAACAATTGTTTTCCTAATAACCATTAGGTGAAAGTGGTTTAGTATGATGCATGGATGGGGAAAGCAAAAAAATAACAACAATAGAACCAATTGAAATAAGGTTTAACAAGTTTGGAAATTATTTATTAAGTTTAGGAAAGTTCGGTTACTTAAACATGTCACACAAGCAATTGTTGTTTTCATCAAGTTAAAGTGTTCAAAACAATTAACAAAATTGGTATTTGAAAAGAACATCAAATTTTAGTTGGATTACATGTTTCACATATTGAAATAGGAGTTTGGATTATTTAATTATGAATTAAACAATATTAAACAATTTTTAATTGCATTAAACAAGACTTAAATGGTTTAGGCAATTCTAATTATTCAAAACAGAAAACAAAAATTATATTTGAATAGGTTATTTAAAATGGTATGGAAAACATATTTTAGTTGCATTTATTGGATTAATAAATAATTAGTTATGGAATTTACAAATTAACATTTGAATTGTTTAAATTTGAATTTTAAATGCATTTGAAGTTTTCAAAACAGTACACAAATTGGATATTTGGAAAGTTTAGGAAATTTGGATCAGAATTCATATAAAGGTTGTATTTGTTGGAATTATAAAACAAAAGATATTGAATTTTAAAGTTTTGTTTTAATTCTGCTAATTAAAATGAAATTGTAATTTTGGAATTGCGCAGAAACATTTTGTACCGAGCTGCTCTATACCCACTGTCCCTGCTGCGTGGGCCAGAGGGGCCAGCGTGGCGCGCGCGCTTGCGTGGCCAAAGTGGGCCGCTGACGGGTGGGGCTGGTCTGTCAGCGAGCAGTGGAAAAAAGGGTGTGGATTTAATCCACGGGCTAGGGAATCGAACACAGAACCTTCCTCGCGCGCGAAAGGGGGCTCTACCGCTGCGCTATCGCTTGATTCGTGACAGAACAAGGGCAGGGTGGGGTTTTGAGGCTCCTCGCTCGAACAGTTTTTTTCAGAAACTGTAACTGAATCGCTACTGTATCTCGCGAGCGGACAGGAACGGAGAGGCTCGCCGGCCGGGGACTGGATCGCGGCGGCGCGGTGCTTGGCGTGTGGGGTGCGGGGCTTGCAGGAGGTCGTGGTGCGGTGCGTGCTTAGGGCGTGGAGGCGGACGATCAGAGCGGGAGGGGAGAGGGATCAGAGCGCTCACCTGGTCGCTGGTCGCTGTCGTCGTTCGTCGTCGAGGCAGAAACGGCGGCGGTTGCCGGCGACGGCACGGACTCCACCGGGTCTCCCAGCAAGCGGCGAGGGCATGGGGGGCTTCAGGAGGATGCCGCGGTTCCATTCCCGGCCGTGGATCCTCCTCGAGGTGCTCGTGGAGATGGGGAGGTGGCGATGAACATAGGTGGAGCTCACGGTGGCGTTCGGTTGGTTTCAGTAGGTGCAGGGTTTCAGAAGAACAGAAAGAACAGAGAGGGGAAAGGAAGATGGCGGCGATGGGAGGAGGGGCTAGCTAGGGTTGCTAGGGCAGAGGGGTGGGTAGCTACTTAAGGGGAGCTGGTGCTTGTACGACATGGCATCCAGGGGGGTGGGGATCGATCGGATGGTTCTGCACCTGCTCGTACAGCTATGACAGTGACAGGAGGAAGAAAGGACGACAGGGAAAAGGAGGTGGGCCAGAAAGAAGCAGGTGGGCTGGGGAAGAAAGAAAAGAAGGGAGTTTGGGCTTTAGGGAGAAAGAGGATGGGGCTGCCCTCTCTCCTCCCTCTTTTTTTTGCTTTAGATTTTTCCTTATGAGCATTTTTTTTGTAAAGGATTAAAGAGGAAAAACAAAATAGGAATAGCATTTGGGGGGGGGGTTTAGGGTTTTCTTTTATAAATTATTTGGTGTTAACTTTCCAAACAACAATTAAAGCAAAGTGAACATTATTTCACAATTTGAAGATTTAATTTGGTTTAGAGGTTTTAGGTGAAATTCAAACAATGTTTGATTTGGGAAAATTTTGGAACTAGGCAAATTCCATTTAATAAGTTCAAACCCTTATGCAAACATTATGGAAAAATTTGTTTTGCAAGAATTTAATTTTTAAACCTCAATTTTGGATCATAACAACTATGATTTTATTTTGAAATTCAATTTGTCTTTAGGGTTTTGATAACATGGAAAATTTTAGTAACAGACAAGTTGATTAAAACAAATTCAACCAGTGGAAAAACAATTGAGGGGTTTTGGTTGCAAGTTTGAAATTGGAAGTTTTTTAGCAAGGGTGAGAGTTTAAATTGTTTTGAAATTTTCAGTTGTGATGCAAACATGGTGCAATGCAATGTGATGCATACGATGCAAACAAAACAAACAGGTAACACCCCAGGTGTTACAGACGACACCACTAACAAGGGATTGCGCCCTCGCAATCCACCTGCTAACCCGGGAGGGGAAAGAAGTTCGACTATCGATTCTTCGTGCTTCCAGTTGATCTCCTCGACACCACTAACAAGAGATTCTGGCTCGAAGTGACGACGATGTTCTTCCACCAGGAACCTTCTGATGATCGAACCTATTAGGTTAAGGGCTCAGAAAACGTCCACCCACGTAGGATCCTAACACTTTGAAAGATAGACAAGGGGGAGACTCCAAAACAAATAAGATGGGAGGGGAAATAGAATATGGATAAGGAGAAAACAAGAATCCTATCGAGATGTGTTTCCAAAATAGTTTAGCAGAAATAGTTTTTGACACTCTAGAAACAACGACCGTTAGCGAGGTTATCCTACAGGCTTTGCGGACCCGTTGCTTCGATAACCATTCGTATCGAAACAATCTCGGGAATCGGAACCAAGGCTCTGATACCATTTGTGACGCCCCGAGATCGGGCACTATGCAGATTTCAGCATTCCCGCCAAAATCCACATAATAACCGATTCCAGGTTGCCATTTATGATAACATTACAATAGTTCACGAATAATCCACAATTACAACAGAATCAGAAAGATACAAGATGACTCAACGAGCCAGGGATACAACTGATACATTACGAAGATCCAAATAACAGCGGAAGAAACAAACGTCCGGCTACGGACAAGATACAAACTGGACTAAGAGTCCTGAAGATAACCGAGAGCGTCCAATCCCTGCCCAGGCCAAGCCAGAGGGATTCCCAAGCTAACGTCGTCAGACTTCAAACCTGTTGACTGCAATTTGGAATTTGCAGCCACGAAAGAGATTCGTGGGTCAGTACGGTTAAGTACTGGCAAGGGGGATAAAACCCATACTCACAAGAATACCGGCGTAGCCAGTCATCACAAGATACAAATACTTTAGGATCAACGGAAAGGAAGGGTGTTATTGCAAATAAGCGACAGCAGGCTGCACTAATCAACTACAGAGAGATACTACAACTTCCGGCTAACAGAAAGGGGATAAGATCGAGGATTGTAACCAACGGAAAGTAAATCCAAACAAACCCATCCTGGATCTCGCCCCTTATCCAAAGAAGCAATCCGAGGATAACTCACACAGTTGGATTAGTGATGGTTCATATTATTGTGTCAATAAGCCTATTACTATTCAAGTTGTTGATCATTGGGTGTAAGGTTGTTAATCATTAGGTTTAAGTTGTCCTGAGTACTTGTTAGCCAGTACTTTCACCAAGTAATCCATAACCGCGGAAAACACGGCTTCTCGAGAAGATTATCCCTGCAGGGGTGCACCATAGTAACCGTACACGCATGAATATCCCGCCAGATGGGAAGCGATCCCACCAAGCGGGACACTCAACACAACCAACCCTTCTTCGCATCAGGCCCAAAGCACCGCGTGCTGTGCGTGCGCGGCTAATCGAGCCCCCCGAAGAAAAGGAGGACCCTCATAGCACTGGAAGACCACGCCGCCCTAAATGCCGACTACAAAAGTTCCACCCTGGCGCCAAGGGTTCGTACCTGCATATGATGCAGCAAATGGAACACCCGAACTAGTACGGCGATTTGGACGAGATGCGAATCGAGTCAGTTGAGGGGGGCGCCCATACTCGCTTCCCACATGCGGGTAGTGCGCTCATCATGGATCAGTAGACAAGACCCTTTTCCTATTAGGGTCGACACTAGCAGGCCTCAAAACCACAAAGGGCCTCCTGCCGGTGCCTTATCATCAAATTTATTATTAAACAATTAACAGTAGCATGATTGATTGATTGATTAAACATCGAGCCCCCAGAACATAATAGAGTAATAACAGAAAGTAACGGGTAACAGACTCGAGCAAAACAACCCTAAGCAAGATAGTAAGACACAGGCAACAAGCAATGGTTATAGGTATGGAGGTGAGGCAATAACAAGGTTAAGGGATTCATGTGATGGGTTCGTAACAGAAACAACTACCACTAAGGCTAGCAGAAAAGAACAACGGAAAGAATCGGTAACAAGTGATGAAAGGCAGCCATTTGGCAGCAAGTGAGTATACTTGCCTGAGATCCCGCAAGGTAGCAGAACTTGTCGTTGCTCACATCATCTCAACATCCTATCCGGGAAGAAGCAACGAACCTCGAACAAACACCGGATGCAACAATTACTACTACGGCAAAAGATCCAGCATGATCAAGATATGGATGCATGACAGGTTTAAAGATGCATCAAGGTAAACTAGTTGACATGATAAACAAATTTAAATGGACCCATATGCAATTTGAGTTGCATATGAAAAGCCCATGGATTAGGGTTGAAACAATTGTTTTCCTAATAACCATTAGGTGAAAGTGGTTTAGTATGATGCATGGATGGGGAAAGCAACAAAATAACAACAATAGAACCAATTGAAATAAGGTTTAACAAGTTTGGAAATTATTTATTAAGTTTAGGAAAGTTCGGTTACTTAAACATGTCACACAAGCAATTGTTGTTTTCATCAAGTTAAAGTGTTCAAAACAATTAACAAAATTGGTATTTGAAAAGAACATCAAATTTTAGTTGGATTACATGTTTCACATATTGAAATAGGAGTTTGGATTATTTAATTATGAATTAAACAATATTAAACAATTTTTAATTGCATTAAACAAGACTTAAATGGTTTAGGCAATTCTAATTATTCAAAACAGAAAACAAAAATTATATTTGAATAGGTTATTTAAAATGGTATGGAAAACATATTTTAGTTGCATTTATTGGATTAATAAATAATTAGTTATGGAATTTACAAATTAACATTTGAATTGTTTAAATTTGAATTTTAAATGCATTTGAAGTTTTCAAAACAGTACACAAATTGGATATTTGGAAAGTTTAGGAAATTTGGATCAGAATTCATATAAAGGTTGTATTGTTGGAAATTATAAAACAAAAGATATTGAATTTTAAAGTTTGTTTTAATTCTGCTAATTAAAATGAAATTGTAATTTTGGAATTGCGCAGAAACATTTTGTACCGAGCTGCTCTATACCCACTGTCCCTGCTGCGTGGGCCAGAGGGGCCAGCGTGGCGCGCGCGCTTGCGTGGCCAAAGTGGGCCGCTGACGGGTGGGGCTGGTCTGTCAGCGAGCAGTGGAAAAAAGGGTGTGGATTTAATCCACGGGCTAGGGAATCGAACACAGAACCTTCCTCGCGCGCGAAAGGGGGCTCTACCGCTGCGCTATCGCTTGATTCGTGACAGAACAAGGGCAGGGTGGGGTTTTGAGGCTCCTCGCTCGAACAGTTTTTTTCAGAAACTGTAACTGAATCGCTATTGTATCTCGCGAGCGGACAGGAACGGAGAGGCTCGCCGGCCGGGGACTGGATCGCGGCGGCGCGGTGCTTGGCGTGTGGGGTGCGGGGCTTGCAGGAGGTCGTGGTGCGGTGCGTGCTTAGGGCGTGGAGGCGGACGATCAGAGCGGGAGGGGAGAGGGATCAGAGCGCTCACCTGGTCGCTGGTCGCTGTCGTCGTTCGTCGTCGAGGCAGAAACGGCGGCGGTTGCCGGCGACGGCACGGACTCCACCGGGTCTCCCAGCAAGCGGCGAGGGCATGGGGGGCTTCAGGAGGATGCCGCGGTTCCATTCCCGGCCGTGGATCCTCCTCGAGGTGCCCGTGGAGATGGGGAGGTGGCGATGAACATAGGTGGAGCTCACGGTGGCGTTCGGTTGGTTTCAGTAGGTGCAGGGTTTCAGAAGAACGAAAGAACAGAGAGGGGAAAGGAAGATGGCGGCGATGGGAGGAGGGGCTAGCTAGGGTTGCTAGGGCAGAGGGGTGGGTAGCTACTTAAGGGGAGCTGGTGCTTGTACGGCATGGCATCCAGAGGGGTGGGGATCGATCGGATGGTTCTGCACCTGCTCGTACAGCTATGACAGTGACAGGAGGAAGAAAGGACGACAGGGAAAAGGAGGTGGGCCAGAAAGAAGCAGGTGGGCTGGGGAAGAAAGAAAAGAAGGGAGTTTGGGCTTTAGGGAGAAAGAGGATGGGGCTGCCCTCTCTCCTCCCTCTTTTTTTTTTGCTTTAGATTTTTCCTTATGAGCATTTTTTTTGTAAAGGATTAAAGAGGAAAAACAAAATAGGAATAGCATTTGGGGGAGGGGGGTTTAGGGTTTTCTTTTATAAATTATTTGGTGTTAACTTTCCAAACAACAATTAAAGCAAAGTGAACATTATTTCACAATTTGAAGATTTAATTTGGTTTAGAGGTCTTAGGTGAAATTCAAACAATGTTTGATTTGGGAAAATTTTGGAACTAGGCAAATTCCATTTAATAAGTTCAAACCCTTATGCAAACATTATGGAAAAATTTGTTTTGCAAGAATTTAATTTTTAAACCTCAATTTTGGATCATAACAACTATGATTTTATTTTGAAATTCAATTTGCCTTTAGGGTTTTGATAACATGGAAAATTTTAGTAACAGACAAGTTGATTAAAACAAATTCAACCAGTGGAAAAACAATTGAGGGGTTTTGGTTGCAAGTTTGAAATTGGAAGTTTTTGAGCAAGGGTGAGAGTTTAAATTGTTTTGAAATTTTCAGTTGTGATGCAAACATGGTGCAATGCAATGTGATGCATATGATGCAAACAAAACAAACAGGTAACACCGCAGGTGTTACATCGCCTGAAAGAACATAAGTTCTAAATCCTGTTTTGAGTGTTTGATTACAACATATAGATGGACTAATGTGCTTTGCTGAGTGTACTCAGAAAATATCAACCCGTAAATATCATACAAAGCTAAGCAATGAGTGAGAAAAAGTTACGGGAAAAGATGAGGAAGAGGAGAAAAGAAACGTCGAAGAAAAAGGAAAAAGGAACGAAGGAAAGGAGGTGGCCGGCCTCCAGGCCGGGCTGGCAGCGCCCCCAGCCAGCCCCACGCCGGCCCCAGGCCGGCTCCCAGGCCGGGCGGTTCGGGTGGGGGGCCAGCCTCGCTCCTTGCCCCCGCCGGCCCCAGGCCGGCTTCCAGGCCGGGGCGCTCGGGTGGGGGGCCGGCCTCGCCCCTCTGCCCACGCCGGCCCCAGGCCGGCCTCCAGGCCGGGGCGGCCGGGTGGGGGTCCGGCCTCCCCCCAGCTCCACGCCGGCCCCAGGCCGGGCTGGCCGCGCCCACGCCGGCCTCCCCTGGCGCCCACGCCGGCCCCAGGCCGGCCCCCAGGCCGGGGTGGGTTTGGCCCGGCCCTGGTTGCCTCCAGGCCGGCCCCTAGGCCGGGGTGGGGCGCAGGAAAGGTGAAATGACCCCTAACGGCCGTATTTTCGACGTTGGTATAAATACATCGCCTCCACCTACCTCCTTGCTTTGTCAATCCCACCCACACTCTCTCTCACCACCATTGATTGACCAAGCTCAAGCTTAAGAACAAGATCTCCACAAATCCCCAACCAAAGCTCGTGATACTTTGGGATTTGAAGGAGACACCCCCGATCTACAACTCCACCGAGCCGATTAGAAATCCACCCACTCATCCCATAGGGATCTTGTCATTCTTAGTTCATTGGAGCTAGGAATCTTGTTGCTCTTAGTTCATCGGAGCTCGGAGCCTTGTTGATATCCCCGGTGCTTTGTGCCCGTGGATCTTGCTTCTCGGAGTCTTGGCGGCTCTCGGGATTTGGTGAGGACCCTCCAAACTTGTGGAGTGTGCCTCATCCTTGTAAAGGTTCTAGTTGTCAACCTCAACGGCAACATAGTGATTCGAGCCTATCCACATCGGTGGAAGGACTCGAAGGAGATACGGTGTGGAATTTGAGGCCTACTCGGTGTTCCACTTTGGTGGCACCGCACCGCTCCAACGGAGATTAGCTTCCATTGGGAAGTGAACTTCGGGATAAATCTCCGCGTCATTATGTTCGGTTATTCCTCAACTTACCTTTACTTGTTACTACTAGCTTAGTCATATTGCTCACCTTGTGCTAGTCGTAATTGCTCAACATATAGGATTGTCCATCTAGTCGCATACTCTAGATAATCTATATTTGAGCTTTGCCTTGTTAACTTGAAAAAGAAGTTAAAATTTGTAGTTAACCTATTCACCCCCCTCTAGTTAACCTTTCGATCCTTCAATTGGTATCAGAGCCTCGTCTCTTTATAAAAGGCTTTACCGCCTAAAGAGGAGGTGAGGATGGCCGATGATCCCGTCACCATGGATGGGATTCAAAAGCTAATCCAAGCTATGATTGAATCTTCCGAGAAGAAGATGGAGGGACTAATAAAAGAATTGACATCTCCATCTAAGCAACCTAGTGAAAAGATTATCTTAGATGAACATGGAAACCCCTTGCCAACTAAAGAAGGAAGTGATACAACTTCACCTTTAAATAATGGTGCACCATCAAATGGTAGTGGTGGCAATTCTTTTGGCTATGCATACAACAATGCTCCTAATGTTCAACATCCGCATGTTTCTAATCTTGGTCCACCTCCTTTGGTGGATCGGCATCGTTTTACTAATTGGAAAGCTTCCAGGAAGTCTTACATGTGCAGCTCTTCAATGCAAATATGGAGAATTGTTGAAAAAGGGTATGAGCCAAAGGACCCCGCAAATCTAAGCTCAAGTGACATCATAGATGAGCAACTCAACGCTCATGCTTTGCACATGTTGGAGAGGGCAATGGAAAAGGAAGGAGTTGAGCACATTCGGTCCTTCACTAGTGCAAAGAAAGCTTATGATGGTCTTGTTGATATGTTTGACGGCAATGTCAACCTCCAAAGGTCCAAGAGGTCAATCATTCAAAGAAAAGTTGAACACTTTCATTTGGGCGATGGAGAGAACATAGAAGACATGTTTAGAAGACTCAAGGCTCTTGTAAATGATATGAGAGATAGTGGATTCACGGATTGTACGGAGAATTGGGTCAAGGAGAAATTCCTACTCACCTTGATGCCATACAATGAAAACGTGGTGATGAATGTACAAGCAAGGGCCGACTATTTGGACCTATCCCCCAATGATGTCTTAGGTCTTTTTATCACTCTCAAGGTCATGAAACAAACCTCCGATGATGTCATGGCCCGTGTGAACGGAGCAAAGAAAGCATCTCTTGCCTTGAAGGCCAAGGTCATTCCCCATGAAGATAATGACTCGAGTGATGATGGTGGCTCTACGCATGAGGTCTCCGAGAAAGAAATGAGGACATCACATGAAGAATGCTTGGCTCTTGCTCAACACAAGTGGTGGAAGAAAGGAGACTTTAGATCCAATGCCACCAAGAACAAAGGAAAGGAATCCTAGAGCACGAAGAAAGCAAGAACTTGCTTCAATTGTGGAGATTCCGAGCACTTCGTTGCCGAGTGTCCCTTCAAGAGTAGAATTGAGAATGGAGGAAGACTTATCAAGAAATCCACCTTCATTCCCAAGTCCAATAACTTCATCAAGAGAGGCCCTCCTAGGGCAATGATTGCTAAAGAAGTCGAGTACACCTCCGGTGGTGAAGAGAGTGATGGTGAAGGCGAACAAGTAGGTATGGCGGCCATGGCTAGGGGCGTCATACCTCCTAACTTAAGCTCTCTCTTCTCCAACCCAAATGACAACAAGGGCCCCTCGATTCACAAGTGCTTCATGGCCAAGGGTATACCCCCAAAGGTGACTCCTACACTTAAACTTGCTAACTCCTCTATTCCTTCACTACTAAATTGTGTCGAGGAAGACCCCTTGACAAACTTTGTTGAAAAACTAGAAGGAGAAACTAAATCCATCTTTGTCTCTCTCATGGATCAATTAAGTGAGGCACATGGCCTCATTGATGAACATGAGGAGAGAATAATGTTACTTGAAAAGTTTGCTCGTGATGATGCTAATAAAATTGAGGAGCTTGAGAAAGCTCTAGATGAATCACATTGTCTTAAAGAAAGCATTGAAGAAACCTTTGCAATTGACATAGCTAAAGTTAAACTTGATTGTCAACATGCTTTTGCTAAGGTAACGGAATTCATGAGTTTAAATGATGCAACTAACCAAGGGTATAATGAACTCATTAAGGATTTTGATAAGCTTAAAATTGATCATCGTACTATCTCAAATGAGCTCAAAACCTTAAAAGGAGTTAGAATTGTGAATGAAAACTCTTGTGCTACTAACCCTTTGTGTGTCAAGGCAACTCTCATTGAGGAGAACAATAGGTTGAAGGCACAACTCAACAAAGGCCTTGCCACATGCATCCAAGGCCAAAAGAACCTCAATGATCTTTTGAGTAATCATAAGAGAGTTGTTGGTAAAGAAGGCCTTGGTTTTGGTTCCACATCGAAGGTGGCCTACAAGAAGAAGTCAACTCCCTCCACTAACTCTATTGTTTTTGTGAAGGAGGGGGAGTTGGCTAATGAGGAAGATGAGTTTGATATTATTGCTAAAAGTATTGTTTCTAGGAACATTACAACTCACAACAACTTTGCGGGAAAGTATAACCCATCCTATGTGCTTCTAAAATCTACTAATGGTCATGTTTATGCAAAGTATGTAGGCACCTCATACGGTGATAATTACAAGCATGCTATTTGGGTTCCCAAGACCCTTGTGACTAACAAAAAAGGACCCATCCAAAAATGGTACCTAAGACAAGAAGTTGATTCATTGTAGGGTTGCATTTCCGGTGGAACATCATGGATGATTGATAGCGGTTGTTCCGCACACATGACCGGAAGCAAAGAAGTATTAGAAGACTTGAAACTCCAACTTCTCAAGTTTGCTCATGTAACTATTGGTGATCGCTCACAACTTAAGGTATTGGGACATGGCAAGGTGGTCATTTCTCCGGATTCATCCATTGAGAAAGTCCTCTTGTTGAGTCCCTTGGCTATAATCTTCTTTCCGTCTTGCAACTTTGTGAATGCAATTTTACATGTGTATTTGGGCGTCACCATGTGCTTGTCCTTCACACTATTTCTCTTAAAGTAGCCTTTGTTGGATTTGTGGAAAACGGTATGTATGTAGTGGATTTCTCGAAAGAAACTACACATATCGCCACATGTCTAATGGCTAAATCCGATGTGGGGTGGCTTTTGGCATCGTCGCCTAGGCCACGTCGGTATGAGAAATCTACAAACTCTTGTGAAGGGTGAGCATGTGGTAGGACTAACAAGTGTGAATTTTTCCAAAGATCGTCCTTGTAGCTCTTGTATTGCCGGAAAGATGCATGAAGAATCATCCTAAGACATCAATCATCGCCACAACAAGACCTTTTGAGCGCATTCACATGGACCTATTTGGTCCTCCCACATATGATAGTCTTGGTGGCAAGAAATATTGTTTGGTTATTGTTGATGATTATACAAGATACTCTTGGGTTTTCTATATCAAGAAGAAGAGTGAAACTCAAGAAAGATTCATTACTTGGGCTACCGAAGTGCAACGCCAATATGACACCAAGATCTTATCCATTAGAAGTGACAATGGTTCCGAGTTCAAGAACTACACCATGGATGAATTCTTGGGTAATGAGGGGATAAGACATCAATATTCCGCCGCGTACACCCCTCAACAAAATGGTGTTGCGGAAAGGAAGAATCGCACACTTATTGATATGGCAAGAACTATGATGGCCGAGTTCAAATCTCCTTATAACTTTTGGGCCAAAGCTATCAACACCGCTTGTCATCTATCTAACCGACTCTTCCTTCGTCCGATGATTGGCATGACTCCATATGAGCTTCTAACCGATAACAAACCCAACCTCTCATATCTTCGAGTTTTTGGGTGCAAATGCCAAGTATACATAAAAGGAACTAGATTGTCTAAGTTTGATGCTAGAACATTTGAAGGTATTTTTGTTGGTTATGCCACGAACTCCCACACTTATAGAGTCTACAACATATCCACCGGGTGTGTTGAAGAATCTATGAATGTGGAATTTCATGAGGATAATGGATCCCAAGTGGAGCAAATTGATTGTGATGATGTAGGTGATGAACCATCCTCCATAGCCATAGGAAGAATGGGTGTAGGTCCACTTATACCCATTGAGGGACACCTTGTGGCAAATGAAGATGGAACTAGCTCTACGCAAGTGGAGCCCTCTACATCAACCACCAATCAAATGGTAAACCAAGAACAAGAAGAAGATCTTCATGTGGATATCTCCCATCAAGAAAGTGATCAAGATCCACCCAATGATAATGGTGGAAATGGTCTTGGTGATACTTCACCAAGAACTCCAATAAGGGTGGACAATGGTCTTGATGAAGGAAATGATGAGGATATTCCACCTAATGAACATCCCGATGATGCTCTAGTTCGTATCATGTCTCGTCAAGCATCAAGATTGCAACAAAAGTCACTATATCAAAAGAATATCATTGGTGGCTTGGGAAGAAGTGTCTCCACTCATGGACAAGTACTCAAGTTTTGTGGTATTCACTCATATGTCTCTCATGTTGAACCCGTCAAAGTGTATGATGCTCTTGAAGATGAAGATTGGGTTCAAGCTATGCATGAAGAGCTCCATAATTTTGAAAGGAACAAAGTATGGTCTCTAGTGGAAAGACCCAAGGATCACAATATCATTGGAACTAAATGGGTGTTCAAGAATAAGCAAGATTCTCATGGGCAAGTGATTCGCAACAAAGCACGATTGGTTGCTCAAGGCTACTCTCAAGTCGAAGGACTTGACTACGGTGAAACTTTCGCTCCCTTAGCTAGGCTTGAATCCATTCGTATATTACTTGCATTTGCCTAGTCATAACTTCATCTTGCATCAAATGGATGTTAAAAGTGCCTTTCTAAATGGACCTTTAAATGAAATGGTATATGTTAAACAACCTCCGGGATTCGAGGATCCCAAGTATCCTAACCATGTCTACTTCCTCCATAAGGCTTTGTATGGCCTCAAACAAGCCCCACGTGCTTGGTATGATCACTTAAAGGAGTTCTTAGTAGATCGTGGTTTCGTACTTGGGGTAATTGATCCCACTCTCTTTACCAAAAGTGTAGATGGACATTTCTTTGTATGCCAAGTATATGTTGATGATATTATATTTGGATCCTCTAACGTGAGCTTTGTAGATCAATTTGCCAAACTAATGACAAGTGAATTTGAGATGTCTATGATGGGAGAATTAAAATTCTTTCTAGGTTTTGAGATCAAGCAATATCATGAAGGGACTTTCATTTGTCAAGCCAAATATTCAAGACATGCTCAAGAAATTCGATATGATAAATGCCAAACCATTACCTTATCCAATGCCTACAACCACAAATCTCTCTTTGGATCATGAAGGTATACCGGTAGACCCCAAACTTTATCGATCCATCATTGGATCTTTGCTTTACCTTTGTGCATCTAGACCGGACATTATGTTTAGTGTGGGTTTGTGTGCAAGATTTCAATCTAACCCCAAGGAAAGCCATATGATTGCGGTCAAGAGGATTCTTAGGTACTTGGTTGACACTCCCACTCATGGTCTTTGGTATCCATCAAACACAACTTTTGATCTTGTGGGATGCGGATTGGGGAGGTGACAAAGTGGATAGAAAATCAACCTCGGGTGCTTGCCAATTTCTTGGTAGGTCTCTCGTGTGTTGGTCTTCCAAGAAGCAAAATTGTATTGCCACCTCCTCCACGGAAGCGGAGTATATCTCCGCCGCAAGTTGTTGTTCTCAACTCTTATGGATGAGGCAATGTCTTAAGGATTTTGGAATTAAGATTAAGACAATGCCTCTTTTATGTGATAATGAGAGTGCCATTAAGATTGGTAACAATCCGGTACTTCATGGCAAGACCAAGCATATTGAGATTCGGTATCATTTTATTCGGGATCATGTGGCAAATGGTGATATCTCACTCTCTTATGTCAACACTAAAGATCAACTCGCCGACATCCTTACCAAGCCTCTAGATGTGAAGAGATTCAAGGAATTGAGGAGTGAGCTCAACATCATATGTGCAAGCAATTTTAGTTGATTGAAAATCTTGCATACACACCCCTACTAGACTCCTATTTGGATTTAGATGCACGCATAGACATAGGGGGAGTGTAGCTCAATCAATGAGCCAACACTACCTTTATAATGCATAAGTAAACAAATCATGCCTAAATGATCATTTTTAATGACATCATGTGCTTCAATGATGAGTCTCGACAATGCACCCAAGATACATCTTCGCGGTGACATATCGAACATACTCATACATGGTGGCTACGGCCACCGCCAATTTTCAATAAGAATTTTTGTGTTCGAATGGTCACTCATTTGCCTTTCCACTTGTTTTCATATTTCATTGGTATCCAATGTTGCTCATTCGTTTCCTTTTTTCCCATTGGATACAAGTGAAAACATCATATGCATGTCATCATCCTCATCTCATTCGTGCACATGGTCAAATAAAATTGCTCTAAGAAACGAACACGTTTTGTTTGCTAGAACATATTTCACGAAAATCGTTGAATTAGAATATTTTTGTGGTATTTTTATTTGCGTGTTGTGGGTTGATAGTTGTGAAAGTTCATTTTTGTCTTTAAGTCTTTTTTTTTTTAAAAAAAACCACAGCGCGCGCATACCCCACCCCGGCCCCAGCTGCCGACGAGCCGGCCCCAGGCCGGGTGCCAGGCCGGGGCGCTCGGCCACCATGCCGGCCTCGAGCTGCCGCCGTGCCGGCCCCAGGCCGGGGTGCAGGCCGGGGCGCTCGGCCCCCATGCCGGCCTCGCGGCCGGCCCCGCCCTTCCACGCACCGGCCCCAGGCCGGGCTGCCCGCCCCGCACACGCGCCGCGCCGGCCTGGCCGGCCACCCGCCCGGCCCCAGGCCGGGGTGGGCGCTGCCCCAGCCCCACACGCACAAACACACGCACACGCCCCCTCCCCTACCCCAACCGCCCCCACTCTCCTTCTTCCTCCTCTCCATCCTCCATTAGAGCACCTTGGTGCTCTTGCCTCCCCCATCCCCCCCCCCCACCTCCATAGTCCATCCCCACCACCCAAATTCTCGGATCCGCAAGCCCTCGGCCCTCTCCTCCCTCTCCTCCACACGGAATTCTCACTCACCCCTTATTGGAGGAGATCGGGACACTTGTTTCTCTAGTACTTTTTGTTTGAGATGGCTTCGAACTCGGGTAAATTTCCTTGGGCTTCTCTATGATTTAGGTGTATGTGAGTACTCTCTCTAGGTGTGCTAGTACTAGTGTTCATGTGCTAGATCGTTTGTTTCCATCTATTCAAGATTAGGGTTCATACCACCTTGTTCTATTGTGTTTTGTTCATGACATGTGTTCCATATATTCTTATGCTTATGCCATGATGTTGCTCATCTAGTCCTATGATACCATGTCTCACCTAGCCTTGCACATCCACTTCATAATTGGCCATGACTACATGTTAATCTTTTCCTATTATTGATACAATTGTTCTATCATTGTGACCTAATGTGTATGAGATAACTTAAATATCTTTACATCCTCATGGTCGTTCGTATGCTTAAATGCCAAATATTTTGTTTCACATCAAACAATTCTATCCACATGATATGATAATATGCAAACACCACTCATCTTGTTTTCACTAACTTTTGGGCTAGTACTTCGTTTCCATGTCGTTGTCCCGTAGATTCATGGTTTAATTATTTCTTCTCCCCTAAACAAAGACCATGTGCACTCATTATCATGCTCCATCTCCATGCATCATATGTTTCAGGTGATTCTCCTCCCCACGATGATGCCTCTCGCTCTCTCCGTCCTCGCACCTCTCGCAAGAAGAGTGCCTTGGAGGTTGCTGGTTCCACTCCCTCACGGAGACATGCTCCCGCCCTTCCAATCAATCCGAAGGAGCCCGTGATCAGAAACTGGGGTGGCCTCAGTACCGCTGATTTTGAGGAAGCTAGGCTGAAATTTAATCCTTATGAGTTTGGTCAAAGGACGTGCTCGGATCCTCTGTTTTATTGCAAGATGCATCAAGTCATGCATGAATTTATTCTTGGCAAGCTACAGCACACTCACATGGATCAACACTTCTTTGACATTGAGTATACTCGCAACAAGTGGCCTGAAGTTATGACCATCATGGACTACCACAACATCACTCCTCTCATGGGTGACACACTTGCTCATCTGTTCTCTCCAGAGTTGCTCAGGGAGTTCTACTCCACCGTTCACTTCTCCTCTGGTGGTCCCACGCGTCTCCCGCGTACTTTGATATGGATGAGCGGTGGCACCAAGTGTGAGGCTACTATGGATGAGTTTGGTGCTATCTTGGGTATCCCCGAATATCGGTTTGACTATACATTCTATTTCCGCTTTCATGGGGAGTCCAACAAGATTATGAAGGCCAAGGATGGGATTCGTCATTGCTATCCCGACGGTACCGGCACCGTGCATATTCCTAAGATCAAGTTCTTCTCTGAGCATTGGTACATGATACACGCCATTCTTCGCAACACCATCAACGCCAAATATGGTGAGAAGGGCGAGGTACGCAAGTGGATGATCAACCTTCTCTTCCATTGAGTCTCGGATGCAAGCAAAGAAGCAATTGGATGTACTGGACTACATGTGGCAGGAGATGCAGAATGTGGTTAAGGAGAAGCGGGTACCCATCTATGGCTCATACATTCAGCGTCTTATTGAGACCCGCATCCCCGAAGGTCTCCTCAACAACTATGCCACAGTGACTCCCAAGAAGAACATTCTTATGTATGATGCTCCCATTGAGACTGCTCATGAGCCAAGGCCTAAGCGCACCCGCACCGAGTCAGTTACTCGCCGCTCTACTTCACCTTCTCCTGCTCCTGAGACATTTAATCTTAAGAAGATTCTTCAGAAGATGAATTGCTTCTTCATTGATAAGCAACATCAAGATTATGAGGCCTATCGCAAAGGGAAGGCCTCTAGTCGCCGTCAGCGCGCCATCCAAACTGTCCTCAAGATTCCTCTTAGTCCTTCCAGCTCCGACGAGATTGCCGAGGAGAAGTGGAAGTCTAAGCATACTTATTGGTGTGGAGATGATGCTACCTCTCTCGGCTCTTTTGCGGGGCCATACACCACCGCTGAGGCTAGCTCCAGTCAGGCTCCACAAGAGGACTTCCATGAGGACGAGGATGAGGATGAGATGGGTGACGAGTGATCGGGTTGCATTTTTTCTCCCTTTTTGGTGTATGATGCCAAGGGGGAGAAACACTCACGCATAAGCATTGCATTTCATGCATTCATTTGCGTCTTATCTTCGTGATTTGCTTTTATCCTTTTCGTTGAAACTATTTGTGTGGTTTGTGAACCTTGGTGTTATTGTAAGACTATGTCCTTAATTATCTATCGTACTCTCTATTATGCGTGTGACAATGGTTATTGAAGATCATAGCAAGATTATCAAGTTATTTCATCCACTCACTATTTCAATGTGTTGAAGCCATATTGAGGGAAGTTATTATTCATAAGAAGAGTGCTATGGTAAGATCTTCCTAGTAGTAAACATTATTGCTCACTTGTGTTCATACATGTGTATCTTCAAATGGTAAAATCATGGTTGAACTATTTCTTGTACTTCACATAAATATGTTATAGTCTCATCATCATCATGATTATCAAATATACATGTCAATTTTTATGGGCACACAAATAGGGGGAGTACGAATATATATGTTAATTCGCTCACAAATAGTCATGCAAAATTATCTCTTATGCAAATCCGTATGTTTTCATCAAACATCAAAAAGGGGGAGATTAAAAGAACATAAGTTCTAAATCCTGTTTTGAGTGTTTGATTACAACATATAGATGGACTAATGTGCTTTGCTAAGTGTACTCAGAAAATATCAACCCGTAAATATCATACAAAGCTAAGCAATGAGTGAGAAAAAGTTACGGGAAAAGATGAGGAAGAGGAGAAAAGAAACGTCGCAGAAAAAGGAAAAAGGAACGAAGGAAAGGAGGTGGCCGGCCTCCAGGCCGGCCTGGCCGGGCTCCAGGCCGGGCTGGCAGCGCCCCCAGCCAGCCCCACGCCGACCCCAGGCCGGCTCCCAGGCCGGGCGGTTCGGGTGGGGGGCCGGCCTCGCTCCTTGCCCCCGCCGGCCCCAGGCCGGCTTCCAGGCCGGGGCACTCGGGTGGGGGGCCGGCCTCGCCCCTCTGCCCACGCCGGCCCCAGGCCGGCCTCCAGGCGGGGGCGGCCGGGTGGGGGTCCGGCCTCCCCCCAGCTCCACGCCGGCCCCAGGCCGGGCTGGCCGCGCCCACGCCGGCCTCCCCTGGCGCCCACGCCGGCCCCAGGCCGGCCCCCAGGCCGGGGTGGGTTTGGCCCGGCCCTGGTTGCCTCCAGGCCGGCCAGGCCGGCCCCTAGGCCGGGGTGGGGCGCAGGAAAGGTGAAATGACCCCTAACGGCCGTATTTTCGACGTTGGTATAAATACATCGCCTCCACCTACCTCCTTGCTTTGTCAATCCCACCCACACTCTCTCTCACCACCATTGATTGACCAAGCTCAAGCTTAAGAACAAGATCTCCACAAATCCCCAACCAAACCTCGTGATACTTTGGGATTTGAAGGAGACACCCCCGATCTACAACTCCACCGAGCCGATTAGAAATCCACCCACTCATCCCATAGGGATCTTGTCATTCTTAGTTCATTGGAGCTAGGAATCTTGTTGCTCTTAGTTCATCGGAGCTCGGAGCCTTGTTGATATCCCCGGTGCTTTTGTGCCCGTGGATCTTGCTTCTCGGAGTCTTGGCGGCTCTCGGGATTTGGTGAGGACCCTCCAATCTTGTGGAGTGTGCCTCATCCTTGTAAAGGTTCTAGTTGTCAACCTCAACGGCAACATAGTGATTCGAGCCTATCCACATCGGTGGAAGGACTCGAAGGAGATACGGTGTGGCATTTGAGGCCTACTCGGTGTTCCACTTTGGTGGCACCGCACCGCTCCAACGGAGATTAGCTTCCATTGGGAAGTGAACTTCGGGATAAATCTCCGCGTCATTATGTTCGGTTATTCCTCAACTTACCTTTACTTGTTACTACTAGCTTAGTCATATTGCTCACCTTGTGCTAGTCGTAATTGCTCAACATATAGGATTGTCCATCTAGTCGCATACTCTAGATAATCTATATTTGAGCTTTGCCTTGTTAACTTGAAAAAGAAGTTAAAATTTGTAGTTAACCTATTCACCCCCCCTCTAGT
Source organism: Alopecurus myosuroides (assembly GCA_028641055.1). Taxonomy (NCBI): domain Eukaryota; kingdom Viridiplantae; phylum Streptophyta; class Magnoliopsida; order Poales; family Poaceae; genus Alopecurus; species Alopecurus myosuroides. Next base: position 720,570,359 of record CM054057.1, read on the forward strand.
TAACCTTTCGATCCTTCATCGCCGGAAAGAAATCAGAGAGGAGGAAGGGATGGAGGAAGAGGCTGGCGGCGGCAGGGAGGAAGGAGAGGGCTAGGCTAGGGTTCGGGGCCTTGGTTGGTAGATAAAGGGCGAGGAGAGGGAGCAGGTGGCGAGGGGGAGGTGCGGTGCGCTGTGTGTGCGTGCTGGCGTCAGCTGACGCCAGCCGTACGGAGGAGGAAGAAAAGGCCGCGGGCCTGCTACTGCGCGCGCGCTGGGGTGGCAGGTGGGCTGGGCTGGCCCAGCTGGCTGGCCTGGTCTGCCTCCCCCAGCCGTTTTCTGTTTTATTTTTCTCTTTTTTTTGCTGAAAAGAAAAGATAGGAAAGGAGAGAAATTAGAGGGGTTTTTGGGGTTTTAAAATTTGGTGATAAATTTTTATGAGTTGATTATTTCAAAAGCCCAGCTGTGCAATTGTTTGTTTTTCAAAAATTTGAATTTTGTTGCTGTTTGAAAATTCAAATGAATTTGAGTGAATTTGGTATTAATTTGAATTATTGAAAAGAAGCAGGTTAATAGTTTGAACTTTCAAATTTAATGGAAGCAAATGGTTGGTTTGATTTGAAAGTTTCATTTGAAAATTGTAACAGAACAAGTATGAACAAAGATTTGAGTTTTGGTTTGAAAATCAAATAGAAAAACAATGGAAAACAAATGCAATGCTTACGATGACATGATGCAAAACATAAATTAACAAAAAGCAAACATCTAGGGTTGTTTTTCATACTTGGGATGTTACACGTAGTCCAGGGATGAACTACTCACACATCACTTCGGAGGAGGGCATGGTGGTGTAGACCCCTCCGGTGACGAATTTCCCTCCCGGCGGGGTGCCGGGGAGACCTCTAGAACCCTCCCGATCTCGGGATGACGATGACGTCGGCCTCGGGTGTTTCTCGGGATGAAGTGGTATATCTTTAGGGTTGACGTATCGGGGGGGTATAAATAGGCGAAAGAGCGATGGTGGTGGAAGGAATGTGTGCCCTACGGTGCGGCCAGGAGGGCGCGTCGCCCTATGGTGTGGCCCCCCTCCGGGCCTCTTCGGGACTCCGTGGAACCTTCGGGAATTATAAGACTTACGGGTTTCGAATTTTCCAATTCCGAGAATATTTCTAGAACAACTTTCTGAAACAAAAAAAAAGCACAAAACAGGGAACTGGCTATTTGGCATTTTATCAATAGGTTAGTTCGGGAAATCGATAAAAATGATATAAAGTGTATAGTAAATATGTAGGAAACAATAAGAAAACAACATGGACCATCAGAAATTAAGGATACGTTTATGACGTACAACATACTGTATTTTTTATTTACCATTCGTTGACATAATCATACACCTCTCTTAAAAACTTTTCAATGCCTCTGTTTAATAAAATAAAAGCTCTAGCACATGAGTTGATCCTTGCTTCCCTCTTCGAAGGGCCTTTCTTTTACTTTTATGTTCAGTCTCCATCTTCTAACTTAATGCACTGTTGAGAGAGCATAGTTTCCATTCCTAGTTTAATGTGCATTTGTCCCAAAAACATTATTAATTGATTCATGGTGTGTTATTGTTTGTTCTAGTCTTCCTCATGAACTTTGAAGGTGTGTTGGCATTTATGTTTTGCCCCACTCTTAAGGACTAGTGAAATATCACTTTGCCATGTTTTCTTTATACTTGAAATAAACGTATAACTTTTGATACATTGTTGTTCATGATCTTTGATTTGTGTTACTTCTCATGAAGCAAGGTGATTGCCATGCTTTATTGTTAATATTTTATTTACCATGCTTGTGTTGATGTTCTATGATCTCATCTTACATATGCTTTTACATTATTGATCATCAAGTTTATGTTGGTAGCATGTCACCTCAGAAATTATGTGTTTTTATCGTTTACCTACTTGAGGACGAGTAGGAACTAATCTTGGGGATGTTGATACGTCATAAACGTATCCTTAATTTCTGACGTTCCATGTTGTTTTCATGTTGTTTCCTAGATGTTTGCTATACACTTTATGTCATTTTTATTGATTTTCCGGACTAACCTATTGACAAGATGCCATAGAGTCAGTCCCCTTTTTTCTGTTGTTTTTAGTTTCAGAAAAGTTGTCCTGGAAATATTCTAAAAATTGGAAAATTCGAAGTCCGAAAGTCTTAGAATTCCCGAAGGTTTCACAGAGTCCCGAAGAGGCCCGGATGGGGGCCACAGGGGAGCCTCACCATAGGGCAGTGCCCCCTGGCCGCGCCAGGGGGTGGTGTGGGCCTCTCGGGCCTGCAGCGCTTTTTCCCTTTTTCCTATTTATACCCCCGATATGTCAACCCTAAAAATATACCACTTCGTCCCGAGAAACACCCGAGGCCGCCGTCAGTGTCATCCAGAGATTGGGAGGGTTCTGGAGCTGTCCCCAGCACCCTGTCGGGAGGGGAATTCATCACCGAAGGGGTCTACACCACCATGCTCTCATCCGAAGTGATGCGTGAGTAGTTCATCCCTGGACTACGGGTCCATAGCAGTAGCTAGATGGTTGAATTCTCCACTTTTTACCTCATGTTTAGATCTCGTGAGCTGCCCTACATGATCGAGATCATCTTTATGTAATGCTACATGTTGTGTTTGCTTGGGATCTGATGAATGTTGAATGCTATGTCTTCTGATTATCAATCTATCATGTTATATTCATGCGTATGTTATTTATGATCTTGCATGCTCTCTGTTATTAGTTAATTCTCTGGCCAAGTAGATGCTAGTAACTCCAAGAGGGAGTATTTATGCTCGATAGTGGGTTCACGCCTCCTTTGCATCTATGCTCGAGTGACAGAAACATGACAGATGGAGGATGTGTTGTTGCCATTAGGGATAAAACAACGGTGTTTACCTAGTTTACATTGTTGACATTACACACTTTGCTTACTGCGATAATTTGTTGCTTGCAACTTAATACCTAACGTTTGTTTGGATGATATTCGGAGGGTGGATTATTAGACATAGATGCATTTGGATGACGGTCTATGTATCTTGTTGTAATGCCCGCACGAATCACATAGTAATATTTATGTCTTGCATATGCAGTACGGTGCAACCTTCATTTTTGTCAATTTCCCAGCTGTAATTTGTTCACCACACATGTTATTTATCTTTCACGGAGAGACACCACTAGTGAACTTTGGACCCCTGTCCATTTTCTCATACGGATAATACACACACACACTGTTCACACTGCTTTCACCCTTATTTCATACTGTTGCTAGTGCTTTCATACTGTTTTCCACACCATACGTTTAACCTCTTTGTGTTCAGCAAAACCGGTGAGATTGACAACCTCACTGCTTTGTTGGGGCAAGGTGATTTGATTGTGTTGTGTAGGTTCCACGTTGCTGCTGAACCGATAGTGCGCCCTGCCATCTCCACTATATCAACCTTCTAAAGTTACTCCTTCCTCCTACTGGTCGATTCAACCTTGGTTTCTTTCTGAGGGAAACTTGCTACTACACTCTTCATACCTTCCTCTTGGGGTCTCCCAACGAACGTGTGTTCACACGCATCAGGGAGCGAAAAATTAAGAGATAAATAATGGCCATAATCATGCATAGCGACAAAAAACATTATTAATAAAAGCATAAATGAAATTACAAGTCAAAAACTAAATGATCATATAGGCTAGAGGTGACTGGTTTGTAGTCATAACATGGTGTAAGCATGCGCCAAGTCAACCAAATAAAGCATTCGAAGGAGAACACCACAATATTATGATTCGATATGGTAAAAACAACTCATGATTTATTTCAATGACACATTAAGCACTCTCAGATATTTGAGACAAGTCATGCTACATCAATAACTACTAAGCATACAATTAAAATAATATCTAACATGACATGTTAAAGTCTAAGCCACAATCTAAACAAGCTTCACTTGCACCGTTATAAGCATGAAATATTTTATTGCTTTCCAACACCAAACACTTTGTTTCAACAAAAACTCTGCAAATAATTTATCAATGAAACAAGAGAGTACTACTCTACAAGAACTAACAACTCTGAATAAGAGATGCATGAAAAACATGATCTAAAAGGATTGCAGTAGCTAGATGATAAATGAAGAATACGAGTATTCATAAGAAAAAGAGGAGCGTGTCTCTCTCTCTCACACAAGAATGATAGGATCCAACCAAGTTTATTACATAAAATAAAATAAAACAAAAGCAAACATATGATCCAAGTAAAGTACATAAGATGTGACCGAATAAAAATATAGTTTCACTAGAAGTGACCTGATAAGTTGCCGATGAAGAAGGGGATGCCTTGGGCATCCCCAAGCTTAGACGCTTGAGTCTTCTTGAAATTTTCTGGGATGATCCACGGGGGCATCCGCGAGCTTAGGATTTTCACTCTTCTTGATCACATTATATCATTCTCTTCTCTTGACCTTTGAAAACTTTCTTCACACCAAACTCGATAATTTTCTCATTAGAGGGTTAGTGCATAATAAAAAAAACTCACATGTTCTCCATGGACACAAGAATTACAAACACTTTTTAAACATGAGCTACAGTCACTGATGTTTTGTGGAGCAAATAAATCCACTAAACATAGTAAAATAGAGCATGCAAAGTAAAAGGCACAATCTTTCAAAACTAGAACAGTCTGTAAAGACGATTTTTTTCGAGGCACTTACGTTGCTCAGATAAGAAAACTCCAAACTAAAAAAAGTTGCGTACATATCTAAGGATCACGCACAAAAATATTTAGGATGGTTTGATTTTTCTGGAATTTATGGCGAATTAAACGGTGGACAGAAAAATATGTTCCTATGCAGAAATCCAAATCTAGCATCAACTTTGTACTAGAGACTTTACTTGGCACAACAATTCGAAAAAGTAAAGATACAAAGGAGTTGCTACAGAAGTAAGAAACACCTTGACTCAAACAAAACAGATAAAAAATTGCAAAAATAAAACATGGGTTATCTCCCAAGAGTGCTTTTCTTTAACGCCTTATAGCTAGGCACATAAAGAAGGAATCAAGTATTTTCAATTGAAGAAGCATCCAAATCAATACCAGAAACCTTCTCAACAATGCATTGCATTTTATCTATATAAGTTTCAGATGGCCCTATCTCAACATTTTTGGGTTCACTACTTTCATCAAATGGGTTTTCAGGAACAATCCAATTGAAATTCTTTTCCAAGGCTTCATGCATTCCTATTAGTTTAAAAGGTATTGGTATTTTCATTTCCTCACCATTTTTAGGTTTGGTTTTGTCCAATTTTTCAAGAGCACCAATAACATCTACACATGAGCCTAGCATCTTAAAACGATCAAAGACTTTCCTAGCCTCTACAACAACATCATCAAATTTTTTAAGCAAGGTTTCTAGAATAAAATCCCTCTTTTCAATATCCTCAACATCATTTAGGTTAAGAAACATTTGCTGCATTATGGGGTTAAGGTTAACAAACCTAGCCTCTAACATGTGAACTAAAGAAGCTGCAGGAGTTTCATAATTCAGAGCAAGTTCTATTAAGGATCTATCCTCAAAATCTTTATGCTTGCTAACATGATTAAAGAATTCTTTAATGGTATCCTTTCCAATTATAGAACCACTACCCATTGATAAATCTTTCAGGGCAAACTTAGGGAGTAACATGATGAACAATAAACTAAAAGCAGGATTGCAAAAATAACAACTAGAATAAGAACTATTTTTTTGTGTGTTTTTTATGTAAAGAAGCAAACAAGACAAAATAAAATAATCTAAGCCAAACAAATAACAAATTAAAAAGATTGGAGGGGAGAGACTCCCCTTGCAGAAATCCTCTTCCTCCCCGGCAACGGTGCCAGAAAACAATCTGGTGTGTAGTTGACGGGAGGCTGCTTGCTCTTAAAGACTTCGAAATCCCCGGAAACGGCGCCAGAAAATAAGCTTGATGGCGTGTAGACACACGTTTGTTGGGAGACCCCAAGAGGAAGGTATGACCAGTAGGAGAAAGAAATCACTTCTGAAGGTTGTTGACAACTGATGTTGGCAGGGCGCAGTACCAGGCTCAGTAACAATGTGCAATCTGCACACAACACAACCAAGATACTTTGCCCCAACGAAATAGTGAGGTTGTCAACCTCACCAGTTTTGCTGAACACAAAGGATTAGACGTATAGTGTGGAAAATGATGTTTGTTTGCAGTAAATGAAAAGAGAACAGTGTTTGTAGTAAAATAGAACAGTGCTTGCAGAAGGTTGTATTATTAGTGTAAAAGAATGGACTGGGGTCCATAGTTCACTAGTGGTCTCTCTCCAAAACTGATAAATAACATGTTGGGTGAACAAATTACAATTGAGCAATTGACAGAAATAGAGGCTGCACCGTAGTGCATATGAATGACCTGATGCTTACTATGAGATTCATTTGGTCATTACAACATGATACATAGATCCTAATCCAACTGCATCTATGACTAATAATTCACCCTCAGGACATCATCCGAGCAAACTATGGGTATTAAGTTGCAAGCAACAGATTATTGCATTAAGTAAAGTGCGTAATGTAAACAATAGAATTATCCTTAGACAAAGCATTGTTGTTTTATCCCTAGTGGCAACAACATATCCACAATCTTAGAAGTTGTTGTCACTCTCCCAGATTACTAGAGGCATGAACCCACTATCGTGCATAAATACTCCCTCTTGGAGTTACAAGCATCAACTTGGCTAGAACATCTACTAGAAACGGAGAACATGCAAGATCAGAAATAACATATAAAAGATAGATCTATAATAAACTTGACATATCATTTAATATTCATCGGATCCCAGCAAACACAACATGTAGCATTACCTCTGTTAAGGATATCAGCCGATATTTCGATAAATCGGCCGATTTATCGCTTACCGGTGTCTGGCCGATAAGATAAATTGGCTGATATTTCGGCCGATATTCTGATATTGTGGCCGATATTCCGATATTTCGGCCGATATCCCGATAAATTGGCTGATTTACCACTTATCGGGGGTCGACCGATAAGTTCCCGATAAGCGATATCTTGAACATTGAGCATTACAATAAGATTATATTGATCATGTTAGGCAGCTCACAAGATATAAACATGATGGCACAAAAGGCGGAGAAGACAACCATCTAGCTACTGCTATGGACCCGTAGTCGAAGGACGAACTACTCATGCATCACTCCTGAGGAAAGCATGGTGATGTAGAGCCCTTCGGCGATGATTTCTCCTCTCGGCAGGGTGCCGGGGAGAGATTAAGAACCCCCAAACTAGGGTTGACGATGGGGGCGGCTACAGAATTTTTCGTGGATGGAGGCTCGGGTGTTTAGGGTTTTCCTGAGGATGACTTTAAATAGGAGAAAGGGCGATGTCGGTGGGCTCCTGAGGGGCCCACACCACTTGGTGGTGCGGCCAGGGGGGACACCCTATGGTGTGGCCGCCTCGGAGCGCCCCTCCGGGATTTCCTCCGGATTCCGGGTACGTGACAGAAAATAGGACCTTGTGATTTTGTTTCATCCAATTTCGAGAATATTTCTAGAAAAACTTTTCTGAAACAAAAAATAGCAGAAAATAGGAACTGACGCTGTGGCATCTTGTTAATAGGTTAGTCCCAGAAAATCCATAAAAATGATATAAAGTGTATAGAAAACATGTAGAAATTGGCATAATAAGAACATGGACCATAAAAAATTATAGATGCGTCGGAGACGTATCATCATCCACTCCAGGGAAGCTATTCTTTATTGTTGTCCATCTTGAAATGAAGTCAAAGTATGACTCGTTTTCGTACTGGACACAACAGTTTAACTAGTTAATACTCTTGGGGCGTTTATATGTGTCTCAGAAGTGATGAGCAAAAACTCTGGCCATATCCTCCTAGTTGTCCACCGTTCTTGACGGTAATCTATTAATACAGTCTAGTGCTCCATCCAGCAACATCAGAGGCAGGAATTTTACTGCTTCTAAACCTGTCCCCCTGTTGATCCGAACGGCGGTATAATAATCTGAGAGCCACGTATCTAGGTTTGTACTTCTGGTATGCTTTTGATAAGTTGGCCCAACTTTGGCAAAACCAGGATGGAGATTGATATTCTGGATCCTGTCAGTGAAACATTTTGGTTCGAAATATAACTGAAACATTTCGGCTCTAGGTGCGTGCGGGGAATACCTTCAAACAGAGTGGACTGAGGGGGATCTTCTTCTCCTTGGACCACTGTTGCGTGAATACGCTCGTCTTGGCTCTTCCTTGTTTCTTCCGGCATCCCGATCCCTCGGGCAAGCTGAAGTTCTTCTTCTGACTCGCTCCTTATTTCTTGGTGGGGTTCGGGACCTCTCACGCCTGTTAGCATGTTCGTATATTATGGCTTTATCAGCCGGGTTTCTTCGGGGCGGCATTTCTTTTTCGTCTTTCTCTGCACGAGATTGGCGGGGAGCGTTGTTCTCTTCCTTTTAGTTTTTATCTTCCCGATTATCGCTGGGGTTTTGGGTTGTTCTCCCGATTTGGCGGATGGGACCCTGTTCTCGACACTGCATCCTTATCACGTGGATCTTTCTTGTCCTTTTTAGGGTCTTCATTTTTTCCCTTTGAACTTCCTGAATCCCCAGGATCGTTCGGCTCAGGTGTTGCAGCCGCGGCGGCGCCTGTGGCGGTCTTGCATTAGGATGTGTTTTCATACAATTTGTCGGAGAGCGCTTGACCTTGCTGTTGTTGTTGTAATGCTTTTCCTAAAAAGGCATACACTCCCTAAAGCTTTTCGTGTGTGGAGTAAAGGTCATCATCGAGGATGGCGAACGCAGCTTCCGCGTTTTCGGCAGCGGTCTTATAGATGCGTTCTCCCTTAGCATTTACGTTGTTCACCTGTCTCTGCCAGGACGAGTTTTCCAGCCGTCTTCTGACTGGTTGTTCTTCCAGGATTCCAACTCCAGGTAACCTTGTAGGTATAATTCCTAAGAGATTCTGGTATTCGAATTCCTTGATTTCTTTCTGCAGCACTTTGACGGCAGCCTGGGCTTTTATGAGGTTTTCTCGAGACCGGTAAAGCTGTTGCTGTTTCCGCATTATAGGTTGTCTCCTGGATTCCAGCACTTCCGGTGGTTCATGCCTTCCAACCGGGTTTTGGAGCAGATCAACTTCATCGTGTTTCGACATCTGGGGTACCGGAACTGTGTCAACCTGCTTCTGCTTTTTCTTCTTTGCCGCTTTAGCGCCACTGCTTCCACCAACTTTCAGGTTTTGGTTGGCTATATCTGTAAGTTTATCCAGTTTTTTTCTTCTAGGTTTTGGCGTATAGCTTCTTGACGGATTTCTTCTTTTTCTTGGAGGATGGGGGTTTCCTTAAGGCTTCATCTTCTGTCAATTCCTGAACATCAGGGAATTTCAGGATTTTCTCATCCTCTTCTTGTTCGTTTATATTGTGTACTAGTGGAGGCGTTTTGGGATCTATTTCCTCCTTGTCCTCACTATCCGCCTTTTCAGCGGGTTTAGCCATGAGGACTTCGCGGAAAGCTCCCTACATGGATTTGATCTTTCTTTCAAAAGCATCTCCATCATTGTCGGAATCTGTATCACAAGATGCAGATCCGGTTTCTAAATCTAACTTTGCTTCGATCGCAAGGAGAATAGATTCACCTTCTGAGTTTTGCGCGTTAACGACAGGCTTTGGGTCATCCAGTTTCTATGGGTTTATCATCTTCCGCCTTTTCAACGGGCTGTTTGTCTTCCGTCTTTTCAGCAGGTTCTGCTTGCACCATGCCCACGAAGTGCGATCTAGGGATAGGCATCTACTCGGAGGCATTGTACCCAATCATACTTTGGCGATATGCATTTAATAGATATTGGTCTGCCCCAATGTATGAATAGGGAAGATCTGTCCCAAATCCAACATCGAAGCGGTCTTCTATCGGGTATAGGGCGGTGGGATAAATTTGCTTCCACCAAGGAATCCCATTTCTTCTGCCGTTAAACCTATGAAACGTTATTAGATCCGATAGGAATGACACAAGCACTTACCAGGTGATTACGTGCCGGCAAATAGGAGCCGTTGTCGATGAAGGGCCCGACGTTTCCGTCGAACTCAAGGCTCCCGACCGTGATTTTGCTTCCGATCCCGCCAAGTATTCCCGCTCGGAACGTGACCCAAGACGCCGCTGGCCCCATGGCGGGCGCCAAATGTCGAGTATTCGTAGTTTGGTTCATGGCAGGGGTGCCATAAGCCGTATGATAGAATGTGGGTGGAAGCGTAGGGAAGTTGCCGGAGGCGGAGACACAAGTTTACCCAGGTTCGGTACGTTGCGGCAATGGCGGCGTCCTACTCCTGCAATCTCACTAAATCAGGGCGAAAGCATGATGTATACAAAGTACAAGGTGAGTCTGAAATTGTCTGTCTATCTTGCCCTTAGGCCGCTCCCGTCCGGTTTTATATAGGCAGCCGGACTAGGTATTATATGAAGGAAACCGTGGACTCTAAGGAAAGTATTCCTATTCTTGGTAAACAAGATGTTCGGCTTCTTCTCCAAGCCGAATTACGTATTGTGCCGTAATCCGGGTTCTTTTAGAATCCGCCTTCCCGTGCGTCGTCTTACTGGGTCTCCCAGTGGACTTTACCGCTCCATCACCCATGGAACGCCCGGGTAGTCTGGCCTTTGGCCAATGTCGGATATACCCTATTTGTCATATCTCCGACAGAATCTCCATAGTCAATAAGATTAAGGAAAATTCTAGTTGGAAACATGAGATGCATTTGTTAAATGAAATATGAGTGTGTTTGGTAGGCTGGTCCAACCAAGATTCCCATCTCACACCGTTTTTGGGTGTTTGGTAGCCGGGTGAGATACTTGGGCCATGCCCACCTCATACCCACCTCATACGAAAAGTGGTCTCAGCCCTGCCCAGTTGAGAAACTTAGATTGACCTTCACACCTGAGCCAGCCTGAGTTCATCTGAAAACTCCCACGCATGGGCCCCACACGCAGGTCGCGGCGCCAGCCCTTCGAACAACCCACGGTCATTTTCCCCTCCTGGGAGTCACGCTCGACATCACCCCCCGCCACCCAAAGCCGCTCTCGAGGTCGCTTGGCTCTGACTCTACCTCTCCCCCGCCGCCCAGAGTCGTCGCCCAACCCTCGAGTCCCTCCTCGCCGTGCGTTCGACCTTGTGCTGTCCTCATACGCCCTCCGGTGTCAGCCGCCGCCGCCGGCCTACTGGCTGCCTGCACGCCATGTGAAGCTTTCCCTCATACGCCCGATAGAAGCTCTCCCCGATGGAGGCGCGTGGAGGAGGAGGAAGAGACCTCGTTGGTAGGTCTCCCGGACGACGGCAAGTGGAGGAGGAGGAGCTGCTCCGGCCAGCTGCTCCCATGAAGCCATCAACGTGGAAGCTCAGACCCGATTGCTTTTTCTGTTTCTCTGTAAGGTCCATTTTGATAAACTTTGGACCTGGTTGCAATTTCATATTTTTGCAGCCTGTCCCTACTCAGAAGTGCTACCAAACAAAATCTCTCTTTAGCATGTCTTAACTCATGAGAGCTACCAAACAACCAAGGAAATCTCAACACAGCCTCTAGCTTGTATCAAGTGGGAAAACTATGCTAGGGTAAAGCCGGACTAACAAACATGCACTATATGAAAATTGAGCTAAACTATACACGTAAGGTATAAATTCAGGATATTGCTTTTCCCGCTCTTTCTCTGAAAGTATGACTGCTGTGGGGTAAGGGGTCGAATCGGTGTTGTTGATCCGGCCAGTCAAATCTTGAAATGATGTAAACGCTTTTGTGCCCATCTCGCCATGGGCATACGCTTCCTGTAGATGGGTGATGACCTGACCGCATTCGACCATGTCAACGATACAAATGATTATCCGTTGGGTGCAGGAGTGCTTACTCCCTTGCGAGCATGCCGACAAAGTAGATTGAGGGTCATCTGAGTCGGCTGGCACGGTGTTCTAGATGATCGGTCAGGAGGCCTCGACTTTGTATTTCTTTGGGGCAGTGCAGGGTTCTTTCAGCCACACTATCTTGATACATATCGATTGTTTAGTTATGCGACTCTCCATGCTATCCCAATCAATGGTGTAGCTATATTAGGCATGTGAAAAACATTGTCTTTTGTAGAACCGAAAACATTGGTTGTTCATACGTAGAATTAGAGTATGTACTTCAGTGAGTTCTTAAAAAAGAGTATAGTAGGTACTATGAGGGTTACCATGCAAAAAAAAAAGTACTTGAGGGCTCGCTCAAATGGGCGTGGACGGCCCACCCAAGCCGGCATAAGCCTGTAAGAGGGCACCCACAGGTTAGGAGCAAGATTATGTGGGCCTGCCCACCAGATCCACGTCGAGCCCACGTAATCCCGAATCAACTGTTAGATCTCGAGGAGCAGCCGGATTGGAGCGCCGCCGGGTCAGCTCGAGCAGGGCCGCCGCGGAATACTCGGACATCCTTCCACCTTCACTTATCCTTCAGCCACGAGCGACGGATATGATGCGGGGCTGCTCGGATCCGTGTCCTCTGTTCTCCTCTGCGTACTGACCCTCGACTTGGAGCACGAAGAACAAGGCATCAACGTCGAGGTCTGCAAGCCCCCAAGAACCAAGCGGAACCGGGAGAACAAGGTAACCTTTTGATTTGAGATGTTAATATTATTGCTGAGACACATGGCTTTGATGCATCATTGAACAATCTTTGCCCGAATCAGAGTTCAATCTCAACTCATACAGAAGAGTATATCACATGGTACCGGTAGGAAATGATTGACATTAAGTTCACATTTTGTAAGAAATATAGAGCATACTCCATCGCCTGCATTTGCTATGTGATCCCAGTTTTTTTTTAGAAAATGAATAACTGAATGATTGAAATAGTCTGTCAAATAACCCAAAACAGAAAATGATGGAAATTGTCTCAGGCACGGCTAGAAAAACCTACGGACAGAAAACCTGTCTCTATCACAAATCAAAGAGTCTGGACTCTGGAGTTCGGAATGAAAAATCTTCTTAGCGATAATTTCCTTTCTGTCCGCATTCAAGGCGCCTCGGTGCTGATCTCGGACATTGCCTTGACGAATGCCACGAACCTCCGCCAGTTGTCGGGCTGGAACAGCTCTGGGCTCATGTGGTGGTACGTGAAGGCGCCCATCCCTTCACTGGCGGCTGTATGCACGACCTGTGAGAAAGCATACTCGTCGTACCGTGGCAGCGCGTTCTCACCGATGAACGGCACCTTGGCCTCCCTCGCCCCTTTACCAACCTTCTTTACCAGGGCCTCTGGCGAGCTGTTGGCATTCGGCTGCTGCTCATAGTCCCTCATTTCTACGCAGGCGAAGTTGAGCACAGCACCATGCTTGCTTAGCATCTGGATGATCGGCAAGTACCCATCATGGCTGCACGTGTTGTAGTACCCCGCCGTGAGCTCGGCGGCGTGGGAGCTGGTGTGATAGTGCCAGTGGATTCCAGCAACCTTGGCGGATATCGTGACGCCGCTGATTTGGCCGAAGGCGTAAACCGCGGCTGCCAGCAAGCGGTCTCCGTGCTTGAGGAGCTTGCGGGAATACCATGACAGGAAGAAGCGGCCGTAATCGTCTTTCCACTCACCGTCCTTCCGGAAAAAGTTGGTTTTTTCCGGTGATTTGTTGTATGTGCCAGCGCCGGTTGGGCCGATAACATGTGCCCACTCTGGCTTCTCCCGCGCCTCTGCCGCCTTCTGCAGCGATTTTCTCATGTACTGCACAACCAAATTAATGCACCAAAGTTTTAGTAACATATCAAAAGAAAACAAAACTAGTAAAAGTAGTGTGTGTATGCTGTTATTGCCCACGCACCCCGTCGTAGCATTGGAACTCGCCGATGCCAGGGAACTGCCATTCATTGGCAGAGGAATAGGAAGGGTACATCAGCTGACCGTCAGGCCCCATGCCCACTTGGATCTCCTGCAAAATCTCATTCTGAGTTCACATCGTAACATATATATAGGGCATGTGTGCTCCATGCAGTTGCAATGTGCTACTTCGACGTGATGTCTACCACGATGTCTTTGCCGAGGTAGTTGCGAAACTCGTCGCGGAGCCTGCGCATGTAGTTAGCGTAGACCTGCATCGGGGTCCTGCGACGGAGTACTGGCTCTGTGTCGCAGCCAAGGGAGATGTAATCGTAGTTCCGGTGGCCCTCCGCGTCTGTGTACATCATGTCCTTGTTGGCCTCCATCTCCTCGACCACCCATGGCGGCAATGGGATTCTGCAGACCGCAATGCGATTTCATTGTCATGCATGTCCTACATGTAGGCGCTGCTAGCTAATAGCATATCAGAGTAGGTAATGGTAGCGATATGTTGGTTGTACTTGATCGAGTTGCCCATCTTGAACTGGTGGAAGGATAAGACCATCTTCAGCAGGAGTCCAGCCCTCTTCACCATCTCCACGAGGTCGACATATGCCTTCCAGTCGTATTTCTTGGGCCCCTTCCTCTCTACAATGCCCCACCACACGTGCACCAGCACCCCTGCTACTCCAACGTTCTTTAGTGCGTCCAGCTCTGTCTGCAGCCCCTGCGCCTGGGACAGCTCCCCATCAGCGCCCACTATGTTGTGGGGAAGCATCACGTACACTGGCACACCACGAAGTGGATCATCTAACTTGGCCACCCCTGTTTGACATATTCAAATGGAAAAATGTACCAACATATACATTATTAACACATAGTTCATTCTTGATCATATTAACCGAATTTTGACATATGACTAATATAAAACAAAATATATTATGTAACAAAGACGAGTACAAGGAAACAAGATATACTCCACTCGCTCTAAGAATCAAGGCAAAACTTTTTAATACATACCATGACACAGAGCTGTTGGATGCTTCAAGGTGTCATTTGATGATGGAGCAGCTACCGTAGGATCCATCTGGGCGATGGAATGGTTATCTTAATTATAACAAGGGGACAATAATGTCTCGACGGTAGATGAACCGTTACTTACTGACTAATGTATCAAATGCTAAATTTAGAATACAGATGATCAAAATTGAAAGAGTAGCAAGTACATGAGATGGATAGAAGTGGTCACCTGGTATGGCCAGGAATTAAGTGTCACTAAACAAAAATTTGTAATACTCCTTCCGTCTCAAATTAATTGTCACAAACATGGACAGAAGTTGATATATCTAGACATAATTAGATACATCCACTTTTGTCTATCTTTGTGACTATTAATTTGAGACAGAGCGAGTATTCATAGGATGTAGAAAGACACAATATACACATGGTTACTACAGAAAACTATATGGTCGGCCGATGGGAGCGAGGTGACAACATATACCTGGAGTATTTCCTCAGTATCAGTGTCAATGGTATTCAGTTCATCAACAATCTCGGTAATGGTAGGCCTTTTCTCTCGGTCATCCTCCCCACATCTTAATGCTATTTCGATGCATGTCTGAATATGTGATAACGTTTTGTTCTGCACCTTTTTCTCCCACTTTAGGAGTACCTGCAAAATCAAGAGAGAATACAAACTTAGCATGCATGGAGACAAGACATGAAATGTGCGTGAAAGGGACTGTTGTTCAACTGCATGGAGATATGACTTTTTTTTTTTATCTTACATGGTTGATAAAATCTTCGCGAGACATTTCATGTCTTCGTTCGTTGCCCCCTGATCCTGCTAGCATGTCTATGATCACCACGCCCAAACTGAATATGTCAGACTTTTCTGAGATGATACGTTCATCGATGTACTCCTTTGGCATGTATCCACTGCATGTCATCTTGTACAATTATTTTTTTATTTGAAGAACAGAGAGTCTGGTAACCATGCATGACCTACCAACTTACGAAGCTGCCTATTAGTCATAAAAAGAAACTCACCATGTGCCTATGATACCTAGTGTGGTACACGTATTTGTTGAGTCAATGAGTTTGGACAAACCAAAATCTCCAATCATAGGCGTCCAGTCCTCATCCAAGAAAATATTTGCAGGCTTTAAATCCAGATGCCAAATAGGGATGCCATGAAGATATTGTATACCATTGCAAATTTCTTTTATTATTTTACAACGTGTGTGACTGTCAGAGACGCGAGGTTCATCTGTAGAAAGCAGACATCAAGCTCTTTATAGTACCGACACGAAAATTTATGGACGATGGCTATTTTCATGAACAATGATTAGGTAATCTAAGTACAACACCATTCACACAATCATACCAAAAAGATAATTGTCAAGGCTTCGACGGCTGAAATATTTGAAGCAGAGCAGTCTTTCACATTGATCAGCACAAATCATTTCTTTACCCCTCTCTATAAATAGTTGTTGTGTATCATGGCAGTAGCCGACCAACCTCACGATATTTCGATGGCTGGTCCGCATGAGGTTAGTGCACTCATTATTAAAGACGTTGTCGTCAGGTCTTACAATATTGAAAAATTTCTTCACGGCAATCGGTTCCCCTTTGTGTTCTCCCTGTAGAGTATTTATCGTCTTTATAAGGCGAGGTTGTAGCTGGCAATAGTATCATTTGAAAGGCAAAACATGCAAGTATTGATCATACCTTGTAAACTTTTGCATATCCGCCCCAACCAATTCTTTGCTCCTCCGAAAATCCATCTGTGATTTGTTTTAAGTAGTTGAGCTTAAAATCCTCCGGGAAACTACTCTCTTCCCGCGACTTGTTGTCCATGCTGTTCAGGAATACCCTGCTAGGACAGGCTTGTGCACTTCTATCTGATAACACATTAAAACCCTTTCACAAAAAGCAAGAGCCTGTATATGTGTAACTTGTACAAAAAAGAAAGTGACATGTTTTTGCAGCTCAAGAAAAATTAAATAATCAATCACCAACTATATGGTATTTATAGTACTAGTAATTTTGTCAGGTACATAATCTTGAAAGAAGGACAAAATTATACTCTTTGTTAGCGTATGAGAAGTGCAGCTAATCTAGTTAAGAACGTGGGAGAATTCCTTATTTGACACTACTTCAAAACGTGATTCACTATTTGACCCTGAAAATGTTTTCTTCCTTATTTTACAATTGATAATACTTTTTGGCCTAATATGACACTATCGTTCATTCCGTCACACTCTCTGGCCCGTCTTCTTTCCGTAGACCAAACTACCTCTCTATTAATACCTATGCAAAGCTGAAAAAAAGACCTAACACATTAGTGGCTCATCCCTGTCCAGAGAAATCATCCTGCCCCATATCCCTGTCCCGGACCTGATGCGGAGCCGTACTTCCATAGAGGCGATGGTGAGGGCTGTGGCTCTGGAGGACGGGCTTGGCAGGGCGGGCATGTCAGCTCAATGCTCCGACGGTATTGGGGATTAAAGCAAAGTAGAAGCCTGGATCGAAGTCTTGTGGGTTGCTAGTTGGTTGTTGTTTTCAGTTCGTCACCGTACTATTGATTTTGTCTTGTACAAAATTTCGGTGACATAATGCACCAGGAGCAAAAGCATCTTTTCATGCCTGTATCTAACACCGTTATTGCTCAAAATGAACTAGCCAGGGTGTCATAATTTACTCCATGTGTCAACTAGGGAAGAAAACCTTTTTCAGTGACTAGCTAATAAGAAATTACATTTTTTTTAAGATAAGGAATTCTCTCAAAGAGAAGAACATAGTTAAACTAGACGATCCCACTAGAACAATCATGGTAAATAGGATAGTTGGTTTGTTTGTGACACGACGAGACATGCCACGAGCAAAAAGAATACAAGGAATGAAATCAAGCAGGTATATATACATTACATGGGAAACAGATCGACTTGAAATGATGAGAGGGATCAGCATTTGGGCTAACCTGGAGTCTAGAAGAGGCCGGCTGCTTGTAAGAATCGAAGGATGCGTACGCGTGGAAGAGAGAATGGTGTAGAAGCGGCTGGCTCCACGACGGGATTTATATTCAGATCGATCGGGCTCCAGCATGGAGAGGTCAGCTGTTCCTTTTAATTTCCATGCTCGTCATGCTGATCAATGCGTTCTATTTTTTATGCCTTAATGATCTGTACCAGCTAATCAATCATATGGCATAACATGTCAAACATTACCCCTTCGAAACTCCAAGGGATATACCGTTATGCCTGAAGTTGACCTTTTGCACACTTGTAGAAAATGTTGAACTTATCAAGATAGCCATTGAGATTTGAAGCACTGGTACAACCTGGTCAGGCAGTAAGTGTTTGTTGTAGATGTTCAACTTGCTTGCCATTTTCTGTAGGGTTTTTGTTTTGGTACCGTGATTTGGCCATAGAGTTTCCGTGAGTCAATGTCTTAATGATCTGTACCAGCTATTCTTTTACTGTTTCCTGAAACCTAAATGTAGGACCTGCTCGAGAAATGGCCTTTTTTACATCAATTATATAGTTTAACTGAAGCGAAAGAAACCATGTATTGGCCTCTTGGGGCTCTGAATCCATGTTTAAACCGTCAATTTGAAGCATAACAAGGATTGGACATCATTTATCATCCAAGTTTTCAGGCCAAAAGCACATCAGAAATTGAACAACCATGGACAAAATCCATCTTCCTTCCGGGCACTAGTCACATGTCCCTTGATTATCCCAGATTTAAAACTATTCACGCGTGACTGGGCGTGTTTGAACACAACATAAACAAAGCAGATAACTAGCCCCACTAAGTGGAGAGTATCGATTTGAACTAGATTAAATTAGCCATGCTAGACGTATTCTATTCGTGCAACTTTATCCTGTACGATGTGGCGATATATTGTTCCTATTCGACCACAACAAACAAGACACTTGTCATGTTATAATTTTTTCGATGCATATTAGTTTGACTCGCTGCTAAACAATACAGTACATCGGTCTAGCAAGGACTAAATATGTGAATCATTTCATGTGATGCCACCTGCTTGCTGTTACTGAGTTGTATGGGCCTCACCGAAGTTGACGATGGAGATTTGAAATCAGATATTATGATACCGTGATCCTATGCGATCATGCATCTATTGTAATAAACTGAAAAGCAATCTGGATACCAAACAACGCGAATTTGTTTGCAAGTTGACTATGCTCTCATACTTGGAACCATTGGTGCACTTTGCTGCGTTGTTGTTTAGGTGGTTCTTCGAAATGGGGAATATAGGCCTGGTCTCTACATCACCGATGCACACATCCAATTTATTGCAAAGTTTTTAATTTTCAACATTTACATCTCATGCCTGTTGTTCTAACTCGTTAGCGAGTCAACTATCTTGCCTGGTACGTGATTAATGGAATAAAATCCAACTTATACATAATATCTAGTCATTTATCAATGTAAATGTTAAGTGGTCCATCTAAACATTGAAATGTTTTTGATACCCAGTGAAAAATAAACAATGAATCATGATAAGCCTAGATATGAGTCGCCTTCATGCCAACTAAAATCTCCAGCCCGAATGACAATGCTTTGTATTTGGCTTGATTATTTGTGCAATAATTTTCAAGTTGGAAAAAAGCTTCATAGACAATACCATGGGGAAAAACATAAACAACGCTGATCCTACCGAGCAGTGAAAGTATGGTCTCCACGATATGAAAGAAATGAGGTTCACATCCAAATTCTTCCCGTTGTCAACCCGATGCTTATCGAGGAAGTTGGCAATGATCTAGTGTATCATAGATTTGAGAGGGCATAAGAAAAATCATAACCTATCAACACATAAGCCCACTTGTCAATTCGACCACTGAGTATTGTCCTTTTCAACATATATTTGATGGCATCAATCTAACAAGCTAGGATTCACTCGCTAGATGATAAATAGTGTAGCAATTTGGTGCAAGTGTAGTAAAGAGATAGGCACAAGTTCTCAGTGGACTAAAAAAAAAGTTCTCAGTGGACCTGTACCCTGGCTCAGCAACCAATAAAACGGTGGCTGAAGTATGTGATGGCATACTACTTACCTTTTGGTCTCATGGGTTTAATGATAAACCTCCTGTGATAATTTACCTTGCAAAAAATTTCCGCATGTCCTTCCAAGCCGGAGCCAACACTTTATGGATGGGCATCTTCTAGACCAATCTCTATGCCTTGCTGAGAGATAATGAAGCCTAGAAATCTCCCGGACGATATGCCAAAGGCACAACTCAAAGGATTCATCTTTAACCAATACTACCTCATTTGTCAAATGCTAAATGTAAGTGGGCTAAATGAGATGACTGGATGTCAAACTTACCGATATAGTCGTCAATATAAACCCTCAATACGACTCCGAGAAGATCATGGAAAATCAGATTCATCGCAACCCTCAATACGACTTCGAGAAGATCATGGAAAATCAGATTCATCGCTCTTTGACATGTGGCATCGAAATTCTTCACCCTAAAGGCAATTGTCGTCCACTCGAATACACCAACGAACCCAAGGCACCTGATGAAGGCAATTTTAGCCGAGTCCTCCTCGGGGATGAATACTTTATTGTACCCGGCATTGCCATCTCAGAAGTTCATGGCCTTGTTCCGTGGTGCATCACTAATGATCTTATCAGCTATAGCCTCATGATATTCGTCTTTAGGTGTTCCTCGATACTAGTCTCTAAAGTATATGCACACCCTGAACTTTCCCAGATCATTTCTTCTCGAACTAGACAATATTTCCAATCCATGCGGCGTGCCGACATGGCATGGCGGATCTCGTCACTTGGTAGGCTGTACCAAAATTTCACATATGATGGAAGAACCAAAATTCATAGACTGCTGTAGCCTGGCTTCGTTGTGGTAGCATCTCGATGGTGGCGAAAGACTCTTGTTGGTCGGTGGTTTGCAGCGAGGCGTCACCTATAACAAACAAGAAATTTAACACGACTCTATCCGGCTATAAAACTCTTATTATGATTCAGACTACATCTGACAGTGATAGAGTAACACCCCAAGTTTGTAGTAATGTGTAAATAGTTAACCATATCATGTCTTGCATTATTTTGGCCTTGCGAATTTTTCTTCATTAAAAAACAAATAAGGAATTATAAAAATGCCATAAACATAGCCCTATTTTTTTTAATGTGGTGAAAAACTTCAAAATTTCAAAATAAATATGCAGCTTCTGTTAATATTGCGAGGCTCCATGATTTTTTACCAGATTTATTGACCTTCTTAAGTGCCTCTAAAAATTGCTCAAAGTCTGTGTTTAAGAATGTTCTGGGACTTCTTTGCAATTGCCCAAACTTTTAGGGGGTATTCACAAAAACGCATGTCTTTCTCATGCTAGTAAAGCAGCTATGTGTCGATGCTGCCGTCCTTGCGCGGCCACCTTCTGTGTCCCTACCTCCTCGCGTGGATACCCCGGATGAAGGCGTCGTGCTCTCCTACCTCTCTCTCCACTCACCATTCTCCCTCATCGTCCATGTACTCCTCTCCTGGTCAAAACTCTAGCTCCGACCGGCTCAAATCGAGGTTGCTCTATGCCATTATGAGATCCGTAGTTAAGCCCAGAAGATATTCCTAGGCCTCCTCTACATCCCCGTGCATCAGAGCTTGTGGACTCTAGGAATCGGGCGAATCAGCGTCGTCTTCCTTTCCATGGGCCGAACCATGCCACCACTCGATACCCTCCACCGCATCTCCTCCAGCTTCCCCGGTCCCCTCAATAGCTTTATTGTGAGATCCTGCTCCTCAAGGACTTCCCCTCCGTCTACCTCTCGACACTGGTTTGAGTTGCCGACACGGCCCGCCGCCCACCGCCGTACGGAAGTGTCACTGGACTAGCTTTCGCCGACCAGTTCAGAGTGGTGCCACCAATTTCTCGTCTACCATCACCCGATGCGTCCAACACACGCAGTTCCCATCCACGCACGTCCCCCTTCACCGTCTATCATCGATGGTCGTCCCGCTGACGTCGACATGACATGGCCACAGGGCCCATCTGTTAGAATTTAACATATTGTGAAATGATTTTGTTAATTATTAAGACTCTGACATGTGGGACCTAGCCAAAATTAAATAAATTCTAGAAAATGAATAATATTTTAAATTCAATATCTTTTGATTTTTAAGTCAGAAAAATAAAATCAATATCACCAAAATGCTCAGAAAAATAAAACCTATCTATCTATGCCAAATTCATACATGTTTGAACAATTCAAATTTGCAATTATTTGGAAATGACCAAAATACATTTCCCTTAAAATTGGAAATAATTCCAATAAATGAAAAACTTGCATTTCAAACCCTAGAAACTTGTTAAACATATATGGGGATTTACTTCAATACATTTAAATCGTCATGCATTATGTCATGGTTGAATGTTGTTATTTTTCTTTTCGGGTTTCGTTCTTCTTGGTAGAAGGGAAATCCGAAGTCAAGGTCGACAACACCAAAGACGAATACTTGATAATCGATGATCAAGTCAAGCACAATATTGCTAAAACTCTTTTAATGGTTATCATCATTTAATGGTTATCAAAGAAGCAATGCAAACATAACCTCTTATCTACACATATATGATTTCAAAGTAACTTTGATTCTTGTATATTGCATACGGTTTCAATGTATTTCTGGTCGATAGGTAGGGTTCTCCTACCTATTGCATCGCCTAAATATTTTGAACCACTTGTCCTAGCAGTCATAGGTATGTTGATGTGCATTGTTAGAGCCCTATATCTGCTATGCTTAGTTGTGCTTATTTGCTATAATGCGATCCATCCAGTTGATGGATTGGGTCACGAATGAATTTAGTACGTCAGGATGACGTGGAAACATGTGACAGATGATTTACGCGACCAAAGGCTTGGATGACGGGTCAGTGTGGGATTGTGGTGCTTTGTCTCTTCCTTGCTGACCTTAAGACTAAGGTCTCGCCTTTGAAGCCAATACTGAGCGTACATCCATACGCGGGCCGATGAAGCCAACACTAAGGTCTTGACTAACTAACTTTCTTAGCTTTATCCATGTAGTTCGAGTTTCCCATCTCCGTGTACGTGAGAAAACGTTTTGGAGAAAAGATAGGTTCACCGGAATGCAACGACGAACGAACACGAATCTGATCCCGCTTCATTGATAGGGACTGTCAGGAGGTGGCCATCTCCTGTAATGGTGGAACTACCTTTTTTGAATTGACTCACGGATAGGGTTAAGCAAGGTAAAGGTCTTGGTCAATCACCCTTTGACACTCTCCTAGGAAGAGCATTGTCGCGTGGCATTAAGAGTCGGTTGGTAGTGTGGGTAAATTTGTAGACCCCTATAGGGTTAAATCTTATCGAAAAGCCATATCCACGATTAAGGAAGACTTGGTAACGGATTATGTGATATCGTATGTAACTTGAAACATACCGTAGAAGTTGTTGACAATGAACGAAGGGTGCTTCCTCGAGTGTGTCAAGGGGGTGATCCTAGTTGACAGGTTGTGCTCACAATGATTCGGTGGACCATAAAATGATGGATGAAGATAATGTGTGTCTCTTATCCATTTTAAAGATCCGATTTACGAGCTTCTCTTTCCCTCGATTTGAAACAAAGATTGCTTTCTGCAAATTAAACTTCATAAACTCTCCCCGAGCAGGCAAATATATAATAGTTTAGCTTCATTGTGCTTTATGTGAAGTTCTTCACTTCAATGGTGTTTCTACATGGACATCAACGATTAGTTTTGGGTTCCCACGGGGGAGAATAGAATCTATGGGCTGGGACGTCGTCTTTTGTTGTGGCCTCTTAGCTCTTTTGGTATCTTTTGTTTAGAACAACATAATTTTCCTTCCATTGTTTGATATAATGTTGGGTTGTGTGACATATGTGTGTAATTTTATACTCTAGTAATACTAGTATGTCATGGCTTCATTCTAGAGTCACTGCTTTGTACGGTTGTCAGGCTCGAGCTCGTTGTTATGCACTTTTGGCTATGCGTGTGTCGTGTCGCAACCGAGGGGTTACGGGCCGATGATCAATTCCAAGCACACCTGCTGATGTTTACTCGGTATGGGAGTGGCAAACCCAATACCTATCGATTCTGTAACATGACCAGTGGCACGTAGCATCTCTTTATAATTTGATTTCGGTCCGACAACCTAACAAGATTCATGGGTTCTTTGTTATGCATTCTTAGTTATGCTTAGCACATGGTATCCTTCGAGGGTGGTGCACCTCCCAGCCTGGGGTTGGTACCCTAGTGTCCCTTTGATAGCATGTCTAAGAGCTCATAACACTTACGTATAACTTTGGGTCCGAGGTGTGACATGTTTTGGTATCAGAGAAGAATTGCCTGTAGGTAACCCTTGCTATTGGCTGATGTTAAGTCTGGTGTTTGTGAAAACTACTTGGAAGTTGTGAAAATATCATTAGGATTGTTTTTACTCCTTATCTGGCATCGATCTATTTTTGGGTCACCATACCTTGTGTTGAATTGAAAAGGTTTTACTATCTCTTCAGGTCATTCAAACCTAGGTTTCTTAATCGGGGCAAGTTCTTTCTTAACCAAGTTGACCTAGTGTTGAGTTTTCTAGAGTTTGTGTGATTCATGTCTTCTCTTCTTTAGTCTAAGAGATATCCTTCCATCACGACTGCTCTACTTCGAGTGTTTCACATTATTATATTCTAGGTTTCAAGGATCTTTTCGAACTGAGTGTTGCACACACTTCCCTCTCCGAGTGACAAATAATTTGGAAGATGTGTGTGTCTTTTGAAACATAATGTGTGATTTCTATCTTATAGGGTCCTTCAAGGCACTTTCATAGTACGTATTCATATACCTTATAGGTCCTTCAACGCAATCAGATAGTACTTATTCATTTCTCTAGGGTTTAACCCTTGGACTTGAACCGAAGGTCGCAAATGCTAACATTTAACCCAAGGTCCATTTTGTTAACATGTGAGGAACATTTGCTACCACGGGATGGCTAGATAACTTCAGATTTCATAGCTATACGTTTTGGCATGGAACTAAAAGGATCACGACAAGAGTGCTCTTTATGAGTCTCACATCTATGTTTATCTTCCAGTTGATAGCCAAGTTTCGGATGTGCATTGTAGTCTTCCAATGAAGTGGCTCTTGTGGTCCGTCTAAACATTGAACGAGAAATTTCTTCCCCTCTAGTTAGCGCCTTCATTGGGAAGGCTTTCAACCAAGTGTCATGCCGACAAAACTCAGCCATCCGTCGTTGATGGCCCATTGGATCGGTCGATGAAACATAATGCTATCGTTGGTCTCGTGAGAGAAACAATTACGGAATTCAAATTGGCTCCCGAGCTCACATGCTCATGTCTTATTAAATTTTTTGAAACAATTTTTTATAAAAATAACAACAAACATATAAAAGTTTACTACATACGTGTAAAGTTTCATGATGAAATGACCTTTTACGTGACATGCGCACAAAAGAGAAATAATTGGCCAAAATGATATTTGAAAATATAGTTCTTTAGAGCAGTGATTTTTTTTTACATAGGGCACTACAAATAACATTTCACTACGAAAGTTTTCATGAATGTAGTAAAGTTGTATATGTTGGTTGCAATATTTTTGCAGATTTTTTTTTTGGAAATGTTTTACTATTTTTTCTTAATTTATTAATTTGGGAGGAGCATGTGGGATCGGGAGCCAAAACACCCCCCTGATTAAACTTATATCCTCACCTCTTAAAGTCATCAAAACACAATATATTATGTGTATTCTTTATAATGTTATCCTTTAACACGTCATCAATATCTTATCACACTAAGCAACCTCAAAACTACACTTGACTTCCTCTTCGTGATTCTAGTGAATCGGCTTCAGGTCATCATGAACATAACATTGGGCCTAAGTCAACCCAGCGGACTCATCAGAGCACACGTCGGCTCCATTTGAGTCCACGGTATACTCCAAAGTGTGCATGAGGGGTTGGCCTAGCTGATGAGTTTCTCTTGTCCTCGTTGTTTCGGCTCTCTTGGACCCAAGCCCTCTGCAGAACTTGGTCGAATGTAAGAACTTGAAGCCCTCCAACTTCTTTTTGATGTGGATCTCACGCTGTGAAGTACTAAGTCGGCCTTATCTCTTGATCAATTCGCTAATTTGTCAATACGATTGATGGCATGGACGAGTGACATGACAAAGGTGAAGTGTAACGGGCCTAAAAACGTCAGAGCGATGGAACTTGAAGCCGTCTCTAGGATTCGAGAAAAGTGTAATCTTAGTAAGAGATAGTTGTTGGACTTGGATTATTTCTTTTATATATATAGTCTGGAATTATAGATCTTATCACATTACATTGTATCATAGTATAATATTGCCGTTTTTCGAATACCATGTGGATATCATTTTGTTACTTGTGAAACTTTGTGTGTATTTAGTCTTCGATATGAAAAAAAATCTAAAAACTTGTGGAAACACATGCACATTCAACTAATTTGTTATTAAGGTGTAGTTTGTGACCGTGGTATCTATGATACGTGCCTCGGACATCCCCTAAATCCCACTTTTTAAAAATTCTTTCTTCTTCTTTGCTCTAATTTAATTGTTTTGTTTTCAACTACGGAAACTCTTCTCTAAATTTTCTTTGCACACGCCGCCACACATCAACCATGAAAGTCATGATGTCACCCTCTAAAACAAATCAAGGTAGTGGTGGAGCTTAGTGCATGTCAATGGGGCCACACACCACCCTTTTGTGAGAGGTAGTGGTGGAGCATGATCTCACCCTCTAAAACTAAATCAAGGTAGTGGTGGAACGTAGTGCATGTCAGTGGGGGCCACGCCCCCCTCCCACACCATCCTTTTTGTGAGAGCACTTACTTTGAGGTGTTTTGCCCCCAAACATGTTGTGGCAAGCTGGAACAAAGAATAAGAGCAAGAGCAATAGTATAGCCCACTGTCGGCTATAGAATTTTGCCACGTCATCTATAGCCAACACCTATAATAGTTATATATATATATATACTGTTTTATATATTTATGGCCCACGTGATACTCTCACATACTGCCTAGGATACGCGCTGCACCTGGCTACTAGGCTGTAGACCGGTTCTCTCTCTTCCACCTTAGCAAAAGTGTACTATTTAATTCTTTACAACCTGCTGACTAGGCTCTATTATACTTGCTCTAATGGGATGCCAAAATGAAAGATCTTCACAAGTTTCACTGGAGCATGAGTCAATCACTAGTGGAAACAGAGCCAAAGGATTTTAACAATAGTACATGTTCAGTTACAAAACGGTACAGATGTGTGTCTTGTACCGGTTTGAACGGGGAGAGCGCTGGGAAAGGCTAATACCGGTTTGAACCATACATTTGGTACCGGTTGGTGGCTAAAACCTGTACCAAAGGGGTGTGGAAACCGTTCGTCTGGTGCGAGAACATTTGGTACCGGTTTTAGCCACCAACCGGTACCAAAGGGATGAGGGAAAGGGGGCGTGGAACCGTTCGCCTGGCGCGAGGACCTTTGAACCGGTTTGTGGCAAAAACCGTACCAAAGAGTTGAACCGTTTTGCCTCCCGCATGTATTTGTTCGTGAATTGCTACAATACTGCGAGAACATTCTCTGTTTCCTCCCTCTCACCCTCTCTCTTCTCCCTCTCTTCCTCCCAATCCACCATGGATCAACCAATCAGTCGCATAGGCCCTCTTCGTGCACATTGCACGAACGTGCTTACCGTCATCTACACGAACGAGAGCGCCAATATGGCGGGTTATCTTGCCACATTCAAAGGATGGGTTAAAGGCGCGAAGGATCAAGATAAATTCATTGGGCTTGATCTTGAGTACACGCGCAATGGGAAGGAGGTTGCGGTCATCCAACTTTGCTACAAGAAGAATGTCTTGGTCTTTCAGTGGTCAAGGTACGTACGTTTTGGGGCTTGATATCGATCTATTCATAGATTTATTATGATAAAAATTGCATAGAATAGCAACATGTTCGATCCCCATTTGAATCATATATCCGTGACATAGAATCATATATCCGATCCCCATTTGAATCATATATGTACGTGATATATAGAAAATTGCATAGATTTATTATGATGAAAATTGTATAGGATAGCAACATGTCTGATCCCCATTTGAATCATATATCCGTGACATATAACCATATATACGATCACCATTTGAATCATATATCTGTGATATATCCGTGCATAGGTTTATTATGGTGGCTTGATGCATATTGGCAAATCCGTGTAAGAACATAGAAGATATAGTTAATTTTAGGACATATTGGCAAATCCGTGTAAGAACATAGAAGACATAGTTAATTTTAGGACATATTGGCAAATCCGTGTAAGAACATATCCGTGTAGTGAATTTTACTTGTTGCATATTGGCATATATATTTAATTAGTAGGTTATTGTTATGATTCTTAACTAACATTTTGTTTCATGCTAATGTTTTGTTGCAGTAGTGACAAGAAGTGTCCATCTCTCATGAACTTCCTTTGCCGCAACGACATTCGTTTTGTTAGCATTGATACAAACAATGACAAGATCAAGATGAGGAACAGTTTCGGTATTGCGATACCTGCTGCCTGCCACATTGATATCCAGGAGATATTCAGGCCTCGGCATGATAGGACTTCTATGGTTCATATGGCAGTGGATTTGATCGACGACTGGTACGGTGATATGAAGACCAAGATCGATAACCACAAGGAGTGGGAGATGACTCCACTTCACCGCAAGAACATTGAGTATGCCGCCATAGATGCTTACGTTGCATACGATTTGTACCGCATCATTCGAGTCGTCAACCTTGGCCAGCGTCACCTCGTACTGACACCAGCAACAGTTGATGATGATGATGATTCAGACGACTACTAGTGTGTAGTAGTGCTTGGGGGTCTCTATTATGTATATATAGTACTTTTATATATATCTCTCTATGATGTAGTCTCCTGTGATCTAGAGAGCGAGTACTTTTATATGTATCTCTCTATGATGTAGTAGTGCCGGTCTCTTGTGATCTGGAGATCGAGTAATTTTTATATATATCTATATTTATATGTTCATGTTTAAGTATGATGTGAGCAAGATTTCATTGTGATCTCCTGGTTTCTAGTCTTTTACTTGCTTTGTTATTTTGTTTTTATCTTTGCTTTGTTAGTATGTCTAGATTTACTACCTTTCTTATGTCCTCTGAGGCTGAGATCCTCACCTTCAAACAAAGAGGTGATGAAAATTTGAAAGATTCTTAGGAAATAATTTCGATTACACAAAAAAATACAACCTGTGCTACCTCTAAATATTTTGCTTAGATGTTTATATCTTGGCTTTTTTGGTTGGTGCAAGCATGCTTTCGACTTGATTGTCGGAGGCAACCTACCTTGTTTTCTCTCGTTTCTTTATTGTTTTCTTCTATTCTCTTTTGCTTTCCTTGAGTCTTGGAAGTTGTCACCTCTGTAACCGCTTCTTATCCCTTTTATTTGGTTTTGGTGCCAAGAATTTCCTTTTTTGAAAGAAAGTGCAAGTTGTTGTTTTGTTGTACAGATTTTTGTGCCTCACCGTAAAACCCGTATCTCTCTGACAGAGTATGATAAAATCATGAAAAACATTGGGCACATGACCCAGGTTGTTATCTAACTTCCATTAGTTTCAAGGTTTCTGATTTGAGCCACGAAAGTGCGTCGAAAAAATTCATCTTTACAGTTAGTTCTGTTTTGACAGATTTCTGCCTTTGTGGGGTTCTCTAGGGGTGGAAAGCTTTAAAAGAATGTAATGATAGAAGGCAATGTTTGAATTAAGTGTATGAATTGTATTCAAATAGTACCAAGTGGATTTGTTTCTTTGATGCATTAACCACGCTAATGAAAATTATGAGAAGTTTTGCGTGAAGGAAGTTTTTAGGTGTAAGGAGAGGAGGATGATATGAGAAGATTAAGGATGTACAAAACCTCAAACTTATGAATTTCGAGGTCACCCCAACAAATATCCAATTCTGATTTCGATACCGGCTTTATTCGTATAAGTCTGGTTTTTCTACAACGGGGTTAGGATTTCATCGGAGAGAGACTTCGGCTTGAAAGTACTAGATCAAATAAACATGAGGGAAATTTATCAAGAGTTGGGTTATGGATGTCTCATATTTCGATTTCTCTCATTATTCTAATCGGTTTAGACATATTATTTGTCAAATTTCAATTTACGGATTTGCATATATGAATTATTCAATATTAAATAAAAATGGCAAATAAGTTAATTATTATTTGCATTTAATAATATTTTAATTCAAAGTATTATTAATGATTCATTTATTTTTATTTAAATAATTATTTCGATTCATAAAATAAATGTGTGTGACATCATAGTCCATGGGTTAATATGATTGATAGGATACTATTGTCAGGGAAGTATCTCTTGTTTGTAGCTGGCTCATAGGGAAGGAACTACTCCCTCCGTTCCGGAATATAAGACGCGGAAGCATTTACAGTAGGAAAACGCTACTATCCCCCCGGGGGATCACGTCGTTCTGTCCTCCGGGTGCGGAACCGTCGGATGGAAACAAATCGGGTGGGCATCATTAGCCTTGGTCCTACCAGCCCACCACCAGTCAACAAATATCTCCACCTTATCCTCTCCTTCCCCACGAGACCACGGCTCGTTCATTTCGCCGCTTTTCCCTGCGCTCCTTCATAGCCGTTCTTCTGCCGCTGCGTCCGCCCCCCCCCTCGCCCCGCCTCTCCCACCATGCCCGCCCTTCTCACTCCCACCATGCCCGCCCTCTCACCGGGGCGAGGTTGTGCCGCCGATCTCCTCTGAAGCGCCCGCCATGGTTGACGGCGCTACATCGAGAGCGGCGACGCTCGTTGGCGGCGGAGCACCAGGGAGGAAAAGGAGGACGGAGAAGGAGATCTGCCGAGGGTGGAGGCGATGCAGGATTTGTTGGAGATGGGGAGGCGTTCGGTGGTGGTCGCGGGCGGAGGCGTCGGAGATGGGCACAACCTCGTCGGAGATGGGGACAACCTCGCCCTGCGCCACCCGCTCCTCCCCGTGCTCCTGTGGGCCGGCGGAGCTGCTCCCGCTCGACGGGAGCAATTTTTTGTAAGATAAATAGCAAAAAAAATCTGCTATGAGAACAAATCCGATGTTCTCTGTAGCAATCCTTTGATGCAGTTTCTTGTTTTTGTGGAGCAATTTTTTGTAAGATAAATAGCAAAAATTTTCTGCTATGAGAACAAAACCGAAATTCTCTGTAGCAATTTCTTTTGATGCATTTTTCTTGTTTCGTGGAGCAAATTTTTGGCAAGGGAAACGCTTGGTAGCATTTTTCTTTGATGCAATTTTTTTCAAGATAAATAGCAAAAATTTTCTAGTATGAGAACAAAATCGAAGCTCCCTGTAGCAATTTTTTGATGCTTTTTTTTCTTGTTTTGTGGAGCAATTTTTTGGTAGTTTCAGCATTTTTTGCTATATGTGGAGCAATTTTCGCAACATCTGTTGCAATTTCTTTTCTGATTTTTGGAGGCAAATCTCTCGCCGGAGCTCTCAACGGCGGCGGTGGTGATGCTACCGACGACGTGCGGCTTTTGCTACAAAGGTACGAGCAGCGACCGGCGAGTCTGCGGCGACGTTTTTTTCTCCGGCGATTTTTTCTCCGGTGACGGGGTGGAGCTCACCGGAGGTGCCCGCGCTGCCTGCCATGCCCACACGCTGCTGGAGGTGTCGTGCGTCACGCACAGAGGATAGAGCGGTTGACCTCTTTTCCGAATTGTGGGCATTTTTTTCGTGCGCGTGACTGTGGACCCGAGGGGACACGTGTCGTTTGCTGGACGCTCAGCGCTATCCTTTACAGTACAACTTTCGTCACGTTACGCAATTTTGCAACTTCCCGAAATTGCCCTCACGCGGATCAGTCGCTCGCGCAGACCACTCTTCTTCCACACGTTCTCCACTCGTTTCCCACTACCCACAATTCTCTCGCGCACAAAAATGGCGCCTGTCACCGCCCTCTCCCCGTCGCCGCTGTGTCGTCCAGGCTCTCCGTCGGCGCCGCCGCCTTCCTCCCTGTGTCCTCCTTGATCCCCATCACCTGCGAGTTTGTGACCACTCTGATAGCCCCCAGCCCTAGTTCTCTCGCACCCTATAGGTCAAAGGTCAATTTTTTTATCCGCCGGTGATGGTGCCGCTGGGCGAGGAGACACCTCATCTGCGTTCGCCGGCGCCTGATCTGCGTGCGCCGGCGCTTGATCTGCTTTCTGGAGGCGCCAAATACGAGCTCTGTACCACGACACCGCCTCCCGCTCTCGTCCTCTGCTACGTCCAGCACGACACGGCCTCTTGCTCGTTGCCCCGAGGTCTGTATCCCTCTCCCCTCTCTACCTGCTGCATCTCAGTGTTTCTTTAGGTCGTGCTAGTTACTCCTCCGATTGCTTTTATGATTGGCTAGCTCGAGTTGAGCATCTCCGTACTAACTTATCCAATTTCTTTCTAAATATTTGATTCACATGCTCGGGTGCTCAAGTGCCACTCGTTTTTTCTTGGAGTTCATATCCGTTCTTAGTCCTACACCATCTTGAGTAGACGTCAGTTTCACCAGCTTGTGATTGGTAGTGTGTAAAAATCAGCTTGTGATTGGTAGCGTGTAAAAATATGTCAAATTAGCTACCCCACTCACTCCCTGAAAGATGAATTGTCCATAATTACTCCGATTAGTCTCAGATATATCCTCTCATTTTTACTGATACCTCAACTTCCTTCAGCTCAAGATTGCATATAGGCCTGGGGAGCGGTTCAACCTTCCAGATTTCCACCATGCTGTGGAGAATTTGCTTCTCGATGGCTTCATTCCTGAGCAACATGGGTCTGTACCAACTGGAGGTATGGCTGAATGTTCGCGCCACCGATAAGGCCGTCAGGCTCCTCCTGCCCCAGCCCGTGAGAGCTAATTCAACGCCCTCGCAATCATCGACGACGCCCTACCGCACTGGCGCTAAGGTGAACTCAACCAACATTCTCTACCGCCAGCCCTGGATAGCTACCTCAACGCTGCCGCCAACGTTTTTTCACTGTTGTTGGTACTCTATAATCAGTCAGTGCTTGATTGTAGCAAGTGCAAGTAGTGCTTGTTTGGTACGTCAGGTTGCAGTAAAACCTGTAGTGAAAAAGGTTACTAACCAATAGGCTGCTGATCAATACTCTACTTGAAGTTAATTGTTTTGTTTGTAGTGTGGAGTATCAGGCTAATTGAAAGAAAGAAAATTGCTTGCTGTGTGTTGCATTTTTGTTAAGGAGCTGATACATGGGTTAAGCCAATTACTTAACTTACATTAGTGCATTTGTTCGGCAGCTTAAACCGGAGTAGGTTGCAAGGGACCTCATAAATTTAAGCCATTTGCTAGCACTGCTTGTGCAGCAGTAGCATGTGAGTATATTTACACATATTTGTATCATTTGCAAATATTTGTATCAGCAATATAAACATCTTATCCTAATTTTCTGTACTGCTAGGAGTAGGATTGTGAGTATTCTTGTGTTCTGCTAGGAGTATGATTAGTGTACTGCTAGAAGTAGGATTTGTGTAATGCTAGTGTGTTGGATTAAATAATGCTTGTACATGAGCATTTAAAATAATGCTTGAGTACTCTGTTAATGTCGGATTGTTTGCATGAATTTTGCACTGCTTGCTGCGATGTTAAGCTATGCTCCAGCTGATGTGTTGCTTGCTGTGAGTACTCTGTCAGTGCAAGTTTTCAGGGGTACTCTCCAACTGATTTTGGAGTATTTTCCTACTGGTGCAAGCTTTTGCTTATTTTCCTACTGCATTTGGTTTTTCTGGTGGCATTTGCTATTTTTGGTAGCAGTACCAAGAAACTGATTGTTAGCGGGAATGGATCGACCCATTGGAGAAAACAGTTTCATGCCTATCAAAGCTATATCGCTTCTTAGAATCTTAAGTTTTTTACTGGTTTAGCCCAAGTATTGTAACTTCCAAAGCTTACGATAATTTCTATTGTTAATTCTTCTTTTACTACTTGATGCTCTGGTCATTCAAGTTGACATATTACTTAAATGTTACAGGAAGCCTTAGAAGGTTGCTCAACATGCTTCAGATCATTACTGAACCTGGGTGAGAATGATGCTGCTCCTGGGCGAGGCGACGAGTGCTGCTCCTGGGTGAGTCC
Organism: Alopecurus myosuroides; assembly: GCA_028641055.1. Classification (NCBI taxonomy): domain Eukaryota; kingdom Viridiplantae; phylum Streptophyta; class Magnoliopsida; order Poales; family Poaceae; genus Alopecurus; species Alopecurus myosuroides. Next base: position 720,604,385 of record CM054057.1, read on the forward strand.
TGAACCTGGGTTCAATCTTCTCCGGCTGCTCTTGTGCACACACCTGATGCTCTGGTTGCGTTCAATCTGCTGCTGCTGCTCTTGTGCACGGACCTGATACTATGATTCAGTTCGATCTGCTGCTCTTGTACACGAACCATATGCTCCCGTTGAGTTTGACTTGCTGCTCCTGTCTTGTGCAGGGTCTTGTGCAAGAACTGGGTGGGGTGAGGCAGCACAAGATCTGGGCGAGGAGACGAGACGAAGCGACGAGATCTCGGCCAGGCGAGCCTAGGGTGAGGCTACTTGGGGTTATTTTTTTTGAGAGAGAGGCGACCTGGGGTTGGGAGAGGATCTGGGCGAGGCGAGGTGCCGCGATTTGAAGCGAGGTGATGCGATTTGAGGTGAGGCGAGGAGAGGAGGAAGACGACGCTCGATTTTCGCTGGGCGAAGCGTTTTCCAACGGGGTGGCATGCTTTGTAATCTAAACTACTAATAAAAGAGCAAACTTCGTAGATACATTAAATCCCATCCATCAAACATGGTCGATCAAACGGTTCATATTGCTTCGATGTTGAGCTACTATTACATTAAAATTACGAAAACCCGCCACCGCAAAGTGACCGAAGCGGTATGTAGGACGACATCTTTTTCCCAAGTCTGCACTGCAGCAGAAAAACGCTGCGGGCGACGTGCTGGCGTCGACGGCGACACAGAGGAGCGCAGCTTAGAGGCGCTACGGATGGCGGCTAGACTGCCGAGGTTGCAGGCCAAAGGGAGATATGGCAGAGGACGATCTTGGGGCACCGAAGCATGGAGCGGGGACGCACGGAAGAGATGCGACGCTGGTGGGCGGGGGGGGGGGGGGGGGGGAGGTCGGCACCCACAGCGGCGGCCATGGTCGTGGCTCGGAAAGAGCAGCAGATCAGGGCAGAGCTCGGCCCTCTCGCCAGGAAAGGGAGGCTCGTGGGCGCGTCCACGGGTGGCCAAGGCCCAAGGGCGACGCATCGAGGGAGTGGGAGAATAATCCTATACGACCACTACCTGAGCGACCCATGGTAGACCATCTCTAGAGCCAACCACGTGGCAAAACATGTCTTTCCGCTAATCAGGTTTCACAACTGAACATGATTTGAGATTAGGGTGATGAAATTGTACGGCGCTGGATGAGGTCCACACATGGGTCGTTCAGGCAAGTGGTCGTATAGGATTATTTTCCGAGGGAGTGGGGAGACAGGAAGAGGCGAACGGGGCTCGAAGAAGTTGCTGAAGCTGTTTTCCCCGTGCGGTTCAGGCTTCTAGGAGACGGAAGAGAACGTGCATCATTCTATTGGGTTGAAAATTGGGCCTTGCTCTTGGGTTAACTTGAGCCTTTTATTTTTTTAACTAGCCTAGACCTTTTCTTTTCGGTTTGTGTGGACGTTACCTCAAAAAAAAAGTTGGTGTGGACGGTGGGGATAGATAACGGTTACAGTACCGTTTCAGAAATTGTTGCACATGATCATGCCCCTGAAAAAAGAACCTACTGATTGGTGATTGCCTTTGCTAACGGCAGACAACACATTCTACAGTGACAAGCTAAGGCAGAGCGCAGCATGCAAATCTTAAAGGCCAAGAGCAACGCGCAAGCCAAATGATCGATATTCATGTAGGAAGTCTAATTTTTCATCTATTATGTGTGACTTTCATGACACCATTTGACCGTTTTAGCGGAGACGAGTAGGAAGGAAGTGGGCAACAAAGCATGATTATATATGAGAGCAATGCTACACTTACCTAAGACTTCTACAAAATAAACTTACAGACCTGGTCATGGCATCAACTAATTGGAGAGTATTAGGTGGTTGTTCTAATTAATAATGCAGCGAACGAACCAACAACCTCTTGCCACGTGTGTCCGTAAGCCCTTTTCGTAAAACATCATCCGTAGGTGAAGTGGTATTGACGATATATCGTACATATGGTTTTATATGTCGCAATATAATTGGTGCTCCCCCGTCCATTTTTATAAGTCATTTAGCCACATACATTGTTAAATAAGTGAATCCGGACTCATTTCATACCTAGATTTACTTATTTTACTATGTACGTGGCCAAAATATAAATGATAATAAGTGCACCTTATAAAAATGGATGGAGTGAGTAATACTAATTAGCCGAGACGTGCATTGCACGTGCCAAGCAACTAGTTGAGATAAATACACCCGGAGTCCCATAAGTTGTGCATGATGTGCAAACTGGTCCCAGTTCTTATAAATTGGGGCCAGGTGGTTCGAAAAGTTGCTAGGAGGTGCAAATTGGTCCCAAATAGAGCTCTGACGATGACATTTGGCATGATGTTTTTGCGGAAACACCCCTATCAATTTTTTCGTATCGCACAGACAACTTTTACAGCGCTGACAGACGCGGGTCCCGCCTGTAAGTCGGATGAATAAAAACAAGGAAATGGTTGCTCGCGCTGGGAATCGATCCCTCGATCTCCCGCTTGATCACGCACATGCTGCCACTGCAGACGTAAGCTTCTGGGTCAACCAAGTAGACTCGCACTTTTTTGTACTGATACAAACAAGTAGGCTGACAAATAGAGGTAGACTCATTAGGAACGGAGAAATAACAAAGGTTTTTTGCAGGCGATGGAGTTCGAACCAACAACCTCAGAGAAATTCGAGCGCACGCTGCATGTCGGAACCACTGGTCTAAATGTTTTCTTGCCTTTTACTTAAAAAGGAACAAGTTTAACACTTGTACACGCATATGTGTGCTCACTTGCTATAAATATAAAATATGACAAATTATAAATTTTGACGGGTCATATTAGTATCCACAAGTATTTTAGAAAGTAGAAAATAAATTTTATATTGACATAACTATGTTATGCTGATCATATTACTAAATATAATTTTTAACACTTAAACTTTATATCGTTTATTTGTCAGTCTATTTGTCTATATCAGTATAAAATAAGTCAGTCTATTGTTTTGTCAATAATGTCTCTTAGTTGCATTGGCAGAGTGGCCATTCTCTAGGAAAATAGGTTCCTCGTTCGAACCCTGTCGTCAACAATTTCTTTTGAATTTTTTCGTTCCGATGGACATACGACACCCACTTCTATTTATTTATATCAGTATAAAGAGGTTTGAGTCTATATGTTTGACACAGATGCCTATGAGTTGCAGTGGCAGCGTGTGCGTGTTCAAGTTGGAGGTCGGGATCGATTCCCAGCGTGAGCACAAAGTTAGGCATTTTTACATCCGACTGACAGGCGGGACCCACGTCTTTCAGCACATGTAAAAATTGTCTATGCTATACGAAAATTTGTTAGGGGTGTTTCCGCAAAAAATTCATGCCACATGTCATCGTCAGAGCTATTTGGGACCAATTTGCACCTCCTAGCAACTTTTAGGACCACCTGGCCCAGTTTATAAGAACTGGGACCAGTTTGCACATCATGGACAACTTATGGGACTCCGGGTGTATTTATCTCTTTGTAATTTGAGTTATTATGTATGGGCAGACACGTCATATTGGCGATTTTGTGAGTTTGTCGGAAAACGTTTCAGCGTCTTATATTATGGAACGGAGGGAGTAGGAAGTTAAGCGTGCTAGTGCTGGAGTAGTGTGAGGATGGGTGACCTCTACGGGAAGTGTTAGTAGAAGGGAGTAATTTAGATTGAAATTAAGAATGCTTAGTGATAAATGTGAATTTAACTGGTTAAACAATAGAAATAAATAAAATGGAAATAAAATGGATTTTTTTCGGAAAAATCAAAAAAAAAGAACAAAAAAGACAATCCGTGGGCTCCTCCTGGGTCACGTCAAGGCCCTTTTAATACCGTTCCATAAGGAACCGGTACTAAAGTCTGGTGGGCCTTTAGTGTCGATTAATTAGTATCGGTCGTCCAAACGATACTAAAGGGCCTTTGGAACCGGTACTAAAATCCCATTTTCTACTAGCGCATGCTTCCTAGAGCATTACTAACCAGATGTTTGTTAGCCGGTCAACAACAATTTCGCAGCTAACACACCATAATACGGACAAGTGACAGCTGAGTGCGATCATACGAGAACAACATTCAATGCCACCTGACCACCTATCGAAATTGACAAATCTAACCCTTGGACGCAAACAATTCGTCCTCTGACCCTCCAACGCAAAAATACACGAATCTAACCCTTTAGGGTAGCCTAAATATGGTAACTCCAACACTAGGGGCGCTACCCCCTTGCTAGTGTGGCAACATTGGACCACGCAAGGCCCCACAGATCAAAACGGTGGCTCCCTCGCCGAGGGCGCTACCCTACTAGTGGTAGCTCCCTCGCCGGGGGCGCTACCCTCCTGAGAGGGTTATGCGCCCACCGAGGCTGCCACGAGCCACACAAGAGCAACCAAGATGGCTATAGGAGAGGGGAGGCAAAAAATGACAAGGGAAGAGGGTAGCATCAGTGCAAGGGAGCTACCCTCTATAAGGCATCGCCGACCGCGGTGGAGCGAACCTATTTAATTTTTTGCTCCTGATTGCTACCCTAGAGTAATTCAGACGGCTGCAGAAGAGGGGAGGCAAAAACATGACAAGGGACGAGGGTACTGTCGGCTACGGGAGAGCTACCCTATTTAAATCCCACAAAATCAGTAGAACTATGGTCTTCTTGGGATGTTTATGCAACGAGGGAGACATACCGATAAGATCCACCATATCTGCCCATGCCATCTCTTAGAATCTGTGTTCATAAATATTGGATTACCATCGACGGGGAGTGTGCCGATCTACGGTAAAAGACCTAGCTTCTCGATAAAGGGAGTATACCTCTCATCATATGGCATCCTCTTCTTTCTCGAGGCCTCATGAGACCTCGGACAAAGGGGTGCGAATACCTGAAAAAACACACTAGTTAGAACATTACAAATTTGTGGGAAACAAGTTAGAGCATGCCCGGCCAACCTCTGCTTCATTGCTAGCCATAAGTTTTATCGCGTCCTCCTCATTGGGAGCTCGGAGGTTCTCGGCGCCGAAAACTTTGATCAATGTTTCAGAGAATACACCGACGAATTTAGAATTTGGTCGTACTATCTTCGCCAATGCAAAGATATTCGTTTGTTTAGTCGGCCAAAACACCATATGCTATCACTCTCATTGCCTCCGATATCTTTTGGTAAAAACTAAACCCGATCAAACCTGCGACATTTCTCCGTTGAACAAGATAACGAGAAGTTTGCTCGCAAGCTTCAATAGTTCAAACAAGTAGCAATCTATGCATCTGATAGCGCCTACGGAAGAGATGAACCGGATATGTCGATACCTCGGCAAAGTAGTCCTTCATCAACAACGCGCATCCGAGAGCTTGATTCCGCAGAATGCACGGACGACCGATCTTTGAGTCCACTCTCTTCCTCTTCCCACCGGTCTGGTACTCATTGACGAGATGCGCTATGAGCAATTTTCCAATGTTGGAGTCAAAGAGAAGCTGTTCGAAGTCTTAATCATCCGAATTAGACGAGGATGAGGACGACGGACTCCGATCGATCTACAAAAGAGCCAATTTCGTCACAAATCGCTCTTCCACAAGCCAAAATCAGACCTAAATTGCCGAAAATTACTTTCTTCTCCCAAGACGGTAGGTATTCCGAGCCGATGGCACGACCTGGTACCACCGGTCACCAGCCTCCAATAGCCGCCTCCAAGAGTCGTGGGAAGAAGATCATGCTACGAGCTCATATAGGACCGAACTTTGCCCGGGAGGACGGGGTTCCCCGTGAGATCCATGGAGAAGGGGGTGGCTGCGGATGCGCGGAGAAGCTGTGACCATCCTACGGTCGAAAGTGGGTGGAAGAGAAGTAGCGAGAGGCAGCGGAGCTTTTCCTCCGCGTGGGAAGCAGAGGGCAACGGAATTCCACGACAAGATTTGGCGGGATGGCAGCAGAAGTGGAGCGTGGGCTGAATTTTCCGCTCCCGCTCTTCCGCGCCAAGGGATGGGGGAAACACAATACGAGATCTCCAATCCCGGACATATGGTGGACTCGGGGGGAGATATCGTAGTCGCCCGATTTTTTTTTCTCGGGATGTACTATTTTACGGGATCTTGAAAAGTCAAATCTCCATCCTGGTCCTGGAAAAACAGTTCTTTTTCGAGCTAGGGTGTTTTCCAGGATATGCTTGAGTTTCTTTTAACCCTCTCAGGAGGCTAGCGCTGCTGCCGAAGGAGCTACCATAAGTAGGGTAGCTCCCCTAGTGAGGGAGCCACCGTTTCAATCTTTGGGCGGACCCGACGTTGCCACGCTGGCAAGGGGGTACCGCCCCCAGTGTCGGAGTTACCGTATTTAGGGCAGCGCCCCTAGAGCAGGCGCTACCCTAAAGGGTTAGATTCGTGTATTTTTTTGCGTTGGAGGGTCAGAGTACGATTTTTTTGCGTCCATGGGTCATATTTTTCAATTTCGACGGTCGTTGGTGAAAGATCGAGAGGTTAGCTAGAGGGGGGGAGGGGGTGAATAGGTTAACTACAAATTTGAACTTCTTTTTTGATTAACAAGATAGTGCTCAAATATAGATTGTCTAGATTATGCAACTAGGTGAACAATCCTATATGTTGAGCAAATACTACTAGCACAATATATATATATATATATATAGGTAAATTAACAGATGCTCCATGGTGCCTGGGCACCTGTACGGAATATTGTTCAATTTATACACGTACATACCATAGATACCTTGGAAACCTGTATCTTGGATATATACGACGTATATATACCCTTGGGTATACATACCTAAGGTATCTTGTGGGGTATTTGGGGTATACATAACTAAAAAGTATACTGATCCTGTGGATGGCTTTGAATCCCCGGCAAGTGCCAGAAACTCTTTGATGCAAACGTTGATGGTGCGTTGGGAACCTCAAGAGGAAGGTGTGATGAGTACAACGGTAAGAATTTCCCTCAGTTAAGAACCAAGGTTATCAATCCAGTAGGAGAAAGAGGATCTACGGAAGGTTGATGCCACTGATGGTGGTGATGGTGCCTCACCAGTGTCAGCAACAACGTGGAACCTGCACACAATACAACCAACATACTTTGTCCCAACGGTACAGTGAGGTTGTCAATCTCACTGGTCTTGCTGAAAACAAAGATTAGACGTATAGTGTGGAAAATAGTGTATGCTTGCAGTAAGTAAAGAAAGCAGCAAATTGTAGTGGTTTGTTTAACAATGTAGGAAAATGGACCGGGGTTCATAGGTTCACTAGTGGTGTCTCTTCATAAAAGATATCATGTTGGGTGAACAAATTACAGCTAGGCAATTGACAAATAGAGGTTGCACCGTAGTGCACATTCATGACATGATAAGTACTATGATATTTAGTGCTGGCATTACAATAATATACATAGACCGTAATCCAACTTCATCTATGACTAATAATCCACCCTCGGGTTATCATCCGAACCCCCTTAGGTATTAAGTTGCAAGCAACAGATAATCGCATTAAGCAATGTGTGTAATGTAAGCAATGATTGTACACGCGGGCACTCACACCGCTCTTTTCTCCCTAGTGAAAACAACACATCCTCCCCCGTCACGTTTCTGTCACTCAAGCACAGGCAAAAAGGAGGCATGAACACACTATCGATCATAAATACTCCCTCTTGGATTCACTAGCAACTAGTTGGCCAGAGCAACCACTAGCAACGGAAAGCATGCAAGATCACAAATAGCATATGCAATAAAGACTATAATCAACTTGGCACTCAATATTCATCGGATCCCAGCAAACACAACACATAGAATTACATAAGAACAATCTCGGTAATGTTAGGCAGCTCACGAGATCTAAACATTGAGGCACAGGAGGAGAAGACAACCATCTAGCTACCACTATGGACCCGTAATCCAAGGATGGACTACTCACGCATCACTCCGGAGGTAGGCATGGTGATGAAGAGGCCTCCGGTGATGATCTCCTCTCCGGCAGGGTGCCAGGAGTGCCAGGAGACAGCTTTAGAACCCCCCTGATCTAGGGTTGACGACGACGGCGGCTGCGGAACTTTTCGGGGATTTTTGATCAGGTGCCTAAAGTTTTCCATCGGAGGGGATTAAATAGGCGAAAGGGCAAAGGCGGTGGATCCCTGGGGGGACCACACCACCCCTCGGCGCGGTCAAGGGGGGCGCCACCCCATGGTGTGGGCCCCCTGAGGCCCCTCTCCGGGTCTCTTTGGGACTCCGTGGAACCTTCGGGAATTCTAAGACTTCCGGGTTTCGAATTTTCCAATTCTGAGAATATTTCCAGAACAACTTTTCTGAAACTAAAAACAACAGAATACAGGGAACTGGCTCTGTGGCATCTTGTCAATAGGTTAGTAGGAAAATCGATAAAAATGACATAAAGAAGGGAGAAAACATGTAGCAATTGTCATAATATCATCATGTAACATCATAAATTATAGATACGTTGGAGACGTATCAAGCATCCCCAAGATTAGTTCCTACTCGTCCTCGAGTAGGTAAACGATAAAACACAATAATTTCTAAGGTGACATGCAACTAACATAAACTTGATCATAAAAATGTAAAAGCATATGCAAGCTAAGATCACAGAACTTTTAACACAAACATGATAAATAGAACTTTAATAATAAAGCATAGCAACCACTTTGCATCATGAGAAGTATCTCAAATAAAAGATCATGAATAACAATGCAAAGAAAGATATACGTTTGTTTCAAGCATGGCAACGTAGTATTTTGCTAGTCCTTAAGAGTGGGGAAAAACATAAATGCCAGGACACCTTCAAAGTTCATGAGGAAGACTAGAAGAAATAATTTGAGAACAAGCAATAACACATCATGAATCAGTTGATAATGTTTCTGGGACAAATGCACATAAAACTCAGAATGGAAAAAATGCTCTCTCAACTGTGCATAAAGTTAGAAGATGGAGACTCAACATAAAAGTAAAAGAAAGGCCCTTCGCAGAGGGAAGCAGGGATCACTCATGTGCTAGAGATTTTTATTTTATTTAACAAAGGTATTAAAATTTTGACACCGAGTGTCTATATTTTGAGAGATGTATGCTAATGTCAACAAATGGTAAACATAAAATACAGTACGTCACAAGCCAACTAGATTTCACAAGAGCGGCTCCCATATGAAGGACACAATTTGTATAGAAGGTCCTCCCTCTTTCTCTTTTGTTTACACAATTATGCTTTGACTAATAAATCAGGGGAAAAATAGTGAAGATATTTTGTGTTTATTAATTTGGGGCTGGGCATCCCACTGCCAGCTCTTCTATCAATTGGATAAGCAGATGAAGCCACTAGTCTAGGGTGTGAAATCCAATCAACAAGTGAGATAAAGATTCTCTATTTACATCCTCATGAGCAAAAACAGGAACACAAAGCAGGAGTAATTTTGAAGGTTTTAAAGGTAACACATGAGCAATTTACTTGGAGTGGCAGTTAAATACCACATGTAGTTAGGTATGGTGGACACAATGGGAAAACTTGGTTTTAGGGAGTTGGATGCACGAGTAGAAGTCATACGCAGTACAGGTGGAGGCTAGCAAAAGAATGGGAGAGACAAATCAAGAGAGCATAAGAGCCATAATCATGCATAGCGACATAAACATCATTAATTAAAGCATAAGCAGTATCACAACTTCAAAAACTAAATGATAATAGAGGTTATTAGTGACTGGTTCATAGTCATAAACATGGTATGAGCATGCGCCAAGTTAACCAAATAAAACATTCGAAAGAGAATACCATAAATTTATGCTTCAGTATGACAAGAACAACTCATGAATCATTCAATGGCACATTAAACACTCTCAACTATTTGAGGCTAATCATGCTACTCAATATAACCACAAGGTTTTAAAACTAAAATAACATCTAGCATGATACGAAAAAGTTCTAGCCACAGTCTATACTAGCTTCTACTTGCACCATTAAAAATTCTACTTCAAGCAGCAGTTTCTTCTCCCAACAAGCACCATACAAGATATGTTTTAACAAAAATACTCTTCATGATACAACAAGCAAACATGAGAGCACTCACATAACACTACTAAACTAACAACTCTTAGATAAGAGATGCATGCAAAACATGAGCTAAATAAATGCAGCAGCCAGACAAATATTAAGAACACAAAGTATTCCCATGAAAAAGCGGAGCGTGTCACTCTACAATAAAAGAATGCTGGGGTCCAACCAAGCTTATTGCAAAAATAAAAACAAACTGAAAGCAACAATAAAATACGCTCCAAGTAAAGCACATAAGATGTGACCGAATAAAAATATAGTTTCACTAGAAGTGACCTGATAATTTGTCGATGAAGAAGGGGATGACTTGGGCATCCCCAAGCTTAGAAGCTTGAGTCTTCTTGGAATTTGCTGGGATTCACCACCGGGGAATCCTAAAGCTTAGACTTTTCACTCTTCTTGATCACATCATATCATCCTCTTCTCTTGACCCTTGAGAACTTCCTTCACACCAAATTTCTCACAATCTTCATTAGCAACGTTAGTGCAATCGAAATAATAAATTCACATGGTTAAGTTTCAAAATAAGCCTAACACTCATAAAACACATTAGCTACTTTCACAACTTTTTTTAAAACTTTTTTTCTCAAAAGAACACCAAAATAAAGAGATTAAGATGCAAATGCAATTATTGGCAGAAATCTATCAAAACAGGACAACAGGTAAAGATGATTTTTTTTTCGAAAATCTTCTATTGCTCAAATCAAAAAGTGTTTACCTAATTTTTTTTGCATATATAGCCCAGGATTAGGCACAAAAATACACATGTCTTTTTGAATTTTCTATGATTTTATACAGATTTAACAGTGGACAGCAGAAATCTGTTTCGTGCGCAGAAACCCGAAATATAGCCTCAACTTTCCACTAGAGGCTTTACTTGGCTCAACCAAAAAACAAAAGAAAAGATACAACGGGGTTGCTAAGGAAATAGAAAACACCCAGGTGCAAATAAAACAAAAGAAAACGGGTTAAAAACGGAGAAATAAAACGGGTTGAAAGTGGAATCGCGTGGATGCTCACCTAAGAAATATGAATTGAAGAAAAAGAGAGAATCATGAAGAAAATGTAAAACAAATTTAAGTCTAACCCACTTCCTATGCATAGGAATCTTGTAAAGAAATAAATTAAGGAAGCTCAAACTAGAAATCATAGGAAGGTAGAACAAGAGCAACTTCAAAACTTTCAACAAAAAGAGAGGTGTTTTAGTAACATGAGAATTATTAAAACTATATTTTCCTCTCTCATAATAATTTTCAGTAGCATCATGAACAAACTCAACAACATAATTATCACAAAAAGCATGTTTGTCATGGCCTAAAAGCACACAAGTCATATCAAGCTAAAAAACAGTGTGATCAAAATTTAAAAACGGCTCATCTTTTTACCCACTTTTAGCAATAGCAAAACAAGATATTTGGTCACTCTTAAAAGGTATAGGACACATTATAGCAATCCTATTTTCAGTAGAATTATAATTTATAACATCAAGTAACATAAGACCATCATCAAAAGCATTATCATAAGATTTATCCAAGTAGCATGGATTATCAAAAAATAACAGTAGCAATATCATTCTCACAAGTTTCATTCATAATAGTATCAAGGTCACAAGTATAGCAAGTACCAATTTCATAAAATAATGTATGAGTTAAAGAGTTACTATCATTGGGAGGTAGACATGGGTAGCTCCATTCTACCTCCTCTTGATCATCACTCTCCTCCTCTTTTTCATCCTTCTTCCATAGGTTCCTGCAAGGCATTAGTCTCTTCCTTAGGTTGAGAGCATTTATTAAGATATTCCATTATGTAGTAATTACAATCCTTGTAATTATCAAATCAATATTCAAGTATAGCATAAATCTCATATTTATAAGGTGCATCATCAATACTTTCAAGCAAATAGGCAATTTCGAATGCACCCTTCCAAGCAATAAAATTTCAATTTGTTCCACATCATATAATTCATAATTTCCCTTAACATAAGAAGATATGGTAACATTATCATTATACTCACATTGAAAAGGGAGGTGTTTATACCTCTTACAACAACAAGATTTATCAAAGCAATAAGTAACATTATAAGTAGAGCACAAGTTTTTAGCATAGTCATGCAATTTATTAATTTTCTCCCATAAGTGTATCCCTTTTTGTGAAAAGCGGTGTTCCTTATAATGTTTTTGTTGTTCATCCGTGAACCCACCTTGCCTATAAGATCTAGTTTCAAAGACATCAAACATTGATAGCAAGCATGATACAGCAAAAAATAACAACTAGAATAAGAACTAATTTTTTTTGTGTTTTTGATATAAAGAAGAAGACAAGACAAAAAATAAAAGCAAGAGAATAAAAAAAATAAAGAGGTTGAGAGTGAGAGACTCCCCTTCCGAGAAGACTTCTTTCTCCTCGGCAACGCGCTAGAAATTCTTGATGTTGTGGATGGCTTTGAATCCCCGGCAAGTGCCAGAAACTCTTTGATGCAAACGTTGATGGTGCGTTGGGAACCCCAAGAGGAAGGTGTGATGAGTACAGCGGTAAGAATTTCCCTCAGTTAAGAACCAACGTTATCAATCCAGTAGGAGAAATAGGATCTTCGGAAGGTTGATGCCACTGACGGTGGTGATGGCGCCTCACCGGTGTCAGCAACAACGTGGAACCTAGACAGAACATAACCAAAATACATTGTCCCAACGGTACAGTGAGGTTGTCAATTTCGCCGGTCATGCTGAAAAAAAAGATTAGACGTATAGTGTGGAAAATAGTGTATGCTAGCAGGAAATTGTAGTGGATTGTTTAACAGTGTAGGAAAATGGACCGGGGTTCATATGTTCACTAGTGGTGTCTCTCCATAAAAGATAGCATACTCGATGAACAAATTACAGCTATGCAATTGACAAATAGAGGTTGTACCGTAGTGCACATTCATGACATGATGACTACTATGATATTTAGTGCGGGCATTACAACAATATACATAGACCGTAATCCAACTGCATCTATGACTAATAATCCACCCTCAGGTTATCATCCGAACCCCCTTAGGTATTAAGTTGCAAGCAACAGATAATCACATTAAGCAATGTGTGTAATGTAAGTAATGATTGTACACGCGGACACTCACACCGCTGTTTTTTCCCTAGTGGCAACAGCACATCCTCCCCCGTCACGTTTATGTCACTCGAGCACAGGCGAAAAGGAGGCATGAACCCACTATCGAGCATTAATACTCCCTCTTGGAGTCACTAGCAACTACTTGGCCAGAGCAACCACTAGCAACGGAAAGCATGCAAGATCACAAATAACATATGAAATAAAGACTATAATCAACTTGGCATAAGTTCAATATTCATCGGATCCCAGCAAATACAACACATAGAATTACATAAGAACAATCTCGATCATGTTAGGCAGCTTACGAGATCTAAACATTGAGGCATAGGAGGAGAAGACAACCATCTAGCTACTGCTATGGACCAGTAGTCCAAGTATGAACTACTCACGCATCACTCCGGAGGCAGGCATGGTGATGAAGAGGCCTCCGGTGATGATCTCCTCTTCGGCGGTGCTGGGAGATAGCTTCAGAACCCCCCTAATCTAGGGTTGACAACGACGGCGGCTGCGGAAATTTTCAGGGATTTTTGATCAGGTGCCTAGGGTTTTCCATCAGAGGAAATTAAATAGGCGAAAGGGCAAAGGCGGTGGATCCCTGGGGGCCCCACACCACACCCCGGCGCGGCCAAGGGAGGGGGCGCCACCCCATGGTGTGGGCCCCCTGAGGCCCCTCTCCGGGTCTCTTCGGGACCCCGTGGAACCTTCGGGAATTCTAAGACTTCCGGACTTCGAATTTTCCAATTCCGAAAATATTTCCAGAACAACTTTTCTGAAGCTAAAAACAACAGAAAACAGGGAACTGGCTCTGTGGCATCTTGTAAATAGGTTAGTCCGGAAAATCGATAAAAATGACATAAAGAAGTGAGAAAACATGTAACAATTGGCATAATATCATCATGGAACATCATAAATTATAGATACATTGGAGATGTATCATATACATATACATGTAGGTATATATACGTAGCTGTCAGGGCGTACACGTGTATATGTATTGTAGGTATGTCAGGTACGTAGATACCTTAGGTATGTATATCCAAGGGTATATATGTCGTAAATATCCAAGATATACAGGTATCCGAGGTATCAATGGTATATACCTGTACAAATTGAACAATATTTCGTACAGGTGCCCAGGCACCATGAAGCATATATTAATTTACCTATATATATATATATATATATATGACTAAGCTAGTAGCAACAAGTAAAGATAGGTTGAGGAATAACCCAACACAATGACGCGGAGATGTATCCCGAAGTTCACTTCCCAATGGAAGCTAATCTCAGTTGGAGCGATGCGGTGCCACCGAAGTGGAACACCGAGTAGCCCTCAAATGACACACTGTATCTCTTTTGAGTCCTTCCACCGATATGGAGAGACTCGAATCACTATGTTGCCGTTGAGGTTGCCAACTAGAACCTTTACAAGGATGAGGCACACTCCACAACTTTGGAGGGTCCTCACCAAATCCCGGGAGCCAGCAAGACTCCGGGAAACAAGATCCACGAGCTCCAAAGCTTCGGGGATGAAAACAAGGCTCCAAGCTCCAACGATCTAAGAGCAACATGGTTCTTGGCTCCAATGAACGAAGGACAACAAGATCCCTAAGGGATGAGTCGGGTGATGATGAATCGGCTTGGTGGAGTTGTAGATCTAGTGCTTTTCCTCCAAACCCCAAGAGATCAAGGACTTTGGTTGGGTATTTGGGGAGATCCTTGAAGATTGGAGTGGTCACAAATGGTGTAGAGAAGTGTTGTAAGTGACAAGTGCTCAAGATGGAAGAAGACCCCCTTTAGAGGGTACCTCAGTAAGTGGCCGTTGGAGGGGTATCTTTGACTTGCAGGCAACCCGGCCTTGGGCCGGCCAGGCCGGCGTGGTGGCCGGCAGAGTGAGTGGCTAGCAGCACAGGCAGCCCGGCCTTGCCCCGGCCTAGGCCGGCTCCATCGAGCGAAGGCCGGCGAGGTGACAGAGCCACCCGTCCTTGGGCCCAGCCTCGGGCCCGGCCTAGGACGACTAGGCATTGCACCCAGCCTTCTTTTGCGAGACCCGAGCTAGGCCGGCCACGCAGTGCGAAGGCCGGCTACCTAACAGAGCCTGCTGGCCTCGAGGCCGGTCTCAGCCCGGCCAGGTCGGCTGTCCTGTTCATTCTTCCTTCTGTTTTCTTCCAATCATTTCTTTGATTATTTGGTTCCTTTTAGAGATATTATTTCACCACTTTGCATCACTGTGTAATTTCCAAATACTTCAAATAAACCATTAGTCTTACCAAGTATTGTGATCAAACATTAAAATCGGATTAAGGGTCTCATGTCCTTTCAATCTCCCCCTTTTTGATGTTTGATGAAAACTCTTGAATTTGCAAGTTGAAATATATAATTTTATTATTTGTAATTTTCTTCTAGCTCCCCCTTGATGTATGGCCAAGTTTTAACATTTCATTCTAGACTTTAAAACCACATGCACATACATATAATAGCTCCCCCAAAGATTCATCCAACAACATTTTCTCAATAATAGCTACATATACTTATATGGAGACAATGAGTAGGGATATTAGCATGGAAATCATGTAGAGTATGATGAATATCCTAGAGAATGATATATGAGCTCACCATGGTCTTCATAATATGAGTGGATAATCATCGGGAAATAGACATAGTCTTACAACAAATTGAACGGAGTTTCTCAACACATAAAAACGAATAGAGTTCAAACTAAGATAGCAAATTGTAAATGGAAGACACAAATGAATGATGCAATGCCCTCCAAAAGAAAATCCCCGAAGCTCCTAAATATATCCCTCTCCCCCTTTTCATCAAGATACCAAAAAGGAAGAGAGAAGCTACATCTCCATAAGATCACACCAAGAAGTCGTCATCAGAGGCGTGGTCACCATCATCATCCTCTTCTCCAGGCTTTTCCATATTGTCCTCCTCGTCATCTTGGTCATCATCACCTTTGTGGAACGACTGCCCTACTTGAGCTTGCTTTGGTGTTGTTGGCAGACCAAAAGTTCCCGAGAGATGAAGCATCATCACCAAGCCAGAACGAGTTCTTAGACTTCCATTTTTGCTCAGTGAGCTCCTCCGAGCTAGCAGGACCGTTGGAAGGTGAATAGCAGCCATGATAGCTTGGTGGTTGCGACGCGAGGCCTTTCCTTTTGAGTAGGACTGGTAGGCCTTGTGCTGGTGATCAATGAAAAATAGTTCATATTTGGAAAGCGGTTTTGATGGAGAATTTCTTGGGCTTAGGATCAGGATCCTCGATGTGAGTGGAACTATCAAAAGAGGGAGAGTTAGGACTCTCTGGAGGCATATCAGTGCGAGCCCTCTTGGAGGATGGTAGTGTTGCATCATGTGAAGGACCATTGAGAGGGAGACATGTGGGAGTGTGCATAGCTTAGTTGGAAACAAGAGCAGCCAGAATCTTGGATTCAAATAGGAGTTGAAGATATTGTCCATAAATGAGAATCTTGTGCTCACGAATCACTGTCTGCATCTCATTCCACATATAGTCCATGATATCTATCTTCTTACTGAATCTCTTTTCTCGCTCAATATAATAGAGGAGATTGACAAGCCATTTTCGAACTTCTCCCTTTTCACCAAACTTGACATTAAGAGTGTTGCGGAGGATGGTATGAGTGACATACAAAAAGTCGGTGAAGTATGCAGACTTGGGAATGAATTTTGCCCCAATATCCAGAGGATAACAATGGCGGATATCTTCATCAGCCCTCGTAAGACGCTTAGTTGCACCATGGATCCGAGTGTAGACCATAGTGTGGCGTTCTACTGGATACCACCACTCATCAAAGTCATTGTCCTAGGCCCTTCGTAGGAGAAGAAGACGGTAACATAGAATTCCCGAAGAAGCTCGGGAGAAAAGGGGTGGTCAATCTTCATTAGTTCACTTATTCCATGGAAATCAAGCATGTCCATAACTTCTGGCCATTTCTGTCTTGCTTCATCCACATCAAAGTAATGATGTGACACAAAGGGGTTCTTCAAAGAGCAGATGGAGAACTCATACAGTTGCTGGTGCATTTTGCAATAAAAACAATTGTCCCTACAAGTGCACTTCCCAAAAGCATATGGATTGAATTTGAAACGAGATTCCTCAAACGCTTTTGTGGGAAGCTTCTTCCAAGATGGATGCACGGGTTCCTGTGGATTCAGTGGGAGTTTGTTTTGTTGACCAGGAGTAGAGCCACAAGCTATTAAGGCATTCTTTTTCTTGCTATCATAACCTTTGCCTCGAAATTTTTCTTGGGACTCATCATCCCTACTTGTGACATGGATAGCATAGGTACGAGTATGAAAAATAAGTGTACATGGTCAAGAAAAAAATTCCTATGCGTGGCAATGAAGATTAGGAATAAAATAGGAGTGTTACGGAGCATATCTTTGGTGAGTATGAGTATGTATATGGAATTCAAGCACCAAAACTATACTAACTAGTATCACTGGATTGCCCTAGATGAGTTTGTACTACAAGTTGGGGAGTGGAATAGCACATGAACATGAACCCTAGATGAAGAACTCACAAATCCCAAAAAGTGGTATCTAAGTGTAGAGGAAGAGGGGATTTGAGAGGGAGAGAACCAAACACATACCCGAAGATGACATCCTTGACCTAACTTGGCGGAGGATAAACTAGACACTCAAGAGGGGGGGGGGGTACACATCTCTAGAGCACCAACAATGGAGGGGAGAGACTCCAATCTTCCACCAATGAAGAATCCTTGTGGAGGGGTGGAGAGATCGGAGAGGTCCCCTTCAGATCCGTGGACTTGGAGGAGTACGGAGAGGCTAGGATGGTGGGGGAGAGGTAGGGCAATGGAGGAGGGAGGCTCCCATGGTGGGTTTTTGTGGCTTGGGGGTTGGGGAAGACAGGTGGTATGTGGGAACTCCCCCCCCCCGTGGGCCTGTTAAGTGGCTACCTAGGCTGGCCGACCTAGCCGGGGCGAGACCGGCGACCATACAGAACCAGCCGGCCAAGGCAGGGCAGTCTGTGCCCAAGGCCGGCCACGAACCCGAGCCAGACGGTTTTTCTGCCCTTTTTTGTTATCCCTCTTCTTTTTAACTTGAAAACTTTATTTATACATCAAAGTAAAATGTTTCCCTCCCACGTGAGTTAGCACAACATGTTCTAAATTTTGCATGGAGTAAAAGATTGACCATGTACAAATATAAGTGCGATACTTAGAGAAAATTAGAGAGAAACTATGGATACATGTGAACAAATTGTTAGCATGATAAGTTCCTAGGCATATCCAATGGAGAAAGATGAAAACCTGATTTAAACAACATTGAATGTTATTTGGAACCAGAAGAGCAAATAAGCACATAAATAGACAAATCATCAAAACCAAAATCCCTTGATACGGTTGGTGGTCGTAGCCACCGTGTATGAGTATGCCTGATATGACACCGCGAAGATATATCTTAGCTCATTGTCGAAACTCATCATCGAAGCACATTATGTCATTGAAATGACCATTATGCATGATGTGTTTATTTGTGCATTATAGGAGTAGTGTTGACTCATTAATTGAGCTACACTCCCCCGATGTCTATGCAGGCATCTAAGAACCAAATAAGAGTCTAGTATAGGCGTGTATGCCAGATTTCCAATCAACTAAAATTGCTTGCACATACAATATTGAGCTCACTCCTCAATTGCTTGAATCTCTTCTCATCTAAAGGCTTTGTGAGGATGTCGGCGAATTGATCTTTGGTGTTGACATAGGAAAGTGAGATATCTCCATTGGCCACATGATCACGAATGAAATGATACCAAATCTCAATATGTTTGGTCTTGCCATGAAGTACCGTATTGTGACCATTATTTATAGCACTCTCATTGTCACATAAAAGAGGCATTGTCTTAATCTCAATTAAAAAAATCTTTAATACATTACCTCATCCATAATAGCTGAGAGCAACAACTTGCGGCGAAAATATACTCCGCTTCCGTTTAGGAGGTGGCAATACAATTTTTCTTCTTGGAAGACCAACACACAAGTTACCTACCAAGGAATTGGCAAGCACCCGAGGTTGATTTTTTATCCACCTTGTCACCTCCCCAATCCGCATCCAAATACCCCACAAGATCAAAAGTTGTATTTGATGGGTATCAAAGACCATGATTGAGAGTGCCAACTAAGTACCCAAGAATCCTCGTGACCGCAATCATATGGCTTTCCTTTGGGTTAGATTGAAATCTTGAACACAAACCCACACTAAACATAATATCCGGTCTAGATGCACAAAGATAGAGAAAAGATCCAATAATAGAGCGATAAAGTTTTGGATCAACCGGTATACGTTCGTGATCCATTAAAAGATTTGAGGTTGTCAACATTGGATAACCTAGTGGCTTGGCATTAACCATATCAAATTTCTTGAGAATCTCTTGAATGTATTTTGCTTTACAAATAAAAGTTCCTTCATAATATTGCTTGATCTCAAAACCGAGGAAGAACTTCAATACCCCCATCATAGACAATTTGGTCTACAAAACCCACATTAGTTGATCCAAAGATAATATCATCAACATATACTTGGCATACGAAGAAATTTCCATCTACACTTTTGGTAAAGAGTGTGGGGTCAATTACACCAAGTACGAAACCACGATCCACTAAGAACTCCTTTAAATGATCATATCAAGCACGTGGGGCTTGTTTGAGGCCATACAAAGCATTATGGAGGACGTAGACATGGTTAGGATACTTGGGATCCTCGAACCTTGGAGGTTGTTTAACATATACCAATTGATTTAAAGGTCCATTTATAAAAACACTTTTAACATCCATTTGATGCAAGATGAAATTATGACTAGTGGAAAATTCAAGTAATATACGAATGGATTCAAGCCTAACTACATGAGGGAAAGTTTCATCGTAGTCAAGTCCTTCGACTTAGAGTAGCCTTGAGAAAACAATCGAGCCTTGTTGCGAATCGCTTGCCCATGAGAGTCTTGCTTTTTCTTGAACACCCATTTTGTTCCAATGACATTATGATCCTTGGGTCTTTCCACTAGAGACCATACTTTGTTTCTTTTAAAATTATGGAGCTCTTCATGCATGGCTTGAACTCAATCTTCATCTTCAATAGCATCATACACTTTGATAGGTTCAACATGAGAGACATATGAGCGAATACCACAAAACTTGAATACTTGACCACGAGTGGATACACTTCTTCCCAAGCCACAAATAACATTCTTTTGATAATGTTACTTTTGTTGCAATCTTGCGTCTTGACGAGTCATGATACAAATTAGTGCATCATATGGATTCTCATTTGGAGAAACATCCTCATCATTTCCTTCATCAAGACCATGATCTATCCGGATTGGAGTTCTTGGTGAGGAGTCACCATCATTGTTTCCACCATTATCACTTTCTTGATGAGTGGTATCAATTTGAAGGTCTTGTTCTTGTTCTTGGTCTACCATTTGATTGATGGTTGATATCGAGGGCTCCACTTGCGTAGAGCTTGTCCCACCCTCCTTCACCACAAGGTGTACTCAACGGGTATAAGCTGACCTATACCCATTCTTCCTATGGCTATGGAGGGAGGTTCATCACCTACATCATCACAATCAATTTGATCCACTTGGGAGCCATTATCCTCATGAAACTCCACATTCATAGATTCCTCAACACACCCGGTGGATATGTTGTGGACTATGTGAGAGTTCATGGCATAACCAACAAATATGCGTTCAAAAGTTCTAGGATCAAATTTAGACAATCTAGTGCCTTTAATGTAAACTTGACATTTGCACCCACAAACTCGAAGCTACTTGAGGTTGGGTTTGTTACCGGTTAGGAATTCATGTGGAGTCATACCAATCATCGGACGAAGGAAGAGTCCGTTAGATAGATGACAAGCGGTGTTGATAGCTTTGGCCCAAAACTTATATGGGGATTTGAACTTGGCCATTTTGTTGAGGGGTGTACGCATCGGAATATTGATGTCTCATCCCCTCATCACTCAATAATTCATCCATGGTGTATTTCTTGAACTCGGACCCATTGTCACTCCTAATTTCCAAGGTCTTGGTGTCATATTGACGTTGCACTTCCGTGGCCCAAGATATGAACCTTTCTTGAGTCTCACTCTTCTTGTTGATATAGAATACCCAATTGTATCTTGTATAATCATCCACGATCACCAAAAATATTTCTTGCCACCAAGACTATCATATGAAGGAGGCCCAAATAGATCCAAGTGAATAAGCTCAAAAGTCCTTGTTGTGTAGATTATTGATTTCTTTGGATGGTTCTTCTCATGCATATTTCCGGCAATACACGAGATACAAGGACGTTATTTGGAAAAATTCACACTTGTTAGTCCTTCCACATGCTCACCCTTCACAAGAGTTTGTAAATTTCTCATACCGACGTGGCCCAAGCGGCGATGCCAAAGCCACCCCACGTCAGATTTAGCCATTAGACAAGTGGCAATATGTGTAGTTTCTTTCAGAAAAATCCACTACATACATACCGTTTTCCACAAATCCAACAAAGGCCACTTTAAGAGAAATTTTGTGAAGGACAAGAACGTGATGACGCCCAAATACACATGTAATTTGCATTCACAAAGTTGCAAGACAGAAAGGAGATTATAGCTAAGGGACTCAACAAGGAGGACTTTCTCAATGTATGCATCCGGAGAAATGACCACCTTGCCATGTCCCAATACCTTAAGTTTTGAACTATCACCAATAGTTACTTGTGCAAATTTGATGAGTTGGAGCTTTAAGTCTTCTAACACTTCCTTGCTTCCGGTCATGTGTGCGGAACAACCACTATCAATTATCCATGATGTTCCTCCGGAAGCACATCCCTACAATGAATCAACTTTCTTGTCTTAGGTACCCATTTTTGGATGGGTCCTTTCTTGTTAGTCACAAGGGTCTTTTAGAACCAAATATCATACTCGTAATCATCACCATATGAAGTACCAACATATTTAGCATATACATGACCATCTCTAGATTTAAGAAGCACATAAGATGGGTTGTATTTTCCCGCAAAGTTGTTGTGAGTAGTAGTGTCTCTAGGAACAATACTTTTAGCAACAATATCACACTCAACTTCATCATTAGAAAACTCCCCCTCCTTCACAAAAACAATAGAATTAGTGGAGGGAGTTGACTTCTTCTTGTAGGTCACCTTGGATGTGGAACCAAACCGAAGGCCTTCCTTACTAATAACTCTCTTTTGACTACTCAAAAGATCGTTAAGGTTATTTTTACCTTGGATGCAAGTGGAAATACCTTTGTTGAGTTGGGCCTTCAACCTATTGTTCTCCCGAATGAGAGTTGCCTTGACACATAAAGGGTCAGTAGCACAAGAATTTGCATTCACATATTTTAACCCTTTCAAAGTCTTGAGCTCATTTTAGAGTGTTTGATGTTGACTTTTAATCTTATCAAAGTCCTTAATGAGCTCATTGTAACCTTTGTTAGTTGCATCATTTAAGGCCATGAATTCTGTTACCTTAGCAAAAAGCATGTTCACGATCAAATTTTACTTTAGCTATGTCAATTGCAAAGGTATCTTCAATGCTTTCTCTAAAACAATGTGATTCATCTAGAGCTTTCTCAAGATCCTAAATTTTATTAGCATCATCACGAGCAAAATTTTCAAGTAATATGATTCTCTCCTCATGTTCATCAACGAGGCCATGTGCATCACTTAATTGATCCATGAGAGAGTAAAAGATAGATTTAGTTTCTCATTCTAGTTTCTCCACAAAGTTTGTCAAGGGGTTTTCGTCAACATAATTAAAGAGATAAGAAGTAGAAGAGTTTGCAAGTTTGAGTGTAGGAGCCACCTTTGGGGATATATCCTTGGCCATAAAGCGCTTGTGACTCGAGGTGCCCTTGTTGTCATTGGGGTTGGAGAAGAAAGAGATTAAGTTAGGAGGAACGACGCCCTTAGCCAGGGTCGCCATGCCTACTTCTTCACCATCACCATCACGCTCTTCACCACCGAACATGTATTCAACTTCCTTTGCAATCAACGCCTTAGGAGGGCCTCTCTTGATGAAGTTCTTGGACTTGGGAATAAAGGTGGATTTCTTTATAAGTCTTCCACCATTCTCAATTCTACTCTTGAAGGGACACTTGGCAACACAATTCTCACTATCCCCACAATTGAAGCAAGTCCTTGCCTTCTTCATGCTTGACACTTCCTTTCCCTTGTTTTTGGTGGAATTTGATCTAAAGTCTCCTTTCTTCCACCACTTGTGTTGAGCAAGGGCCAAGCATTGTTCATGTGATATCCTCGCCTCTCTTTCGGAGACAACATGTGAGGAACCACCATCATCACTTGAGTCATCTTCTTTATGGAGGGTGGCCTTCAAGGCGAGAGAGGCTCTCTTCATTCCATTTACACGGGCTATGACACCATAGGAGGATTGGTTCATGACCTTTAGAGTGATGAAGAGACCCAAAACATCATTGGGGGATTGATCCAAGTAATCGGCTCTTGATTGCACATTCATCACCATGTGCTCATTGTATGGAATCATGGTGAGTAGAAATTTCTGCTTGACCCAATCCTCATTACATTCCTTGAATCCACAATCTCTCATGTCAACCACAAGAGTCTTGAGTCTTCTAAACATGTCTTCTATATTCTCTCCATCCTTCATATAGAAGTTCTCAAATTGTCTTTGGATAATTGACTTCTTGGAGCGTTGTAAGTTGATGTTGCCATCATACATGTCAAGTATGCAATCCCATGATTTCTTGGCACTTGCGAAGGACCGGATGTGGTCGACACCTTCCATTGCCATTACCTTTTCCAATATGTGCATGGCATGGGCATTGAGTTTCTCATCTATGATATCACTTGAGCTCAAGTTCTTGGGGTCCTTTGTCTCATACCCATTCTCTATGATCCTCCATATTTGCATTGAAGATCTGCACATGTAAGACTTCATGGAAGCTTTCCAATTAGTAAAAGGATTCCTATCTACCAAAGGAGGATTACCAAGATGATTAACATCTGGATGTTGAACATTAGGAACATTCTTATAAGCATAGCCAAAGGAATTTTCATGACTACTATCTTGAGGCTTAGAAGTCCCGGAGTCTTCCTTAGACAAAACGGGATTTCCATTTTCATATAAAACAACTTTCTCTTTGGATTGACTAGATGAAGATGCTATTTCTTTTATTAGTCCCTCCATCCTCTTCTCGGAGCTATCAATCATACCTTGAATTACCTTTTGGATACCATCCATGGTGACGGGATCCTCAACCATCCTCCTCTTTAGGCGGTGGGACAAGGCTCTGATACCAATTGAAAGATCGAGAGGTTAACTAGAGGGGGGGGGTGAATAGATTAACTACAAATTTTGAATTCTTTTTCGATTAACAAGATAATGCTCAAATATAGATTGTCTAGATTATGAAACTAAGTGAACAATTCTATATGTTGAGAAAATACTACTAGCACAAGATATATATATGACTAAGCTAGTAGCAACAAGTAAAGATAGGTTGAGGAGTAACCAAACACAATGACGCGGAGATATATCCCGAAGTTCACTTCCCAATGGAAGATAATATTTGTTGGGGCGGTGCGATGCCACCAAAGTGGAACACCAAGTATCCCTAAAATGGCACACCGTATCTCCTTCGAGTCCTTCCACCGATGTGGAGAGGCTCGAATCACGTTGTTGCTGTTGAGGTTGACAACTAGAACCTTTACAAGGATTAGGCACACTCCACAACTTTGGAGGGTCCTCACCAAATCTCGGGAGCCACCAAGACTCCGGGAAACAAGATCCACGAGCACTAAAGCTTCGGGGACATCAACAAGGCTCCAAGATAAAATGAGCTAAGAGTAACAAGGTTATTGGCTCCAATGAACTAAGAACAACAAGATCCCTATGGGATGAGTGGGGTGGCGACGAATCGGCTTGGTGGAGTTGTAGATCTAGTGCTTCTCCTCCAAATCCCAAGAGATCAAGGGCTTTGGTTGGGTATTTGGGGGTGATCCTTGAAGATTGGAGTGGTGACAAATGGTGGAGAAAAGTGTTGTAAGTGACAAGTGCTCAAGAAGGAAGAAGACCCCCTTTTACAGGGTACCAAAATAAGTGGCCGTTGGAGGGGTATCTTTGACTTGCAGGAAAGCCGGCCTTGGGCAAGCCAGGCCGACGTGGAAGCCGACAGAGTGAGTGGCTAGCAGCGTGATGGAGGCTGATGCTCGCTGGGAGACCCCTAGTGTAGGGTGTGAAGAGTGCAGCAACAAGTTTTCCCTCAGACTGAAACGAAGGTTGAATCAACCAGTAGAAGAAAGAAATCACTTCCAAAGGTTGATGCAGTTGATGTTGGCAGGGCGCACTACCGATTTAGCAGCAACTTGGAATCTACACAACAGAATCAAATAAACTATTCCCCAACGAAGAAGTGAGGTTGTCAATCTCACCAGTTTTGCTGAAACAAAGGATTGGACGTAGAGTGTGGAAAGTAGTACTTGTTTGAAATATATGAAAGAGAACAATAATTGTAGCAGGAAAACATTGGTTGAAGTGGTTGTATATCAGTGTAAAGAAACATACCGGGGTCCACAGTTCACTAGAGGTGTCTCTCCAAAATAGATAGATAACATGTTGGGTACACAAATTACAGCTGGGCAATTGACAGATATAAAGTCTGCATCGTAGTGCATATGCATGACATGATTATTACTATGTGATTCATGCGGGCATTACAACAAGATACATAGACCGTTATCCAACTGCATCTATGACTAATAATACACCCTCAGAGTGTCATCCGAGCAAACTTTGGGTATTAAGTTGCAAGCAACAGATAATTGCATTAAGAAAAGTGTGTAAGGTAAACAATAAAATTATCCTTAGACAAAGAATTGTTGTTTTCTCCCTAATGGCAAAAGCACATCCCCGCAAGTTACGTTTCTGTCACTCGAGCGTGAGTGAAAGGGAGGCATGGACCCACTATCGAGCATAAATACTCCCTCTTGGAGTTACAAGCATCAACTAGAACAGAGCATATACTAGTAACGGAGAGCATGCAAGATCATAAATAACATACCAATGAAAGAACATGATAGATTGATAATCATTAGACATAACATTCATTATTCATCGGATCCCAGCAAAGACAACATGTAGCATTACAATAAGATGAACTTGATCATGTTAGGCAGCTCACAAGATCTAAATATGAGGCATAAAGAGGAGAGAACAACCATCTAGCTACTTCTATGGACCCGTAGTCCAGGGATGAGCTACTCACGCATCACTCCGAAGGCAGGCATGGTGATGAAAAGCCCTCCAGTGATAGTTCCCCCTCCCGACAGGGTGTCGGGGAGAGCTCCAGAACCCTCCCGAACTAGGGTTGAGGATGACGGCGGTTATGGATCATTTTGGTGGAAGGGCTCGGGTCTTTAGGGTTAACCCGTGGAGGAGCTTAAATAGGCGAGAGGACAACATCAGTGGGTGGCCAGGGGGCCACACCACCTATAGGCGCGGCCAGGGGGCGCCGCCCTATGGTGTGGGGCCCCTGAGGCCCCCTCCGGGTCTCCTCCGGACTCCGTGTATGTGACGACTTTGTTAGACTGTGGGATTTTGTTTCTACAATCCCGAGAATATTTCCAGAACAACTTTTCGGAAACCAAAAACATCATAAAACAGGAACTAGCTCCGTGGCATTTTGTCAATAGGTTAGTCCCAGAAAGTCCATAAAAATGACATAAAGTGTATAATAAACATGTAACATAAGGCATGAAAATAACATGGAATATCGGAAGTAGGACAAGAATCCCCAAGCTTAGTCCTACTCGTCCTCGTGTAGGTAGACGATAAAAACAAATAATTTCTGAGGTGGCATACTACCGACATAAACTTGATCATCATAATGTAAAGCATGTAAACTAAGATTAAATGAATAAAAGTTGTGGTTTATAGTTGATATTAAATAGAGTAATGTATAAACCATTAGGAAGAGCAAAGTAAAAATTTCAATGAATCAATACTAAAAGACAATCCACTGTGCGAAGTATATTAGAGATGATTTGTGCTTCAAGAACAACAATATAATCATCCCAAGCATCAAACTCTCACAACAACTCCTGTTAGGATCAAGTCAAGCGACAACAATATGCATGTAGGAAAATCATCAAACTATTTGTGCACTCAAAACAAGCAAGTGTTCTATCTTGGTTCCTGGTACCAAGATGTTATGGCTAAAAGAACATTATGTGGGATTTGTAAGGTCAATGGAAGAAAGTCTCACATAGCTGAAAGTGATCATTAGAGAAGAGGAAGTCTTATAATCGAAGTTATGCAAAGAGTAGTGATGGCCACACAACCGGTGTACATAGAGCTATAAGTGTATGAAAGCTCTCCAATGAAACTAGTGGGGGTGCATCCAGCTTGCTTTCTCACGAAGACCTGGAGCACTTTTGAGGAGGCTCATCATTGGAATATACAAGCCAATTTCTATAATGTAAGGTTCCCCACATAGTTATGCAAGTCAAAAAAATGAAAAATCTCTCCAAACTGAAGTATTGGTGCCAAATAAGCACAAGTTTGGAATAAATGATAGTAGTGCTGCCCCCTCTCTCTTTATTATCTGTCTTTGGCCCTCTTTTTTTTTCTCTTTTTTGGGCCTTTTCTTTTTTTTATAACCTCACTGGTAGGGGCAACACTCTATTTGCAATGAACCATCACACTTTTAGTACTCATAACTGAAAATGAATATCTCTGATGTATAAAACTAAATGCTCCTGCCAGTGTAGCAGTGTGCAAAGTAACAATGAAACATGTAACAAGTAACATAATAAATATGGATATTGTAAGACAATATATCTCGGAATGGCTATGGAAATGCCATGATAGGTAGGTATGGTGGATGATTTGTGGAAGATATTTGGGCTTATGTGTAGGAGAACAAAGCTCTCCCACGGGGTTTGGATGCATTGGCGAAGTTTGCGTCAACTCTCAATGTGAGAATGGGCAATGATAAGTACCGAAGAGGCTATCAAATATGGGAAGTGCCAGTAAACCGCAACTTATAACTCACAAGTTAAAAGATTACAACTAGAAATATGATCATACAAGGCATAATGAAAATGACTCCAAGGGAGTCCGTGGCAGTAAAAAGTCACTCTTGGCTACCCCGACCGTAGCGCGTAACAAAAATCCGTTACGATTGTTATTAGCAGAGGAAGTCATATACCATTATACTATCAACTGGTTATTCGAGTGTGACACAGTTTCAAGCTTTTAGACCAACCATTAATTGTTTTTACTTTACTAAACCAGCAGATTTACCACAAGGCATATTAATATCTCAAAACAATAGCAAATAATCAAGTGAAACTGTTTAATGATCTACAAGAGTATGCAAGTCTTTTCCAACATACCATCTACCACACGTACCATTTTCTATTTCCATCAAACACTAAACAATATATATCAACATAAATTCTCCAACTAATATAGAAATGAAACAAGAGAGTACTAACACTACTCTACTAGAACTAATAGCTCTGAATAAGAGATGCCTGAAAAACATGAGCTAAAAGGATTTGCAGCAGCTAGAAGAAAAACTAAGAATACGAGCATGGAAGAAAACGAGTATTCATATGAAAAAGCGGAGAATGCTGGGTTCCAAACATGTTTATTGCAGCAAGGAAAACAAAAGAAAAAAACAAACAGACGCTCCAAGTAAAGTGCATATGATGTGACCGAATAAAAATATAGTTTCACTAGAAGTGACCTGATAAATTGCTGATGAAGAAGGGGATGCCTTAGGCATCCCCAAGCTTAGACGCTTGAGTCTTCTTAGAATTTTCTGGGATGAACCATGGGGGCATCCCCAAGCTTTGGCTTTTCAATCTTCTTGATCACATTATATCACCCTCTTCTCTTGACCCTTAAAAACTTCATTCACACCAAACTCAATGCAATTCTCATTCGAGGGTAGTGCACAATCAAAAATTCACAAGTTCTCCTTGTACACAAGCATTATTAATACTTTTTATATATTAGCTACAACCACTGATGTTTTGTGGAGCAAAGAAATCCACTCAACATAGTAAAAGAGAGAATGCAAGTAATAAGGCAAAATCTATCAAAACCAGAAAAGTCTGCAAAGGCAAAAAATTTCGGGACACTTAAATTGCTCAAATAGAAAAATGCAAAGCTAAAAAAAGTTTTGGAATTAGCTCAGGAATAAGCACAAATTTTTTGAGGTTATTTTGATATTTCTCTGATTTTACACGAATTTAACGGTAGACAGCAGAAATCTGTTTCCTGCACAGAAATCCAAATCTAACCTCAACTTTCAGTAGAGACTTTAATTGGCACAACAAATGCGAGAAAATAAAGATACAAAGAAGTTGCTATAGAATTAAACAACACCTTGACTCAAAGAAAACAGAGAAAAACAAAGCAAAAAATAAAATCATGGGTTATCTCCCAAGAAGTGCTTTTCTTCAACGCCTTTAGCTAGGCCCAAAAAACAAGAATCAAGTATTTTCAAGTGAAAAAGCATCCAAATTGTAACTTGTTATAATAATAGAATCAAAAGTAAACTTCATTCTCTTAGGAAAGTGTTCCATACATTTCTTGAGTGGGAATTGATATTTAATATTCCCCTCTTTAATATCAATAACAGCACCAACAGTTTTAAGAAAAGGTCTTCCCAAAACAATAAGACAAGAAGGATTGCATTCAATATTCATAACAATGAAATCAACAGGGAAAAGGTTATTATTAACCATAATAAGAACATCATAAACTCTCCCCCAAAGGTTTCTTTCTAACATTATCAGCAAGACGAACATCCAAATAACAGTGTTCCAAACGAGGAAAATCAAGCATGTCATAAAGTTTCTTAGGCATAACAGAGATACTAGTACGAAGATCAAATAAAGCATTACAATCCAAATCATTCACCTTAATTTTAATGATGGGTTCCCAATCATCATCTAACTTCCTAGGGGTAGAGGCTTCACATTTTAATTCTTCTTCTCTAATTTGCATGAGAGCATTTGTAATATGATCTGTGAAATCCATATTCATAGTAGTAGCATTAGGACAACTAGAAATATTTTGTAGGAATACAATTAATTCAGATATATTGCAATCATCAAAGTCAAGATCGGTTTTATCAAAGATAATGGGACCATTTTCTCCCATATTTTGAAAAAATTCAGCAATTTAATTAGGAACGGTTTCAGTGGTTTCAGGCAATTTTAAACGTTTAACAAAAGAAGTGAAGGCATTGACAACACCAATTACTTTACCATTAATAGTAGAAGGTTTACTAGCATGAGAAGTTTCAGTTTTACTAGTGGTGATAATAGTGCAAACATTAGCTATATTACTCTTTCTAGCTATTTCATCTTCTCTTTCCGGTCTAGCATGCAATTCAGCTAACATTCAAACATTGTCATCAATTCTAACTTGAATGACATTCAAATTTTGCTTTCTTTAACATCATGAGGCATAAAATTTATTTTAAGAAGTTCAACATCAAGAGCAAGGTATCAACTTTAGAAGCAAGAACATAAATTTTGCAAACTTTTCCTCAACAGATTTGTTAAAAGCAGTTTGTGTACTAATAAAATTCTTAAGCATATTTTCAAGATCAGAGGGTACACTTCTATTGTTGTAGCAGGAATTACTATAAGTGGCCTATAATTGTTGCTACCAAAATTATTCCTATAAGCATTGTTGTTGAAATTATTATTTTTAATGAAGTTCACATCAATATGCTCTTCTTGAGAAACCAAAGAGGCTAAAGGAACATTATTTGGATCAACAGAAGCATGGCCATTAACAAGCATAGACATAATGGCATCAAGCCTATAACTCAAGGAAGAGGTTTCTTCAACATAATTTACCTTCTTACCTGGTAGAGCTCTCTCAGTGTGCCATTCAGAATAATTTACCATCATATCATCAAGAAGCTTTGTTGCAGAGACCAAAGTGATGTACATAAAGGTTCCTTCAGCAACTGAATCCAGAAAGTTTCTTGAAGAAAAATTCAGACCCGCATAAAAAGGTTTGGATGATCATCCAAGTAGTTAGTCCATCAGTTTGACAATTCTTTACTAAATATTTCATTCTTTCCCAAGCTTTAGCAACATTCTCATTATAAGTTGCTTAAAATTCATAATGCTACTTATTAAACATATAATCTTAGCAGGAGGATAATATTTTCCATTGAAAGCATCTTTACATTTAGTCCATGAATCAATACTATTTCTAGGCAAAGATAGCAACCATTCTTTAGCTCTTCCTCTCAAAGAGAAAGGAAACAATTTTAGTTTAATAATATCTCCATCTACATCCTTATATTTTTCCATCTCACAGAGTTCAACAAAATTATTAAGATGGGCAGCAGCATCATCAGTACTAACACCAGAAAATTGCTCTCTCATAACAAGATTTAACAGGGCAGCCTTTATCTCATAAAAATCAGCAGTAGGAGCAGGTGGGGCAATAGGTGTGCTAATAAATCATTGTTGTTTGTGCTAGTGAAGTCACACAAATTAGTGTTCTCAAGAGTACTCATTTTAGCAAGATTAAAAACAGGATAAAAATAACAACTAGAATAAGAACTAATTGTTGTGTGTTTACAAAATAAAATAAACTAAGAAAAACAAAAATAAATTAATGAGATTGGAGGTGAGATACTCCCCTTGCAGAAATCCTCTTTCTCTCCGGCAACGGCGCCAGAAAACTTGATGATGCCAGAGTTGATGAGGGAGTGGTTGCTTCTTGATGACTTTGAGATCCCCGGCAATGGCGCTAGAAAACTTGATGGAGGCTGATGCTCGTTGGGAGACCCCAAGTGTAGGGTGTGAAGAGTGCAGCGACAAGTTTCCCTCAGAAAGAAACCAAGGTTTAATCGACCAGTAGGAGAAAGAAATCACTTCCGAAGGTTGATGGAGCTGATGTTGGCAGGGCACCCTACCGGTTCAGCAGCAACGTGGAATCTACACAACACAATCAAATTACTTTGCCCCAATGAAGCAGTGAGGTTGTCAATCTCACCGGTTTTGCTGAAACAAAGGATTAGAAGTATAGTGTGGAAAGTAGTACTTGTTTGCAGTAGATGAAAGAGAACAATAATTGCAGTAGGAAAACAGTGGTTGTATATCAGTGTAAAGAAATGGACCGGGGTCCACAGTTCACTAGAGGTGTCTCTCCAAAACAGATAGTAAGATGCCGAGTAAACAAATTACAGCTGGGAAATTGACAGCTATAAAGGCTGCACCGTAGTGCATATGCATGACATGATGATTACTATGTGATTCATGCGGGCATAACAACAAGATACATAGACCGTTATCCAACTGCATCTATGACTAATAATCCACCCTCAGAGTGTCATTCGAGTAAACTTTGGATATTAAGTTGCAAGAAACAGATAATTACATTAAGAAAAATGTGTAATGTAAACAATAAAATTATCCTTAGACAAAACATTGTTGTTTTCTCCCTAATGGCAACAGTACATCCCTCACCCGTTATGTTTCTGTCACTCGAGCGTGAGTAAAAGGGGGACATGAACCCACTATCGAGAATAAATATTCCCTCTTGGAGTTGCAAGAATCAACTTGGCCAGAGCATCTACTAGTAACGGAGAGCATGCAAGATCATAAATAACATACACATGAAAGAACATGATAGATTGATAATCACTGGACATATCATTCAATATTCACCGGATCCCAGCAAGCACAACATGTAGCATTACAATAAGATGATCTTGATCATGTTAGACAGCTCACAAGATCTAAACATGATTCGTAAAGAGGAGAGAACAACAATCTAACTACTGCTATGGACCCGTAGTCCAGAGATGAACTACTCACGCATCATTCCGGAGGCAGGCATGGTGATGAAGAGCCCTCCGGTGATGAAGTCTCCTCCCGACAGGGTGCCGAGGAGAGCTCCAGAACCCTCCCAAACTAGGGTTGACGATGAAGGCGGCTACAGACCTCGGTTCTTTAGGGTTAACTCGTGGAGGAGGTTAAATAGGCGAGAGGGCAAAGTCGGTGGGTCTCCAGGGGCCCACACCACCTCTAGGCGCGGCCAGGGGCGCCGCCATAGGGTGTGGGGCCCCTTAGGACCCCCTCCGGGTCTCCTCCCGACTCCGTATGCGTGATGACTTTCTAAGACTCGGGATTTCGTTTCGTCCAATTCCGAGAATATTTGCAGAACAACTTTTCTGAAACATGAACTGGCTCTGTGACATCTTGTCAATAGGTTAGTCCCAGAAAATCCATAAAAATAACATAAACTGTATAAGAAACATTTAGCATAAGGCATGAAAATAACATGGAATATTAGAAATCATGGATACATTTAAGACGTATCACAGAGCAGGTAGCCCGGCCTTGCCCCTGCCTAGGCCGTCTCCACAGAGCGAAGGCCGGCGAGGTGACAGATCCACCCGGCCTTGGGCCTGGCCTTGAGCCTGGTCTAGGCCCGCTAGGCAGTGCGCCCAACCTCCTTCCGTGAGACCCGGCCTCGGCCGGCCAGGCAATGCGAAGGATTGCTACCTAACAGAGCCTGCCGGCCTCAGCGCGGCCTGGCCGGTTGACCTGTTCCTTCTTACTTCTCTTTTTCTTCTCTCTTTTTTCCAATCATTTCTTTGACTATTTGGTTCCTTTTAGAGAGATTATTTCTCCACTTTGCATCACTGTGTAATTTCCAAATATTTCAAATAAACCATTAGTCTTACCAAGTGTTGTGATCAAACATTAAAATCGGATTAAGGGACTCATGTCCTTTCAGTTGGACCTGTTTCCCATCTTGGTACTCCCTTCGTACCAAAATAATTAAATTGATATATAACTGTATTTTAGTTCAAAATTGTCTAAGTTTGGAATATATTGTAGATCCATATTTTATGAAAATACGCTGTATGATGAATCTAACAAATCTAAATTGGTTTTTTACTTCCTGATTTATTTTTCTATGTTGTACATGTACAATGGCACGTCATGCATTTTTGAATATATGTTGTTGACGTGACCGGAAAGTTTTACGGCGCCATTGTCGAGAAAAAGAAGGTATGTACACAAAGGGAAGAGAGCACGCAGCATTCCATCTTTCCATGTTGATTATGTTTGGGAGACCCGCTAGCGCATACTACGAGAAAGCGGGTCAACAGAACATATTCAAGATAATCCAAACGAGCAGTTCAAATCGCACAACCGTGGAAACGCAAAAAAAAAAAAATTATATTAATTACAGAACGAGATATCCGTTCCTATATGTAGCGCTAGCTAGTGCACTCACACAATGTATATTGCCACTAGTTTGTGGATACACGATTATGCAAAAGGAATGAAATGGAATCACCAGTTTAAAGTCCTCGGTTAATTAGCACGCCGAATCCTGCAACTACTCTGCTGCATCATTCAACTCGGTTAAACTGAACAGCGCAGAACGAAAAGTAGAGGTTAACTCGAACATGCAATGCGCATGCACGCTACACCTTCTCCAACCTCCCGGGAGCCCCCGTGCGTCTCGATCTCCGGCCGTTTGCACCAGCGGGCGATACAGCGACGGCCAAGGCGCCGCTGCACATCATCGAGGCGTGCTTCCTTAGATGCAGCCGCGTCGCGCCGCCGGGCAGCTTATTTGTCGGAGGTGCCGGCGGCCACGGCGACACGGGGTTAGTTATCTTGTCGGTGCGGTAGCGACGGCGTCGGAGGCCGAGTATGACCGCGGCAGCTTCCAGGCTTCTGCTGGGTGCCGTGCTGCCCTCGCGGGCGTTCCGATTGAGGAGGAGACTCTCGAGCTCACGGCTGATGCATTCCACCTCGTACGCGTCGAGGAGCGTTGACGTCGGCTTCGCGATGGTAGGCTGCTGCTTCTTGGGCGGGTTCATGACGACGTATGGGTGGGTCAGGAGGTCGGCGATCGATCGAGGGGATTTAGGGTGTGGGTTGCGGAGAGTAGTTCTGGCTTAGTGGCTCCACTATAAGGGGGTGTTTGTTTGGGCTTTTAGCAGATTTCCATAGAAAAAAGCACCCCAAACAAACCAAACAGGGGTGCTGTGGCTGCGGAAGACAAAGCACCCCGAGACGTGCTTTGGTTGGCTTCCCGCAAAGTGACCCAAACCGTTTTGTGAAAGAGACAATCTGTTCAAGGGAAATTACACCCAAATGCCATCCAGATCTTTCCCACACGAACCTGCACGCGCCCGCTCCCTGACGCCCGTCCCCCAGCCTGAGCGCCTGCGAGGGTTTCTCCGCCGCCGGCCTCCCGTCTCCGCCGCCGCCACTAGTGACTGCTCCCAGCCTCCACTCGCCCTCGACGTCGGCTCGTCGTCCCCGTCCGCTCGCCGTCCCCGTCCCCGTCCGCTCCAGATCCCTCCCCGTCCGCTGCAGAGTCGCCACTGGCCCTCGCGAGCCCTCGCGACCTCGTCCCCGCGGGCGCCAAAGTTCGACGCACTCGGCGTGGAAGCCGTGCCCGCACTTGGGCAGAAACCTTGCTGCCTCGTCGTCGGACAGCTCGGCCAGACACACGGCACACTGCAGCACCTCCGGGAAGTCCTTCGCGCGGTATAGAGTCACCGGAGGAAAAAATGAGGGTGACAAACGAGAAGACGACGTTGCCGTCGACCACCGTGGTGGGAGTCCGCGCACTGGGCAAGACGCTGCCCTCATCGTGCGGTCGTGCCCCGCCAAGGACGCGCGCCTCCGCACTTCGGCGTGAGCAGTGAGATTCGAATGTGTTTAGTCTCTAGTGATCGGATATGATTAATGAGAACTTAGTTGGTCTGTTAATACTTTGCTGCTTCGTTGGAGAGGGTATGGACGTATGATAGTGTACTTGGACCGAGCGAATGGAGTTGGTGTGTTGTCCTGGTTGAGGAGTAGTCTTTGAGTTGAGCTGACCGACACATCGGTGAGAATATTAGCGTAAAGGATACTCCATATGTTCCGAATTATAACAAAACACATGTTTTTGGATATTTCAATGTAAATACAAGTATCTGTCCCTATATTAATTATGAACAATATCTATGAACAATATCTCATTTGTGTAATGGTACGATATGTATTTTGGACAAATCTATATCCTATTAATTATTTATTTTGTTTAATGTTACATATTACTTGTATTTTTATAGGGACATATACGATTATACACTGCAATCACTAAATACATATATACTCGGAACTCTAAGGATATTTTAGACATATCCTCAACTCATAGCTAGACAGTCAGCCAAGTCGCCAAACACTGATATTCAGATAAGCAGCTTTCCTTCACAGCCACATCCACATCCACAGCCACAGCCAGACAACCACAGCTCAAACAAACAGGCCCTAAGAAGCGAATGTGGTGACGATTCTGACACCACGGGCCCACTAATCGTTCACGTTATTTCCCCCGCAAAAAGTTCAACCGCTTGTTGAAGTCCGTACAACGTGGACGCCAGCTCAACGAGCTTCTTTTTTTTTGAGGGAACCTGCTCAACGAGCTTTTTTTTTGGGAGTTTGGGCTGATTGGGCTTAGAGGGACAAAACAACAAGGTTTGGGCTAACATTGGAGGGGCAAATGGGCTAATCCGTAAATTTTCTTCACAATTTGCGCGGGGGGGGGGGGGGGGGGGGGGGCTGAACTCCAACATAGCTCCGCTTGTTCTAAACTTGTGATATACAAATACTATAGATTCCGATCCAGGAAGGGGGATGGACCCGGTGTGAGAGAGTGGGCCATCTCCATCAGGCAAAGACTTCTCATGACGCATGTTTTACATGTTGAACTTAGCTCTACGATTACCTATAGAATCGTACGATTAATAATCTTATTCTGAAGTTTTAGCGCAGTAGTGTTTGAACCGGAGAATGACTTGGAAAGTTCAGTTTTCCTTTTGTTCTTTCTATTCATCTAGATAAGTACAAACATGTATATCCATCACCTAATTGAGCACAAGCAACTACCATTGGCATTACAATGTCACAGAAAATTAACGGTATGTATGATACCTTCAGACTTTGGACTCAAAGGAGGAGAAGAAATCTGATCATGGTAGTAGTTAGCAAGTGCGTACATGCTTGAATCCGTGTGGCGGCGGAGGCGGTAGCGGCGCCTGTCCGGCTAGGGAGCGTCACAAATGAAGCCCCGAAGATCGATGTAGGTAAGATCGTGCCGTCTTGCGCCGTATTAGGAAGTCTGTTCTTCTATACGGTGATACAAGCATCAATCCATCAATGGCAGGGATTCTCTTTTCCCTACGACCTACTACTTATGTGCTTTGGTCCTCCAATGTTCTTTCCATCAATGGCAGGGATCCATCAACGGCTAGGGATTCGTATAATCATATCCAGCCGAGCGACTACTCTCCCATTTAAATCAGCAGGCCACCAAATTATAGAGAGTAGTCGCTCGGCTGGATATGATTATACGAATAGGATTAGGCTTTGCCTACGTACTAATTAGCAGACTATAAACGTATAGATATCACTATACCCTGTTGCATGTCGTTGGGGAGGGGTGGAGGGGGTGCCGAAACGGATTAGTAGGCCCGAGTGGACCAAGTAATGAGTAGCTAGTTTGTGAATTGTATCTCTCTTCTGGTGTATCCCCTTCCCCAACAGGCGCTCCTCCTCTCTTAACCAATTATGGAACTAAGTTGTATGTGTAACCTTAACACAAATAGTTCTCTTTTAGTTTTTGCATGCATTCTCTAAGGGAAAATAAAGGTCATTTTGTTCGTAGGCCCGAGTGTACCAAGTAATGACCAACGGCAGGAGTAACTAGTTTGTGAATTGTATCTCTCTTCTGGTGTATCCCCTTCCCCAACAGGTGCTCCTCCTCTCTTAACCAACTATGGAACTAAGTTGTATGTGTAACCTTAACACAAATAGTTCTCTTTTATTTTTTGCATGTATTCTCTAAGGGGGAAAAAAGGTTATTTTGCTTTGTTGGATTATAAAACGCCTTAAGAAGAAGATAATTGCCCGGTTAAATGATAGGAAACAAGCCAAAACAATTAGAAAAGAACACATGTCAACTACTTCTTCCAAAGCGTGAGGACTGAGCTTGCTCAAAGACATAACGTCGCCCTAATATCATGGATCTCACGTGAGGACTCCCTAAATCGACAATACCGCTGCGTGTAGTTGAGGAGGATGTGTTTTACCTTAGCCCCTTCCATTATGGACGAAGGGGACCACCCGATGCCGGC
This sequence comes from Alopecurus myosuroides, assembly GCA_028641055.1. Lineage (NCBI taxonomy): Eukaryota > Viridiplantae > Streptophyta > Magnoliopsida > Poales > Poaceae > Alopecurus > Alopecurus myosuroides. The sequence continues at coordinate 720,642,735 of CM054057.1, forward strand.
ATTGAAGAAGAGGAGATCCTTCCTTCGGTGGACACGCCGCCGGGGATCTCTGGGACGGACGGGAGCGCGTACATGTCAGCGGTGGGATGAGGGGGACACTCCGATGAACGCCGCCTGTAGATCCTCCATCGGTGGACGCGACGTCGCGGATCCGCTGACGAAGAAGAAAGGGAATTAGCCGGCAGTGTGGACTATACAAAAATGGGGAGGTGATCGAATTGGTGTGATGTGAGGGTTATGTCTGGCGCGAAATGGCGTCGTAATTTCAACAATCTCCTGCCATCCCCGTGCAGCTCCCGCGCGTATCCCGACGCCCGCTTTTTGCAGCTGTGGTCCTAGCGGGTCTGGCACAAATGTGGTTTAAACATCGTGTGAATCATGATTTTACCCGAATGGAACCAACAAAACAGTCCATTACGTAGATGTCGGCCCAGGGTGGAGCTTCTCCAGGCTACCAAACTCGCCATAGAGTAGTGCGCCCATTTCAGTTGTGGACACCGACAGTATATTGACACGACTTTTTACTCCATATACTAACGAATCAAGTACGATGTTTAGACGAGGAATCTTGCCCGGCTAAGATGAGCATTTATGAACTAACGTGCATGCGCAGATCTCAAGTTGTACCTTGTTGTACTTACATACATAAGTATTCATCTACGTTTGTGTAGTTCAGCCTATATAAGTCGCATCGCTCGGCTCCTTCCTATGCACACCATCACTTAGTTCCTTCGAATTCTTCGATAACAGAATGGCTTCCGGTTCAGCCACTCTCGTTCTCAAGGCGGTCGCCCTCGCTGCCGTCCTCTCCGTGCTGATCCTGCGCTCCTTGGCGCGCTGTGGGTCGCAGGGCACCTCCTGCGATGTCGCCGGCGCCCGCGCCGTCGCCCGCAGTGAAATGCAGCAACTGTGAGTCGTACTGCAACTCGACGTGCGACGTCGAGGTTCCAGCTAGCTGGAGTCTGCGGCCCTTCAAGCTGTAGTGACTGCGAGTCCGAGGCGGCCAAGAATTGCAGGGCCAGCTGCACCTGCGTCAACTGTGGCGCCTGCGATTACGATGCCATGATGGAATGCCGCGCAGCGGAAATACATGCACCTTCTGCCTAGAGCAAGGCGCTAAGGTATGCCTGGATCTTGCATAGGCCGGGGCGCCGACACCTGCGCATGAAGAAAATCAAAGAGGTGAAACTAGGCTGGGACGGGCTATCTATATGCATCTGTTGCATGGTCCAATTGTGTGTGTGGTTGTGAAAGCACATACCCACGGTGTACACCTAATAATATGGAAGTACCCTATCTTTTACTCGGTGCTATTTTGATTTGTAGTGAATCTCACTAGTGGAAAACGGAGCTTTTGCTCACTGGCGAGCACCCCTTTCGCCCGGCTCGGGCACCACCGGGTGCAAAAGACTGGAGAGGTGGGGCCGGGACAAGCAGGGCGCGTGGTGGTGGGGGTAGGGAGGGGGGTCATTTGCCCCGGTTGGAGGCACAAACCAGGGCTAAAGGCCCTCAACGAGCAGGACGCGTGCGGGCACGTCGGGGGAGGGGGGGGTCTTTCGCCCCGGTTGGTGACTCCAACCAGTACAAAAGAGCCTCGCCAAGATGAAAAGTTGTTTTTTTTTATTTCTATATTGCCGTTTAGTTATTAATTTCAATTTCATTAAGAAAAACTAATCAAATAGATGGAAGATGGAAATTAATAGAATTTTTTTTTCTTCAAATCCATTTTTTTTCTGTTTTTTTATAAACACTGCCATGTCAGCGTTCTTCACTCCTCATGCCACTCACTTTTTGGTGTGGTGTGCTCACTTGTTTTTCCCTCATATGCACAAGAGGTGTTCGATGAAATGCCCGAGAGCATAATGCCATCCGAGCTCGCAGAAAACAAACGTGTAATATTGCTAGACTATTGTGTAATAATGTATCAAATCTGCATGGTTCATGTATTTGGATTAGTCCACCTCTGTTTTCCACATGTTTTATATCAACATCACTGTCGGGCGTGTGAACTGGAGGATTTATAGATATATAGAACAAAACAAACGGTGTCGCCATCATACAGTCCGACCGTGGCTCATGAGTGCATATATGCATATCAAAAGCACGGTCGGACGTATGATGGCGAATCCGGATGATTTGTAGTCGGTCGATGAACTGAATGATGTATCAAACCTTTTGTCAAACATTGAATGGGGGATGTAGAACAAAACAATCGGTATCGCTAACATACATTCCCACCGTGGCTCCTGAGTGCATATATGCATGTCAAATGCATGGTAGGACGGATGTCCGAATAATTTGTATTCGGTGGATGAACTGAATGATGTATGAAGGGACTCCGAGAGGTGGGCTATATATAGGGTCCTCTGTCTCACAAAGTGTTGTGGTAGGGTTTTGATCCAACGGTTAAGAAGCGCTCGAAAGAAACACCCCTGATCCAACAGCTAACAAGCGCTCGAAACAAACACACCGTACCCCTGATCAAACGGCTCACAAGAGCTCGAAAAAAAACACACCCTGATCCAACGACTCACAAGCCCTTGAAAGAAACACACGATTCATGTGATTCTTTGTGATTGGTTCCAACGAAACCGTAACCCTTCAGTCCCGGTTGGTAAAACGGGCCAGGACTAAAGGGTCTGTTTCTTCTCACTATATATCTGTATGCATTGCCACCATTGGCATAAACACATATAAACTCACCACTCTCCCATGGCTTCTACCGTACCCACTCTAACCTTCCTGTAGGCGCCGGAGGCACTTTCCGCCTCGAACTACCCCTGCCCGTCCGGCTACAACGTCCCCGCCGGTTGGATGATGAGCGCCGGAGGAGTGTTGGTCCCTCATGTTCCTCATGGTGTGGCGCGTCGGACGGCCATCACGAACCACTACTACCACGAGCTCACGCCGGAGCAGCGGAGGAATCCCAGTTAGAATCCCGACTACCGCCCTACTTGGAACGCCTTCTTCATTAATCGGCGTGAGAGTGCGCTCACCAGGTACAAGGAGAACAGCCCGCCTCCTTCGAACTTCAACGAGCCGGTCGTCAGCTGTGGTGGGGCGGCGGACGGACTCTTCAGAGCGTCATGAACTACATCAGGGCCGGCGATAACCCTCGCCTGCGCTACCCTCACGCTCAACCCTGGGGTCGTGATCCTCCGAGGGAGTCTAGAGCACCGTCCGCCGACAGTGACGATGACGGCGACGACTACGACGACTACGATTCGGAGTACTATAGGCCTAAGCAGGAGTATGACTAGCAGATCAGATCCACTATTGCCATTATGTACTGCCTTGTTTATCTAGATCTATGCTCTCCGTTTAGATTTAGATCCACTCTTGCCATTATGTACTGTCTTGTTTATCTATCCAGATGTACCGGCCTCCTCCTTAATGTTCGCTCTTCTGAGTCGTTAGATCAGCGGTGTGTTTCTTCCTAGCGAATCCCACCAATCAGGAATAATCACACGGAAAACAGAAAACAGAAAGCAGAAAACAGACGCACTAGCGTGCCGCAGTTCGTCGGAATACAAATTATTTTATTAAAAACAGAGAACAGACGAACACTACTCCTCGTCGTCGTCGTCGGGGAACTCGTCGGTGACTTCCTCCTGGTCGCCGTCGTCGGCGAACTCGTCGGTGACCTCCTCGTCGTCATCGGAGGTGCATGATATTGTTTCCGAGATAAGCCCCCACCTCGGATCATTGGAGGCCCAGACTTCGCCGGTGTGGTCGGCCCGGCGGAGCTCTTGCAGCGACTTCGTCCTCGCCACCCGGGCGGCCTCTAACGCGAGGTGGCGTTCGAGGCGGTGCTCCGCCCGCTCAGTCGCGCGGGTCTGCTAGACCTCCTTGTCGGTGGGCTGCTCCTCCGGATTGTTCCGGTAATACTCGCGGACGGCGCGCTCGTCCCTGGCATTGACTAGGCCCTGAAACGCGTGGTGGCGGTGGTCCGCGGCGATGACAATCTACGGAGTCGGTGCCCTGGCCTCCGCTTCCCAGCGGGTCTGGCAGTCGTTGAAATTCATCAGCGACCGTGGGCGGTTGAGGCGCCAGGCTGCCGCGTCCCAGGCGCGGGCGGCCTCCGCCGCCGTCGCAAAGGAGCCGAGGGGGATGCGGTCGTCCCCGTAGCGGATCTCCGTGGTGAACATTCCGTTTTGCCGTGCTCGGACGCCGCGGAAGCCGGTGGTTCTGTTCCTCCTCGGAGGCATGACGACGGCGCGGCGGTGCGTGGAGAGGAGAGAAGGAGAGGAGTGGACGCGTGGAGAGGAGAAGACCCTATAGGTGTGACATTTTATACCGCGCGCTCGCGGTCACACGGCACAACTCCCGCGCCACACGGCCACGCGGCACAATAGGCCACGCGGCACAAAATTGATACTAGTTTAAATTGTTAGAATACTTATTTTTTTCAAAAAAAAATGTATTTGAAATGTTTGTGCAATTTTAAAATATTTCATATTGAAAGTTTCTCCTAATTCAAAATCATTTGAAAAAATATTTTTAAATAGTATTTAAACGGGGCAGGGAAAAAAATGGCGGCAGGAAACAAAAAAAATGGCGGCAGGAAACGAAAAAAGAAAAGAAAAGTTGGGCCTTTTGCCCCGGTTGGTAACACGAACCGGGGTAAAAGACAACCTTTTGTCCCGGTTCGTGCCACCTCCCGGGGCAAAAGGCCCCCACCTATATAACCCCGGGCGGTTGCTCCGCCCGGGGCAAACCCCCGCAGAACGACGAAGTCCTAGACGACGCAGAAATCACCACAGCGCCGTTAGTCTGCCGGATTTCCGCGCCGCCGGAGAGCGCTCCACCGCGCCGCGCCGTTCGAACTCGCCGCCTTGCCCGCCATCTTGCCTTCCCCCTCGCCCCGAGCATGCACCCGCGCCCTCGACACCTCGCCGCCGTACTACTCGCCGTCGGGCTCCTTGCCCCCGAGCCCCGTGTTCTCCGCGCGTGTTCCCCGTACTGCTTGCGCCCGCGTCTTCGAGGTGAGCAGCGCTGGCCAACAGCCCTCCCCGTGCACGCTCAATTTTTTTTAGTTTTAGTTAATTTTAGTATTGGTTTTACTGTTAATATTGTTTTAGTTTTAGTTTTAGTATTACTTTTTAAGTTTTAGTTTTAAAATTAGTATTAGTTTTAGTTTTAGTTTTAGAATAATTTTTTTAAGTTATTAATATATATATAGCTCGTGTTAGAAATTGTAAAAACAAAGGTGATTTTAGTGTTAGTTTTTTTACTGTTAGTATTTTTTAGTGTTAGTATTATTAGTTGTTGTTAGTAGTTAGAAATTATAAGTTAGAAATTTTAGAATGCTTTATTTAGAAATTTTAGAGTAGTGTCGCGCCCCCTAAGAACCCTAGCCAACCGTTGCACGTCGAGGACACGGTTGGGAGCACGCGCTCGTGCTCACAGCGGCATGGCCGAGAGCGCACGCACGACCCCGACCACGTGTGTGGGATGGTGAAAACAATAATGTGTATGGTGAAAACAAAGGTGGGCATGTTAAAAACAAAGTGAAAACATTGCTTCCTTCATTTTAAATCACTTTGTTTAGTGGAATATTATTTTTCCAAGAGAATTTATAGCTTCATTTTTGAGTGGTAATTAGACATATGTGAAACTTGATTGCATTTGAATTTATTAAAATATTGAAGTGATTGACTTGTTGAAATATTTTATTAACTAAAGTATTTTATCTTCCATTTGTATTAGTTGAGCTATGGACGGTAAAGAGGGTGAAGAACCGGTGTTCGCGATAATAGAATAAAATACACTCCCCGGTGGACCCAATGACGGTGGAGGTTATCAAGACGACGGCTCGCGGTACCTGAATGAATCAGGTCAGGGAATGGAGGAAGAAGAGCAATTGCAAGGACCAGATGTGGAACCGGAGAAAAGAAGTGATGAACAAGCCTTAGTGAACGCCTTGGAACGTACTGCATCGACATCGTCTACCAAGAGGTCGAAACGAGGCCCGACTTAAGAGCTAAGCTCGAAAGTGCATCTGCTAATCGAGCAAGTCTATCGATCCAGTGAACCTGCTTGGCCCATCAAGACAGCAACTAAGAGTACAAGCCAATGTGGAGTTATTTTCAGGGACATGATCTCGCCAAGTGTTGAAGAATGGAATGAGCCAGCAAAGGACGAAGACGATCCTGACAGTCTGGCGGTTACTTTTGTCTCAGACCGGTCGAAACAAGCTATGTTCGACAAGCTGATGAACCATTTTAGTCTCCCAAAATGTGATACCGAGAAGACACAAAAGGAAATGCGCGACGCAGTGATGCACTGGGCTCTGAAGAAGATGGCCGAGACTTTCAATGCCTACAAGAAAAGATTATGGAAGGAATATCAGAAGAAGAAAAAAGCACACTGGCCAGCATTTCTGGCGTACAAGGAATCAGAAAAGGGGAAGAGAAGGTCAACCGAGAATGCGGCAAATGCGGCGAGGACGTATATCACCATAAGATGGGTTCAGGTGGCTACAAAATTGCAGTGCCTAAGTTTGACAAATTCGAGGCAGATCTGTGAGAGAAGGGGATCATTCCAGGTACACAGGATTTTCCGCGAAGGTCAAGGAATTGGTTGCTTGGGCATGGGGCGATGTTTGACAAAGAAGGGCACCTTATTATGACTGAAAAAATAAAGGTCCCCTTTGCGGCACTTGAGAAAGTGTTCAAAGAGGTTAAAGAGGGAGAGTTCAAGCCAAATCGAGAGAATGACGAGCTTACAAAGGCCCTCGGGAATGCAGAACATGGCGGCTGGACACGAGGCAAAGGACGATATTCGTGGTGCTTTGGCTTCAAGCCGGAAGATTGTCTCTATCCATATAGAAGCCGAGAGAGAGGAAAGAAAAAGAAGGATGTGGCGGTCGTAGAACGGTTTGGTGTCTTGGAAGCCGCAGTGATGAGGCAGCAAATTCAGATTAATGAGCTTACTGCATGGCGCTCCCATGAGCTAGACACTACATTTGACGAAACAGACCCATCTCAACGTTGGATCAGTGTGGCTTCAACGGAGGTAGCGGCTAGCGCCGCAGTAGTTATGATTGTTGATGCCGCTTCACAGACGGAGGCCGTGGATGCAATCAAGGAGAAGACAAGTTGTGAGCTATGCGTGTCGATCTCGAACGTATCCATCAAGGTGGCGGACGGCTGCGCTTTACCTTGTGTAGAGGGAGTGACCTGCCATGGTCGTCCGATCGCAGCGGCTATGCTCGTGTCGATGTGGATGATGTTTAGCCAGATTGGAGGATACTGCAGCTTGACATCCCCGGAGGTGATAGGGTCGAGACACTGGGAGAGGCCATCAATTCCATCATTGAATGGAAAAAGAATGGCATAGTGTTTTCGAGACGCAGTCCACCACCACCACCGCCACCTAATTCTCTGAGACGCAGTCCACCGCTAGCAGAAGCACATACTTCTTCGAGACGCAGTCCACCGACAGCAGAAGCACCTACTTCTTCGAGACGCAATCCATCGCCGCCACCACCGCCACCTACTTCTCCGAGATGCAGTCCACCACCACCTACTTCTCCGAGACGCAGTCCGGCGGCTACATCATCGCCAGAACACATCGACTCCATGGACGTCAGCAGCCCGAGTCCGGCTCGATCTCCGATGCGTGTGCCCACTCCGCCGACCACTAAGTCCTCTAAGCGGAAGTTTGCTGCATCTAAGTCGTCCCCGAAGAACAAACGTGCTCCAAAGAAGAAATCCAAGTCACCGTCAAAGAAGTTGGCTTCCCATATGAATGACAAGGAGACCTATGACTGGGTGACCATGGACACGAAACGTCAGATGGCTGCGTGGGGAAAGAAAACCCCGGAGCCATGATGGTGCAGATCTTGCACTCGTTGGGATACCCCAAGAGGAGGGTGTGATGAGCACAGCGGTAGGAGTTTTCCCCTTAGTTAAGAACCAAGGTTATCAATTCAGTAGGAGAAGGAGGACCTCCGGAAGGTTGATGCCGCTGATGGTGGTGCTGGCGTTTCACCGGTGTCAACAACAACGTGGAACCTGCACACAACACAACCAAAATACTTTGCCCCAACGATATAGTGAGGTTGTCAATCTCACCGGTCTTGCTGAAAACAAAGATTAGACGTATAGTGTGGGAAATAGTGTATGCTTGCAGTAAGTAAAGAAAGCATGCAATTGTTGTGGTTTGTTTCACAGTGTGGAAAAATGGACCGGGGTTCATAGTTTCACTAGCATTGTATCTCCATAAAAGATAGCATGCCGGGTGAACCAATTACAGCTGGGCAATTGACAAATAGAGGTTGCACCGTATTGCACAATATAACATTAAGATTACTATGCTATTTAGTCCGAGCATTACAACAAGATACATAGACCGACATCCATATGCATCTATGACTAATAATCCCCGTCAGGTTATCATCCGAACCCCCTCAGGTATTAAGTTGCAAGCAACCGATAATTGCATTAAACAAAGTGTGTAATGTAAGCAATGATTATGCACGCGGGCACTGTCACCGCTATTTTCTCCCTAATGGCAACAACACATCCCCCCTGCACGTTTCTGTCACTCGAGCAAGGCACCAAGGAGGCATGAACCCACTATCGAGCATAAATACTCCCTCTTGGAGTCACTAGCAACTACTTGGCCAGAATAACCACTAGCAACGGTTAGCATGCAAGATCACAAATAACATATGCAAATAAAGACTATAATCAACTTGGCATAAGGTCAATATTCATCGGATCCCACCAAACGCAGCACAGAGAATTACATAAGATCAATCTCGATCATGATAGGCAGCTCAAAAGATCTAAACATGGAGGTAGATGAGGAGAAGACAACCATCTAGCTATAGCTACGAACCCGTAGTCCAAGGATGAACTACTCACGCATCACTTTGGAGGCAGGCATGGTGATGTAGAAGCCTCCGGTGATGATCTCCTCTCCGGCAGGGTGCCGGAAACAGCTTCAAAACCCCCTGATCTAGGGTTGACGGTGACGACGGCTACGGAACTTTTTCGGGGATTTTGATCAGGTGTCTAGGGGTTTCCATCCGGGGGGCTTAAGTAGGCGAAAGGAAGAAGGCGGTGGAGGCCGAGGGGCACCACACCCATAGCTGGCGCGGCGAGGGGGGCTGCGCCACCCTATGGTGTGGCCCCCTGCTGCCCCTCTTCGACTCCTCTTCGGTCTTGTGGATGCTTCCGGGGAAAATAGGACTTCCGGGCTTCGAATTTTCCAATTTTGAGAATATTTCTAGAACAACTTTTCTGAAACTAAAAACAGCAGAAAACAGGGAACTGACTCTGTGGCATCTTGTCAATAGGTTAGTCCGGAAAATCGATAAAAATGACATAAATAAGGGATAAAACATGTAGCAATTGGCATAATGTCATCATGGAGCATCAGAAATTAGGGATACGTTTATGACGTATCAAGCATCCCCAAGCTTAGTTCCTACTCGTCCTCGAGTAGGTAAACGATAAAACAATAATTTCTGAGGTAACATGCTACTAACATAAACTTGATCAATCTAATGTAAAAGCATATGCACGCTGAGATCATAAAACTTTAAACACAGGCATGATAAATAAAACTTTAATAATAAAGCATAGAAATTACTTTGCATCACGAAGATTAACTCAAATAAAGGATCATGAATAAAAATGCAAAGAAAGGTAGACGTTTGTTTCAGGTATAGAGAAAGCATGACAAAGTGATATTTCGATAGTCCTTAAGAGTGGGGCAAAACATAAATGCTAGGACACCTTCAAAGTTCAAGAGGAAGACTAGAACAAATAATTTAAGAAGAAATGATATCACATCATGAAGTAATTATTGATGCTTATTGGACAAATGCACATAGAACTTAGAATGGCAAAAATGCTCTCTCAACTGTGCATAATGTTAGAAGATGGAGACTCAACATAAGAGTAAAAGAAAGGTCCTTCACAGAGGGAAGCAGGGATCACTCATGTGCTAGAGCTTTTATTTTATTAAACAGAGGTATTTAAAGTTTGACATTTGTGGAGGAATGTCTATATTTTGGGAGATGTATGCTTATGTCAACGAATGGTAAATAGAAAATACAGTATGTCACAAGTCAACTGGGTTCACAAGAGCGGCTCCCATGGTGAAGGGCGCAACTGGTGTAGAAGGTCATCCCTCTTTCTCTTTTGTTTACACAATTATGCTTTAACTGATAAATCAGGGGTTAAAATAGTGAAGAGAATTTGTTTGTATGAATTTGGGGCTAGGCACCCCGCTGCCAGCTCTTCTATCATTTGGATAAGCGGATGAAGCCACTAGTCCAGGGTGTGAAATCCAATCAACAAGTGAGATAAAGATTCTCTATTTACGTTCTCATGAGCAAAAACATGAACATAAAGCAGGAGTAATTTTGAAGGTTTTAAATGTAACACATGAGCAATTTACTTTGGAATGGCAGTTAAATACCACGTGTAGGTAGGTATGGTGGACACAATCGGAAAAAACATTGGTTTAAAGGAGTTTGGATGCACGAGTAGAGCTCATACTCAGTTCAGGTGGAGGCTAGAAAAAGACTAGGAGCGACAAATCAAGAGAGCATAAGAGCCACAATCATGCATAGCGACATAAGCATCATTAATTAAAACATAAGAAATATCACAAGTTCAAAAACTAAGTGGTCATGGAGGCTATTCATGACAGGTTTGTAGTCATAAACATGGTGTGAGCATGCGCCAAGTCAACCAAATACAACATTCGAAAGAGAATACCATATATTGATGCTTTACTATGACAAGAACAACTCATGAATCTTTCAATACATATTAAACACTCTCAGCTATTTGAGGCTAATCATGCTACTCAATAACCACAAGGCTTTAAAACTAAAATAACATTGAGCATGGCATGAAAAATTCCTAGCCACTGTCTATACAAGCTTCTACTAGTATTGTTATAAATTCTACTTCAAGTAGAAGTTTTTCTTTCTCCCAACAAGCACCATACAAAACATGCTTTAACAAAAATACTCTTTATGATACAACAAGAAAACATGAGAGTAATCACATAACACTACTAAAACCAACAACTCCAATAAGAGATGCATGCAAAACAGGAGCTGAATAAATGCAGCAGCCAAACAGAGACTAAGAATACAATGTATTCTCTAGAAAACTCGGAGCGTGTCACTCTCCAATAAAAGAATGCTGGGGTCCAACCAAGCTTATTATGAAAGTAAAATCAAACTGAAAGAAAAAGCAAAAGCAAACTGAAAGCAAAAATAAAATATGCTCCCAGCAAAGCACATAAGATGCGACCGAATAAAAATATAGTTTCACTAGAAGTGACCTGATAATTTGTTGATGAAGAAGGGGATGCCTTGGTCATCCCCAATCTTAGACGCTTAAGTCTTCTTGCAATTTTCTTGGATGTACCACCAGGGCACCCCCAAGCTTAGGCTTTTCACTCTTCTTGATCACATCATATCATCCTCTTCTCTTGACCCTTGAAAACTTCCTTCACATCAAAATGCTCACAATCTTCATTTGCAACGTTAGTGCAATTGAAATAATAAATTCACATGGTTCAGTTTCAACACAAGTCTAACACTCAAAAACACATTAGCTACTGTCAAAACTTCTTTCAAAACTCATTTTCTCAAAAGAACACCAAAAGAAGAGATTAAGATGCAAATGCGATAAATGGCAGAAATCTGTCAAAAACAGAACAACATGTAAAGATTGATTTTTTCAAAAATCTTCTGTTGCTCAAATAAAAAACTGGTCAACTAAGAAAACTTGCGTATATAACTCAGGATTAAGCAAAAAAAAGCTCAGGTCATTTTGAAATTTATGTGATTTTTAACGGAATTAACAGTGGACAGCAGAAATCTGTTTCCTACATAGAAATCCGAAATATAGGCTCAACTTTCCACTAGAGGCTTTACTTGTCTCAACAAAAACTCAAAAGAAAAGATACAGCAGGGTTGCTGAGGAAATAGAAAACACCCAGGTGCAAAGCATACCAAAGAAAACAAAGTAAAACTGAATGAAAACAACGAAATAAAACGGGTTGTCTCCGGTAGCATTTTTCTTTAACGCCTTTCACCTAGACATAGAAAATAACCTCAAGTATTTTCAAGTGAAGAAGCATCAACATCATATTTTTCTCTAATAATAGAGTCAAAGGGTAGCTTCATCTTCTTTCTAGGAAAGTGTTCCAAACCTTTGTTCAGGGGAAGTTGATATTTAATACTCCCTCTTTCATGTCAATAATAGCACCAACAGTTCTAAGAAAAGGTCTTCCCAAAACAATAGGACAAGAAGCATTGCATTCAATGTTCATAACAACAAAATCAACAGGGGCAAGCTTATTATTAACCATAATAAGAACATCATCAATTCTACCATGTGGTTTCTTCTTAGCATTATCAGCAAGATGCACATCCAAATAACAGTGTTCCAACGGTGCCAAATCAAGCATATCATAGAGCTTTTGAGGCATAACAGAGATACTAATACCAAGATCACACAAAGCATTGCAACAAAATTATTTAATTTTATCTTAATGATAGGCTCCCAACCATCATCTAATTTTCTAGGGACAGATGTCTCAAGTTTCAACTTTTCTTCCCTAACTTTCATGAGAGCATTGGTAATATGTTTAGTAAAGGCCATATTCATGGCACTAGCATTAGGACTTCTAGCAAGATTTTGTAGAAACATAATAAATTCAGAGATATTGCAAGCATCAAAATCAATATTATTATCATCAAAAGTAATGGAACCATTATCTCCCACATCTCTAAATTTTTTAGCACTTTTATCAGAAGTAGTTTCAGCGGTTTGAGGCAATTTAGCACGTTTCACCAAATGAGTAGGGACTTTATTAACACCAACTACTTTACCATTGATAGTAGGAGTTTTACTAGCACTTGGAACTTCAGTTTTACTAGTGGTTGTGATAGTGCAAACTTTAGCAATATAAATCTTTTTAGCTAGTTCGTCTTCTCTTTCCCATCTAGCACGTAATTCAGCCATCAATCTAATATTATCACCAATTCGAACTTGGATGGAATTGGTTGCAGCAAAAGGATTATCTTCAATGGTTTCAGTTTTAGCAGCCATTTTATTTATCAAAGAAAATTGTGCTTCTGACAGGGCCAAAATACTAATCTCAGCACTAGAAATTTTACCTTGCGAACCAGAGATTTCTCTATTCAAATTTCCAATTTGTTGGCTAATAGTTCTCAACATAGCAGATTGTTCTTCCACTACTGCAAAATAGCCTACCAGTGACAGGCCGAAAAGGCCCACTAGTGACGGGCACGGTGTCTGTCACTAATAACCAGTCACTGGTAAATAGGTTACTAGTGACAGGCAGGTGCCCGTCACTAGTAATGTATTTGCTAGTGACAGGTTTTTATTTATGCCTGTCACTAGTTAGCTTTCAAGCTAGCGCTCATGCCACATAGGTGATATCAGCAGTGACAAGTCTTTTTCTAGTTTGATTGTTAGTCTGTCACTAGTATATATTTTACAAATTAAAAAAATATTTTCAAATACAAAATAATATTGCATTTACACATCAATAACACAATATGATCACAGACACTCATCATTGGTAACAAAATATGATCGTAAGTATTACGAAGTTGAAATAACATTGATAGCACAATATCCCAAACAATTTGATGTCATTTGGAAACAAGCAACACCTAAAACATAAAAGTCTAACTCCTCCACCATGTCCGTGTGCTTCGTGGTACTCATCAGCTCCAGCCTACTCACGATAGTAGCCTGAAAAACAATCAAAGGTACATGAGGAAAGCATGTCATATGACTTACATGTTACATAAAAATATCCAGAGATGCAGAGTTGCGATAATCTTTAATATTAGTCTCTTTGAAATAGAGAAGGTAGCTATCTTTGATAGAAAAGGTAATATAGCTGATACAGAAGTGGTACAAACAGCAGGCACAGATTCTGTCAGTGAGTATGGTCGGTCATTCTAGTAATATACATGCTTGGTACATGTGTTCAATTGACTATACAATCTGATGAACTAAACCCCAAGCCTTGTGCAGCAAGGCAGAAAAACAGTAAGACTTGGCAACAAAGATGCAACGGTAAGAACACTCAGCAATGTGCATGTCAGCATAATAGTCTTAGGTATCATGTACGATCAGAGAAACTCTACCATTAAAATAACTAGACAATTTCAGGTGCGCTACAGCGGGAATTAGTACCATATTTTTAAATCTGCGAAATAGAAGCAGCAATAGACATTGAATAATGAAGAATACCCGTCAAACTATATGTTATGCTACCATATGCCATGTAGAAAGTTGCAATGAATATTATGTATAATATAGATTTGAGAGTTTGAAATACCACTCTATCCAATTTGCATAACAGAACATTAATAAGATAACTATCAGGTTACCATTTTAGTGAATACCATGTAATAATTTCAAATATAGTATGTTCACTTAAGATGCTAGCTTGATAGTTCCGAAGAAACCTGCTACAAAAAAGCAGGAATGGCCATACCGCATCCAATCCAAAAACCAAGATACTACTTCAATTTTGTTTGACATACATGTTGGTAAAAGAGACGTGAAATACACCCGTGTATTCTTGCTGCAAATATATACCTTTAAAAACAATCCTTGCTGCCACCGCATCCAGTCAGAAGCATACGACATCTACACAAACATGTCTGCCATCAAACTATATCCATGGTTCAGTGAAACATAGGCAATTATTTTAATATTGCATGATGAACTTGTGAAATAGACATGTATCGATAGTTGGTACAAGAGGGACCTTCTGGGAGCGCTGGGTGCTGCTTGGAGTAACCGTTCCTCACATGCAGCCCAACTTGTGCTTCACGGCATTGCCCGCGTGCTGCCAAGCCCAATGGATACAAAGAGACCCTAGATTTAGGAGGAGATGAACGTTCTAGGTGGTAGAAAGGAATGCCTCGGAGACATGCATGCGTTAGGCATCAACGACTGACACGTTGAATGCTATCGGACTACAAAGGAATAAAAAAATCAGCTGACAAAGAAAGAGCATAAATCATAGCGGGTATGTACCAATGCATAGTTGAAATGTAGGGGAGCTTGAAATGTAGGTCAACTTGTTCAGTTTCCTAGGCTTACGAGCCCTTTTTTCCTTCGATGGCTATTCTTGTGATGTAATTTCTTGGGCAGTACCTTCTTCTGCTACAGAAGAGGTGAATCGGAATCATCACCAGATGAGTCGTAGCTGTCAGAAGATTCTTCCATTCCTATAAACAGTTGAACAAACAAAAAACAATTAAAATATGAGGAACGAACAAGTATATGTTCTGGGAGGACGAAACACTTTTTTTGCACTCATTTACCTGATGGACGTAATGAACCGCAAGAAATTTTTTGACACAACTTTCAGAGTAAAGCATTGCCGCCTAATCAGCTAATCTGCAGCAAACACGATTTTCCAAATTGACAATTATCTATCTTTCTTGCTGCAATCTCAAATGTAAAATAAAATCAATGTGACTGCAACTTCTAAATTTTGTCAGCTATGGCAGTACAAAGAAAATTCCATTTGACACATGAACTTACGGCAAGACAAAATTAGCAAGTATGGTGCAAATTTGTGGATTGAGCATCACCATGTGATAGGGTAAGAAAATAAAGTCGAAGCAGAAGCACTAGATAAACATTATTGTGTACCTAGAATGCAGAGGTACTATTACAGAGATAAACATTATTGTGTACCTAGAATGCATAACTCTCGGTTACAGTACATCGTTCGACTTAAAGAAAAATTTACAATCAAGTAGGTTCTTAGCAAAAATAACTCTCGGTTGCTCAGAAAGATCAACCTGATTCATTGTAGACCTCAGTTAAGCATTTTCGAAATTTACAGGTACAAAAATAAAAATATTTGGCCGATGGGAAGAAACTATTCCCTCTACCTATTTGTAGACCTTGAAGTTACTCTGCATGTTTGACAGTGGAGGCACATCACGTGGCACGTGAAGAGGCGAATAAGCGAGAATGGAGAAAGAGGTTGAACTGAACTGGAGACGAACCGGCTGAGGGTTCCTCAGAGCGAGCAGAACTAACAAGTGATAGTAGGGACAAGCACAGATGCATTTTATGAAATGGATTCTAGCTTTTCTATTCATAAAATTAAGGCTGCAAATGCATATTACACAATAGGAAGACATAGAAACTCCAAGTGCTGAGGAAGTATGATCTGTATATAGGTTTCAAACTACGTTGCAAGGTTGCAACACAAAAACCAATCACAAAAATTACGTTGTGGTACAAGTGACCACCCGTGACCACCCTCTACATCTTTCTCCTAATCGTCAATTTAGTTGATTCATCATCTCGGAACATCAATTGCAAACCCAAACCAAGTCAACCAATCCTGTGCGTACTACCAATCTATGATCTAGTTAGAATTTTTCCCAATTCGAAGATGCAGGAATAATAACTAAAAAAAGCAGTAGAAACAGAGATAATTGCAATCCGGGAAACTGAGAGACAAATAGAGAGTTCGACTCGCCGGGCGGCCGGAGGTTAGCTTGCAGGGCAGGAGGCAATTGGAGCTGTGAATCCCTGCTGCTGAACTAGAATGGCCGGACACAGGGTATAGGGGGAGAGGGATATACACCGTCGATGGAGGAAGAACAACAGTCCTCCGTCAATAGCGGAAGAGGGGGGACCAGCAGCGGTCCCGGCGGCCGCGGCGTCAACCAGGAGCAGCCCCAACGATGGCGGCAGGGAGGAATAGTGAAGTCGGTGGCGTTAAGATCGTACGATGGCGGTGTAGGCGGGGGAGGACTTGCGGCGCGCCTTCGTCGAGGAGTCCTTCGGTGCGCCGTCGTCGAGGAGTCCCTACGGCGCGGTACCAGCGGGCCGGACTGGCGGCACGGCGTTCGGCGAGGAGTATGGCGGCGGCTCGGGAGAAACCTGGGGCAGGGTTAGGGAGGAAACTGTAAGTCAGAAATAAACGGAAATTTTAGGATCGTGGCCTCCACTAGATTAGCCGGTCCCGCTAAGTTCACTCAAAAAGAAAAGCTAGTCCCGCTAATTTTTTCTACCATGTCCCGCTGTTTTTTCTGTTTGTTCCCGCTAGATATTTGATTAAGCCAAATATTTTTTGTTCACATAAGAATATACAAAAAAAAATCAGCAAATATAATGAAAATTTTGTATAATCCAAAAAAACTTAGAGAATACATCCAAAACTAGGAAATATAGGAAAACTCATAACATCTTGCATAAATTAATTATCGGTTTCGTCATCTCGAACAATCTTCTCAACGACAGTCTTGATTTTCTTCCTGATATACCTTAGCCCTTCGAAGTGTGTTGGGGGAATGATTAAGGGGGTACCCAAAGTTTCTCATCCCTAAGTCAAATTTGGTAGAACCCAGTTTATAAATGAATTGCCGGTTTATGTCCAGAACTTGTGGGAGAGGAAGAATATGATTACAGCGCGAGAAGTCGGAAGCCCAGAGGAAGGACCGCGCCGAGGTTGACACCCTGCTAAGCCTGACAAGGCCAGACATAGCCACGGCCCAGGCGGAAGGCTCAAGACCCGTCGTTGGCGAATTAAGGCAGCGGTGTTCCCAGGCAGTGCGGTGGCTACCTGGCGATGTGCTGGCTCTAGTCGGTGGAGACGGCGTCGTCGTCATGCTCCCCGGGTGGCTCCAGGCGGTGGCGGCGGTGCTCTTCCGGGACGACAGGTGTTGGCGGAGGCCTGATATTCACGTCGTATCCATCGAGTAATTTTCGACATTGTGTATTTAGACGCAAAGCTTCTCGCATGGGCACGTTGAATCAGCTAACCGCACACGCACCTTGATGGTTCGATCGATCTGTTTAGCTAACTCTCCTAAATCACCGATTACTAGGAATCTTATGCACCCATATATATAGCTGTATACATACAGGGGGCACCTGTTATAATTGTATCTAACCTACTAGAATTAGGACACCTATTTCCTACAACAGCCGGATTGCACACGTACGCTTCGATCAGTTTCCAACGGCGCCGATCTCATGCACGTACACGGTGTACCGACGGATGGATGCTTTTTTTAGTGGAAGTACCCAAGGATGCTTCGGGCGCGTCTGGTCAGCAGTAGGCCTTGGCCCAGCTCACTCAACCGGCTTTGTTTCTTTAATCTTATTTCGGTTTCTTGCATAACTTTTAAATGCTTTGTCCAAAGTACCAGCGACAGTTATACAAACCGGCCTGTCACTGCTAATAGTATAACTAGCGACAGACATGTCTACATGCCCGTCACTAGTATTGTACGAAATTACCGGTGACAGGAAAGAATAATCGACTGTCACTAGTAAGTTCAACATCTATCAGCCGAGTTTTATGAGTGACAGGCGTTTTGCCGCCTGTCACTGGTACATGTTACCGGTGACATGCATATCTGTGCCCGTCACTAATGTGTTGGTGGCTATAAGCTATTTTGCAGTAGTGTTCCATAGATTTAGTAAACAACTTATTTTGTTCATATTTCATTTGCATAAAGTTCTTAGTTACTTTTTCAACTTCTACAATCCTTTGCTCACTAGGCATTACAGATCTACCATAAGAATAACCACTACCACTATTAGGAGGATAGGGCTTATAATTATTTCCTAAAATTATTTCTATAAGCATTGTTATTAAAATTATTATTTCTAAGAAAGTTTACATCAACATGCTGTTCTTGAGCAACCAAAGAGGCTGAGGAACATTTTTTTGGATCAACTTGAGCTTTACAATTAACCAGCATAGACATAATAGCATCAAGCCTTTCACTTAAAGAGGAGGTTTCCTCAACATAATTTACCTTCTTACTTTGTGGAGCTCTCTTAGTGTGCCACTCTGAATAATTTATCATCATATCATCAAGAAGCTTTGTTGCATTGCCCAAAGTGATGGACATAAAGGTACCTCCAGCAGCTTAATCCAATAGGTTCCTTGAGTAAAAATTCAGCCCTGCATTAAAGGTTTGTATAATCATCCAAGTAGTCAGTCCATGAGTGGGACAATTCTTCACCATAGTTTTCATTCTTTCCCAAGCTTTAGCAACATGTTCATTATAAAATTGCTTAAAAGTCATTATGTCACTTCTCAGTGATATAATCTTAGCAGGAGGATAATAATTTCCAATGAAAGCATCTTTACACTTAGTCCATGAATCAATACTATTTCTAGGCAAAGATAGCAACCATTATTTAGATCTTCCTCTCAAAGAGAAAGGAAATAACTTCAGTTTAATAATATCTCCATGCACATATTTATATTTTTGCATCTCACATAGTTCAACAAAATTATTAAGGTGGGAAGCAGCATTATCAGTACTAATACCAGAAAATTGTTCTTTCATCACAAGATTTAATAAAGCAGGTTTAATCTCATAGAAAGCAGCAATAGGAGCAGGTGGATCAATAGGTGTGCAAATAAAATCATTGTTATTTGTGCTAGTGAAGTCACACAACTTGGTATTCTGAGAGGAACTCATTTTAGCAGAATAAAAGCAAGCAAATAAATAACAGCTATGAAGTAAACTAATTTTTGTGTGTTTTTGATATAGAGAAATAAAAACAAGAAAAAATAAAAAAGACAATAAACAAAATAAAGAGATTGAGAGTGAGAGACTCCCCTTGCCACAAGACTTCCTTCTCCCCGGCAACGGCGCCAGAAAAAAATCCTTGATGGTGCAGGTCTGGCACTCATTGGGATACCCCAAGAGGAGGGTGTGATGAGCACATCGGTAGGAGTTTTCCCCTTAGTTAAGAACCAAGGTTATTAATCCAGTAGGACAAGGAGGACCTTCGGAAGGTTGATGCCACTGACGGTACTGCTGGCGCTTCACCGATGTCAGCAACAACGTGGAACCTGCACACAACACAACCAAAATACTCTGCCCCAACGGTACAGTGATGTTATCAATCTCACCGGTCTTGCTGAAAACAAAGATTAGACGTATAGTGTGGAAAAACAGTGTATGCTTGCAGTAAGTAAAGAAAGCAGGAAATTGTTGTGGTTTGTTTAACAGTGTGGAAAAATGGACCGGGGTTCATAGTTTCACTAGTGGTGTCTCTCCATAAAAGATAGCATGTTGGGTGAACAAATTACAGCTGGCCAATTGACAAATAGAGGTTGCACCGTAGTGCACAATATGACATGAAGATTACTATGCTATATAGTGCGGGCATTACAACAAGATACATAGACCGACATCCATCTGCATCTATGACTAATAATCCACCCTCAGGTTATCATCCGAACCCCTCAGTTATTAAGTTGCAAGCAACAAATAATTGCATTAAATAAAGTGTGTAATGTAAGCAATGATTATGCACATGGGCACTCTCATCGCTGTTTTCTCCCTAATGGCAACATAACATCCTCCCCCTTCACGTTTCTGTCACTCGAGCAAGGAAACAAGGAGTCATGAACCCACTATCGAGCATAAATACTCCCTCCTGGAGTCACTAGCAACCACTTGGCCAGAATAACCACTAGCAACAGAGAGCATGCAAGATCACAAATAACATATGCAAATAAAGACTATAATCAACTTGGCATAAGGTCAATATTCATCAAATCCCAGCAAACACATCACAGAGAATTACATAAGATCAATCTCGATCATGAAAGGCAGCTCACGAGATCTAAACATGGAGGCATATGAGGAGAAGACAACCATCTAGCTACAGCTATAAACCCGTAGTACAAGGATGAACTACTCAGGCATCACTACGAAGCAGGCATGGTGATGTAGAAGCCTCCGGTGATGATTTGCTCTCTGATAGGGGCCGGAAATAGCTTTAGAACCCCCTGATCTGGGGTTGACGGTGACGACGGTTGCGGAACTTTTTCGGGGATTTTGACCAGGTGTCTAGGGTTTTCCATCCCGGGGGCTTAAATAGGCGAAAGGACGAAGGTGGTGCATGCCGGGGGCCCCACACCCATAGCTGGCGCGGCCAGGGGTGGGCCACGCCACCCTATGGTGTGGCCCCCTGCTGCCCCTCTTTGGCTCCTCTTCGGTCTTCTGGATGCTTCCGGGCAAAATAAGACTTCCGGGCTTCGAATTTTCCAATTCCGAGAATATTTCCAGAACAACTTTTCTGAAACTAAAAACAACAGAAAACAGGGAACTTGCTCTGTGGCATCTTGTCAATATGTTAGTCCGGAAAATCGATAAAAATGACATAAATAAGGGAGAAAACATGTAGCAATTAGCATAATATCATCATGGAGCATCAAAAATTAGGGATACATTTATGACGTATCAAGCAACCAAAGGAACCAATAGATCCGGCTGTGAAGAAGCACTTCAAGAATTTGTTTGAGATGCCATCCCAAGTTCAGCTGAATCTACCATCTGACTGTGATCGCGGATTATTGATGACTTTTAACAAAGTCAAGAAGGCGGGGAAAACAATTCCCCTGCTCGGGAAGCAGCCAAAACAATCTCTCCCCCCGCTCAAGGTGCTCGACACTGCATAGACTCCCTCCAATCAAGTTGTAATGGAAGAAGCTGCGAGGTCTGCCAGAGAGTGTGGTATACCAGTTGACCAACTCCTAAGCTAATCCGACAACTTCGAACCTTCTGAATTGGCATGGAAATATAATTTAGGGAAGTCTCTCGTCAAACCTGATCAGCTCAGCTCTTTGACAACATTCAAGCGCCAAATGCATAAGTGGTATATCCAAAGTGCAAAGGAGGGGCTAGACCAAGTCATGGTGAAAATTAGAGAAGATGAATACTTCCACGAGGACTCGGTCTATATTGATTTTGAAGATCTTTTTTTCTTCTATAATCTAGACGCCCTCGACAAATCGCTCATCAGCACCTATTGTCTGTAAGTATCTACCTCAGCTAGTTCGATCATTGCTTCTTATATATATTATCCTCACTGCACGATATATATTAAGCAGGATGAAGATTCAGGAATGTAATGGAAACGGTGGCATTGGGTTCATTGACCCATATGTCATCAATGATTACATTTTAGTGACATACCCTTAAGATACGGAGGATAACATCGTTATGTTTTTGAGGAAACAATTTCACTGTAGTGAAATACTATTTGCTTACAAACATAAGTGAGTGTTACTGTCTTATGCATATTCCTTCACATTTCTATTTTGCTAAGTCGGTGTTAAGTGTAATTGATGAGTTATGCATGACTATGTATATAAACGCATGTGCGGTTTTCACTGGATTCTTTTCAACATTCACGTTGACACCGGAGTAGTTGATCTCATGGACTCTATGGATAAAGGCCAAACGGAGTAAGTTCAATCGTTGTCGCACTACACCGTCCCCTTTTGTTCAATCATTATCGTACGATGACCCATATTTTTTTAATTTCCCGGATATGGCTTGGAAGCGGTTCAGGAAGCAACAACCCGGTTTAACGGAGTTGGATATGAGATTTGACACACTCATCTTAATTAGTACTTGCTACATTCATGCATCTCTCTTTAATTCGTTGAGCATTATTTGATTCAATTCTATTTCTCGTATAGTGCCCTCAGCAGCCATAGGGAACAAACTTATGTGGCTTCTATGTCATGGAGAACATAAGGATAATCGTGAAAGAGCGGTTGGGTAGAAGGACAAATATAACGCTGCATGATCTAGGGGAGCAACTCCTACCGACAGACCGATTACAAGCTTTTCAAGAGGAATTGGCGGGTTTTCTGCTGAAGGAAGTCATAGGTCCAAATGGAACATTCCATTATTAAGTATAAACAATGATCTGCATGTAATGATCTCAATGTGTATGACTCTATTCAGATGTAATGATCTAGTTGAGATCAATGTAATTATCGTTTGATGATATCAATGCATGCAATGATTTGTATGATGATTACTGTAGATGTGCAAAAAATATGTCATTTACAGCCTAAATAAAATCACCGAAAAGAAAACAGCACAAAAATAACACCCAAAAAACAGCCTAAAAAGAAACATGCCAAAGCTCTGCCGCGGCAGAGAACCTTTTGCCCCGGTAGGTGTTACCAATCGGGGTAAAAGGGTGCCTGCCTGCACCCTGCGCAAAGCACACGTGGGCGCCCCTTTTACCCCGGTTGGTATCAACCACCGGGTCATTAGGGGGACCTTTAGCCCAGGTTTGCGAACCCCAGTTGGGAAGCCGGTGCGTAAGCCCCCCTCCCCCCAACCGGGGCAAAAGAGCTGCCCTCCACTAGTGATAGTACAATTTATTATCTGTCATGTCATCGCATATTGATTTCCGCAAAAAGAAGAAGTGATATCATATATTTTACTCCCTTCGTTCACTTTTAGAAATCACACTACTTATCATTTTAATTTTGACTATATACATAGTATAATAAGTAAATTTGTGTATGAAGTGAGTCTAGATTCACTTATTTTAGAATGTACATGGTCAAAATAAAAATGATATATAAAAGTGAACGGAGGAATTACCGGATTTAGTTTTCCACACATTCTAGCAGTACCACCCAGGGTTCTTGTTAGTCAACTCGTGGCGTTGGTTGCCTGCATGATCTCGGCCCAGTCCTTCTCCAGGAAGCCACCCTCTCTCATCCAGCTTACCGGAGAAGCTTTCTCCCAAATTTTGGTAGGCTTTCAAACTAAGTTAGCGTAAGCTAGTTTGGAAGCCTAACCAAATTTGTGGTCTGATCGACTTTTCTGGTATAATAGAGGAGGGCAGCTTCTTAGAGAAGCCGAAACCACCTGAAACAGGCGCGGTTACTAGACGCAATTATAGGAGAAAATTTAAAATTTAGACTTAAAACATCAAACGAATTCAAAATCTGATTTTTAAAAGAGGATTGTGCAGAATGAGGATTGTAGCACTATGCTGAGCAGATCCTGACGGTCGACACGATGGAGGGTGCAACTCGTGACACGTGCTGGTCGGCTCCGTCCATCGCCGGCTTCCTCCGCCTTCGTAGGGATGCTGCTCGGCTCGTCCTGTATGACGCGGAGGGGTTTGTGATAGATGGGTGTTGCTTGTGTGTAGGCGAGAGCATCGTGGTGGGATGTTGCATTGAGTTACCAACGTACGTTGCTCGTGTAGACCACATCATCGAGTTGATTCCTCCATTCCATGGTGCCACCATGGCGGACACATCGCTCGTGTCACCAACGACTAACCATCAGACCACGAACATCTTTGTGATTCAATTAGCCATTTACGTCTTTTCTATCAATAACCCGTCCTAGAGAAAGCTGGACTGGGCCGGCCTGCTACTGGGAGGGATGGGCCTCGCTGCTGATCTGGGTCGGCCTCGCTGCTAGGCTTGGCTGGCCGTTTTGGCAGTTTTTTTTTTCTCTTTTCACTTTTTTTCATTTTTGTCTTCTTTTATAACTTTTGCTTTTGAACTTCAATTTCAACCAAAGTAGTTTCAATTTTTTTAAATATGTATTCTATTATTATAGACTATCAGGGACCATTTTTACTAAAAATAAAATAAAAATATCCCTAGGCTTTATATATTGCTTCATATAGGATTGTGAAGATTCATGATTAAAATTTTGGATTACTATTTTAAATTCGAATGCAAGATAAAAAATGCAGGATTTATACATTATTCCAAGTTTATTTTTTTAAGGTTACTAGGTCACTTATGATAACACATTGCGAAGTTTTTCCATTTTTTGAAGTTGTTTTGAACCCTTTATGCCAATTTCGGAAAACGGTTAAAACGGGGGGACGTGACCGTTCGTATCTAGGTGTTGAATCTCGCAAAACTCTTGGTGTATCTTTGATGAAATAGGTACTTTTGTACCTAAAAATGATTTTTACAAAATATCCTGAGCAAACTACGAGTCACCTGTAGTTCAAATTTGGCCCGGTTTCACCTGAACCGGCAGAAATTTATCTTTTTCAAAAGAGGTGTATGAAAATCTTTTTAGAGGAAACAATTTGGTTATTTGTAGATCAAATATGACATATTTTATATATAATTTTACTTTGTACAATTTTGTGTCATATTTTGTGTATGTGCTTCATAAAAAAACCATTTTTTACACTCCGAAAAAGAAAATGATGTTTTTATTCAAAGAAATATGAAAGTTTCTTCTTGAACTTTGTTAGTTGTTCCAATATGCATCTTTGTGTGGAATATCAACACATTTAAATAAACTATGCCATGAATGTGGCCATAACATCCGTCATTTGGCCCGAAAGCCATGAATCTTCGTAGATGATAGCTCATTTTTATGAACACTTTTTCACGATAATTGCCGTATTCCAACTTTATTATTTTTTATGGTTACTAGGTCACAAATGATGACACATTGCGAAGGTTATCGATTTTTTTTGAACCTTTTTTTTTTACTTTTAAAACGGTCAAAACGGGGGATCTGATCGTTCGTATCTAGGTGTTGAATCTCGCAAAAATCTTGTTGTATCTCTATTGAAATAGGTACTCGGGTACCTAAAAACGATTTTTTTCAAAAAATAACGAGAAAACTACGAGGCACCTGTAGTTCAAGTTTGGCCCGGTTTCAACGGAATCGACAGAAATTTGTGTTTTTTACAAGAGGCGTATGAAAATATTTTTAGAGTAAGTAATTTGAGTTTTTGTAGATAAAATATGGTCTAAAAACTTTATAATTTTATTTGGTACATTTTTGCAACATATTTTTGGTAGACACTTCACAAAAAACCCCGTCTTTGGCACTCCGAAAATGGAAAATGGTGTTTTTATTCAACGAAAAACAAAACTTTCTTCATCGACCTTGTTCGTTGTTCCAATATGCATATTTGTGTGGAATATCGGAATATTTCAATAAACTATTACGTGGATGTGGCCATAACATCCGTCATTTGGCCCGAAAGTCATGAATCTTCGTAGATGATGGCTCATTTATGTGAACACTTTTTTGAGATAACTTCCGTATTCCAAGTTTATCATTTTTCATGGATACTAGGGCAGTTATTATGACACATTGCGAAGGTTATCCATTTTTTTAAAAAAAATTGAACCTTTTATGCCGGTTTCGCAATACGGTCAAAACGGGGGACATGACCGTTCATACCTAGGTGATGAATCTTGAGTAATGGCATATCTCTATAGAAACATGTACTTGGGTACCTAAAAATGATTCTTGCAAAAAATCACGAGCAAACTATGAGGCACATGTTCAAATTTTGCCCGGTTTCAGCTAAATCGGTAGAAATTTGTCTTTTTCGAAAGAGGTGGATGGAAAGATTTTTAGAGGAAGTAATTTGAGTTTTTGTAGATAAAATATGGTATAATAACTATATAATTTTATTTGGTACAATTTTGCAACATATTTTTGGTAGATGCTTCACAAAAGAACACATTTTTGACACTCCGAAAATGAAAAATGGTGTTTTTATTCAACGAAAAATGAAACTTTCTTCGTAAACATTGTTAGTTGTTGAAATATGAATGTTTGTGTGGAATATAGACACATTTAAAGGAACTATGCCATGGATGTGGCTATAACATCCGTCAGTTGCCCCGAAAGCCATGAATCTTCGTATATGATAGCTCATTTTTGTGAACACTTTTTCGAGATAACTTCCGTATTCCAAGTTAATTATTTTTGATGGATACTAGGTCACTCGTTATGACATATTGCGAAGGTCATCCATTTTTTTGAATTTTGTTTGAACATTTTTTGAACCTTTTATGCCGATTTCGGAATACGCTCAAAACGGGGGACGTGACCGTTCGTATCTAGGTGTTGAATCTCGCAAAACTCTTGGTGTATGTTCGATGAAATACGTACTTTTGTACCTAAAAAAATGATTTTTACAAAAAATAATGAGCAAACTACGAGGCATCTGTAGTTCAAATTTGGCCCGGTTTCACCTCAACCGGCAGAAATATGTCTTTTTCAAAAGAGGTGTATGAAAATCTTTTTAGAGGAAACAATTTGGTTATTTGAAGATAAAATATGACATATTTTCTTTATAATTTCTTTGTACAAATTTGTGTCATATTTTGTGTATGTGCTTCACAAAAAAAAAACCATTTTTTACACTCCAAAAATGGAAAATGATGTTTTTATTCAAAGAAGAATAAAACTTTCTTCGTCAACTTTGTTGGTTGTTCCAATATGCATCTTTGTGTGGAATATGGGCACATTTAAACAAACTATCCCATGAATGTGGCCATGACATCCGTCATTTGGCCCGAAAGCCATGAATCTTCGTAGATGATAGCTCATTTCTGTGAACACTTTTTCGCGATAATTGCCGTATTCCAACTTTATTATTCTTTATGGTTACTATGTCACAAATGATGACACATTGAGAAGGTTTTCCGTTTTATTTTATTTTTCTGTACCTTTTTTGAACCTTTTATGCCGATTTCAAAAAATGGTCAAAACGGGGGACGTGACCGTTCGTATCTAGGTGTTGAATCTCACAAAAATCTTGGTGTATCTCTATTGAAATAGGTACTTGGGTACCTAAAAACTATTTTTTCAAAAAATAACGAGAAAACTACGAGGCACCTGTAGTTCAAATTTGGCCCGGTTTCAATGAAATCGGCAGAAATTTGTCTTTTTCAGAAGAGGCGCATGAAAATCTTTTTAGAGTAAGTAATTTGAGTTTTTGTAGATAAAATATGGTCTAAAAACTTTATAATTTTATTTGGTACATTTTCGCAACATATTTTTGGTAGATGCTTCACAGAAAACCCCGTTTTGGCACTCCAAAAATGGAAAATGGTGTTTTTATTCAATGAAAAATAAAACTTTCTTCATCGACATTGTTCGTTGTTCCAATATGCATATTTGTGTGGAATATGGGAGCATTTCAATAAACTATTCCATGGATGTGGCCATAACATCCGTCATTTGGCTCGAAAGCCATGAATCTTCGTAGATGATAGCTCATTTATGTGAACACTTTTTTGAGATAACTTCTGTATTCCAAGTTTATTAATTTTGATGGATACTAGGGCACTTGTTATGACAAATTGCGAAGGTTGCCTATTTTTTTGAACCTTTTATGCCGGTTTCGCAATACGGTCAAAACGGGGGACATGACCGTTCGTACCTAGGTGTTGAATCTTGAGTAACTCTTAGCATATCTCTATAGAAACATGTACTTGGGCACCTAAAAATGATTTTTTTCAAAAATCACGAGCAAACTATGAGGCACATGTAGTTCAATTTTTGCCCGGTTTCAGCTGAATCGGCAGAAATTTGTCTTCAAAAGAGGTGGCTGGAAAGATTTTTAGAGGTAGTAATTTGAGTATTTGTAGATAAAATATGGTCTGATAGCTATATAATTTTATTTGGTACAATTTTGCAACATATTTTTGGTAGATGCTTCACAAAAGAACCCATTTTTGACACTCCGAAAATGGAAACTTGTGTTTTTATTCAACGAAAAATGAAACTTTCTTCGTAAACTTTGTTAGTTGTTCAAATATGCATGTTTGTGTGGGATATAGGCACATTTAAAGAAACTATGCCAACGATGTGGCCATAAGATCCGTTAGTTGCCCCGAAAGCCATGAATCTTCGTAGATGATAGCTCATTTCTGTGAACACTTTTTCGAGATAACTTATGTATTCCAAGTTTATTAATTTTTATGGATACTAGGTCACTCGTTATGACATATTGCGAAGGTCATCCATTTTTTGAATTTTGTTTGAACAGTTTTTGAATGTTTTATGCCGATTTCGGAATACGGTCAAAACGAGGGACGTGACCGTTCATATCTAGGTGTTGAATCTCGCAAGACTCTTGGTGTATGTTTGATGAAATAGGTACTTTTGTACCTAAAAAAACTATTTGTACAAAAAATCATGAGCAAACTACGAGGCATCTGTAGTTCAAATTTTGCCCGGTTTCACCTGAACCGGCAAAAATTTGTCTTTTTCAAAAGAGGTGTATGAAAAATAAAACTTTGTTTGTCAACTTTGTTAGTTGTTCCAATATGCATCTTTGTGTGGAATATGGGCACATTTAAACAAACTATGCCATGAATGTGGCCCTAGCAACCGTCATTTGGCCCGAAAGCCATGAATCTTCATAGATGATAGCTCATTTCTGTGAACACTTTTTATCGATAATTGCCATATTCGAACTTTATTATTTTTTATGATTACTAGGTCACAAATGATGACACACTACGAAGGTTATCCATTTTTTTTTAATTTTTTTGTACCTTTTTTGAACCTTTTATGCCGATTTCGGAAAACGGTCAAAATGGGGGACGTGACCGTTCGTATCTAGCTGTTGAATATCGCAAAACGCTTGGTGTCTCTCTATTGAAATAGGTACTTGGGTACCTAAAAACGATTTTTTCAAAAAATAACGAGAAAACTACGAGGCACCTGTAGTTCAAATTTGGCTCGGTTTCAACGAAATCGGCAGAAATTTGTCTATTTCAGAAGAGGCGTATGAAAATCTTTTTAGAGTAAGTAATTTGAGTTTTTGTAGATAAAATATGGTATAAAAACTTTATAATTTTATATGGCACATTTTTGCAACATATTTTTGGTAGATTCTTCACAAAAAACCTCATTTTTGGCACTCCAAAAATGGAAAGTGGTGTGTTTATTCGAAGAAAAATAAAACTTTCTTCATCTATATGCATATTTGTGTGGAATATGGGAATATTTCAATGAACTATTCCATGGATGTGGCCATAACATCCGTCCTTTAGCCCGAAAGCCATGAATCTCGTAGATGATAGCTCATTTATGTGAACACTTTTTTGAGATAACTTCCATATTCCAAGTTTATTATTTTGCATGGATACTAGGGAACTTATTATGACACACTTCTAACGTTATCCATTTTTTTGAAATTTTGTTTGAACCATTTATGCCGGTTTCGCAATACGGTTAAAATGGGGGACATGACCGTTCGTACCTTGGTGTTGAATCTTGAGTAACTCTTTGCATATCTCTATAGAAACATGTACTTGGGTACCTAAAAATGATTTTTGCAAAAAAATCACGAGCAAATTATGAGGCACATGTAGTTCAAATTTTTCCCGGTTTCAGCTGAATCGACAGAAATTTGTCTTTTTCAAAAGAGGTGGATGGAAAGATTTTTAGAGGAAGTAGTTTGAGTTTTTGTAGATAAAATATGGTCTAATAACTACATAATTTTATTTGGTACACTTTTGCAACATATTTTTGGTAGATGCTTCACAAAAGAACCCATTTTTGACACTCCGAAAATGGAAAATGGTGTTTTTATTCAACAAAAAATAAAACTTTCTTCGTAAACATTGTTAGTTGTTCCAATATGCATGTTTGTGTGAAATATAGACACATTTAAAGAAACTATGTCATGGATGTGGCCATAACATCCGTCATTTGGCCCGAAAGCCATGAATCTTCGTAGATGATAGCTTATTTCTGTGAACAATTTTTTGAGATAACTTCCGTATTCCAAGATTATTATTTTTTATGGATACTAGGTCACTCGTTATGACATATTGCGATGGTTATCCATTTTTTTTGAATTTTTTGAACATTTTTTGACCCCTTTATGCCGATTTCGGAATACGGTCAAAACGGAGGACGTGACCGTTCATATCTAGGTGTTGAATCTCGCAAAACTCTTGGTGTATGTTTGATGATGAGCAAACTACGAGGCATCTGTAGTTTAAATTTGGCCCGGTTTCACCTGAACCGGCAGAAATTTGTCTTTTTCAAAAGAGGTGTATGAAAATCTTTTTAGAGGAAACAATTTGGTTATTTGTAGATAAAATATAACATATTTTCTTTATAATTTTACTTTGTACAATTTTGTGTCAAATTTTGTGTATGTGCTTCATAAAAAAAACCATTTTTTACACTCCGAAAATGGAAAATGATGTTTTTATTCAAAGAGAAATAAACTTTCTTCTTCAACATTTATGTATGCTTGTGTGGAATATGGGCACATTTGAAGAAACTATGCCATGAATGTGGCCATAACTTCCGTCATTTGGCCCAAAAGCCATGAATTTTCGTAACTAATAGCTCATTTTTGTGAACACTTTTTCGAGATAACTTGCGTATTTCAAGTTTATTATTTTTTATGGTTACTAGGTCACATATGATGACACATTGCGAAGGTTATCCATTGTTTTGAATTTTCAAAAACTATTTTAAACCTTTAATACCATTTTCGGAAAACGGTAAAAAACGGGGGACGTGACCGTTCATAGCTAGGTGTTGAATCTCGCAAAAATCTTGGTGTATCTCTGATGAAATAGGTACTTTAGTACCTAAAAATGATTTTTACAAAAAATCATGAGCAAACCGCGAGGCACGTGTAGTTCAAAATTTGCCCGGTTTCAGCTGAATCAGCATAAATTTTTCTTTTTCAAAAGAGGCGTATGAAAATATTTTTAGAGGAAACAATTTGGTTATTTGTAGATTAAATATGACATATTTTCTTTATAATTTTACTTTGTGCAATTTTGTGTCATATTTTTGGTATGTGCTCCACAAAAAACCCATTTTTGACACTCCGAAAATGGAAAATGATGTTTTCATTCAAAGAAAAATAAAACTTTCTTCGTCAACATTGTTAGTTGTTCTATTTTGCATGTTTGTGTGGAATATGGGCACATTTGAAGAAACTATGCCATGGATGTGGCCAGAACACCTGTCATTCGGTCCGAAAGCCATGAATCTTCGTAGATGATAGCTCATCTAACACTTTTTCGAGATAACCTATGTATTCCAAGTTTATTATTTTTTATATCTACTAGGTCACAAATGATGACACATTGCGAAGGTTATCCATTTTTTTGATTTTTTTGAACCTTTTATGCCGGTTTCGAAAAACGGTCAAAACGGGGGACGTGACTGTTCGTATATAGGTGTTGAATCTCGCAAAACTCTTGGTGTATCTCTGATGAAAAATTATCGTCATGACAGTTCGTAGGTAGGGTTTGAATATTATAAAATTATTCGTTTATATGTTATTAAATAGCTACATGTGGATCTAAAAATGATTTTTTGGCCAAATAAAATAAAACCACCAAAAATCAACATTGTTTTTCATCCCATGATTAATACATGTGCACAATATTGGGTCATTTTAACAAACTATGGTATGCTTACGGTGCGAATCCGGACAATCAACCGTGAGACAGGGTAGGGAGATTCGCGATGGCAAAGCACGGGGATAAGGTTCACCTTTTTAATGTTTACTTGTTTTAGACAAATATAAGAAAATATTATTTCATATTTACTTAGTTTTTGCGATAGAGAAAACCTGGAAATACTAGCCCCATTTTCTCTCTCCCAAAACTCACCTAGCCCGAAAATTATCCTCTCGGCGGCCAACTTTGCCGCATCTCTATTTTTCATTCAGCATAAAATTACAGAAATACCCTGACTTGTGGCTGTTTCGACCATGGGCACTTTCTAAATTCTGCAAGGCCATGAAAGAGATAACATGCCCGTTCGTTCCTCCTCTCCCCAATTACCCATTCCCTAGTTGCCAAACCCTAGCCCCTTCGGGCGGACGACCCCACCAGACGCGAGACCAGCAGATCTCTCTCCCTCACCGGTCGCCACCAGTCACCCGTCTCCACCCTTCCACGCTCGCCTCTCCCTCTCTCAAGCCCCGGCCCGGACCTCTCCTCTGGCCTCATGTACAGTCGCCGCCTCCACCTTGCCCCGCATCCATGGCCGCCGTCCGTGCGACACTCTGCTTCTCAGGTTGGCGAGAAAAGCATCTCCAGTGGCTAGCATCCGCCTGGATATCATCGTGGTTCCCACACACCTGTCGCTGATGGGCGCGCGCTGCAGATCTCTCGCTTCCAGATCACCATCGAGGCACTCAATGAGAAGCTATGGAAGAAAACCGGCACCGCCGTTTCCTCCATGCGCCTGGAGCTGCGGGACGAGACCGGTGCCAGGGTCACCGACCTCGACCGTGACGCCGCGCCCCTTGGCGCATTCTCACCCTATGACGGGTGCGTCCGTCCCCAACTCGCATCTCCTCTTGCTACATGCTCATGTATCTCTGTCTACTGCTCTTGATCAGATGATGGTCTGCTCTCAAGGTACCGGCTGCACATTGTTGATCTTGACCCCACATCAGTGAGCTCCGGTGGTTCGTTGGAAGACACTTCGCTCGTCGAGAAGTACACCATATCGGATGAAGCATATGACAAGCTTGGCAGTAAGTGTATTCTTTGCAAATGCTTAGAGTTAGCGACCCCTCGATATAGTTCGGTGTATTCTCTGCAAATGCCCTACAGACATGTTGCTGATGTACTTCTAACTTATGTACTAGTAGCAAACAAGTCGAGAAAACTGCTGCTCTTACCGGCGTACAAAAAACTACTGCTCGTTCTACCACGCTTATTTGGCACAGATGACTGCTATTATGGCCCAAAAATGAAATTTACTACTGTCTTTATAGCAGGGACATGATGCTTTAGCAATATGGGCCAAACTGGCTATGGTCATTGTCGACCCTTGTGAAACATATGGATATGGTGCTATGCTCTTTGATATCCGTAAATAGATGATAACATCTAACCTTTGTGCAGCAAACTTTTGAAAGTTCAGAGAGAAGATGGTGTCAAAAAACCCTATATCGGATGATAAACAAGTAAGTTGCTCACGTTCTGGACTACTATGTTCCCTCTTTCTTCAGTCTACTTTTGCTTACCCTATCTCTGGTCCTCCTTAGCAGTCAGTCAAAGATAATGATACAAGATTGTAGATTGTTTCACTCATTTTGATGCTATGGAGCGCTCTGTCTTGTGTAGGTACGTGTTGAAGAAGATACGACTTGTCCCGAAAACCGACCGCATCCGCCGATCTCCACAACTCAAGTCCCTGTAGTTAACATAATGTGTATTGTTCCAGGTCTGTAGCTATTAAAAGGGCTAATGGTACCTATTTCTCCAAGGAGGTGCGGTTCTTGCCTTGATTTCAACTTGGCATCCTTGCTTGTTCTGCCAAGGAACACACCATCAACTGTTTTCTAATTTTGCAGAAGCTTTGCAAGTGGCTTGTGCAGCTCCCTTTATGACCGGCCTAGCTGACGACCCAAATCAATTGGATTGTTTCCATGATATAGTGCTATGTTTTGCTAGCCCATTTGGCTCTAGCATGATCTTTCTCCTATAAAATGTAATGAATAATTGTGCATCATGTATTCCTCCGTCTATATTAGTAGGAGTAGTTCACATTTCTTCTTCATTCATAGAAGAAAGCTAAGTTTGTTTCATAAAGGACATGAATCAAGTAATCGTTCTATATTGATTCTACTCATACGTTTGATGTTTCGTAATTAGATTTTTTAAACTGGTGCTCAACCTGTTGTTTGCAATCTTTGTAACCTAGTGTGTATAGGTTTGACTATTACCTCTTCTATTGCATGGCATGCTGTTGCGCCACCCCTAGTTCCTAAGAGAGACACTGATATGCAAGAACAATTCTGATTACTTATTTGATGTGCCTCTTGCAGTGCCTAACGGACACTGATATACAATGCCAACCGTGGATATTTCAAGGACACATACCTGGAGGAGCTTCTATTTGTCTAGCAGAGTGCAAAACTGTAGTATCTTGTGACTGCCACCATATCCTTCATCAGTGTCCAGCCGGTGTTATCAGGTATACATAGGCCACCGGTTGAGAGCTTCACTTTCTTTTTTTAAATAAATTGTGTGTCTCGGGTTGAGTTATCTAATTCTTGGCTGTTCCATACTGTTTGGTGTGTGCATTGGTTTTGTAGGGCTTGTCTACTCCTTTAGAAAAGTAAACCATTGCAATGTTTCGTTCATGCAGTGTGTGCTGCCAACATGTGGTATACTGTTATTAGCTTGCATCTAGGATATGTGACACAAAGTCATCTAGCAAAGCTACCATCCATCCTTATTGAGTTTGTTGCTAGCTATTTTGGGAAATGAGATCACTGGATTGTTCATTTTGGTATAACAACAACCTCATTTTCTATAGTTCCATCCCAGTAAGTTTTCTATTATATCTAGCCGGCCATAATCTGAGTTTGCCTGCGTCGAGATGGATTTAGAATATAACAATGCTTCACACATTTGCAATGGATCTCTTAATTTGAAAAATTAGAGTGGAGTACTTCTGTTGTGTTCAGCAGAACTATGGAAGTACCAAGTAACTCTGTATCAACACCATTGTAATCTGGTACCTTTTATTCAATGTTGTTCAAATTATACTTCTCTGCTTCCAAAGCATATTAAAATTTATTGCCGTCATATAGGGTGTACTAGTATGTCTGTTTTGGATAAGCCTTTGGAGCTTATATTCATGGGCGTTGTTGCATATGATTCTGCATCACTGTCTATTGCAACTTCTCTTTTAACACTGTTTTTTTTACTCATGTACATGGGAGATTCTGATGCAACCACACCTCTAGAAAAAGAAGAGATTTGTAAATGTTGCTGAGAAGGGCTTAACTGAAGCCATCAAGTGTTTGTTGGGAGGGGTTTGCAAACCCAAATGTTCATGACAAGGTGAGTTCTCCTTCTGTCACATTCTTGTCTTACCTTGCTTTAATTTCAAAAGATATGTCTTGTACATGATATGATGTGATGCTATCTATAAAATAAAAATAGAAGTCTGTGCTAAGTTGAACTTTTGTTTTTGTATAAGCTTATTTTCCTTGTATTTTGTTAGGCAAGGTATATAGATGTGTGACACATTGTCGCCGTGTTTACCTATTATTGTGGAAGGGAATCTATATGGGTTATATTGATCATGTCCAGAACATTAATTATTTTTAATTTTGTTCATTTCCTTTCTAATGAAGATTTCTTTGTTCTTTAAATTTATGTTCTGCTTAGCCAGTGGGTGTTGCATGCAATCGAAAGCCGCAGAGCCGTACCTGGTGCAAGACGTGCTGCGTCATGTTCTGTTTATTAAGAGTTTGTGTCAGTATTTTTTTTCTAGTGTGTTGTATCAGTAGACTAGCAATGTAATAAGTGATACTTACTGTTTATGATGAAGTACCATCTACTGTATGATGAAATGAGATGATCTCGATTGAGAGTGGAATGAAGTTGTATGTGCTTCTGTCACGTGTTGTTTCATGTGCGCACGTTGATTTGATAACTGCTGAATATCTTGAAAAGTTCCTACTCCGAATGTTGGCCCAACTCTATTGGACTATTGAAAAGCCAGGGCCCCAAATGTACTAGGCTGAGAATGCCACGGCCAAATAAACAAAAAAAAACTATCAAATCATGAAAAAACAAAGGCTCATGATAGGAGAAGGCTCAGAAATATTCGGCTTGGTCCATTTAGGGAGAAAAATAAGGCAGGAAAAAATCGCAAAAAGGCTTAATTATTGGGCCAAATAAGGCAGGGAAAAATCGCAAAAGGCTTAATTGTTGGGCCTGGCTCGTATAGAGGAGCAGGATGGACTGGGATGAATCTCTTCCATGACCTACTCAGTTGGTCATAATTTTTCCATGTAGGATCTTACGTGGCTATGGCAGGATATCACATGACCAAATCAATTGGTCATAGGGCTATGACCCCTCTGATTGGGTCATAAAGGTTATGACAATTCCATTAAATTAGTCATTGACGATGAAATAAGATGCTCGGTATGTGACTTTCCATTTTTGGTCAAAAAGGGGTCATGAATGAAACTCAGTGACCGTCTAGTGACAAAAATTGAGAGTCATGTATCAAAATATTTCTTGTAGTGTAGATTCCACAGTTAGTCCATTATAAAATATATCTAGGAGCTCATTTTTAGGTAATGGATAGCCAGGGCTAGCTCTTATTAAAGAACGAAACCTTGTCCAAGATTCAGGCAATTTCTCTCCTTCAATTTGCTCAAAGTTAAAGATATCCTGCAAAACACCATGTTGGGCACTAGGAGGAAAATATCTTTGCAGCAAAGCATTAACCAAATCCATATGACTAGTAATAGATCTAGATGACAGATTGTTAAACCAAGTTTTAGCTTCATCTTTCAATGAGAAAGGGAAGATCTTGGTAAAAAAATAAGTACGTGATCCATTTTGCATCATTGTTTTATATTGTTATTTTCTGTTATTCATCGATATATTTCATGTTATGATGCATCACTTATGTTATTTTATCTTATTTTGTATGTTTCATAATTTTTGGAGAATAAACACCAGAACCAGAAATCTGATGGAAAAAGCACCATCAAGATACCCTATTTTAGAAGATCAGAAGAAGAGGGGGGATACTGAAGGAGTCTTAGAAGTTCCGAGGAGGAAGTGAGCCAGAAGGGCACCCGGGGGGCACCTTGGGCCCACAACACCAGGCGGCGCGCCCCCTGGCCACGCCTGGGGGGGTGGTCTGTCCCCCTGGCCCACTCCTGGGCGCCCCTTCCTCGTACTTGACCCCAGGGAACCCTAAGCCCCGGGGAATCATCGAAGAATAATTCCGCCGCCGCCTTGGGGCGGAAAACACCAGAGCGAGAAAAGCTCTCTGGCAGGGAGAAATCTGCGGGAGAAATTCCTCCCGGAGTGGGGAAATCATCGCCATCATCACCGTTACCGCTCCGGGAATCATCAAGACCGTCATCGGCGTCATCATCACCACTAGCACCATCACCCTCATCATCCACCTTCATCCCTTTGTAACAATTAGGAGGCTCTATCGTTGTTTTACATTAGATCTCTCCCGGTGTGGATTACTTGTTAGTAGTTGATGCTTCTTAGTGTTTACACTTTATGACCAGATTGTTATTATTCATTATATAACCTCTGGTTATGATCCATATGATGTCTTGTTAGTAGTTTGTTTATTTCTTGAGGACATGGGAGAAGTCATGATGTTAGTAGTGAAGTTATGTTGAAGTAATATCTCGTGGTTCTGTATTTAAGTTGTGGTGCTATTCTTCTAGTGCTATCATGTGAACGTCGACTACATGATACTTCACCTTTATGGGCCTA
The DNA here is from genome assembly GCA_028641055.1 of Alopecurus myosuroides. NCBI lineage: Eukaryota > Viridiplantae > Streptophyta > Magnoliopsida > Poales > Poaceae > Alopecurus > Alopecurus myosuroides. The sequence goes on from CM054057.1 coordinate 720,680,604, forward strand.
GGAGGATGCATTGTGTATTTGGATACTACTTGTGGGGTTGTCGGAGTGACAGAAACCTAAACCCCCGTTGGGAAACCAATGCACGAGGGAGTGTAGGATCCTGGAGTTTTAAGGTCGTGGTTAGATTTATCTTAATTACTTTCTTGTATATGCAGATTCTTGCGAGGGGCATAATCACAAGTATGTATTAGTCCTAGTTGGGCAGTGTATTAGCATAGGTTCACCCACACAACACTTCACGAACCAATAAATATTAATCAACCGTAATGAAGCGAAAGCACTTGACGAAATTCCCATGTGTCCTCGAGAAAGTTTGGTAATCATAAGAAGAACAACATGTTTGTCATTGGCTCTCAAAAGGATTGGGCCACTTGCTGCAATATTATCTACTACACTTTATTTACTCGCACTTTATTTATCTGCTATATCAAAAACCACCAAAAACCTGTTTGCTAGTGTTTATAGTGAATCCTCTATCCAACCCGCTTGTCAACACCTTCTACTCCTCGTTCCGTTTGACACTCTTATTTATCGAAAGTACTATGATACACCCCCTATACTTGTGGGTCATCAAGACTATTTTATGGCGCCGTTGCCGGGGAGTGAAGTTCTATTGGTAAGTGGAATTGGTAAGAGAAACTTTTACTGTGAGTGTTGTTTTTATTTTTGTCTGCTATTTTATTTCATTATGGAGAATACTTTCGGTTCTCTGTTTAGGGGTACTTCTACCGTTACTGCTAGGGTAGTAGGTGACCCGTTATCTGCTGAATTAGATCCTTATAAAATACCTATGAAAATTGTTGGACGTGTTATGGATAACTGCTATTATGGTGATGGAACTGTCCATCCCGGTGATCATTTGCTCTTTATATATGAATTATGCGATTTATTCAGGTGTGCATGTATTACAATGGATCAAGTTAAAAGGAAATTATTTTCTTTATCGCTGAAAGGAAGAGCCGCTGAATGGTTCAAATTACTGAAGAATGGTGAATCCATTGGATGGGAGTAAATTGTTCCTATCTTTTATTCTAAATTCTATCCTCCTAGTGAGATTCATAATGAACAGAATCAAATATATAATTTATGGCCTCATGATGGAGAGAGTATTGCCTAAGCGTGGAGGAGAATGAATTTATTAATGCTCAAATGTCATGTTCATGAACTCCCGAGCAATATTGTTATCAATAATATGCAGGCTTTCTCTTCATGATAAGGATTTATTGGATGCTTCTTGTTCTGGATCATTCACACGTATGAAGGAAAAAGCTAAATGGGATCTTCTTGACCATATTCAAGAGAACACTGAAGGATGGGAGAATGACAAAGGTAGAAAGTCAGGTATAAATTATGATTATGAATGGATTAAATCTTTTATGGGAACTAATGATTTTTATAATGTTAGTGTTGTTTGTGGTCTTGATCCCCAAATCTTTGCAAACTGTCTTAAAGTTTTTGCCTCCTATCTTGATATTCCTAAAAAGGAATTTAGCAAGTACCGTGCACCTTATAAAGATATTGTTCCTGCTAGTAATGTAGAAGTGCATGCTGTTAATCCTGCTGTTCCTGAGCCTTATATTTAAAAAATGCCTTTTCCTGCTAAGGTGAAAGAACACTCTATTGTAGCTAGTGTGGTTAATAAGAGAATTAAGAAATCTATTGAACCTGGTGAACAAATAACTGTTGAACCTGCTGTAGCAATAGTAAAAGATCTTGTTTGTGGAAATGTAGAGGATGAACACATTTTCTTTTGTGAGGATGCTTCTAATATTGTTTCCCATTCTCATAGACCTAAGAAAACTAGTGTTCTTGTGCTTTCTATTAAGATTGGTTATCATTGCTGTTATGGTTTATGTGACATTGGTGCAAGTTCTAGTGTTATTCCTTATGAGCTTTATAAACAAATTATGCATGAAATTGGTTCTTGTGAGCTTGAAGATATTGATGTGGTTATTCAGCTTGCTAATAGAGAAACTGTCTTTCCGATTGGTATTGTTAGAGATGTGGAAGTTTTATGTGGTAAGACTAAATATCCCACTGATTTTCTAGTACATGGTAAGGCTGCTAGTAAAACTTGTCCTATTATTTTTGGTAGACCTTTTTTGAACACTTGTGGTGCTATTACATATTGTAAGAGGGCGAAGATATTGAATAAATTTGATGGAAAATCTTATGAGTTCAATTTCTCCAAATTTGCTAGAGCACCTTATGAATCTAAATTGCCTGATGAGAATGTTAAAGTTGAAAAACTTGCTTCTATTTATCTTGCTCCTACCAATGCTTTGCAGCAATATATGGAAGAGACAAATGAGATGACGATATTCTTCTTCGTCAACCGGTGATATTGAAACTAAGTTACCTGTGGAAGACTTTGGTATCACATTTCCACCCAAGGAGGATCCTGAAGGACAAACGAACCACGGTTCAACGACCTCCGATATGCATACATTCACGATCCCAAATCACACCATTCGTGAACAACATATCAAGTTGGCATTCAGATACAACATCCATTACACGTTTACAACAAGACTTACACAAGGAACTTGGTCACATGACCAAGTCTAACACAGCTGCCACGCAGGGAAAACACACAACACACACAGTGGAAGACAAAATACACACAACGTAGTAGAGCCCAAGTCACGCCTTAACCTACATGCTGCTAACCGGGAGACGATCCTAGTTCGCAAAGCCATCAGCACAGTACTCCTCCTCGTAGAGTTTCTCCTGAGGCTCCTCCTCGAAGTCTGGCAAGTAAATACCAGGGATGAAACCAATATGAGTACGTTTGAATGTACTCAGCTAGACACCCATCCTGTAGCTTACCAAATGCAAGTATGCTTATATGGTGGAATAGGTAGGCTATACATAGGGTTCACTATCCATGACATATGAAGGATACATCATAGTTGATTTTAAAATCTCTGTATCTTTGTTGAAGAAGATACTTCAGAAGAAAATAATAAAGATTTCTTTCTCTTGTAGATATCACATGTAGAAGAGGTTTCGTAAAACTTTGTTAAAAGAAAGATTTCTCTTTGCAAAACTTCTTGTAATCAACTTCCAGTTTTGTTTAGGAAAGAAAGATTTTCTTTTGCAAACCTTCTTGTAAAACAGCTTCTGGCTTTTCTTCATCCGTACCTCATTGGTACAAAGTTTCTGCTTTCAGCACTCCTCAGTCCAAACTCCTTTTCAAAACACCTTTTGGAAAATGTTGACACAATGCTAGCTACATGGCCATTCAACTGTCCATATCCGAGGACGCGGCTATTCAGAATAGATTGACTCTACAGAGGTGTACACAATCCACCAGATTCAGAACATCCGCCGTGAACAACCACGGACTGTAACAATAGTATGTAAACATCAGATAACTGATCCTAACCATCCACTATGTTCAAGATAGAATATGCCTATCTCTTTAGTTGGGTGTAATCTCCCCGACATCATGTCTCACATCACCATGTCAGGAGACCCGACTGTTACAACCGGAGGAGAACTTAATCCCACACTTTTTATGTCCCGTATTCCCCTCTTGGCGAAAATCGGTTCGAGGCCGCGACGATCCTTATAGAAAATTGAGATAGAACACACACTAACAAAAACAAACTTCAAGTTAAGCCCCATGCCCATGTTGGGGTAGAGTGGCAGTACGGTAAAGGTTGTCCGGCGAAGACTAGGTTATGTGTGATTTTTCTAAAACACTTTTTTCCCCAAAAATGACCACTTCAACAATCCTCCAGTGGATAAGGCTCATCCTTTCCATCGGGTTTTCCATAAAGCCTTTGTTTTGCAAAAAAATATTTTTAGGGTGTCCACTTAGGGACTTATACTTTTGGTGGTAATAAATACCATATGGTGGCTACGTCCTTGTAACACCAAGTATCAACTACTGGCATAATAATATGTAATATTAATAGTAGTATTAGTCACTCAAAAATAGTTTTTGGTAATCAAAGTTTTTGTAGAACTTTCAGAAGTAAAACATGCATAATAGATAATGATAAGTTTAGTAACAGCAAGCATTAGGATGGCTTGCCTTAAATCTCTTTGTGTCCCTGGCCTTGAAGCGGCTTGAACTTGACACACAGCTCTACAACTCCTTCTTCTTCTTCTTCTTCTTCTTCTTCTTCTTCTTTGTTTTCTAACACCGTAAAAGAAATAAAGACACACACTAAGAACCCATAAGGCAACCAAAGGTACAAGCAACACATACAAAAAAATATACTAGCGCAATCACTCTGAAAGTTATCGAGAGAACTATGTCACAAACTCTCAGGGTACAAAACTATCGTCAGAAAAACATATGGTTGAGAAACCATCTTCCACATCTCAAATATCATAGATGGGGTGGGTGTACCACTCCCATACTAAGATATTCAAGAAGCTAAAAATATAGCTTGTGGTCACAAGGGTGATACTACCAAGGTACTATCAATCAATTGAAGCAATATCAATCATCAAAGCAATACCCATGGTAGTGGGTATTAACAACAACACAAGCAAACACCCAACAGGTGTACCACTAATCTAATGCATAGATGAAAGGTAAATAAAGACCACCACAACATAAGTACAATACTTATGCTGAGGTAAACACTCAGACAATTCCAAACAGCAAGAAATCAAACCACATATGAAAAAGCTAGTTACTGACTATACTTATGTATACACAAAAGCTAAGGAATCCACCAATCATGAAAATAACCAAACAAACCAGTGGCTCAACCAATGGTAACAAGTCATAAAGCACATCCTTAAGCACAATCATCACAAGGATAATAAAGCTAGAACATACCTACAACAGGAGTCCACTAATAGCATACTAGTATGAAAATTCTACACAAGCATGCTATAAGAAATAATTGCATTCTACAACCATCAACAATAGCAACTACAATATCTATGCCACAATAACAGAAGTGAAAACATCCTAAATATGCTAGGATAATCATACAACAATAATGGATCAAACTCAATATCTAGTGGTGGCACTAATGCAACACTACAGAAGCAAACAACACTACAAGGATGCATTCCCCTAAACAAGCAATACATGAATATAAATACCTACTAACATCACATACACCTTACTCATGCTAGACAGGAATCATACTAAAATAATTCTATGAAAACAATTACAAGCAAGAATCAAAATAACATGCTTTTCTAATAAATCAAAATAACATGCAATCAAAGTACAAGTTATACAACCAGTAGCCATGCACTCAACACATGCTCAATAAAACACTTTATAAAATACAAACACTCAAAGAATCCTATTCACACATAAGTTACCAATACTAAGAAAATATTTCTATCTGCAAACAAAACTCCATTAACTCAAAACAATAGTCAAACACTTCTTAACATGATATTCCCAAGGGAACATTATGTCAACAAATGCACCACAACTAAACATACTAGGAGTCACAAAGTATTACTGTCACGCCAATCAAACATGTATAGCAAAACTATATTTTCCATGGTGGAAAATACCAAATCCTCATATAACAAATGTGCTATAAGCAAACAAGTGCATGGTACGGAATGTGTATTCCTTACCAAAATGCTGCAATGGGACCAGTGGGTTGTGGGCCCGCTAATACCAAGGCATTGAGAGGTCACAAAGCCTCTGGCCACACTTGAAAATAATAATCTATCAAAGCATTCATCACACAACTATCATACTAGTGAAAACAATAAAGTGAAAACAAAAAACAATTGTTACACATGATTTGCTATAAAATAAAATGCAAGCTAACAGAGATGACACATCGAAATATTAGTACCAAAATGGTACTGGAGTCAACACATCAACATAAAAAAACTTAGGTAAACAATCATACCAAGATTTGCTCACACAACCTTTTCAAAAATAAATACTAGAAAACAATAAGATGCTATTTCTATTTCTATTTGATTTCCAAACATGCACACACTTCCTAATGTAGTTGTATTGCAAGAAAACAACCTAATAACAAGTAGAAACACATCCACACATGCTAGGAAACAAGTTTCAAACGATCAAATATTTAATTACAAACAAGTATACAAGTAATACAGAATACAGAAAAGTTGTTGTTTCTAGAAATGCTCACCAAAAATAATACAGAGCTCTAAAAATTAATCCAAGCTAGTATTAGATAGATCTAGTCATACAAAAACTCATACAATTATATTCACCTCAAAAACTATTTTTAAACTCCTTCTAAAATCCTAGAAAAGTCTACTGGTCCAAAACCAAAATGGATGGAATTTCCATTTCGTAGCTCTCCTTGATGTGAGGTAAAGTGATATTTATAGACCTACTCACTAGATACTGAAAACAATTTGGTTTGACCAAAATAGAGACACACAAAATGTTATGTCCAAAATGGTTAAACATACACTATGTGGCGTTTATATACTTAAAGCTAAAATACACAAGCAAATATGGATCTTTTCAAAGGATCTATTTTTAACATGTCTAAAGCAACACACAATGTTTCTGTAAATTTAAAAGGAAAAAGAATTAAACAACACACGGGCTGGGTTCGCTTGCGCGCGACCCACTTAGGCTCAAGGAAGCCCAGCATGGCGCGCGCGTGCGGCCAACGCGAGAGAGGGGCGGGTACAAGAAGGGCCATTGATCAAAAGATCAACGGTCGCTGGTCGTCTCCCTCCTCCCTCCTTCTCTCTCGACGAAATCGCGCGGTGGTTCGGGGAGGCACGAGTTCTCACCGTGCAGCTGCAGGAGGCGACAACGCGAGGCCGGGGAGGGGCAGGGGCTCGTGGGGGTCGACGGGCGCGGGATTGGCTTCAGTGGCGGCGTACAATAGCGGAGGGTGACGGTACGGCCGCGGCGGCGAAACGGTTGGCGGCGAATGGATGGCGTCGGCGTTCCTGCACAAACGAGGACACGGGGGATGTCAGGGTGAGTCTACGGGCCACAGGGACCTCAACGGTGACGAGCAAGAGGGGTGGGAGGGCACGGGGGAGCCGCACCACCTCGAGCTCGAGCACGGTGGCCGGCGGCGAGGTTTCGTGCCGTGGGGCTCGTAGAGGGCTCCGGACTCGGTTTCTTCGGGTGGGAGTGAGTGAGGGAGGGTTGTGGGAATCCAAAGGCGATAAGGACACGCACGGGAGTGCTATACCCGTGGCATTAAGGTCGTGGATACGGGGTGCTCTCGGGTGGTTGTCAGGGATCAGCATGGGGGCGCTCTGGCCGTGTGTCCGCGACGTGCTTGGCAAGGGATGATGTCTAGGAGCTAGGAGGGGTCGGGGGCAAGTCAATGGTGGATTTTTAGGGGTGGAGAAGCCATGGTATGGCCGCAGTGGCCTTTGCACTGTAGTGCCCATGCCATGCCACTCCTCACTGTCCCCTCTCTTTCTCACTTGCTCTCTCTCTCTCCCTTGACCATCTAGAATCATGACAAGGCATCCAAAGTGTAGTCCAAACATAGGTGATACATTTTGGCAAAGTGGAATTTCAAGTTTTGAACAAAACCAATTGAAAACATCTGCTAAACTTTGTAACAACAACTTTTTATGAAAAATTCAGAAAAGTTCAGTTATCTCTGACTTAGAAAAATTCAAAGTGTCGAAAACTGTTAAAATCATCAGAAAGTTCACACTGTTTTCAAGGGTCAAATAAATTACAATTTTTGTTTTCAAAGTTGTAGAATGTTAAACATGCTGTAAAATTGTATAAACATCTTTTGAAAACAAATTTGGAATAGAGGAAGGCTATGAAAACAAAGTGGGAAAAGGTGTACTTTCTATTTTTCTCTGTTTTCTAAAAATGCATTTTGCTGCCTTATTTTTCTTCCACAAAAACAAAAAGAAAAAAGATTATTTTTCTTATTCCAAAATTCAAACCAAGCTTATGGATTTGTAGTCCATATATCAAGGAACAAATAAATTTCAAGAAAATACAAAATGGAATATTATAGACTAGTGAAAACAAGTGTGGAAAACAGGTACTTGGTTATATTTTCAGGGAATAGTTTCTATAGAGAACTTAGAAAAAACTTCCATAAATCATTATGAAATTTTGTTTTCTTGTATCCAACAAAGCTAAAATTTTATTTCAGGATGCAAGCAAGCATGATCCAAGTCTTGGAACAAAAATCACTGAAGTAACATAATGAAAAACATCAGAGAAAACATAAAGGTGTTTTTAGAAAAACTGTTTGTGTCGTTTGTCAAATGAAACAAATCCTGCATTTCATATATGGCTATTGTCATATACACATGTTGGTTAAAACAATCATTTTGTTATAAAAAAATTGTTGGCCCACATCTTTGTCTCCTTGAACTACAGTACAAGGTTCCAAAAACTGGGGTGGGACAGATCCTATTTTTGATTAAAACCTTTGCCTGATGATCTTTAATATGCTTATATTGATGATAAGAAAATGTACCCTGTTATTATTAGTGCTAAACTTTCAGGTGAGGAAGAACAAAGATTATTGGGAATTCTGAAGAACACCGTGAAGCTATTGGATATACTCTTGATGATTTGAAGGGGATTTCTCCTACTATATGTCAACATGCTATTAATATTGAACCTGATGCAAAGCCAGTTGTTTAATATCAACGCCATTTAATTCCCAAAATGAAGGAAGTGGTAAGAAATGAGGTATTAAAACTCCTTGATGGTGGTATTATTTTTCCTACTGCTGATAGTAGATGGGTAAGCCCTGTGCACTGTGTCCCAGAAGGGAGGAGTGACGGTTGTGCCTAATGAAAACAATGTGCTTATTCCACAAAGAGTAGTAGTTGGTTATAGAATGTTTATTGATTTTAGAAAGGTTAATAAAGTCACTAAAAAGGATCATTATCCTTTACCCTTTATTGATCAAATTCTAGAGAGGTTGTCTAAGAGAACTCAATTTTTTCTTTCTTGATGGTTATTCTGGGTTTTCTCAAATTGCTGTTAGGGAAAAAGATCAAGAGAAAACAACATTACTTGTCATTATGGTACTTATGCTTATAGACGTATGCCTTTTGGTTTGTGCAATGCTCCTATACGTTTCAAAGATGCATGTCTTCTATTTTTCATGGTTTTTGTGAAGAAATTGTGGAAGTATTCATGGAAAATTTCTCCGTCTATGGAACTTCTTTTTATAATTGCTTGCACAACCTTGATAAAGTTTTGCAGAGATGTGAGGAAACTAATATTGTTCTTAACTGGGAGAAATGCCACTTTATGGTTAATGAAGGAATTGTTCTTGGACATAAAATTTCTGAAAGAGGTATTGAAGTTGATAGAGCTAAAGTGGAAGCGATAGAGAAAATGCCCTGTCCTAGGGATGTTAAAGGTATTCGTAGTCTTCTTGGTCATGCTGGTTTTTATAGGAGGTTTATTAAATATTTATCTAAAATATCAAAACCTCTTACTAATCTTCTTCAAAAATATGTACCATTTGTTTTTGATTAAGATTGCAAGTAAGCTTTTGAGACTTCAAAGAAGGCTTTAACTACTGCTCCTATTTTTCAACCACCTGATTGGAATTTACCCTTTGAAATTATGTGTGATGCTAGTGATTTTGTTGTAGGTGCTGTTCTTGGACAGCGAATAGATAAGAAATTGAATATTATTCATTACGCTAGTAAGACTCTTGATGCTGCTCAAAAGAATTATGCTACTACTGAAAAAGAGTTCTTAGCTGTGGTTTTTGGATGTGATAAGTTTAGACCTTATATTGTTGACTCAAAGGTTACTATTCATATTGATCATGTTTCTATTAGATACCTTATGGAAAAGAAAGATGCTAACCCTAGGCTTATTAGATGGGTGTTACTTTTACAAGAGTTTGATTCGAAAATTGTGGATAGGAAGGGTGCTAAAAATCCTGTTGTGGATAACTTGTCTAGATTGGAAAACATTGCTTTTGACCCGGTTCATGTTAATGATAGTTTTGCAAATGAACAGTTGGCTGCAATGAAGGTAAAATCCCAAGATAGTCCATGGTATGTTGATTATGCTAACTTTATTGTTTCAAAGTATTTGCCTCCAACATTTACAACTCAACAAAGAAGAAAATTCTTCTATGATTTGAGGCATTATTTTTGGGATGACCCACACTTATATAAAGAAGGAGTACATGGTATAATGAGAATATGTGTTCCAGATGATGAACAACGTGAAATATTGAAAAAGTGCCATGGTAATGCTTATGGAGGACATCACGCCGGAGATAGAACCGCACAGAAGGTTCTACAATCAGGTTTCTATTGGCCTACTCTCATTGAAGATGCACGTAAATTTATTTTATCTTGTGATGAATGTCAAAGAGTTGGTAATTTTTCTAGACGTAATGAAATGCTTATGAGTTACTCTCTTGTTATTGAACCTTTTTGTTGGGGATTTGACTTTATGGGTCCTTTTCCTCCTTCGAGTGGTTACACTCATATTATTGTTGTTTTTGATTATGTTACTAAGTGAGTAGAAGCTATACCTACTAAAAGTGTTGATGGTGAAACCTGTTCAAAATGCTTAAAGATGCTATTTTCCCTAGGTTTGGCGTGCCTAGATATTTTATGACTGATGGAGGTTCTCATTTTATTCATGGTGGTTTTAGAAAAACCCTTGCTAAATATGATGTTAATCATAGAATTTCCTCAGCTTATCATCCTCAAACCAATGGGCAAGTAGAACTGTCAAATAGAGAAATCAAATCTATCTTGCAAAAGACTGTTAATAAATCTAGGAAGAATTGGTCTGATAAGTTGAATGATGCTTTATGGGCTTATAGAACTGCTTATAAAAATCCTATGGGTGTGTCTCCTTATAAAATGGTTTATGGAAAAGGTTGTCACTTGCCTCTAGAATTAGAATACAAACCTTATTGGGCAGTGAAAGAACTAAATAAAGATTTTAAACTTGCTGGTAAGAAAAGAATGCTTGATTTGAATCATTTAGATGAATGGAGATGTGAAGCTTATCAAAAATGCTAAACTCTTTAAATAGAAAGTTAAACAATGGAATGATAAAAGAATCCCTAAAAGAGAGTTTCATGTTGGTGAGAAAGTTCTATTGTGTCGGTCTCGTCTCAGATTTTTTGCAGGGAAATTACTCTCCAGATGGGAAGGACCTTATATTACTGAAGAAGTGTATCGTTCGGGAGCAATCAAAATTGCTTCCCTTAAAGATAACACTACACACGTGGTTAATGGGCAAAGACTCAAACATTATATTTCTGGGGATTCTTATGATGAAGATGTTGATGTTATTCAAGTAATGACTCCAGAGAAGTTCATTAGAGGGAAGATTCCAGAATCTGAGATTCTGTTTTGGAATAGGTAAGAGTTCTTCTAAGAAAAAGTTCGCGGATTACCTTCCAAGTTATAAATTATTGGTTTTTTGAAAATATGAAAAATATCGAGCCGAAAAAAGGTAGGAGATGGTGCCCGGAAGCACCACACCACCTAGGGGCACGGGCCCACCCCTGGCCGCGCCACCCTATGGTGTGGGCACCCCGGAGCCCCTCTCCGTCTCGTTTTCGACCCCGACCTTCCTTTTGTTACGTATGTTTCTGATATTTAACCCCACGTACCCCCCCGAGGTCCATATATCGTTTTCTCATCGTGCTTCTGTTTCGACCTGTTTCTGCCAGGATTTGTTTTCAGTTTTAGAATCACCATGGCCTCCGCCAACAACAACAAGGGAAAGGAGCTAATGGAATATGATCTCCAAGGTCCCAAGCGCAAGAACATGGATCATGGCGTCAAGAGAGAAGCAAAAAGGACGTCATCAAGCAGTGTTTATTCTTGTAGCATGCCGGGACCAAGACCATACCTGGAGTAGAGGAAGCTCTTCGAATTGCAGATGAGTTCTGTGAACGTTATCGAGCTTTAAGGATGGAGGTAGAGATACTTCAACAGGAGAACGACATTTCGTGAGATGCTGCCACGTTTTCACGCCTTGCTTGAGAACAGTGCACCACCACCACCATCAAAGAATTGATTCGTCATTGGTATTGGCATCCCCTTGGCTTGTTCCAAGCTTGGGGGAGTTCCGCGGTACCACACCTTTATGTTTCACCTTTTTACCTTTTAGTAGAGCTATACCATGAGTAGATAAAATATCATATAGGATGGTTTGCAGTATGGAAGTATCACCCTTTAGTTGGTTATCGTTGTATCCCTTTGTTTGATTTGCCGTAATGAAATATTAATGAGAAGTTTCATCATCTACTGGCTCTACTTTATTTTAGTTTGGAATTATTGTTATGTGATTGATCTTGTTATTAGTATTGGTATCAATGTTGGAGCTTCAAGTTAATCTAGATGGTTTTGGCAAACTTAGCATTAGTCAGTAGCAACAATTCGTTGAGACTTAAGTAGAAAAGAGGGAGTTGCATCTAGATATATTATTCCATGATCTTTCTTTCTTGTTAGCTCATTGGCTTTATCATATATGTGTTTTTTTTGTTTTACCTCAATTCTTATGCTTGCTACCCAACCTTGCTCGCCAAAAACCTGTACTGAGAGGGAATGCTTCTCGTGCATCCAAACCTTGAGCCCCAAAACCCTGCCATTTGTGTCCATCATACCTACCTATGTGTTGTATTTAATCGCCACTCCAAGTAAATTGTTTGTGTGCTACCTTTAAACCTTCAAAATTATACCTGTTTTGTGCCCATGTTTTAGGTCATGAGGATGCAAATAGAGAATCTTTATCTCACTTGTTGATTGGATTTCACACACTGGACTAGTGGCTTCATTCTCTTATCCAAATGCTAGAAGAGCTGCAGCGGGGTTCCCAGCCCCAAATAATAATACAAATTCTCTTCACTATTTTTGACCCCGATTTATCAGTCAAAGCATAATTGGGTAAACAAAAGAGAAAGAGGGATGACCTTCTATACCATTTGTGTCCTGCAATGGGAGCCGCTCTTGTGAAGTCTAGTTGGCTTGTGACGTATTGAATTTTCAGTTTTCCATTCGTTGACATAAACATACACCTCTCTCAAAATTAGACACTCCTCCATGGTTTGTGATTGTTGGCAGGAACCCAAGGATTCAATTAGACATGATTCGTGTAAGAAAGGTTGGGAGGAGTGTCAACCATTTTATACCTTTTTTTACAAAATAAAAGCTCTAGCACATGAGTGATCCATGCTTCCCTCTACGAAGGGCCTATCTTTTACCTTTATGTTGAGTTAGTAAACCTATTTCTTTCTGTCTTAAGAAAGCATTTGAGTTATTGTGATCCATCCATCTATATGTTGATTTACTCAATCATGTTCTCTATTCTTCCTTGTTTGTATAAATGCTTTTATCTGTTTGACTACCACTTTGAAAGTTACCAATGTCTGCAATGAGACTATTATAATTGAGCATGATAAACTCTGCAATATAAGCTCTAGTATAAAGACTCTGATCGAAAGATAAGTACACGTTAGTTGTTCTCTGACCAAGAATGATTTCATTTTGCACCTTTATTGTGATTTCCTCTACTTGTTTCAATTTTGATTATATGAAAGGAAGTTGATGTCTAAAATGACGCGTTCTTTGTTAGATGTGATGCCTCTTGTCCGTATTTTATTTATCGACACCTCACTCCATAAACATGTGGTCATGTTTACTGAGTTCAGTTTCGCTTGGGGACAAGCGAGGTCAAAGCTTGGGGGGAGTTGATATGTCCATTTTGCATTACTGTTTTATATTGTTATTTTCTGTTATTCATCGATATATTTCATGTTATGATGCATCACTTATGCTATTTTATCTTATTTTGCATGTTTAGCGGAACCAAAATCTGATGGAAAAGGACCATCAATATACCCTATTTCAGAAGATTAGAAGAAGAGGGGGGATACTGGAGGAGTCTTAGAAGTTCCGAGTAGGAAGTGATCCAGAAGGGCACCCGGAGGGGGGCCACCTGGGGCCCACACCACCAGGCGGCGCGCCCCCTGGCCACGCCTGGGGGTGGTCTAGCCCCCCTGTCCCACTGTTGTTCGCCCCCTTTCGCGTACTTGACCCCAGGGAACCCTAAGCCCCTGGGAATCATCGAAGAATTATTGCGCCGCCGCCTCGGGCGGAAAACACCAGAGAGAGAAAAGCTCTCCGACAGGGAGAAATCTGCCGGGGAAATCATCGCCATCGTCACCGTCATCGCTCCGGGCATCATCAAGATCATTATCGTCATCATCATGACCACAAGAACCATCACCCTCATCATCCACCTTCATCCCGCTGTAACAATCAGGGGTCTCTATCATTGTTTTACAATAGATCTCTCTCCCGGTGTTGATTACTTGTTAGTAGTTGATGCTTGTGAGATTTATCGGTGTTTACAATTTATGAACATATTGTTATTATTCATTATATCACCTCTGATTATGATCCATATGATGTCTTGTGAGTAGTTTGTTTGGTTCTCGAGGACATGGGAGAAGTCATGATGTTAGTAGTGAAATTATGTTGAAGTAATATCTCGTGGTTCGGTATTTAAGTTGTGGTGCTATTCTTCTAGTGGTGTCATGTGAACGTCGACTACATGATACTTCCGATTTATGGGCCTAGGAGGATGCATTGTGTATTTGGCTACTAATTGTGGGGTTGCCGGAGTGACAGAAACCTAAACCCCCATTAGGAAACCAATGCACGAGGGAGTGTAGGATCCCGGAATTTTAAGGTTGTGGTTAGATTTATCTTAATTACTTTCCTGTATTTGCGGATGCTTACGAGGGGTATAATCACAAGTATGTATTAGTCCTAGTTGGGCGGTGCATTAGCATAGGTTCACCCACACAACACTTCAGGAACCAATAAATATTAATCAACCGTAATGAAGCGAAAGCACTTGACGAAATTCCCATGTGTCCTCGAGAACATTTGGTAATAATAAGTAGAACAACCGTGTTGTCCTTTTCTCTTAAAAGGATTGGGACACTCGCTGCAATATTATTTACTGCACTTTATTTACTCAAAATTTATTTATCTGCTATATCAAAAACCACCAAAAACCCGTTTGCTAGTGTTTACAGTGAATCCTCTATCCAACCTACTTGTCAACACCTTCTGCTCCTCGTTGGGTTCGACACTCTTATTTATCGAAAGTACTACGATACATCCCCTATACTTGTGGGTCATCAGTACGCAACTTGGTATCATCAGAAAATAAACTACTCAAAGATGAAAGCTCATTCATGTGTTCCATAGTACTTTCTCTTCCAGTTCCACAAAAAGGTTCCTTCTCAACAATAGATATGTAAGATAAATATACAGATAAATCATAACCCTTGTCTGTAATGTGTATGGGAGATGTGGCAAACTTAGCATCAAGAGAAGATTTATATTTCACAACATGTCTTTCA
The DNA here is from genome assembly GCA_028641055.1 of Alopecurus myosuroides. Taxonomy (NCBI): domain Eukaryota; kingdom Viridiplantae; phylum Streptophyta; class Magnoliopsida; order Poales; family Poaceae; genus Alopecurus; species Alopecurus myosuroides. The sequence continues at coordinate 720,695,918 of CM054057.1, forward strand.
AGAAGACTCTTAAAATCACTTGCACTAGTAGTAGCTTGAGCTTCTTTAATAAAATCGTCATTAAGTTCAATATAGGTTTCATCAAGATCATCAATAGACTCGGGTGAATTAACAGGTGTACCAATATTTTCAACAAGAATTTTAGCACTTTCAATTTGTTTGGATTTAGTAACTGTAGCATCTAGGAAAGGACCTAGGGAACCAGTATCATCAATCACAGTAGAAGCATCATCAAAAGCATCAGAAGCATTTTCACACTCAGCATGTAACATCCCAAATTTTGCGACCAAAGGGTTTTGGTGTTGGGTTCATATCATACATGCATGAAAACAAAAAAATGAAACCATGTTGAAATAATTTAAATTATGAATTTAAATGGTTTGAGAAAATACCACATATAGTGCTTAATTTGGGTTCCAAAATCTTGTATTGAATTCTGATTGCAAAAAGGCCCTCAAAACTTTATTTTTGGTTATGTTTTCAAAGAGAAAAGGATCTCTCTGTGATTTTTGAAAGTTCCAGGGGGTTATGGAGAAATTCTTTTTATCTCTTTCTTGAACCTCTTGACAGAAGGGTAGGTGGCGACGTCGGCGCGCTGCCACCTCCTGCTAACCCTCTCCGCGGTGGATTAGCATGCCTGGGAGACATGCGGATCGATCTATCCTCGCAGAAACCCCACCTCACTTCTTCTCTTTCTCTCTCTGGCCTCAACCCGAACGAGCCCTAGCTACTGTGTCCGTCGGCGCCGGCCATCGCCGCCGTTACGGGCCTTCCCCCGTCGATTCGAGGCCACCACGAAGTCCCCCATCACCTCCTCTACCTCCTCAAGGAGTCATGCGAGCTGGGACGTCCGGGAGGAGCCGAATCGGGCCGTCGTCCCCAACTCCGGCCGTCGGCCGTCGAGGGTGATTCCGGCCGATTCCGGCCCCATCTAGCTCCTCCGACCCTTCCATGAGCTCTATGGTGAAATGGTGAGACTCCCAGACCTCTCCTTTCTCTTCCTCTCCCTCCGAATCGACGCATCACCGAGGACCACCACGGGCCGCCGCCGCGCAAGCTCGCCGTCGAGCTTCCGGCGACCCTAAGCGAGCGGCGCCGCCACCAATAGGTCCGGCTCGGCCTCCTCTAGCTTGTGATGCATTTCGATTCAGGAAATTCGCGATATTTCGATCGATTGCTTCCGCAACAGAGCTTCTGTGGCCATTGCTGATGCAGGGATGATGTCATCCTGACGTCATATTTTCCTTTTTAACTGTTTCAGGAAAATTCCAGAAAAGGAATGAAAATTGATAATCTAATATCTTTTAATTGGTTCATCAGGAAAATAAAATGAAAACATAGAAATGTTCATAAAAATGTACTGTATCCAAATATGTAATTTTCACACATGTTTGAGAAAGTCCAAAAAATGGCCTTTATTTAATGTTGTTAATTCATTTAAAAATAGAAAATAAGTTTTTATTCAATAAAATTAGAAAAATAAAAGTTATATACCAAATTGTTCAAAATGACAAATGCAACCTAGTTATGATGTTTCCAAACCCATTTGAGAACTTTAACATGTACTCACTTTCATAATCATCCGAATTGCCCTCCGGGTCTATTTCGGGATAATTTCATTAAAAATGCATAACTGACATATGAACCCTAGCAACCCAACGATCATGTTTAGGGCTTTAATTTATTGCATTCACTTGCTCATGCATAAATGTTGTGCATTGCATCGATGCCATGTGTTGATTGTTGTTCTTCTTGTTTTGGTGTTATTTCCCCCTCGGTAGAACGCGACTCCGAAGAGAAGGCCATCAGTTCCATGACGAATACTTGATCTTAACCGACAAGTCAAGCACTTATTCCAGAAGATATCTATTGGTTTTCTTATAACCAAGGCAAGCATAACCTCTTATCTGCTCATATATGCTTTCGAACAACATTTAAATCTCGTACTTTGCATCCGATTCCAAAGTATTTGATGCTAGTAGATATAGTTCACCTATATACTGCATTGCCTCAATATCCTGATCCACTGCTCCTAGCCGCCATAGATTTGCTTGTGCGCATCACCAGAGCCTCATATCTGATTCGCTTAGTCATACATGTTTGTTACCTCTGTTCCATCCGGTTGATGAATCAGAGCTCGATAACCTAGTATGATATGATGACGTGGTGAGATTAGCATTGTGTGGATAACATGACTAAGGCTGGTATGGGAGGCCACTTGGGAAGCGGTTGTTCGTCTTGTACTCACCACCCTAGGATTACAGTCTCGAGCGGAAGCCAAGACTGAGCGTGCAACCACACGCGGGGTCTAAGTAACCGCGCTCGACCAACTAACTTGTTTGGCCAGATCCATGAGTCACGTAGTTGGATATTTCCATTCGGCAATGCAAATAAAACCTTTTAAACGGTTTTGAAAACAAAATGCTTCGCTAGGGCATGACCGGGGCCAAGTGATGGACGTACACGGATCTTGACCCCGCCTCATAAAGACAGGTGCCGTCAGGAGGATGGCCAACTCCCTGTTGACGGGGTGGCCCTGTCTTGGGTTGACTCATGGATAGGGTCGGGTAAGGTAAAGGTCGTGGCCACCCACCCTCTGCCGCATTCCATGGAAGAACGTACATGTGGCGCTAAGAGTCGGATGGTACGTGTGGGTAAAGTGTACCCCCTGCGGGGATAAATCTTTTCGAAAAGCCGTGTCCACGGTTAAGGACGACTTGGTGAATGTAAAGACCATAGATAACCTGAAAGTGATGTAAAAGATGTTGACAAAGCATGGAGTTTATGTTTGAAGGGTGCCTCCTCGGAGATGCCGAGAGGGGTGATCCTTGTAGCATGAGATAGTGTGGGAATGAGAAGGATTTGGTGGAATACAAGAAGATGATGATTACAGTAGTTGACTAGTTTCCTCATCTGTTTTGAAAACCTTCTATGAGACATGCTATTCTTCCTCGATTCGGAAAACAAACTTTGCTTTACGCAAATCAACCTTCATAAAACCCTTTCTGAAGATAGCAGATATATAATAGGTTAACTAAGTCTTGTTGAGTACCTACCGTACTCAGGTTTGCTTATTTTGGTTCAGGTGAAGATCTCACACCGGTGGTGATTCAACATGGACATCGACGAGTAGTTTGGAGTTCCCAGGTAGCAGCCTGGAATCTATGGGCTGGGACGTCGCCTTATGTTGTTGCCTCTTAGGCCTTTTTGGTTCTTGTTGATTAGCAACATAATTTGCCTTCCGTTGTCTAATGTAATGTTAGGTCGTGTGACCTCTGCTTGTAAGCTATACTCTAGTAACACCTGTTTAATACAACATTCATGTCTAGAGTGCTACTTTGATCGGTTGTTGGTTTTGAGCTCATCGTTATACAATTTTGGATATGCCAACATAGTTGTCGTAGTCGAGGGGTTGTGGAACCGATGATCCATGTCCGAGCCCGCCTGCCGATGTGATTCGGCCTGGGTCTAGGTAACCCCAGTAACCCTCGATTGTTGTTGCACTTTCTGGACACATAGCAGCTCTGTATAGCTTTGGTCCCGTTTCCTTCGGTTTCATACGATTTGTGGACGCTTTGATATGCATAGTTGGTTATGACTAGCGGATACAAGGATTAGTAGACCGGGGATCCGGACTACGTGCCAATGAATCCAGTCTGCCTGCCGTTGTTTGTTGCGGCCGGGGCTGGTAACCCTGAAGCCCTTGTGAGTCCATGGCTAGGAGCACATAACAATATGTATATCTCTGGGTTCGGGGTCGTGACAAGTCATGGTATCAGAGCAGGACAACCTGTAGGAAAACCTTACTGCTTGGTCGATGTTGAGTCTAGAGTTTGTGAAAACTATTTTGAAACTTCAAATGATTGTGAAAAAACTTCTTAGAATGCTTTTTACTCCTTATCTGGTATCGCTCTAACTCTGGGTCACCTTACCTGTTTTGATTTGAAAAGGTTATAGTTATTCGAAATTTAGGTGCCTTCTCTGGCAAGGACGTATTTTAGCCAAGTTGACTTAGTGTTCAGTTTAGTCGTGTGTGTTCCATGTTTTCGTTATATCTTAAACTGGGATTTCCTTTCCATCCTGGTCTCTCAGAGTTGTATGGATTCCACATTCCTACTTGTTTCAAAGTCTCAAATCCTGAACCTCGAGATCTGTTTTCTATCTCGAATGTATCCGTTATCCTCTGCTCAAATTCTTCCGGAGCTATCGTTGTCCTTCAAAAGATACCTTATGATTGCTATTCGTAGTGTTCTTCAAGGCACTAAGATAGTAGTTACTACTTTATCAATGTTTTTAACCCTTGCACTTGAACCAAAGGTCCCGAAATGTGCTGGATTGAAGTGTGTTGAATTATGTGGTTTATAACCATGTGATGCTCATGCTACCAACACAAAATGCTGACCTTTAACCCAAGTTCTGTTCCTTTGGATCCTGAGGAATCTGTTTTACCTCAGGGTGGCTAGGTAATCTCAGCTCCAATAGCCCTAGGTTTTCTCTAGGAATCAAAAGGATCACGACAAGAGTGATCACCATGGTCTCCACATCTTTCTTTTGATTCAACTATATTTCTCTTATTGGCATGGGTTCTACAAATGAGTATTACCCTATGCAATTAACGTGATCTTCCCTGAGCATGATTCTACCCTTCAGTTGCTTTCACACCTTCATCCGTTGTTTTGGACACCAAGTTGCATATGTGTGTTGGAGTCTTCCAATGCATGTTGCTCTTGTGTTCCTTGAGAACATTACTTCTTGGAATGTCAGGAGAAACAAACTCCAGAACCTCGTTCATCTCTAGGACCAGGTCAAAGTTTTGTAATTCGCGGATTAAAGAAGTTTCGTTAGTTTCTATTATGTTCTACCTCCGAGTATCACACTCTTACATATCAAGAGGTTGTGATGTGATTCATGGCCTTATTGATATAGTGGTTCTTTTGAAACATCTTCACTTCCCCTACCTCCAAAGTTTGAATGCTTGAGTATGATGAGTCTATGCGTTGATGTGTGTATCAGTTATTCCTAGCAATTTGTATTGCTTTGAAAAAAATCTAAGAAACATTTGTATCTTTCTTAGCACTATTGGCCACACGGTCCCTACTTAAAGTTGACCATGTTACCAAATCTGTTCAATCCGGTGCACGTTCTTGGTCAGAGAGTTAGGTTCATGCCGAAGCTCTCATGTTCATATCAGTTGCCTTGAAAGGCAAGACTACTTCTGAACTCCGAGACATTCCAGTGGTTTGTGATATTCTGGTTGTCTTTCTAGAAGTATCACCAGGTTTTACCTGACCGTGATGTCTACACAAGGGGTATTTGAACTACTCCTCTTTCCAAGAAACGATGATGGATCCCTGGAATAGTTGGTTGAGCTTAAACAACAACTTGGAGAATTGAAAGGCAAAAGCTCCGCCTAACTTGATCCTTTGATTAGGGATATCTAGTTTTCCTCGTGTTGAAGCAGGATAGTACCTCCTTTGCGGAAATGCTATCACAACCTCTTGATTTGATTTGGGCTATTGTCAAATCGAGAAAAGATCCAAGGACTATCTTGATGGTGTTTTCACTCATGGTGTTTTGCCCGAGTACACCTTCATGTTCTTTAGTCTGACCAATATTCTAGCTTGTTCGTATATCATATGAACCCCTCTTCTCGGAATGTCGATAAGCGTGTTGTCGAGCCCAACGATGACATTGCTATTTTCTCCAAGTTGTGAGAGGCTCAAGTTGAACACTTGGCACTAATATTGGAAACTTTCGAGAACCATCTTTGTTTCATTACGAAGATTGTGTTCTGGATGTTTGAAGTGACTTCCTCTGGTTCATGTGCATACGGTGAAAGTTGTTGCCATGGATCTGAGTAAAGTTTCCTTGTTCCTTCGGGAATAACTCCAAGTCGGTCATGTATGTGTGGACTATTCTTGATATGGTGGATTGTTACCTCCATTTACTTGAAGAAGTTTGTATCCACACCCAACCGTTGGCTGATCGTTCCTGAAAGAGAAGAGGTCTAAGAACTTTGTTATCTTTGTATAGTCTCCCCAACAATGACTCCGATGTGATCTCTTGCAAGTAATCCATGTAGGTGCAACCGACTTTCACAAGTTGCTAATACATGAGTTCTGCAATCTCGCTTACCTTCTTGAGCGTGGCATCGTAGTCCATATCTTGAGAATCTAGTAAGTGTATCTCATTGGTAACCGGTGAAATCTCTTCGCTCAAACATACAGAGTCCGATTTATCTACCCACTAACCAGAGATGAATTTCAAGAAGCAACGATGGTTGGTGCTTCCTCAAGGGTATTGAATTAGGTCTTTTCAGAATCCGGCATGGTTGATGTTGTGGTCGACAAAAATAGCCACTACTAGGGAAAAGCTTACCTATGACGCACCAAGTTTCTTATCCGTGACGCACCTGGGCGCGTCACGGCTATCACGCCGCGCCTATGGATTTATCCGTGACACACCAAGCTGGTGCGCCGCGCCTACTTATACCCGTGACGCACGGGGGTGGTGCGCCGCGGCTACTGCTAGCTGCGTCACGCCTAATCTCCCAGGTGCGTCACGGGTACTCGTTTTGGTGCGTCACGGCTATACTATGCTGTATTTTTAAAAAAGCAGTACCGTATTTATACAGGTATATACAGCTCAAATACAGAAGAATGTCAGTAGACAAAATACAGAAGAATATCAGTAGCTCAAATACAGGTATGCAATTGACAGCAAAATGACAGAATAAATTTTCATAGCAGAAATATTACATAGTCTCGAAAACAACCATATATACTACTAATAAATCCAGGAGTTAGTCTCGAAAACAACCATATTACATAGTCTCGATCATCACCACATAGTTCATCTATCTAGCGGGCGCTGATGTAGTCGATGACCATCATCATGTCCAAGTTGGGATGTCACTATTCCTCATGGTGATCAGAATAGCTCGGCCAGCCTCCATACCAACTCTTGCGGAATGGAACTGCCTCCATGCTTGAGAGTTGAGGATGACGCGACCATCAGCATTATCCCTGGTGATCGGAACTGCGGTGACATTTCCTGATTCTCCACGGCGTACTCCAATGGTACCTTGCTCCATGCCAGCACTGTCCGCTACCGCCATAGGTATTTTCTACAACACATAATTCCAAGAAAGAATAAAAGCACAATGTCAAATACCGGCCACATTATAACATAAGCAACTATAGGAATAAGAAAGTGTTAAGAAACATACCATGACATGTCCATTGGAGATGTTAGTGTTGGTGATGCGATGCACGAAAGGGAACCCGATGTAGCTATCTATCTGGGCAAGTTTCTGAAGGACACGGTCCTTCTCAAGCTCGCTAAGATTCGCTCTTTGAGCAACCACCACATGTTTCCATGGGTCCTCCTCGTCCATATCATCCTCAGTGTCCATATCATCCTCAGTGTTCCCAATTTCCTCCTCACTCCCGCCATCCTCGCTCGCAATCCCGCCCATACAGAATTTTGATACGAGGTTGCGGTCCTTCCATAGAGAAGTGAATGTAATCACCTCCGCTTAAATTGTACGTGGCGATGATAGCCTGCAATTGTTCCCCGCAGAAGTAGGTCTTCTTTCTTTCTTTCTTCACTCGAAGAATGTAAGTGGTCCCGTGAACATCGAAATCCACGTTATTGCCAACCAACTCGTTGAACTCTTCGCGAATATTGCATGGTAGAATCTAAAAAAGAAATATAAAGAATCTTTTGTTAAGAAACACAAGTCTCAAGAGATAGTAAAACGAAAGAACAAGTTAACAAAAAATAATTGTTAATTACCAACGAATCAACACCGTCGTGGAGCTGAAGCATAAAAGAAGTCCCGGTGAATCGTCCTTCGGCACATCGGACCGACATACTTTGCAAGCCATGTTCTATTAAATTAAAAGTACACATAGAGGTTAGAGGAGCATAGCTATCACAAAACAAAGACAAATGGCAGAACCTACCTATCACAAAACAAATGCAGAAAGGCTATCTACTTTAATGGAATATCCAAAAACAAAGCAACACTTGGGGACATAGACCATTGATTTGTCACGGAAATACGCATTATTGAAAATTAAATGTGACAGATAACATCCGACATCGCTAAGGGTAACTTCAAAATCTTGAATGCCTACAGATATGCTTATAGAAAGACAAACTTGCATGCCTACATATACCATTTAAGAGAACATTGTATGTAACTATGTCGGCCCTCAAAGCGGTGTGTGTGGGGGGGGTGGTTTGGGGGGAGTACTAGTAGGCAGTAACTATGTCGGCCCTTTTTGTTTACAAAGGGGAAGGCACACCGGCGTGATTATTCTCCTCTTGTTTGCTAGAGTACTTTTGGGGTTTAGCCTTTTTTTAATTTCAAAGAACATAGGATCCGGATTCCCTCTTTGTGGATTATTAGTGAAATGGTTAAACTGCTGCAAGCCGTATAGGTTGGTTTATTGCGGCAAAATATTTGTTGTTAAAATTCTTGTAGAAATTCTTTTTTTGTGTGTGAGATGAATACACTACCAAAAATTAGTTGTTAGCGGACAAACTCCTCTTCGTAAAAAAAGGGCTTTTAAGAGTTCATGTAGCGTCACTGTAAACCCGCTCAGCTTAGGATTCGAAATGTACTATGTAAGGGTAGAGTTCATAAAGCTTAGTATCAGCCTCCCTCCCTCGCCATCCGTCTGCCATCATGTACTCATAAAACCAATTTATACTTTGGAATGAAAGCCACAGCAGCGAGAAACCACTAAGGAGGAGGCCGTCCAAGCATAGCTACAGGCATGTCATCTTCAGTTTTGTCATAGCAATCTCTCTCATAGAGAAGGAGCATAAGCTGCCATGGACCGACTCAATGATCATTAGACACTCCAAACTTTGGAATGGAACCAACTCCTTAAATAACCTCATTTTTTAAATTCTTCCTGCCAGCTTAACTGAAGCTTAATTGTTGTCGACAGCAATCACATATAACAATAGAGGAACATGTATGCAAAAAATAAATTGGTCTTACTTAGGAACAACTTTATATGAGTTGAATCACAAATAAAAACAACAAACACTCATCTAGCCCAAACCAAATCCTACAGATGCAACCAGGAACATTATAGCAATGGACTCTCTTCAAATAAGAACTCACACCCACATTACATAAATATTTGAACTGTTCTCGGCGACTAAAATTGGAGCCTCTTAGTGTTCGACTGTCGAAAAGAAATGAGCCAATGCTTTGAGGGCCCTCCATGTCCAAACGATTAGTACTAGTAGGCAGAAACCAAACGATAAGCTCGATCAGTAGCTGGCCCTCCATGTCCATGCACAGCTGAAGCTCCGGCTGCCAAGAAGTGTCAGACGATGGAATGAGGCCCACGGCGGCAACCAGACCTCCCTTCTTCCTCGCCAGACACCAGCGACCAATCCCCACGTCCCCAAGGGCAGATGAGGCAATGGCAGCCGATCCATGCAACCGGATCAACAACAAGAAGAAGCGCACCGGCCGGTCATGGCGAGCCGCATCGGCAGGCCGCAACGATGGCTCCAGCACTAACGACGAGTACGGCGGCCAGTCCGTGTCGACGGTAGCGACGAAACCGGCAAGGAGGCGGGCGCGGCTGTCGGCGAGGCGGCGGGAGAGCACAGGCTCCTGGACGTGCTGCCGGACCAGGGCGGTGCGGCGGACGGCATCGGCTCCTGACACTACCGCGCGCGAGGATGAGGTACCGCGCGCGAGGGAGAAGAGGGGGCTTACCCTTCAAGGCAGACGGCCGGTGTCGATGCAGAAGGGCGGCGCTCCTCCTCCTCCTCCCCCGCGGCTCCTCCTAGTCGATGCAGAAGGGCGGCGGCGCGTCGATCTGTACGTACGTAGTGTTGGTGTGGCGTGGAGAGACGGAAGGAGAGGGGAACGGCTTATCTGCACCTGTACTCCCCGTAGCCGTGGTGCACCACCCGTTGGTGCGTCACGCCTATCTAATCCGTGGCGCACCGCCGGCACGTGCACCGCGCCTTATACCACATAGTCGTGACGCACCAGTGGCACGGTGCGTCGCGGGTATGCCTCGGAGGCTCGCTACCCTGGCCCCACACATAGGCGCGACGCGTCTTCTGTCTGGTGCGCCGCGGGTAACTCTATAGGTGCGACGCAGCGATTCGCGGTGCGCCACCGCTATTAGGCGTGACGCGCCATTTGCCTGGTGCATCACGGGTATCATCACTCCTATAGCTGTTTTCCTAGTAGCCGGAAGGCCTAATGTCATATCTCTTTGAATCCGTAATAACAGCCACTCTCCGTGAGAATGATTTTGTGGCTCATTCCAACAAGTTTCCCTCACCGTCCTTCCAAACCAAAGTTTCACTTTCACTTGATGACCTAGAAGGCTTGTCGTGAGCCTGTTGTCTGTATCTAGAACAGCAAGGAAAACTTGGAAGTTGATATTTACAATATCTCTCCGTTGAACCTCCAAAACCTTTGTTCTGGTGGAAACAAGTTCCTCATGAGCACATCTCCTAGTGTTTTGTAACCGCATTTGATCAGTTTCCTTTTCAAGTTGTTTGTACTGGAAGTGTTGTTCATCTCACACATTGTGTGAATTTATCAGTCACTTTAGCCATGGGATCTTAACCATGTGGTAGATGTATGTCTACGTCCAAACCACGATAGGAAAGAGATTCCTTATCCCTTCCCGTATTCTAATCCCCGTTAGTTAACCATCCTTATGGTGTGACCAAGACTTCCTCCTTCATTACGGTGTTCCAACATTCCGTGGTTACTCATCTTCCATCATGAAGTAACATTCCGATCTTTGATAAAGTTTTCGACAAACTTTAACGGAATGAAAGTTCCTTCATCTCCCGTGTCCATTCCGAAGAGTGAACATGATCTTGTATCAAATTTTCTCTGACACACGAATTACAGTGTTTTCTCATGTTCTCCCTCGTCTACGGATATTACTTGTGATATTCAAGACCATCCTTCCCATTTTGGTATTCTGTTTGAAGAAACCTCGGTGTCATACGTTGTCCAACCTTTCTTTTCCAAAAGGGTTTAAAGTCTTGTGAAAAGCTCATATTCTAAATCCTTTCACGACCAATCGTCAATAAAATTGAAACCATCTTCTATTCACTCCGTTATCTTGATGTGTTTCATGCCTGTTAACTCAACAGTTCTTTGTGAACATTCCTGTCATGAGTTATCCATGAGATACTCGATCTTCGTGAAGATCATTTCCTAAGAGTTTCCCTCTTACCTAAGGTGTAGCCGCTGGTATCTTCGCAAGTGTTAGGGATCAACCTCTTCAAGAACAGAACTGTAAGGTTCGAGAAGATCGTTCAAAACCGGTGTTCCTTCTTTCTTCTCCTTGGGGAATCTCGGGACGAGATTCTCGTAAGGGGGGTAGATTTGTAACATCCCAAATTTTTCTACCAAAGGGTTGTGGTGTTGTGTTCATATCATACATGCATGAAAACAAAAAAAAATAAACCATGTTGAAATAATTTAAATTATGAATTTAAATGGTTTGAGAAAATACCACAAATAGTACTTAATTTGGGTTCCAAAATATTGTATTGAAAAATAATTCAATTTCACCAAAGAAAAATATGGCAAGGTTGGAAATTTTACAAGCTTTCCAAAAACTATTTTTGTCAATTTTTCTGATTCCAAAAAGGCCCTCAAAAATTTATTCTTGGTTCTGTTTTCAAAGAGAAAAGGACCTCTCTGTGATTTCTGAAAGTTCTAGGGGTTATGGAGAAATTCTTTTTATCTCTTTCTTCAACCTCTTGACAGAAGGATGGGTGTCAACGTCGGCGCGCTGCCACTTTCTGCTAACCCTCTCCGCGGTGGATTAGCATGCATGGGAGACGTGCGGATCGTTCTATCCTCGCAGAAACCCCACCTCACTTCTTCTCTTTCTCTCTCTGGCCTCAACCCGAACGAACCCTAGCTACTTTGTCCGTCCGGCCGCCGGCCATCGCCGCCGTTACGGGCCTTCCCCCGTCGATTCGAGGGCACCACGAACTCCCCCATAATCTCCTCTACCTCCTCAAGGAGTCACACGAGCTGGGATGTCCGGGAAGAGCCGAATCGGGCAGCCGTCCCAACTCCGGCCGCCGGCCGTCGAGGGTGATTCCGGCCGATTCCGGCCCCATCTTGATCCTCCGACCCTTCCATCAGCTCCATGGTGAAGTGGTGAGCCTCCCGGACCTGTCCTTTCCCTTCCTCTCCCTCCGAATCGACGCATCACCGAGGACCACCGCGGGCCGCCGCCGCGCAAGCTCGTCGGCGAGCTTCGGGCGACCCTAAGTGAGCGGCGCCGCCACCAATAGGTCCGGCTCGGCCTCCTCTAGCTCGTGGTGCATTTCGATTCGGGAAATTCGCGATATTTTGATCGATTGCTTCCGCAACAGAGCTTCTGTGGCCATTGCTGATGCAGGGATGATGTCATCCTGATGTCATATTTCCCTTTTTAACTATTTCAGGAAAATTCCAGAAAAGGAATGAAAATTGATAATATAATCTCTTTTAATTGGTTAATCTGGAAAATAAAATGAAAACATAGAAATATTCATAAAAATGTACTGTATCCAAATATGTAATTTTCACACATGTTTGAGAAAGTACGAAAATGGCCTTTATTTAATGTTGTTAATTCATTTAAAAATAGAAAATAAGTTTTCATTCAATAAAATTAGAAAAATAAAAGTTATATACCAAATTGTTCAAAATGACAAATGCAACCTAGTTATGATGTTTCCAAACCCATTTGAGCACTTTAACTTGTACTCACTTTCATAATCACCCGAATTACCCTCCGGGGTCTATTTCGGGATAATTTCTGTAAAAATGCATAACTGACATATGAACCCTAGCAACCTAACGATCATGTTTAGGGCTTTAATTTATTGCATTAACTTGCTCACACTTACATGTTGTGCATTGCATCGATGACATGTGTTGATTGTTGTTCTTATTGTTTTGGTGTTGTTTCCTCCTCGATAGAACGCGACTCCGAAGAGAAGGCCATCCGTTCCATGACTCATACTTGATCTTAACCGACAAGTCAAGCACTTATTCCAGAAGATATCTATTGGTTTTCTTATAACCAAGGCAAGCATAACCTCTTATCTGCTCATATATGCTTTCGAACAACATTTAAATCTCGTACTTTGCATTCGATTCCAAAGTATTTGATGCTAGTAGATATAGTTCACCTATATACTGCATTGCCTCAATATCCTGATCCACTGCTCCTAGCCGCCATAGATTTGCTCGTGCGCATCGCCAGAGCCTCATATCTACTTCACTTAGTCATACATGTTTGTTACGTCTGTTCCATCCGGTTGATGAATCAGAGCTGCGACCTAGTATGATATGATGACGTGGTGAGATGCGCATTATGTGGATAACTTGACTAAGGCTGGTATGGGAGGCCACTTGGGAAGTGGTTGTTCGTCCTGTACTCGCCAACCCTAGGATTACGGTCTCGAGCGTAAGCCAAGACCGAGCGTGCAACCACACGAGGGGTCTAAGTAACCGCGGTCGACCAACCAACTTGTTTGGCCAGATCCATGAGTCACGTAGTTTGAGATTTCCATTCGGCAACGCAAATAAAACCTTTTAAACGGTTTTGAAAACAAAATGCTTCGCTAGGGCGTGACCGGGCCCAAGTGATGGACGTACACGGATCTTGACCCCGCCTCACAGAGACATGTGTCGTTAGGAGGATGGCCAACTCCCTGTTGACGGGGTGGCCCTGTCTTGGGTTGACTCATGGATAGGGTCGAGTAAGGTAAAGGTCGTGGCCAGCCACACTCTGCCGCGTTCCATGGAACAACGTACATGTGGCGCTAAGAGTCGGATGGTACGTGTGGGTAAAGTGTACCCCCTGCAGGGATAAATCTTTTCGAAAAGCCGTGTCCACGGTTAAGGACGACTTGGTGAATGTAAAGACCATAGATAACCTGAAAGTGACGTAAAAGATGTTGACAAAGCATGGAGTTTATGTTTGAATGGTGCCTTCTCGGAGATGCCGAGAGGGGTGATCCTTGTAGCATGAGATAGTGTGGGAATGAGAAGGATTTGGTGGAATACAAGAAGATGATGATTGCAGTAGTTGACTAGTTTCCTCATCTGTTTTGAAAACCTTCTATGAAACGTGCTATTCTTCCTCGATTTGGAAAACAAAATTTTCTTTACGCAAATCAACCTTCATAAAACCCTTTCAGAAGATAGCAGATATATAATAGGTTAACTAAGTCTTGTTGAGTACCTCCCGTACTCAGGTTTTCTTATTTTGGTTCAGGTGAAGATCTCACACCAGTGGTGATTCAACATGGACATCGACGAGTAGTTTGGGGTTTCCAGGTAGCAGCCTAGAATCTATGGGATGGGGCGTCACCTTATGTTGTGGCCTCTTAGGCCTTTTTGGTTCTTGTTGAAAAGCAACATAATTTGCCTTCCGTTGTCTGATGTAATGTTGGGTCGTGTGACCTCTGCTTGTAAGCTATACTCTAGTAACACCTGTTTAATACAGCTTTCATGTCTAGAGTGCTGCTTTGATCGGTTGTTGGTTTCGAGCTCATCGTTATACAGTTTTGGCTATGCCTGCATAGTTGTCGAAGTCGAGGGGTTGTGGAGTCGATGATCCATGTTCGAGCCCGCCTGCCGACGTGATTCGGCCAGGGGATAGATAAACCCAGTAACCCTCGATTGTTGTTGCACTTTCTGGACACATAGCAGCTCTGTATAGCTTTGGTCCTCTTTCCTTCAATTTCATACGATTCGTGGATGCTTTGATATGCATAGTTGGTTATGACTAGCATGGATACAAGGAGTAGTAGACCGGGGATCCGGACTACGTGCCGATGAATCCAGTCTGCCTGCCGTTGTTTGTTGCGGCCAGGGCTGGTAACCCTGAAGCCCTTGTGAGTCCATGGCTAGGAGCACATAACAGTATGTATATCTCTGGGTTCTGGGTCGTGACACAGCAGAAGTAATAGTACGTGTAGCATGTGATGGTGTAAGAAGCTTACTCGTAACAGACGGTGAATCAAGAGCAACATAGGTGTTCGGAGTTGTACCTCTCCTTGTAGTGGATGGTAATATAGGAACTTTTCCCTCACGAGTCTTTCCCATGATGAAAGGCTTGCAGCGAATAATATCACGTTCAAGTGAGCAAATAAATAAAGCAATGCTCCCCGGCAACGGCGCCAGAAAATAGTCTTGATGACCCACAAGTATAGGGGAGCGCAACAGTCTTCGAGGGAAGTAAAACCCAAATTTATTGATTCAACACAAGGGGAGCCAAAGAATATTTATTAGCCTTAACAACTGACTTGTCAATTTAGATGCACCTAAAAGTAGACTTGTTTGCAACAATTTATTAGTGGTAACAGTTTGATAGCAGCAGTAGTAGTAAAATAATAGCAGGAATAAAATAGTAACAGTAGTAGCACTCGCGGGAAATAGCAGGATGAAAGTACCGTAGGCATAGAGGGAATGGATGAATTGGAGTTGCATGAATAAGATAGGTCATGTAATAATCTAAACAAGGGCATTGCAGATAATAATGAAGCATTCAAGGTCTAGGCAAACCATAGGCATGTGTTCCGATATAGTCGTACCTGCTCGCAATGAGAAACTTGCACAACATCTTTTGTCGTACCAGCCCGTTGCAGCAGGGCCTCAAGGGAAACTACAGGTAATTAAGGTGCTCATTTTAATAAAGCACCGGAGCAAAGCATTAACACTCCATGAACACACGTGATCCTCACATCAATACCATCCCCTCCTGTTGTCCCAATTTTGGTCACTTTGGGGCCTCAGGGTCCAGACAATGACATGTGTAAACAACTTGCATATATGATCAAGAAACATAATTATACTCATCAAACAATAACATGTTCAGATCTAAGATCATGGCACTCGGGCCCTAGTGACAGGCACTAAGCATAACAAGTTGCAACAACGGTTAAAACACTAACAGTAGATGCTAGGCACTATGCCCTAACAATCTGGCATTATTACATGATCGATCTCATCCAATCCCTTCCATCCCTCTCAGTCTACAACGGTGTTTACCCACACATGGACGGGGGAAACATGAATGGTTGATGGAGAAGAGGTGGCGGTGACGATGGTTGTAACATCCCTGATTTTTGGAAAGTCCAAAAATCACAAAAATATAAAAACTTTTTGTTTTCTATTAAAGCAAGCCACCAAAAACAAATAAAATCAAACACAAAGGTTACATAAATTGTTTTTCCAAAACTAATGGAATTTTATAACTCAATTTACCTCTGTTTTCTCAAACCCTAAATAGGTTTCACCTAATCAAAAGATATTATTTTCTTTAACAAACCATACTTCATAAAAAGGTTCTCTTTTCAATCATTGCATGAAAATAGTTAATGATGCTTAAACACTAGAGAATTATTATCTCTATTGGTCCTCTCCACCTCCAAAATGTTTCACATGAATTTTTATTTATTTATTTTGTATCTTCAAATATTATACCATATAGTGTTTAAATAAAAGTATTTCGTTTATGAAAACAAGTAAAAGACCCGGAAAACAATTTTGGCATTGGTGACACCTCTCTGATTTATATTAAACCCCAATTCAAAGTATCAATTATTTTTCGATTTAAAAATTGCATTAACTAGCTATTAGTAATTTAATCATAGTTTGTAAATAATTTCTTTTAACTGTGTTAAAATAGCACAAAAATGTTTTCAAATGAAAGGAAATGTTTTTACAAAATCACTGGTTTTTGTTTGACGTGATTTGGAGTTTTTATTCAAAGGTTATAAAAGGTTTATTAAAACAGAAAATAGAAAAGAGAAAGAAAACAGAACAAAAAAAGAGAGAGAGAGAGAGACAGAAAGCAACGCAGCAGCCCGATCCCCCTCAGCCTCCTAACCCGCAGCAGGACCAACCCACTAAGCTCCCTCTCCCTATCCCCCTCGCACGCGTGTGGCCGCCAGCGGCCCAGGAAACGAGCCCAACAGCATCAGCCCTCCCCCTCCCTTTCTCTCTCTGACGAAGCGGGCCACGATGACGTCGGGGATGACGTCACCTCGTCTTCTCCCCCGAGATGAAAATCACGGCAGTCACGGCCGGATTCTTCGCCGCACAACTTCCGGCCATTAAAACCTTTATACCCTTCCTTCCCCAACCCTATAAATGCCACTAGTCCCATCTCTGTTTCCCCTAAGCCCCCTCTCTCAACGGTGCGCCAGAGCTCGCGATTTTGCTCGCCGAAATCCGCTGCACCGTCGTTGTCTTCCATCGATTCCGGCGAGTTGAGGTAGTCCCCGAGCTCTAGAACACCCGCAATAGAATTCACATGTCCTTGCGCATGTCCCTAACTCCTGGTGGGATTTTTTGGTGCAACAGAAGAACCTCTCCATCCTCGTCTGCGACTCGCCGGAGCCGTGCAACTCCGGCCACTCATTGCCGCCGGCCGAGGAAACGCGGGGCCACGTCCTCACCTCCATCAACTTCGGTGTGCTATTATGCACATCGTGGTGCCCGTCCAAAGCCCAGGGAGCAACCTGAGCGCCCGCGCCGTCGACTTCCGAGCAGTTCGCCACCGCGCCGCCATTTTCCGGCGGAAAAACCCCGGTAATCCCCCTCCCTTACTCTGGGCCGTTAGATCCAACAAACGGGTGCGATTAGATCTGAGCCAAAGGGGTACAAAGTCGTTGGATCTAGATCCAACGATCCAGATTCAAACTGACTTAACCTAGTCAGCATCCCAGTCAGCAGCCCCGTAGCAGTACAGTCAACAGCGCGAGCCAATCATAGGAAGCCACGTGGCCAACCCATTTTCTGTTATTTTACCGAATAGATTTTAAATGGTAGTTTTGCAGAAACAACCCTGGATATTGAAACCTTCATAACTTTTCAACCATAAGTCCAAATTTAGCAAACATGGACTTTTTGAAATCAACAAAACATGTAGAAACTTTTGGCACTTGAAAAATTGAATTTTAACCATTGAAAAATTGTTCAAATTAAAATGTGCTTATTTGATGAATTTTGGCATAATTCAAATTCTACTTTCATATCCTCTGTTCCAAAATAATTTTTATACAAGTTAAATTTGAATTTACAATTAAGTGGTATATTTGAGTATTTTGACAAAGAAATATTTCTATAAATAATTAGAATATGCTTCCTTAAGCAAAATTGCTCCATTTGGTCACCTTGAACCAGAGACATTAGTACCTAAACATTTTTGACACCCTTGGTCCATGACCATGTGATTTTATCCAAACTTCCATCATAGTAGTCCCCGAGTTGTCTAAGTCTAAGAGTTGTTTCTATCCTTGTTACCTTTATTGTTATGGCTAATTGGAGCCAAGCCCAAGTCCTTAGTATGTGTCAATCACAAATACTACCAAGTAGTGAACCTTAGTTTTCTATCTACTTCTCCACTCCCCCATTCACACTTCAAAAAATCATCAAGTTAGCAAGACTCAAGCACAAGAAGACACTTCACTTTCAACTTGGTGGCAACATGAAGATCTATAGGGAAGATTATTGAAGGAAGGACTTAGAATCCACAACAACTAGAAGCAACTCAAGCAAGTACAAGTGTATGAAGAAATCCAGAAGAAAACATATTCCTATCTCTGTTTCTATCATTCTTATTTCCTTTATTTTCTAATTGACTTAGTGGTATTTTGTGCCCATTCCACCTTGGACCAACTAGTGAGAAAGCCATGAAAAATCCACCAAGACCAAGAGAAGAATCCATCCAAGGAACAATAATACAATAGAAGCATGAAGATGATTGATACGTCTCCAACGTATCTATAATTTCTGATGTTCCATGTTGATATCGTGCCAATTGCTACATGTTTTATCCCTTCTTTATAGCATTTTTACACGTTTTCCGGGACTAACCTATTAACAAGATGCCAAGTGCCAGTTCCCTGCTTTCTGCTGTTTTTTATTTCAGAAAAGTTATTCTGGAAACATTCTCGGAATTGGACCCCACGAATCGCGAAGTTCCTATTTCCCCGGAAGCATCCAGAAGTCCGAAGAGGAGTCGAAGACGGGCACTTGGGGCCCTCACCATAGCCAGGCGCGGGCCCCCCCTTGGTCACGCCTGAGGGTGGTGAGGCCACCCTGATGGCCCACTGACATCGCCCTTTTGCCTATTTATTCCCCTCCGAAGGAAAACCTAGGTACCTGATCAAAAATCCCCGAAAAGTTTTGTAGCCGCCGTCGTCATCAACCCTAGATCAGAGGTGTTCTGAAGCTGTCTCCCGGCACCTTGCCGGAGAGGAGATCATCAGCGGAGGCCACTTCATCACCATGCCTGCCTCCAGAGTGATGCGTGAGTAGTTCATCCTTGGACAACAGGTCCATAGCAGTAGCTAGATGGTTGTCTTCTCCTCATATGCCTCAATGTTTAGATCTCGTGAGCTGCCTACCATGATCGAGATTGTTCCTATGTAATTCTACGTGATGTGTTTGCTGGGATCCGATCAATATTGTACTTATGCCAAGTTGACTATAGTCTTTATTGCATATGTTATTTGCGATCTTGCATGCTTTCCGTTGCTAGTGGTTGCTCCGGCCAAGTAGTTGCTAGTGACTCCAAGAGGGAGTATTTATGCTCGATAGTTGGGTTCATGCCTCCTTTTTGCCTGTGCTCCAGTGACAGAAACGTGACGGGGGAGGATGTGTTGTTGCCACTAGGGAGAAAACAACGGTGTAAGTGCCCGTGTGCACAATCGTTGCTTGCATTACACACATTGCTTAATGCGATTATCTGTTGCTTGAAACTTAATACGTAAGGGGGTCCGGATGATAACCTAAGGGTGGATTATTAGTCTTTAGATGCAGTTGGATTACGGTCTATGTATATCGTTGTAATGCCCGCACTAAATATCATAGTAGTCATCATGTCATGAATGTGCACTACAGTGCAACCTCTATTTGTCAATTGCCCTGCTGTAATTTGTTCACCCATCATGCTATGTTTTATGGAGAGACACCACTAGTGAACCTATGAACCACAGTCCATTTTTCCTACACTGTTAAACAAACCAGTACAATTCCCTGCTTTCTTTACTTACTGCAAGCATACACCATTTTCCACACTATACGTCTAATCTTTGATTTCAGCAAGACCGGTGAGGTTGACAACCTCACTATACCGTTGGGACAAAGTATTTTGGTTGTGTTATGTGCAGGTTTCGCGTTGTTGCTCACATCGGTGAGGCGCCATCACCACCGTAAGTGGCATCTACCTTCCGAAGATCCTTTTTTTCCTACTGGATTGATAACCTGGGTTCTTAACTGAGGGAAATTCTTACGGCTGTAGTCATCACACCCTCCTTGGGGTTCCCAACACGCCATCACAAGCATCAAGAATTTTGGGCGCCGTTGCCGGGGACTTAAAATTCATCATCACCAAGAAGTCTCCCTGTCAAGGCACCATCAAGGCGTAGCAAAGAATTTCTGGCACCGTTGCCGGGGAGAAAGAAGTCTTCTGGCAAGGGGAATCTCTCACTCTCAACCTCTTTCTTTGTTTATTGTCTTGTTTTATTTTTTTGTTTGTCTTTATTCTTTATATCAAAAAACACAAAAAATTTAGTTTACTTTATAGTTGTTATTTATTTGCTTGCTTTTATTTTTCTAAAATGAGTTCCTCTGAGAATACTAAGTTGTATGACTTCCCTAGCACAACAATGATTTTATTTGCACACCAATTACTCCACCTTCTCCCCCTCCTGCTTTCTATGAAATTAAACCTGCTTTATTAAATCTTGTTATGAAAGAGAAATTTTCTGGTGTTAGCACTGATGATGCTGCTGCTCACCTAAATAATTTTGTTGAACTATGTGAGATGCAAAAATATAAAGATGTGGATGGAGATATTATTAAACTAGAATTATTTCCTTTCTCTTTGAGAGGAAGAGCTAATGAATGGTTGCTATCTTTGCCTAGAAATAGTATTGATTCATGGATTAAGTGTAAAGATGCTTTCATTGGATAATATTATCCTCCTGCTAAGATTATATCCCTGAGAAGTGACATAATGAATATTAAACAATTTAATAATGAACATGTTGCTAAATCTAGGGAAAGAATGAAAACTATGGTGAAGAATTGTCCACTCATGGACTGACTACTTGGATGATTATACAAACCTTTTATGCAGGAATGAATTTCTCCTCAAGGAACCTATTGGATTCAGCTGCTGGAGGTACCTTTATGTCCATCACTTTGGGCAATGCAAAAAAGCTTCTTTATGATATGATGATAAATTATTCAAAGTGGCACACTGAGAGAGCTCCACAAGGTAAGAAGGTAAATTCTGTTGAGGAAACCTCCTCTTTGAGTGAAAGGCTTGATGCTATATGTCTATGCTTGTTAATGGTAAAGCTCAGGTTGATCCGAATAATGTTCATTTAGCCTCTTTGGTTACTCAAGAAGAGCATGTTGATGTGAACTTTATTAGAAATAATAATTTTAACAACAATGCTTATAGAAATAATTTTGGTGGAAACAATTATAAGCCCTATCCTCCTAATAATGTTTATGGTAATTATTATGGTAATTCCTACAATAATAATAAAAGCTCTACCTCTTATCTTTAAAACATGCTTAGAGAATTTATTAGCACACAAACTGCTTTTAATAAATCTGTTGAGGAAAAGCTTGATAAAATAGATGTTCTTGCCTCTAAAGTTAATAGCCTAGCTATTGATGTTGATTTTCTAAGACTGAAGGTTTTGCCACATGATGTTAAAAAAGTAAAACTTTGAATGCCATCCAAGTTCTAATTGATAATAATGTTAGGTTAATGGCTGAATTATGTGCTAGGTGGTAAAGAGAAGATGAATTGGCTAGAAAGAATAATATTGATATAGTTTGCACTATCACCACCACTAGTAAAATGAAGCTCCAAGTACTAGTAAACCTCCTACTATGAATGTTAAGGTATGTTAACAAAAATTGCCTCAAATTGCTGAAATTGCTTCTTATAAAAGTACTGAAATTTTTAGAGATGTGGGAGATAATGGTCCCATTAATTTTGATGATAATAATTTTGATTTTGATGATTGAAATATTTATGAAATTATTATGTTCCTACAAAAGCTTGCTAGAAGTCCCAATGCTAGTGCCATGAATATGGCCTTTACTAAACATATTACCAATGCTCTCATGAAAGTTAGAGAAGAAAAGCTGAAACTTGAAACATTTATCCCTAGGAAATTGGATGATGGTTGGGAGCCCATCATTAAGATAAAAGTAAATGATTTTTATATAAAATGCTTTGTGTGATCTTGGTGCTGGTATCTCCGTTATGCCTCAAAAGCTTTGTGATATGCTTGATCTACCACCGTTCGAACACTGTTATTTGGATGTTCATCTTGCTGATAATGCTACGAAGAAACCTTTTGGTAGAATCGATAATGTTATTATTATGGTTAACAATAACCTTGTTCCTTTTGATTTTGTTGTTACGAATATTGAATGAAATGCTTCTTGTCCTATTTTTTTGGGAACACCTTTTCTTAGAACTGTTGGTGCTGTTATTGATATGAAAGAGGGGAGTATTAAATATCAACTCCCACTCAAGAAAGGTATGACCACTTTCCTAGAAAGATAATGAAGCTACAGTTTTACTATATTATTAGATAAAGTTATGATGTTGATGCTTCTTCACTTGAAAATACTTGAGTTGCTTTCTATGCCTAGCTGAAAGGCGTTAAAGAAAAGCGCTACCGGGAGACAACCCGTTTTATTTCTCTGTTTTCAACCCGTTTTTTGTCGTTTTTTTATGTGTGCTTTGCACCTGGGTGTTTTATATTTCCTTAGCAACCCCGCTGTATCTTTTCTTTTGTGTCTTTGTTGAGCCAAGTAAAGCCTCTAGTGGAAAGTTGAGACTATATTTGGGATTTCTGCGCAGGAAACAAATTTCTGCTGTCCACTCTTAAATTAGTATAAAATCACAGACAATTCAAAATGACCTGATTTTTGTGCGAAATTCTGAGTTATATACGCAACTTTTCTTAGTTGAACACTTTTTTATTTGAGTAACAGAATATTTTAGAAAAAAATCATCTTTACCTGCTGTCCTGTTTTGATAGATTTCTGCCAATAATTGCATTTGCATCTTAATCTCTTTCTTTTAGTGTTCTTTTGACAAAATGAGTTTTAAAAGAAGTTGTGACAGTAGCTAATGTGTTTATGAGTGTTAGGCTTGTGTTGAAACTGAACCATGTGAATTTATTATTTCGATTGCACTAACGTTTCTAATGAAGATTGTGAGAAGTTTGGTGTGAAGGAAGTTTTCAAGGGTCAAGAGAAGAGGATGATATGACGTGATCAAGAAGAGTGAAGAGCGTAAGATTGGGGTTGCCCAGGAGGTACATCCTAGCAAATTCTAAGAATACTCAAGCGTCTAATCTTGGGGATGCCCAAGGCATCCCCTTCTTCATCGACAAAATTATCAGGTCACTTCTAGTGAAACTATATTTTTATTCGGTCACATCTTATGTGCTTTACTTGGAGCATATTTTATTTTTTCTTTCAATTTGTTTTTATTTTTTCAATAATCTTGGTTGGACCCCAGCATTCTTTTATTGGAGAGTGACACGCTCCACTTTTTCATGGGAATTGTATTCTTAATCTTTGTCTGGCTGCTGCATTTATTTAGCTCCTGTTTTGCGTTCATCTCTTATTCAGAGCTGTTAGTACTCTCTAGTTTTCATTTCTATATGCTTAAAGAGAGTTTGTGTTTTCATATCTATGTTCTTGGTTGAGAAAAGAAATGCTTATGAGGTAGTTGGTATAGTGAAAAAATTTGCATGGTCTTGTAGATCACTAAACTGCTTCACTTGAATCACTGCTGTTGTTTTGAGATATTAATTTGCTTAATGGATAAACGGGAAGGAATAGTAAGTATAAAATTTGAATGGTTGGTCTAAGAAACTTGAAACTGTGCCACACTTAAATTACCAGCTGATACAAACAATGGTATATGATTGCTACGAGTGATACATGTCTGATCGGCCTTTTGTTACGCGCTATGGTCGGGGTAGCTAACAGTGACTTGTCACTGCCACAGACCCTCTTGGAGTGACTTGCATTGTGCCTTGTAAAGATGATTTGCTTGTTGCAACCTCTTAACTCGTGAGTCTATGTTGTGGTTCTTGGCACTTCCACCATCCATATTTTCTAGCCTCTTCGGTACTGTGCATTGCCCTTTCTCACATTGAGAGTTGGTGCAAACTTCGCCAGTGCATCCAAATCCCATGGGAGGACTTTGTTCGCCTACATAAGCCCATATATTATTCCTCAAAACAACCACCATACCTAACTATCATGGCATTTCCATAGCCATTCCAAGATATATTGCTGCACAACATCCACCTCCATTATGTTACTTGATGATGAGCTTCATGGTTATTTATGCATACTACTACACTGGCAGGAGCATGCAGTTGGATACATCAGAGATATTCCATTGTGAGTTATGAGTAATAAAAGTGTGATGATTCATTGTAATATAGAATGTTTCCCCTACCGGTGAGGACATATAAAATAAAAAAATAAAATAAAACTTAAAAAGCCCAAAACGAAAAAGAAAAAGAAAGGGCCAAAGAAAGAATAAAGAGAGAGGGGCGCATCACTATCCTGTTTACCACACTTGTGCTTCATGTTTAGCACTAATGCTTCAGTTTGGAGAAAGTTTTCATATTATCATTCATTCATAACGAT
This sequence comes from Alopecurus myosuroides, assembly GCA_028641055.1. Classification (NCBI taxonomy): domain Eukaryota; kingdom Viridiplantae; phylum Streptophyta; class Magnoliopsida; order Poales; family Poaceae; genus Alopecurus; species Alopecurus myosuroides. The sequence goes on from CM054057.1 coordinate 720,720,666, forward strand.
GTAGGGAATTTTACATTATAGAACTTGGCTTCTATATTCCAATGATAAGCCTCCTCAAATGATCTCTAGGTCTTCGTGAGCAAGAAACTTGGATGCACCCCCACTAGTTCCATTGGAGAGCTTTCATACACTTATAGCTCTATGTGCATCTGTTGTGTGGCAATCCCTACTCCTTGCATAGCTTCGGTTGTAAGACTTTCTCTTGTCTAATGCCACTTTCAGCTTTGTGAGCCTTTCTTCCATTGACCTTCTGAACCCCCCAAAATGTTCTATTTGCCATAACATTCCGGTGCCAGGACCAACGCAGAACACTTTCTTGTTTTTAGTGCGCAAATAGTTTAAGATTCAAGCATTGCATCGTGTGGAAAGCTTGACTTGATCCTAACAGGGGTTGTGAAGATCGTTTGACGTGCATGATATGTTGTTCTTGAAATCTTAAATCATCTCTAATAAAGTGTGCACGGTTGATAGTATTTTAGTATTGATTCATTAAAAGTTTTACTTATTTCTTCTTTGTTTATGCATTACTTGTTGATATCAAATATAGATCACAGCTTTAGTTCATTTGATCCTAGTTTACATGCTCTGTTTTACATATTATGTCCAAGATTGTGTGGTAGCATGTCACCTCAGAAATTATTTTGTTTTATCATTTACGTACTCGAGGACGAGTAGGAACTAAGCTTGGGGATGCTTGATACGTCTCCAACGTATCTATAATTTCTGATGTTCCATGTTGATATTATGCCAATTGCTACATGTTTTTCCCTTCTTTATAGCATTTTTACACGTTTTCCGGGAATAACCTATTAACAAGATGCCAAGTGCCAGTTCCATGTTTTCTGCAGTTTCTTATTTCAGAAAAGTTGTTCTGTAAATATTCTAGGAATTGGATCCCCCGAATCCTGAAGTTCCTATTTTCCCAGGAAGCATCCGGAAGTCCGAAGAGGAAACCCTAGGTACCTGATCAAAAATCCCCAAAAATTTCCGCAGCCGCCGTCATCGTCAACCCTAGATCAGGGGAGTTATGAAGCTGTCACCCGGCACCCTGCCGGAGAGGAGATCATCACCGGAGGAGTCTTCATCACCATGCCTGCCTCCGGAGTGATGCATTAGTAGTTCATCCCTGGACTATGGGTCCATAGCAGTAGCTAGATGGTTGTCTTCTCCTCCTATGCATCAATGTTTAGATCTCGTGAGCTACCTAACATGATCGAGATTGTTCCTATGTAATTCTATGTGTTGTGTTTGCTGGGATCCGATGAATATTGAACTTATGCCAAGTTGATTATAGTGTTTATTGCATATGTTATTTGTGATCTTGCATGCTTTCCGTTGCTAGTGGTTGCTCTGGCCAAGTATTTGCTAGTGACTCCAAGAGGGAGTATTTATCCTCCATAGTTGGGTTCATGCCTCCTTTTCGCATGTGCTCGATTGACAGAAACGTTACGGGGGAGGATGTGTTGTTGCCACTAGGGAGAAAACATCGGTGTGAGTGCCCGCGTGCACAATCATTGCTTACATTACACACATTGCTTAATGTGATTATATGTTGCTTGCAACTTAATACCTAAGGGGGTTCGGATGATAACCTGAGGGTGGATTATTAGTCATAGATGAAGTTGGATTACGGTCCATGTATATTGTTGTAATGCCCGCAATAAATATCATAGTAGTCATCATGTCATGAATTTGCACTACAGTGCAACCTCTATTTGTCAATTGCCCAGCTATAATTTGTTCACACAGCATGCTATCTTTATGGAGAGACACCACTAGTGAACCTATGAACCCCGGTCCATTTTTACTAGACTGTTAAAGAAACCACTACAATTCCCTGCTTTCTTTACTTACTGCAAGCATACACCAATTTCCACACTATACGTCTAATCTTTGTTTTCAGCAAGACCGGTGAGATTGACAACCTCACTGTACCATTGGGACAAAGTATTTTGGTTGTGTTGTGTGCAGGTTCCGCGTTGTTGCTGACACCGGCGAGGCGCCATCACCACCGTCTGTTGCATCAACCTTCCGAAGATCCTCCTTCTCCTACTAGACTGGTAATCTTGGTTCTCAACTGATGGAAATTCTTATCGCTGTACTCATCACACCCTCCTCTTGGGGTTCCCTACACGCCATCACAAGCTTCAAGAATTTTGGGCGCCGTTGCCGGGGACTTAAAATTCATCATCATCAAGAAGTCTCCCCGTCAAGGCACCATCAAGGCGTAGCAATGATCTTCAAGAAGACAAGCATGTGAAGACCTGGAGCAATTCATAAAAGTTGAAGAATAACAAGTTGTTTTTGTCCAACCCTTGACCCAAATGGAAAATCCCAAGACTTTATCTTGTTATGTCCATTGCTATGAGTTAGTTGAACCTAGACCTACCTTAACCCCAAATGGAAAGACTAACTTATATCACTCAAATGTCCTAATGAAAATGACTAAGTGTTACAAATTGTTATGTGCTACTTTAGTTGAAGAAGTGATATAATCACCCTTGGTGAACTCTTGGAACTTCCTCGACAAGTATGGTGTTAATAAAGTTAGTTTTCTACCAACCCAATCTAGACCATCCTTAGTGAACTCTTGGAAACCCCTTAACAAGTATTGAACCATTAGATAATGAATCTTTTAAACTCAAACCTTGGCCTTGTCCTAGCCAACTTGGTTCAACCCCTTTGTTATGTCAATTTATTTGTTTGTTTTCTTCACTTATGTGTTTGATTGCTAGGATGCTTGTTTATTTTGTTATTGTGTTTCCAATGTATAGAATGTACGGAGAGCAACAATCTTTTGTGAATAGAGTGTGATTTCTTCACCAACTTCAACAAGGAAAGTAACACACCATCAACTAACCATTATTTTCTATATGCATTCGGTGATTTTTGAGTAGTATGCATGATAGGATATTTTACTAAGTTCTATTATGCTATGCTATTATTCTAGTCATGTGTAGCCATCCATTTACCTTATCCTTATATCCTTAGAACTTGATAGATGTTATGCAATGTTACAAATTGTTTTTACTTGATGTTGTGGAAAAATTCTAAGTAACTACTTCAATGAACCACCTGGGTGGATTTTGTTGCATGGCTGATGAGAGTTGAGTGTCTCCCCGAGGGGTGTTCACTTGAGGAATGCCACCCAGGAACAAAGTGATTTTAATGTTCCCCAAGTTTTGATTGCTTCTAGTGCAGCCTTATAGGTGGAACGGGTCTCTGGCTTAGTCGATTAAGTTGTGTGGACTCTACTTGTGGCTTGACAAGCAGATGTAGCAGAATTATAGGTGGAACGGGTCTTGCCGGTTGGTAGTTTTCATGCTTCTGAAAGACTTCGACTCAATTCTGTCCTTTCCTTAATACATTCAGTATGTATATGATGTTTGGGTGAAAAGAGTACAAGGGTGAAAGTGCATAACCTTTGCAGAGTTAGAAACTAAGATCTTAGCCGTGTCCCCGGTTATGGACTACTATGGGAAGCTGGACAAGGATGGACGGGAGAATCACATCAAAAAATTTCAATAAGTAAAATTTGACCAAGTGAACAGTTGTTATGGTGCTTGGATTTTAGTCCAGTGATGCCACCCCTTTGAAAAGAAAAGTTTGTTTTACAAAAGTGATAGGAGAAAACTGGCTTTATGCAAACTTATCCAAAACTCTACTCAGCCAAATAAGCATGTAGGATTAGTCTTTCCATTTATATCCACCAAAGTTTTACTTGCCAATACATTAAATTGTATTGACCCCTTTGTGGCTGCATATTCCATCCTGCAGATGCTTTTGAAGACGAGTGAGGTTTCGTTTAGGATCTCGAGTCTACGCCAACATGTTTTGCCTATGGCACATGAAGAAGATGGGCTCAATGTTCTTCTATGTTTTTCACTGTAATGCTTTGTATTTCTGCTAGTCTTCTAAGACTATGAAAGTTGTAATACTCTTTTTGTAAAGGCTGGATCTTACAATGTAATAAAATTTGACGCAGTTGCATGATAATTCATTTTGTACTGTGGTGCTAGCAATTTATCCATGGACTAGCACAATAACACATGTATTCTTACATTATTTAAATGTGGGAACGCTACAAAATGGTATCAGATCATTGTGTTGCCTGTAGGATTCGAGACACTAGGTTTGCATTAGAACAAGGGAAGCCATAGGAATAAAAATATACTATCTTTCAACTACTTCACAAAGATATCTTTTATATCTTAATTTCTCCTCGTTCTCCTTTCTATGATACATTTCTAATGTCTACTCTTATCTGTAGATGGCTGCTACGCCTTGATGGTGTATGTTGGGATACCACAAGAGGAGGGTGTGATGAGCACAGCGGTAGGAAATTCCCCTTAGTTAAGAACCAAGGTTATCAATACAGTAGGAGAAAGAGGACCTTCAGAAGGTTGATGCCACTAATGGTGGTGATGGCTCACCGGTGTCAGCAACAACGTGGAACCTGCACACAACACAACCAAAATACTTTGTCCCAACGGTATAGTGAGGTTGTCAATCTCACCGGTCTTGCTGAAAACAAATATTAGACATATAGTGTGGAAAATAATGTATGCTTGCAGTAAGTAAAGAAAGCAGGAAATTGCGGTGGTTTGTAGTTTCACTAGTGGTGTCTCTCCATAAAAGATAGCATGCTGGGTGAACAAATTACAGCTGGACAATTGACAAATAAAGGTTGCACCGTAGTGCACATTCATGACACGATGACTACTATGATATTTAGTGCGGGCATTACAACAATATACATAGACCGCAATTCAACTGCATCTATGACTAATAATCCACCCTCAGGTTATCATCCGAACCCCCTTAGGTATTAAGTCGCAAGCAACAGATAACTGCATTAAACAAAGTGTGTAATGTAAGAAATGATTATGCATGCAGGCACTCTCACCGCTGTTTTCTCCCTAATGGCAATAGAACATCCCCCCTTCACGTTTCTGTCACTCGAGAGAGGCGAAGAGGAGGCATGAACCCACTATCAAGCATAAATACTCCCTCTTGGACTCACTAGCAACTACTTGGCCAGAGCAACCACTAGCAACGGAAAGCAAGCAAGATCACAAATAACATATGCAATAAAGACTATAATCAACTTGGAATTAGTTCAATATTCATAGAGTTACATAAGATCAATCTCGATCATGTTAGGCAACTCACGGGATCTAAACATCGAGGCATATGAGGAGAAGACAACCATCTAGATACTACTATGGACCCGTAGTCCAAGGATGAACTACTCACGCATCACTCCGGAGGCGGGCATGGTTGTGGAGAGGCCTCCGGTGATGATTTCCTCTCCGGCAGGGTGCCGGAGACAGCTTCAGAACCCCCTGGTCTAGGGTTGACGGTGATGGCCGCTGCCGAACTTTTCGGGGATATTTGATCAGGTGTTAAGGGTTTTTCATCCGGGAGGATTAAATAGGCGAAAGGGCAGAGGCGGTGGAGCCCTGGGGGCCCCACACCACCCCCTGGCGCGGCCAAGGGGGGCGCGCCACCCCATGGTGTGGGCCCCTTGGTGCCCCTCTTCGTCTCCTCTTCGGTCTTCTGGATGCTTCCGGGGAAAATAGGCACTTCGGGTTTTGTGGGGTCCAATTCCGAGAATATTTCCAAACAACTTTTCTGGAACCAA